>JAJJWW010003236.1:0-600000 GCA_023531295.1 Papaver armeniacum
AAACCCTAAACAAATGTGCCGCACGTGAGCACTTTATAGATTCGAGAGATCAATCTGTACAAGTCCGGCCTAAACCAAGAAATGGCCGTTCCGGACTTGCCCGGTCACAAAGTGGAGGATAAGGGTTGATTTGGGGAGGGAAGCAGAGAAAGGTGTTGAGGAGAGTAGTATCTCGACTTGTATCGAGAAAGTGAAAGCTTAGGAAGCTTGCAAGAGATGAAAGCTTTTGGAGAGCTTGCAAAGTTGCCTTTCCGAGAGTGTAAGTGTAGTATATTTCTCCGACCGAGACTTGTTGTCCGGTGGAAATAGGTAAGACCTATTTATACAAGTCGAGATTGAAACGTACCACTGGCCTCATGAAGGAAGAGAGTAAAGGGTGAAATAATGGGAGGAGGTGGTAACCGCATGGTTTAATGGGTGAAAACGTTTTTCACCATTATTTCCTCTTTTATTTGACCGCTTTATTCCTATTCACGCTTTCTTAATTGTGAGCGTAGTGTACGCCGCATCTTTGTGACCGCCAAACCAAAACCCTAAAGAAGCATCCCCGTTTTGTGTTGATATCTCGTTGGTTGCGCCTTGAGTGCAAGTGGTGCTGCTAATGGCGCGTGTGGCATGTGCCAATGGCATGTGCGGAATGCCTTGGTGGTAGGTTGCATGGTTTTGCAAGTTAGGCTACCGTTGTGTGTTTGGCATGTGCGGAATGCCTTGGTGGTAGGTTGCACGGTTTGCAAGTTAGGCTACCAGCGTGTGTGTTTGGCATGTGCCAATGGCATGTGCGGCCATGTTGACCTAGTTGCAAGTCTTGCAAACCTAGGGCGCTATATTTGGCGTGTGCCAATGGATTAGCGGCTTGGAATATGGCTTGCGGCACGTGTTGGCATGTGCGGTCATGTTGACCTAGTTGCAAGTTTTGCAAGCCTAGGGCGCTATATTTGGCGTGTGTCAATGGCATAGCGACTTGGAATATGGCTTGCGGCACGTATTGGCATGTGCCAATGGCATGTGCGGCCATGTTGACCTAGTTGCAAGTCTTGCAAGCCTAGGGCGCTATATTTGGCGTGTGCCAATAGCGACTTGGAATATGGCTTGCGGCACGTATTGGCATGTGCCAATGGCATGTGCGGCCATGTTGACCTAGTTGCAAGTCTTGCAAGCCTAGGGCGCTATATTTGGCGTGTGCCAATGGCATAACGACTTGGAATATGGCTTGCGGCACGTATTGGCATGTGCCAATGGCATGTGCGGCCATGTCGACCTAGTTGCAAGTCTTGCAAGCCTAGGGCGCTATATTTGGCGTGTGCCAATGGCATAGCGACTTGGAATATGGATTTGCGGCACGTATTGGCATGTGCCAATGGCATGTGCGGCCATGTTGACCTAGTTGCAAGTCTTGCAAGCCTAGGGCGCTATATTTGGCGTGTGCCAATGGCATAGCGACTTGGAATATGGCTTGCGGCACGTATTGGCATGTGCCAATGGCATGTGCGGCCATGTTGACCTAGTTGCAAGTCTTGCAAGCCTAGGGCGCTATATTTTGCGTGTGCCAAAGGCATAGCGGCTTGGAGATTTGGCATTGTTGCCATGGTGTGCAGTATGCAGCTTGGTTTGGCATTGCTGCCATGGTGCGCAGAGTGCGGCTTGGTTTGGCATGGTTGCCATGGTGCGCAGAGTGCGGCTTGGTTTGGCAGGCCCCGGCAGAGTGCGGCTTGGTTCGGCATGGTTGCCATGGTGCGCAGAGTGCGGCTTGGTTCGGCATGGTTGCCATGGTGCGCAGAGTGCGGCTTGGTTTGGCATGGTTGCCATGATGCGCAGAGTGCGGCTTGGTTTGGCATTCTTTGCCATGGTGTGCAAGTGTGAGTGCGGCTTGGTTTGGCATGGTTGCCATGGTGCGCGAGTGCGGCTTGGTTTGGCATTCTTTGCCATGGTGCGCGAGAGTGCGGCTTGGTTTTGGAATTAGGGTTGTGTTGAAAACCCTAATCCGGTATTTTGAAAAAATACCCCTATTAATTATTTACACTGAGTTAAATGCTCTTAGTTAATGTGTTGTGGGTAACACTAGGTCATGGGGTTTTACGATTTTACCCCTTGTCTAAAAACCACCATCAACATTAAGTCCCCGCTTAGCTCGGAGCAGGGGGCTTTGTTGCGAGGTAAGCATAAGATGGTGACAAACTATTAACAACAAACCGTAAAGAAAATTGAAAGAGGCTTGTCGACCTTTTATAAATAGGATTCGGAATCCTTGCCTCGGTAGTTTTGCACAAATCAGGAGGCTGGCATAATTGGTGGGCCTGATGCAGCTTAGGGGACGTTGGGAGGTTGGCGTGAGTTGGGAAACTGAGTTGGCTAGCGGGTGGGACCGGCGCAAAGTGTAGAAGCCGTGCGTGCTTGCAGGCGTGACTTGGGCGGTATTGAGAAGTCGCAATTGGTGGGGCCGGTGCAACTTGGAAGCCGTGCTTGCAGGCGTGATTTATGTAAATAAAGAGGGAGTTTCTTCCGATAACAAAGTTTCCTTATCTTGCTTTCCTTCAAAAATGCGGCTTCACCCATTAGGGCATTATTCATGCTAAAATCAGAGATATATGGAATCTTGGCGTTATGTCTCTCATTGCTTCCTTTCCCTTTTTAAGATCCCGTATTCATATCCAAAAAATAATTGCCTCGTCTCCTCGTTTGAGAAAAGGGTTCTTCTTGTTGGATTTCTCTCTTTGTCATGTCGCATGATTCGAATCATCTTCTAACCCTTCGTATGGGCACCCCAACAAAGGTTATTCGGGTTAAGAAAATCATACGGTATGTTCTCTTCTTCTTTGCGACGAGACAGTAGACGTACACTTTAACGCTTGTTGTATAAAATGGAAAATTTCCCTTTTGTGCTAAGAGAGATATCCCGTTGGAGCATGCGTTATCGTTATCGACGAGGATGACCTAGTCGTTCCCCTTCCTTCAAGCCCGACTTTGTTGATCTTTGCGAGGATGAGACTTGGAGGATCTTTGATTTAGGGCTCTCTTGTCATGAATACCCTTCCGCGGGTTTGTCGTTTTGGGGCTCGTATGAGGTGTCTCTCCTCCAATTATCGGAATGTTGGTGGTTTCATGGTGCGGAAAAGAATTCGTGGCCCTTTATACGAAGATATGGAGAACATACTGACCATATTGCTACCGGGAGCGTGGTGAAGTACTTGTTCGTCCGCTTTGGTTTCGTAGTGAACCTGTCTTTTGCCAATGATTCTTGAGATGGAGAATGTGTCCATTCATCTCTTTGTGGAATCAGCCATTCAAAAGTGGGAGAATATGGTGTCCACTGTGAATCCTTGGAGTTTAACGTTATTTGGTTGCGGCATCGCCTCAATATTGTGAAGGTTGACAGGCTGGTATTCTTCTTGGTGTGATTCACGCCACAAAAGCCATCTTTGGAAGAGGAGGAAATTTTGGCCTGGAGTCTCGGAGGATTGAAGAGTTAACTCAAGATTTAAAGAGTAGGACTGAAAGATATCATGGTCGATTGAAGATGATATTTTGTAGGAATTATAATTTGCTAGATGGGCTTTTCTGATTTGTATTATGAGATTTAAAAGCTCCTTTTTCTCTCTCTTTTTTTTTTTTTTTTTTGAAGAAATAAAGAGATTCTGTTAATCTGTTGGATTGTATTGAAATTCAATAACTGGTAAGAAAGTAAAAGCAGAGAGAGTGCCTGGCCGTTCACACTTTTGATGTAGCATGTTGCAGGGAACTGATTAGGCGTAGTACGCCTTAAGCCACTTTCCGTTGATGACCGCCTCTAGCTTTCCCCCATCTTCTTTGATAATCTTGTAGTAACCTTTGTTATATGCTTTAGTGATTATGTACGGCCCTTCCCATTTGGGAGAAAACTTCGGTGCCGATGTGTCTTCTTTGGATGTGTTTGGCGGTTTTTAGCACGAGATCTCCTTCCTTGAAAACCCCGGGTTTTACATGGATGTTGTACGCCCGGAAATCCTATTTACGTATGCTTGTGCATGTTCCTCCGCCCGGGATCTTCCGGAGTCCGAGTGTCTAGTTCCACAATTCGGCATTGAGTGATTGGCTTCATTCCACCGGGGTCCGCTTTTTGCGGCAATTCGGGCCGACGGGATCTTGATTTTGCGGGGAGGATCGCGTCTGTACGTCAGACGAGGGAATAAGGAGACATGCGGTGGAGCTTAGGAGATGTTCTCGTACGCCCAGTGCCATTGGCAATTGCTCGTGCGGATTCCAGGATTGTCGTGCCTTTGTCCGGTTGAGGATTCGGATCAAAGTCTTGTTGGTACTTTCGGCTTGCCCATTTCCACGGGGATAATAGGCGGTAGAAAAGACTTGTTTGATTCCGTACCTTTCAAGCGAGTTCATGTACTTGCTTGTTAGCAAAAGGCGTGCCGTTGTCAGTGATGATGTGTTTAGGTATGCCAAAACGGCAGATGATGTGTTCCTTGATGAATGCCGCGATTGTGGCTCCAGTGGTTCCTTTCAGTGGGACAGCTTCGACCCACTTGGTAAAGTACTCGGTCGCGGTTATTATGTACTCATCTTTGTCTTGAGGATGGTGGGTTGATCTTCCCAATGATGTCGAGTCCCTGACTATAAAGGGCCACGGGCTACTTATCGCGTGCAAGGGTGTTGGAGGCACGTGGATGAGGTTTCGTGACTCGGCATTCTCGGCATTTCTGAACGAAGGTAGCCGCGTCGTCTTCCATGGTCGGCCAGTAGTACTTCTCGTGTATCTGCAGGAATAGCTTCTGTTTCCCTTGGTGTTCGCCTTCGTGCATTTCTCTTAACATAACTGGGATTTCTGTACCACTCAAACACCTTAGTAGACTTCCCAGAAACTCTTGCGATATAAAACCCCATCATGGAACACGAATCTTTTGGACTTACGCCTCGGCTTGGACGCATCCTCTTTGTTAGTAGGAAGAATGCCGTCGCGAAGGAAAACCACGCACGGCTCCCTTGAGTCCCAGTGTGACCGATGTTGAGGACTTCGTCTCGACATGGGGGCGCGGCAATTTGGACACGCTTTACGGAGTAGTCGTGGACTGGTTTCCATCTCCGGCCAATAGTATCCAAGTCGTTGTAAACGACGGTAGAGGGTTACTAGTGATGTTATTCCACGAGACTTCGGTATGAACATGTTCAAGTTGTTGTCGTGCTTCTCTTTCCCGAGACACCTTGACGAGAGCCGTATGCGGATTTCGATGATACAGGACACCTTGAAGCATAAAGAAATTCCGCAAAGTCTTGAGGTCGACCTTCCCTTGGAAAAGCGAGTTGTTGAGTTCTTGAATGATAGGAGTTCTCCAGTCATTGTCTTGGCTTTCTCAGGTTGTGAAAGCCATGTTGAAGCCATGGTTCGCCGTTTTACTGTTAGGGTTTCCTCAGTTCCTTCGAATTGTAGCTTTGAGGCTAGTGTAGCTAAGCAGTCGGCATGCTTGTTGCTGCTACGGCCGACATGTGTGATGGTTGCTTCGGCGAAGTAATTTAGTATTTTTTTGCTTCAGCCTGTATGGCGCCCGAGTGTTAGTTCTTTCAATGCATAGATCCCGTTTACACTGGTTGATGAGCAATTTGGAATCTCCTCTTATCTCCAAACGTGTGGCCCCGGCTTGTTTAGCTAGTGATAGTCCAATGAGGAAGGCTTCGTATTCACCGAGTTATTGGTGCACGGAAAGTCTAACTTGAAAGAGTGCGAGAAGACTTCTCCACAGGAGATACTAATACAACACCCGCTCCTCCAAAGTATTAGTCTTTGGGGTGGAAGAGCCATCGAAGAATAGCAGCCATGTTTCTTCTTTGACTAAAAGATATATCGGAAGGTCTCCGGGAGATCTTCTCGTAATTCTCGCGGTGTTTTCTCCGGGAATGCTGCTACTGTGTGTCTGCAACAGCCTGTCCTTTTATGGCCCTTGGGGGAGACGCATGTTATGTCGAACGCCGATAGTGCATGGAGCCACTTAGCCGGCCTCCCTATCAAGGCGAGGTTTGAGAGGATAAACTTTACGTGGTCCGATTTGGACACTAGCACTACCTTATTGGAGAGGAGGTAGTGTCGAACTCCGGATGGAATAAATCGAGTGCTAAACACGCCTTTTCCTCCTTGGGGTATACGAGTTCGGCGTCTCTCAACGTTCGACCGAAATAGTATATGGGGTATTCCATTCCCTTGTCGTCCTCTTGCGCGAGGAGAGCTCCGATGGCGAAGATCGCTAAAAGGTTGTGTAGAGTCATAGTGGTCTCCCTTGCATAGGAGGCTTCATGACGGTTGGGGAGGACAAAGATTTTGATGGATCTTTCGGTACGCTTTTGGCCGAGACGTAGTCCATGTGAAATTCGCTCCCTTTTTTAGCAGAGGAGTAAACGTAGTGGTGGTGTACCCGCCCCGGTATGAAGCGACGGATGTAGTTTACTTTGCCCATGAAACTCCGGGAGCTCCCTCGGGTTCGTGGTGGCGGCATCGTGAGGATAGCTTGCGTTTTGACTTGGATCAACTTTTATTTCTGCGGCTGTTACTTGGAATCCCAAGAATTTCCCCGAAGAGACACCAAAGGCGCATTTCAAAGGATTCATCTTCAACTTGTATTCGCGGCATCTTTCAAATACTTGTCGCAGCGTTTCTGGATGATCCGCTCGAGTCTTCGATTTAACCACCACATCATCTACGTAATCTTCGACTTGCTTGTGCATCATATCGTGGAAGATGGTAGTCATGGCGCGTTGGTAAGTGGCGCCGGCGTTCTCGACCGAAAGGCATTACGGTGTAATAGAAGTTTCCAAGAGGGGTTCGGAAAGCTTGGTCTTGCTTGCGTCGTGCTCATACATCTTTATCTCTGGTTGTAACCGCTATATCCATCCATGAAAGAGAACATACCATGTCCATATCCATGTTGATGTTAGGTAGCGGAAATCGTCTTTAGTAACGGATCTCGAAATGACATCGATCGACCATTCTTCTTTTTAACGGGAACGATATTGGCTAACCAAGTAGGATGGTGAATAGGTTTGACAAAACCGGCGGCTAGTAATTTACGGACCTCCGCCTTGATTTGTTCTTCTACATCTGTCTCGAATTGTCTTGGAGGCCGCTTGACCGGTTTGGATCCGGGTATCACATGCGAGATGGTGGGTGACCGATTTTCCATCCAAGCAGGCATTTCTTCATAAGTCCATGCGAAGACGTCTGATATTCTTTGAGTAGGTTGACTAGCTTTGAGCGTTCGCAGATGTAGAGTCGAACCGATCGGAATGGGTCGCGGAAATTCCTCATTCCCTATATTGTGAGTTTCGAGTTCGTCGGTGGTTAAGTCGGTCCCATCTTGTAGCTTCGAGGGCGTCCGGAACTTCCTCTTGGTTATCGTGAAGACATTCCTTCGGGCGGAGAGACAGGGCCATGGTCTCCCCGCTAATTGCTAACAAGTGGTGATAATGTGTGAGCTTTCCCTTTTTGCTTCGTCTTGCGGTAAGGGTGTACTCGCTTGGTGCGGGCACGGGTTACGCCTGTGGCAAGAGACTGGCGAGTCTTCCTTACGAGGAGGTGGTGGAAGGACGGTCTCCTCTCGGGGTATCTCCGCTTTGTCGTTATCTCCGAGCGATGTCCATTTTGGTAGCGAAAACCGTGAATCTTGGTCGCCACGCCTTTTGAACCCTCCTTCGGCCCATGTGCTTCTACGCAGAGATCGGGTGCATAGGGGACAAAGTGACGCGGAAATGCGAACGACTTCTCCGTTCAACACTGTTTTCAGGCATTGGTGGTATGTTGAAGGGTCGATTTTGAGATTGTGCGGCCACGGCCTTCCCGGTATCATGTGGTAGTCTCTGGTTCTTTTTCAATTACTACAAACTTCACGCTTGATTGGATTGGCCCTACCGCGGCTCCAAGTTGATGTAGCCGTATGTGCTAGTTTGGTTGCCCTCGAAACTGGCCATCGTAGTGGGATGTCGTACGATCTCATTAGGTCGCACCTTGGCAGCTTTGAATGTCTTGAGAGTGATGACATTGGAAGATGCACCGTGTCAATGAGCTCTTGAAACTCTATGTTCTTGACGAGCCGTAACATGCAAGGCCGGTTGTGACCGTCTTCCACCATCATGTCGTCGTCGGTGAAAACAATATTGTTGGCGGATCTTAGGGGATCCTTGGAGTCCCCGTGGGTGCAGGAACTAGTGATGCGTTTAGTGCTATTCGGTTGATAGCAGAGAATGTTTTTATCCATTGGTCCTTGGAGAGGTGCAGCAATTCACATAAGTTTTCTACCAACATGGTCGCCTCCTGGTCCGCTGGCTTCCAGTCAGTGACGAAACTGTTGATTTGAGAATGCTCATTCGGGATGTGAGTCCCCTGCTCTTGATCTCCTGGGGAAAATGAATCACTTAGCCCCGATGTTAGATTGATGAGGAAGTCGAGTATGCTGTTAATCGCATCCTTCATTAGGTCCATGTTTTTGGCGTGGATCTCCCGAGCACGCATCGAGTCAACCGGTCTTGGGACCTCTTCGTTGGTGGTATTGCTTCCGAAATTGAGGAGTTATCATGACCTTGAGCGGGATCAATGTTTGTGGAGATCGCTTGATAGCCACCATGCTTGCGTGAAAGTTTAAGGATGAAGGCTAGAATTTGATATTGTGTGAAAGATCAATCCTCATTTGTGGTCGCCAATTGTTTATGGGTGAAAATCGTTTACGCCGATTTCGGTAAATGCGGTAGGTGAGTGAGAAATCGGTTTAAACCCTAAACAAATGTCTTGCACGTGAGCACTTTATAGATTCGAGAGATCAATCCGTACAAGTCCGGCCTAAACCAAGAAATGGCCGTTCCGAGACTTGCTTCGGTCACAAAGTGGAGGAGAAGGGTTGATTTGGGAGGGAAGCGAGAGAAAGGTGTTGAGGAGAGTAGTATCTCGACTTGTATCGAGAAAGTGAAAGCTTAGGAAGCTTGCAAGAGATGAAAGCTTTTGGAGAGCTTGCAAAGTTGCCTTTACGAGAGTGTAAGTGTAGTATATTTCTCCGACCGAGACTTGTTGTATGGGTGGAAATAGGTAAGACCTATTTATACAAGTCGAGATTGAAACGTACTGGCCTCATGAAGGAAGAGAGTAAAGGGTGAAATAATGGGAGGAGGTGGTAACCGCATGGTTTAATGGGTGAAAACGTTTTTCACCATTATTTCCTCTTTTATTTGACCGCTTTATTCCTATTCACGCTTTCTTAATTGTGAGCGTAGTGTACGGCGCATCTTTGTGACCGCCAAACCAAAACCCTAAAGAAGCATCCCCGCTTTTTGTGTTGATATCTCGTTGGTTGCGCCTTGAGTGCAAGTGGTGCTGCTAATGGCGCGTGTGGCATGTGCCAATGGCATGTGGAATGCCTTGGTGGTAGGTTGCATGGTTTTGCAAGTTAGGCTACCAAAGTGTGTGTTTGGCATGTGCCAATGGCATGTGCGGAATGCCTTGGTGGTAGGTTGCACGGTTTGCAAGTTAGGCTACCAGCGTGTGTGTTTGGCATGTGCGGCCATGTTGACCTAGTTGCAAGTCTTGCAAGCCTAGGGCGCTATATTTGGCGTGTGCCAATGGCTTAGCGGCTTGGAATATGGCTTGCGGCACGTGTTGGCATGTGCCAATGGCATGTGCGGTCATGTTGACCTAGTTGCAAGTTTTGCAAGCCTAGGGCGCTATATTTGGCGTGTGTCAATGGCATAGCGACTTGGAATATGGCTTGCGGCACGTATTGGCATGTGCCAATGGCATGTGCGGCCATGTTGACCTAGTTGCAAGTCTTGCAAGCCTAGGGCGCTATATATCGCGTGTGCAAAAGAGACTTGGAATATGGCTTGCGGCACGTATTGGCATGTGCCATGTGCGGCCATGTTGACCTAGTTGCAAGTCTTGCAAGCCTAGGCGCTATATTTGGCGTGTGCCAAAGGCATAACGACTTGGAATATGGCTTGCGGCACGTATTGGCATGTGCCAATGGCATGTGCGGCCATGTCGACCTAGTTGCAAGTCTTGCAAGCCTAGGGCGCTATATTTGGCGTGTGCCAATGGCATAGCGACTTGGAATATGGCTTGCGGCACGTATTGGCATGTGCCAATGGCATGTGCGGCCATGTTGACCTAGTTGCAAGTCTTGCAAGACTAGGGCGCTATATTTGGCGTGTGCCAATGGCATAGCGACTTGGAATATGGCTTGCGGCACGTATTGGCATGTGCCAATGGCATGTGCGGCCATGTTGACCTAGTTGCAAGTCTTGCAAGCCTAGGGCGCTATATTTGGCGTGTGCCAAAGGCATAGCGGCTTGGAGATTTGTCATTGTTGCCATGGTGTGCAGTATGCGGCTTGGTTTGGCATTCTTTGCCATGGTGCGCAAAGTGCGGCTTGGTTTGGCATGGTTGCCATGGTGCGCGAGTGCGGCTTGGTTTGGCATTGTTGTCAATGATGCGCAGAGTGCGGCTTGGTTTGGCATGGTTGCCATGGTGCGCAGAGTGCGGCTTGGTTTGGCATTGTTGTCAATGATGCGCAGAGTGCGGCTTGGTTTGGCATGGTTGCCATGGTGCGCAGAGTGCGGCTTGGTTTGGTATTGCTGCCATGGTGCGCAGAGTGCGGCTTGGTTTGGCATGGTTTCCATGATGCGCAGAGTGCGGCTTGGTTTGGCATTGCTGCCATGGTGCGCAGAGTGCGGCTTTGTTTGGCATGGTTGCCATGGTGCGCAGAGTGCGGCTTGGTTTGGCATTCTTTGCCATGGTGCGCGAGTGCGGCTTGGTTTTGGAATTAGGGTTACGTGTTGAAAACCTAATCTGGTATTTTGAAAAAATACCCCTATTAATTATTTACACCTGAGTTAAATGCTCTTAGTTAATGTGTTGTGGGTAACACTAGGTCATGGGGTTTTACGATTTTACCCCTTGTCTAAAAACCACCATCAACACCTGCAGAGGCAAAAATACTAAAGAAATGGTAAGACAAGATCAATGGGTCATTACATGAAAGTGTAAGGACGTCCTGCGATCTTGTCGCAAGACGTCAATGTCATGGGATTTTATGTTCGCAAGAATATTTAGACCTGTCATATTGATGCAAAATGAGGGGTGGCAAAATAAGACCTTTAACTAGGAAGGCAAAATATGACCACACAAAAACAATGATAAGGCAAGATCAATGGGTCAATACATGAAAATATAAAGACGTCCTGCGATTTTGTCGCAACAGTGAATTTCAACATAAGTAAAGACAATGGAATAGCAATTATTAAATACCAAAAATAATACTTGTTGAAAGAAAGAAGAATAACGCAAACGAGTACATACATCAAAAAAAGATGATTGAAGTACATAAAGAAGCAAAAGTACGAGAACAAAGATTACAAGAGAAAATCATTTCTCAAATAGTAGCTTTTTCACTAGAAGGAGATGTTGGGCTTTCTTCAGCGACTTTATCTATGTTTTCGCTAGCTAATATATTTCCATCAGATCCTTCTTCATTGACAGTTTCATTCGCGGCATCATCATTAACAGTTTTATTAGGAGAGATGGTTTCTTCATTTCCGAGTTCTTCGCCACTAATATAATCAAGATCGCTATCAGGAGAATCAGGAACTTCATCATCACTTACTTCCAGAGGATCAACGGACACAGGATCAAGAGATTTAGATAGTAAAATATTATTCACAACAACTTCGGCTCTAAGATGAAATTGGCGAAGAAGTGCTTTCTGCTGATTTTTACTCTCTATATCTTTACAGTCACGCATATAGTCGAATTTTCTTTCTTCCCTATCGCGAGAACGGGCAAGAGAAGCATCGAGTATTCCATTCTCTTTGCGAATTTTTGAGTAATTAGATTTCAAAGCAGTAATGGAGGAGTGAAGTTTTTTCCCAGACTCTGTAAAACAAAAAAATAAAAGAATTATATAAGCAAAAAATACGAAGGCTTGATAAAGAAAGAATAGATGAGGCAGTCAACTTCTATGACTACCTTCCTTCTGCGAGGTAAGATGTTGGATTAGAGCTGAACAACTATTCTCCAAATGATCCATGGCATTGTCAAAATTATCTCCAATTAAACCTTTCGACGTGATCGCCAACTTTTTCGTTGGAAATCGGTAAAGCATTTTCTTTTGTAAGGGAAGAGTTGGACTTTTCTAGTTTGGAACGTTGATCCTTGAATTGGTTTGCTTTTACACTTAAGGTTATTCTACCCCGAATCGGTTTATCCTTCTCGTGCAAGTAACTTCTTCAAGTTGGTTTCTCAGCGAACGAAGAGATTGTTCTTGCTCTTTACATAATTTTTGACAAACATCATATTGTTGCGAGTAAATCGCCACCTTGTTTAATAGAGTTCGCTTCTCTTGAGAAAGAGTTCCGTTCTCATCTGATAAAGTTTCCAACTCCAAATTAGCTTTGGTCAAAGAATAAGAGAGGCGAGATAAGTCATTACTTAATGAGTCTTGTTTCTGAGCTAAATCAGCATTTTCTTTAGAAAGATTATCTATTTGATCAACAAAATATGTATGAAGATTATCTAATTGGTTATATTGCTCCATCCAAGCATCTCTATCAACTCGAACTTCTTCAACAGTAGATTCCAACTGATATATCTCCATTTTTCGTTTTTGGTTTAAAGCTTGAAGGGCGAACAAGGATTTGAGTCTTAAAAAAAAAAAAAAAAAAAAAAAAAAAAAAAAAGTGGAATGGACAGTACAGAGGCAAGAATGTACCTTTCAATTCTTCATTCTTATTGCGAAGGTTATCGCGATCCAGTGAAACATTTTGAAGTTTTTGATTCTCAAGATGGAGAGTATTACATTTTGCAGTCATAGCTTGGAGATCATTCTTCAAAGTGTTAATTTCTTGTTCCAAAGATGTTTGCGAAACTCTATCGGGTCCAAGGTGTTTGCTAAAAATCTCACAAATATCAGATTTGACAGGATCAACAGAAGTTTTCTTAGCATCGTTCACAATGTCTGATAGGACTTTGAAGGCTACCTTTATTCCTTCTAAATTTTCTTTAGTAAGTTGGATCTGCTCAGAAAAGGAAGTAATAGTGATAGAAGAAGGGAGAGATGAATCATCTTTTGTTAAAGAAATATCACGAGAAGAAGAAATAGGCTCATTCGCAATGGGACTATTGTGAGGGAGTTGATCTATGAGTAATTCAGGCATAGAAATGTTATCCTTGGAAGGAACAGTAGGGATCTCTTGCGAAGATGTCGCAGTAGGAGTTGTAAGTTTGAATGAAGGAAAGGTGACAGAAGGCGCAACGGGTTTAGAATGGCGAGGCTTCTTGGGGGACTTATCAGCATTTTGGTCATCCTGCGAACCACAAGCTAAATAAGAAACAGAGGCAACAATATTGTTATTAAAAGAATAAATGTTTCTTAAATACCTTGTTACTCGCAGGCTTTCTTTTAGAAGCAATGGATTTCGGTTGCGATCCCATAGAGATACTAGGGTTCGTAATGGTGAATTTGGTACTGGGTTTGTTCTTGCTGAAACAAAAATGGCAGAGGAGTCGTTAAAAGAAGAACAATATCAGGATAAAACAACTTCAATAAAAGAGATCAATCACAAAATGATCAAATTCAGCAAAATTAACAAACCTTGATGCCATAGAAACAGTAGCAGAAAAATAATAGCGGGAAAACGATGAAGAAGATGATGAAGAAAAGGAGCAGAAAATAGTTGCAGACGATGAAGAAGACGAAGTAAAAGAAAAGGAATGCTTTCACAAAGAATCCTCCTTTAAATAGACGAGAAAAGAGTAACCGGATAACATTAAATGTGCCGGTAAAAAGGGAAATTTTAAACACGTGTAAACAGTCATTCCCGAATTCACGGAATCTTGTCGACAGAAGATTGATGGAAAATCAACGATTGCGAGATCTCAAAATATTGGTTCTCATGACATTCTCTCCTTCGCAGAGAAGACATGAGAAGAGGCAAGATGTAGGATCAGAATATCGCGACATCAATACTTCGCGAGGTTAATAAAAGACAACGTTGCGAGGGAGTCGCAGGGAAGTAAAGTAAATGACGCAATGAATGAAGACAGCCAGAACACGAGTAAGATATGAAAATATGGCGAAATTTAATAGTGTCGCGAGATTATATACTTGAACGCTTGCGATATGTCGCAAGCCATTCCCGAAAATAAAGGACAGCTTAGCTGTCATCCACTGTATACTTCCCTATATAAAGGGATGAGTAAGTCTGTTGAAGGGGAGTTCTTTTTTTGAATTGTTAAGCAAGTTTTGAGGAGAGAGAAAGTTTTAGAGTGATTGTAATTCTTAATTCGTTTCTATTTCACATTGTAAAGATTCAAGTATTCAATCAATAGAAATCATAATCATTGATCCTAAATTGGCTTAATTGTGTATATTCTAGTAAGGGGTGTAGTGTAGGATTTCCTGCAACTACAGGAGGGTTTTTTTCAACATTCTTAGGGATTGGATTTTCGGGTTTGCTAGTTCCAACTTTTTCCTTACCTTTTCCCTCTGATTTGGATCTTCTCATGTTAACTGTTGAATCTCTCTTGCTACTGGATCGAACCATTTTTTTGTAGAATATCAAAATTTAAATTTTTGCTTGATTTTGTTCTTTGGAATAAGATGAAGGAAGGAGAAGAGGAGAGGAATTAGAGAAGATAGATTAGGAGAAGATTAAACGTTTTTTAGTTTTTAAGTTTAGGGTTTAATTTTAGGTTAATTAGTGCAGGGTATACTAAAGTAACTTCATCCTGTTTTGACCTCCCCTTAGTAAGGGCACATGTCCATTTAAATTTGGGTATACCCCAATTAATTTGGGTATACCCTAATCTCGCCTGGTAAAATAATAGGGTACAAACAGATAGTTTTGGAGCTTGTATGCCCACATTTTTTCTTTTTTAGTTTCCAAAGGCTTTGCCCACTTTTTGTATTTTCTTTAACGCTTTAGCCGGTAATATAATTTGACTTGGCTAGAAAAAAAAAACAGCGGTTGGGGAGCTCGAAGTCCATCCTACGAGTATTAGATGTTGGAATGGAACCCCACCCTCTCAAATTTGACTTTAAGGTTAAATTCTAGACCCTCCTCGACCAATTATATATGGTAAAAAAAATGGCAAATTAGTTAACATCGACTTGTCTCTATAATACTTTCCAACTTTTTTTTTTGACGGGAAAGGGCAAAATTAAATTAAAAATGAAACTCAATAAAACAGTGAGAAACAACAACAAAGTGAGCTAACAAGGCTAGCTCATACCAATGATGACATTCCAATTACATATAAGGGTAGAAAGCGAATAGCCATCAAATAACTTTGTAGGCAAAGCCCAATTAAACAACGTACATTTAATGAGACACAATTAACTGTTTTACATGCCTTTTCTTGTTTAAGTATAACTTTGTTATTTCTTTCATTCCATATGGTCCACCAAATGGCAAAAGGAAGCATGCCCCAAATCTTCTTGACCATCTTCCTACCTTTCTTATCACGCCATTCCCAAATGGTAGATTTAACATCCGCTGAGAAAGTCCATTTCATACCAAAACTGTCCATGAAGTAGTTCCAAATACTAGCAGTATCTTTGCAGTGAATAAACAGATGGTCATTAGTCTCCACCTCCGAATCACAAAACATACAAGTGGGGTCTTGTACTTTGCCAGCTCTAAAAAGAACATCTAAAGTTGGGGCTCCTTTATAGCATAGTGTCCAAACTAGGAAAGAAACCTTCATGGGAACTTTTGGGTTCCAGACATGCTTGTACGGAAAGGACAGAAAACCATCTATATCTAGCGTAGAATAACAGCTAGCCACAGAAAAACAGTTACCTTCTTTCCATTGCAATTGATCGTTTCCATCTGAAAAATGGCTGAGAGGTTCATCAATAATCTGAAGAAGTTGAGCCACTTCTCCCACCTCCCCCTCATTCAAATTTCTTCTAAAATCCAAGTCCCAAGCACCATTACCAGTTGCCACTTGCAGAAGAGTCGCATCTTTTTTCCTTGAGAGTTTATAAAGAGCGGGGAAAGAAATTTGCAGCACCTGATTACCTAGCCACTTGTCTTTCCAAAACAAAATACTTTCACCATTCTTAACAATTAGCTGAGAGTGTTGTTTAACATGATCTCGTGCTTTTAGGATACCTGCCCACAAGCTAGAGCCAGTAGACTTAGAGAAAGTATTAGGGAAAAAAGAATCGGGGTTACCTCCAAACTTTTGATGGATTATTTTCCTCCAAAGGGCTCTCTTCTCGTTTGCATACCTCCAAATCCATTTGCAATGTAGCGCATGATTAACCAATTTAAGCTTTTTAATGCCAACAACTCCTCTACGTTTTGGTAATGCCGCCTTTGTCCAAGCCACCCAACTTTTCTTTTTCACCGTATTTGAAGACCCCCACAAGAAATTCCTCATGATCTTTTCAAGCTCTTTTACTACCGAGATAGGCATTTGAAACATGGCGAGATAATAAATGGGCAAGCTTGCCAACACACTGTTTATCATGATGAGTCTCCCACCTTTTGAGAGGTAATTCCTCTTCCAAGAGGAAAGTTTTTGTTGAACTCTCTGAATAATAATGTCCCAAACCGCTTTAGCCTTGGATTTACTACCTAGTGGAATACCCAAATAATTAATGGGTAATTCTACTAAGTTACATTCAAAAGTAGCAGCACACACAGCCCCATTATGCTCATGACCAATTCCCGCAACAGCACTTTTTCTGAAATTGACTTTGAGACCCGAGACCAACTCAAAAGCCAACAGAATATTCTTCAGATTAGCTATTTGATCTTCATCATCATCCAAGAAAACCAACAGATCATCCGCAAATTGCGAGATGGTTTATTCTTGTCCCATTCGGAGAAACCTTGAACCCATTGATAAGACTGAATCTGTGGCTCTCTTAATCATAAGAGATAAGATTTCATCAATCAAGATAAATAAAAAAGGAGATATCGGGTCTCCCTGCCTCACTCCTTTCTGACTTTTGAATAAATCCGTTGCTTCTCCATTCAATACAACAGCGAACCGGGCATTAGATATACACCATCTTATCCAACTTCTCCATACATGACCAAACCCAAATCTGGCTAGAGTTAAATCTAAGCAGTTCCAATTAATATTATCGAATGCTTTCTCAAAATCAACTTTACATATAATACCAGACTTGCCTTCACGTTGTCTTGAGTCAATAAGTTCAGCTGCAATTAAAATTCCATCATTTATTTGTCTTCCATGGACAAAAGCTCCCTGGAAATCAGAGATAATGGATGGCAGAACTAGCTTAAGCCTGTCAGCAAGACACTTAGAAATGATCTTATAAACACCCCCAATCAAGCTTATGGGTCTAAAGTTATGAAAGGAAACCGCGCCATTACATTTAGATATCAAGGTTAAGTTGGTGCAGTTTAATCGCCAATCCAGCTTGCTTGTAGATTCAAACTCCTTAACAACCAGCATGAGATCATCCTTAATTATCTCCCATGAAGCTTTGAAAAATTCCATTGTGAAGCCATCCGGACCCGGTGATTTGTTGGTTCCGAAATGCCAAACTACATTCTTCACTTCATCCTCAGAAAAAGGCCTCTCCAATGCAATACTTTGAGTATGAGAAATACTTGGCATCTCCAAATCATCAAAACCTGGCCTCACAGTGAACTGTTCTTTGAAAAGAGAAGAATAAAAATCTTTGGCTTCTTTGGCAATAATGTCCTTATCATAACAGAGAGAGTCAGCAATTCTCAAGCAAGTTATACTATTAAGCTTATACTTAAAAGATGCTATTTGATGTAGAAATGAAGAATTTTTCTCACCATCCTTTACCCACTTCTCTTTGGCTCTTTGAGAAATTTTCCTTGCGATACTCAAAGAAACTGAAGCATGCTCAATTTTTGCTTTTTCCCGCGCAAGAATATCTTCATCTGTGAGCAAGGCAAATTCCTCCATACTATCTATAACATCAATAGATTCCTCAAGAGAGTCTAATTTTGACTGCATACATCCAAAAGTAGATTTTTGCCATGCCTTTATAAGAAACTTCAGGCCCTGTAGCTTTTTAGCAAATACAAAGCTAGGTTTTCCAACAAAAGTTAGGCTGTCCCACCATAGTTTTAAGTTATCCAGAAAAGTAGGATGAGATAAAACAAAGTTGTCAAACCTGAAGGGAGATTTTGGTTTATCACCTGACTTACAATCAATCAAAATTGGCGAATGATCCGAAATCGGTCTCTTGAGCCTGAACTGCACCAGATTAGGACAATGCGCTTCCCAATCCGCAGACACCAAAAATCTGTCAAGTCTAACAAGAAGAGGCGGGTGCTGTGAATTGGTCCAAGTAAACCTACCACCAGCTAGAGGCAAATCAATGAGAGAATGTTTGTTTATAAATCTCCTAAAAGATCTCCTATTGGAGATACAACCACCAGGCCTATTTCTATCCTCTTGAGAAAGAATAGCATTAAAATCACCACACAGCATCCACGGATCATCATATAACAGTCTAATATCATGTAACTCCTGCCAACATTGGTTATAATCACCTGCATCCGACGCCCCATACACTGCAGTATACAGCCAGACAAAGTCATCTGCCACATTTCTAAATTTTATTGTAACTGAAAATGCCCCAACTAGATTATCCTCCATCACCAAAATTCCTTCTTTCCACATAACAATGATGCCCCCAGAAGCACCTTCAGAGGCTAAGAAAATATAGCAGCATCTGTTACTACCCATAATCTTCTTATCAATGCATCATCCACAAACTCACATTTACATCGACTCATAATCTTCTTATCTGTTACTACCCCATAATACTCTCCAACTTCATTACTATTTTACATCGACTTGCATTTGTCCTTTATGTTGCCTCATTACAACACTCAATGGACCCTTATTATATTTATTTATGTAGAGCTAAAAAAAAATTAACAAAAATTCTCAAGGGAAGGGCCCTACTGGGCCCGCCTAGAAAAAAAAAAAAAAAAAAAAATCGGTGAGAGGCGGTTTTGCCATTGTTTACTTCCCTAGGAACCATTGAAAAATTAAATTCTAGTAGAGGGATTAGTTAATATTGGCGGGGTATGAAACACTTGAACTACTAATCAAATGTTCTTTCTATCTTCTTTTACCTGTATTCCAGTGGGCTATCATTTTCCACTTCTTAACCTGTATCTTGTTTATTTATCATGAATCAGCTACAGATAAACGCCATATAGCTTAGGCCTATGCCTAGTCTATAGGACCTTTTATACTTATGAATGGGTAACTGAAGCTTTAATGAAAAGTGGTGGAACTTTTTACTATAGGGGTACGTGGATGGGTAATGCATATGGAATCATAACTGTTGATCCTTCAAAACTCGAGTATATGCTTAAAACAAGGTTCAGGAACTTCCCCAAAGGAAAATATTATAGAGATAGGTTCTTTGATTTACTTGGTGACGGTATTTTTAACGCTGATGGTGATACATGGAAGGAACAACGACGTGCTGCTACTTTAGAGATGCATTCCAGAGTCTGTTTGTCGAGTATTCTTTTCAAACCATTCAAGAATTGGTGCACATAAAGTTGTTAAAATTGATAGAGAAGCTGGTCATTTCTAAGGATGAGTATTGATCTTCAAGACGTTCTTCTGAGGTTTACGTTCGATAATGTTTGTACTGCAGCATTTGGAGTAGAGACCCTGGTTGTTTGAGTATCGATCTTCCTGATGTTCCTTTCGCAAAGGCATTCGAACAGGCCACAGAGATGACTTTGTTTAGGTTCACCGTACCTC
The DNA here is from genome assembly GCA_023531295.1 of Papaver armeniacum. Lineage (NCBI taxonomy): Eukaryota > Viridiplantae > Streptophyta > Magnoliopsida > Ranunculales > Papaveraceae > Papaver > Papaver armeniacum. Next base: position 19,760 of record JAJJWW010003236.1, read on the forward strand.
CTTTCATATGGAAATCCATGAAGCTATTCTGTATTGGTTCTGAAAAGGAGCTCAAAAAGGCAGTTGGAGTTGTTCATAAGTTTGCTGAGAAGGCTGTGTGCAATAGGAGGACTGAGTGCTATAAATTGGGGTAGCTTAAGTGATCGACTTTTTTTCTGATGGTTATTGTCTCGATGGAGCGAATAGAAATTTGTGTACAGACCAGAGAATCAGTTCAAATATGCTGTGTTCAATGCAGGGCCTAGGTTGTGTGTAGGAAAAAGGTTTGCTTACTTGCATATGAAAATGGTTGCTTCGGTCTTGTTGAGATACTCGGTTGATGTGGTTAAAGGTCATGATGTAGCTCCAAAGCTGACTACCACGTTGTATATGAAGAAGGGGTTGATTGTCAATTCCAAACCAAGAGAATGATGGAGTGCAAGTCTGCAAGATAAGTTCAAATAGTATTTGTGCAAGGAAACAGAGAAATAACCGCAAGGAACGTGTTTTTAGTGTGCTTGTTAGGAAGTTGTGTTATCCAGTTGTAATAGCAGTGTGATTATGCTGAAATTGATGTTTTCTTTGAGAGCTTTCTAGTATTGAACTCTAGATTTTATTAACAAGCACCTTAATTTCAGGCTCCAACTGCTGGAGTCTCTCGACAACCATCTGATGTAAATATGCATCAAATTATCACTACAAGGAAGAAGTAGGAGATATCTACAACTTACAATACAATACTAGTGGCAGATAACCAACCAGAAACATCGGCAAGTGGTCAAAAAACTGTGCAGGCTGACCAACCAGATTGCATCCTAACACCTTCACGAAACTACTAAGACTAACCACCAAGACAGAAAGTTTCAAGAACTAAGCACCACAGAGCAAGCTCAGGTAGGGTGTGTGTACGTCAATAACCTCGCAGTTGTGCATCTTTACTAGTCAGTGGTACATAGCGAACACCAGTTTCATCGTGCACGGTGATTGAGCCGTCCTGGTTCTTGTCTATAACCTTCAAATTCTGGAAGATGTTACCAACTGGGATCACCAATCTACCCCCTGGCTTCAACTGGTCGATAAGCTGTTTTGGAATTTCTCTAGCTGCTGCGCCTACATGAATAGCATCATATGGTGCAAACTCCGGCCATCCATCCCTACCATCTGTATATCATAGAAACATATATCACAAACTCAATAACTAAGTTACAGTATTAAATCTAGTACCTCTGCATAAGAATAGCAACACTGAGGTGATTTTCGTTCAAAATTTAACTCCAAAAAATTTGTTTTGAATATAAAGAAATCGAAAGAATTAGAGAAAAAGAAACCCGAGTCTTAATAGAAATATACCACCAACATGTACAGAAAGTGAACCTAGTTCCAGCAATGGTGATGCAGCACTTTTTTGGATATTCTCAATTGAAGCAGAAACCAGCTCAGGGATATGCTCTATACCCACTGCACGACCTTGCGGTCCAACCATACTGGCAAGACATGCTACCAAATACCCAGATCCTAGATGATAAAAAACACAAAACAAATTATAATAAAATTGGATTATTATCAATAAATCACACTAAAACGTAATGTAATTCCCAAGGTATCAAAAGGACCTGAACCGATGTCGAGTGCCCGCATCCCAGGCAGTAAATTATCAGCCAACAACTCAAGGCATGTAGCATGCATATGAGGTGCAGAAATAGTGGCATTAAACCCAATTGGCATTGGACTATCTGCATAAGCCGCGCTCCCATCAGGTACAAAGAAACCTCTATCAATATTTTCCATCACTTCAGCTACCTTTGGCGACCTAATTACACCATATTGCTTTAGATTTGCAACCAATCCCTTGTTCTTTTCCCTACTAACCCTAGTCGTCAAGAACCGCTGCAACATTTTCATTCATAAAATTCAGTAACAGTGTATAAAATAAAATTCACCCAATTGAATTACAGATCAAGTTAACAGTACTGAAATCAGGTTAATTAATTACTTACCTCCATATTCGAGAACCAGGGATTTTTCTTATTATTTGATTTTGAAGCAAGAGGAGGAGGAGAAGAAGGTTTTGATTGTACAGGAAGGAGAAAAGAGTAGCGGAGGATAGGGGTGGTGGGGGTGGTGAACAGAGGCTTCAGAGGCGTGGAATAGCGACAAGCAAATGCTGGTAGCATCTTGTTGGATTCACACCCCGCATTTTCTCGAAGGTGATGATGAGGATTGATGATGTGTCCCACTCAATTCATCTTCTCGAACTCTCTCCTCCCTTCCAATAACCACGTACGGCACCGCTTATCTCATACGTGTCGGGCTGTATCATATTTTTGGAATATTGGTTATGACCCATCAACCTGGGTCTGGGTCGGTACAAAAGTTCTGGATTCCATATCCGGTTCTCACTTTAAATTCCATAACCCACTTTCCCTCTCTCTTCGTATCAAAAAGTTCTCTGAACCCTGAAAATCTCACGATTCTCTGTAAATCCCTCTTTGTTAGTAAATGGGGAATTTCAATCAGCTCCCATCAGACATCCTACTAGACATTATCACTCGTCTACCTACTGAATCGGTATTAGACTGCAAATTGGTTTGCAAGCCCTGGAAAAAGCTAGTTTCTCACCATCCATCCTTCATTCAGCTGCATTCAACTCGTCTTCTCAATGATTCTTCTGATTCTGCTGGTGAGTCGAGCTTTCTGATCTTAAGTCATATTCTGGATCTTTACTATTTTGAATATAAGGAGAAACATGATGAGACACCTGCTAGTGGTATTAGAAGGATCAATTTAACCCCTCCATTTCGACCTTTTAGTTTTGATGATTATAAGATTGTTGATTCTTTTAACGGTTTACTCTGTCTTGATGGACGGGGAGATAATGCTTATTGTATTTGTAACCCCGTTACTAAAGAATATGTTATGTTACCTAAAATTGAGAGAGATTATCATGTAATCGATGATGATCATTGTTCAAGCGGATTTGGCTACCTTACTTTAACTAATGAGTATAAAGTTGTTCAATTGATGGTAAGGAAAGAATATAGGTTTCCAGAAGTTGTTGTATTTACAGAAGCTTTTGTATACACTCTTGGCAGTGGCAAGGGGTGGAGAAATGTTGGGAGGTTGGATTATGAAGGTTGTCACATGTATGAAAGATTTCGTGTTTATGCTGAACTTGGTGTCTTCGTGAATGGAGTGCTGCATTGGGCTCATGTAAAAGGAGGAAAGGTGTTGACCTTGGATTTGGCTGAGGAGAAGCTTGGATATCTTTCACCACCCCATTTGCCACCAAACCATAAGTGGTTTGATTATACTGTTGGGGTTTTGGGTGGAGTTTTATATTATGCTGTCAGATATTACAGTGAAAGCCTCAAAAACACATGTTATGACATATGGCTACTGGAAAAGAAGAAAAATGTTACTGACATGAGAGAGCAGGTGGAACAAGAGCCATTGGGTTGGCGCAAAGAGTTTAGTTCTCTCGAAGGTCTACCATTAGCCTTTACCAAGTGTGGTGGTGTTCTATGTTTCAGTCATACGTCTATTAGCATATATGACCCAGTAGCTTCAGCCTTGAAAACACTTGTGAGCTTTTATGCATTCAAACAAATAATCCGTCACAAGACCACCTTAGTTTCATTGAAAGGATTAGCAGCAGCAGAAGAAGATATAAGATTTTTGGAGTCGGGACACCCATTTGATAGGATCAGCAGGCCCGTGATTTGCTGACAATCCAGCTGTCAAGTTGAGATCCCTGGATATATGGTAACCTCCGTTGAGCTTCTTAAGTAATACACATATCCTTGTCTATTCTTATTGGTTTTAACTTGAGATCACATTAAACTTATCACATTATCTTGAATCCTTGACAGTTAGCTATTACATAAAACTTATTGTTAATCTGTTTTTATGTTATCAGTCTCAACTTTATGGCAGTATTTTCTTGCTGTAGTTAAGCTATTCTGCTCTGATAATATGCAATTTGTTGCCCTCTTGATCTAATTGCAATTTCAGAATGTGATGCATATTTTAGTTACTTGTTTCGTTCTTATACATTGGAGTCGAATAAGTATATGGAAGCATAAACGTGGAAATGAGAGTTTTCCCATCCGTATGAGGGAGACTGTGCTCTTACTTCTTAGCGTAATTGATAGATAATTTGGGGATCAATTTGCACACCCACATGTTATTCTAAGACATTCACTTTCATATTATAGAATTGGAAATCTGAATAGGAAAGAACACTAGAATTTGTCATCATTCATCAGTAACTTTCAGTTTCTGCATCTGGTACTAATGTGTTAGGTACCTAGCCAGAATTTAGCCTTTCGAAGACAAATAATTAGCTTGGTTGTAGTTAACGGCAGATTTGGAAGATAAATCATGTTAGCTGTCACATAGAGCGTTGCCTACTTGACTCAAGGACTCGAGAGAGAAATCACTATTAACACTATTATCACAATGGATAGTTCTGAATGCTACCCTGTACTCAACTTCAGCTAAATATAGGGGGGATTGCTTGTTATTCACTTAACAATTAGGTGATCTAAAAGCAAGAGAAAATATCCAACATTGAAGCAGCTAGGTAGAAAGCATTATGCCTGAGCTTATTTTTTGAATAAGGATTATTCAAAGACAAATCATTAGCTTAGCTTGTTTTAGTTAACGTCAGAACAATGAAACAGCTAGCTAGAGAGCATTATGCCTGAGCTTAATTTCAGAGGAGGTCGGAAGATGAAAAACACGACTAATTAGGCAGAATAAGAATTCAACAGATGAGTTCTCTTGTAATCTTAAATTTCGGGTGTGTTAGTATTGGTTAATTTCGTTATCAACCTTAAGAACTTTATGTTTCGCTTCCATGGATTTGTACACAGTGATTGATTATTTTTTTACAAGAGATGGCCGGCCATCTGATGATTCGTAATGCATGTGTTGAGTAGAAATGGGATGCATTTTGGTTTTATTGGACCCTATTGATTCTAGCTGTGTGAAATTATTGGACCCTATTGATTCTAGTGTTAAATGTGATCTTAGTTACATGCGTTGTTACATCTTAAACATAGATACTGAAATGATTTGCTGGAGAAGCTTTGGATTGTCTAAACTAAATTGGGTTCGGTAAAGGAAAGACTGAGCTCAGGGTACAGTGTACAGGAAAGTTATTTAAATTTGCTTTTTCTCAGTTGTCTAGCAAGCACCACTGAAAATTTAGCATGGGTATGTTAGTAGTATAAGAAAGGATGTCGCTCTGTATATAGTTTTTCTGTCAATTCTGATTAACGTTCTTGTATAATTGTGTTCCTATTTAGGATTGTAGAATTTAACAGAAACAAGTAAAATCTAAAGAGAGTTCCATGGTCAACCTGGATCTGGCTGACCATCGGGTAATAGCATCAAACACTGATGAACTAGGCAAAAACCAGGCGTGAATTGATGATAATTGAGTGAAACAGTGGCTAATAAAACAGACTTCTTGGGCTTTATGGCCTCGATGGAATCAAATTTGCAGATGATTGGAACAGGTTCATTAGCAGGAATCAAACTGTCAGATACTTAACCAAGCCTATCTAGGTTCATTGCAAGAACGGAATTTCCAGACTTGGCCTACTTTCAATTTGTGTAAGAGTTTTTTAGGCAATCTTCTTTGAGTCTGTTGCTTTAGCCTGTAGTACTTGGGTGTGCTCTGGTTGTAGCGGAATTTCTATTCTTTTTCGTCTGTTGGTATAATTGTGAGTCTCCTTGTATGCATTTGATTAATAAAGTGGCAGACCTTTAAGAGCTGAACCAACAAATTGATATTGGCAGTAAAGGCAGTGAGAATCAAATTGTCTGACCAATATTATGTAGGGAAAAATATCGTTTGGTCCTTTTTTAGGTGGGCCCATGTCATTTAATTTTCACAAACGCTTTACTTATTTTGGCCCATAATTATTTAAAATATTTAAATAGACAAAAATACCCTTCCGTGTTAAATTTTTTATTTTGCGGCAGTTCTTAAGCTTCTTGCAAAAAAAATGACTTCATTCCGTTCAGGAATGAAGTCCATACAAAAAGCTAAAAAATTTCATTCCCGTGAATGAAGTCCATACAAAAAGAAATGACTTCATTTCAGGAATGAAGTCCATACAAAAAGCCTAAAATGCAGGACTTCATTCCCGTGAATGAAGTCCATACAAAAGTAAAAAAAAAATGACTTCATTAGGAATGAAGTCCATACAAAATAAAAAATGACTTCATTCCTGTGAATGAAGTCCATAGAAAAGCCTAAAAAGACTTCATTCCAGAATGAAGTCCATACAAAAGTTTGAAAATGACTTCATTCACAGGAATGAAGTCCATACAAAAAGCTAAAAAAATGACTTCATTCCCGGAATGAAGTCCATACAAAAGCTAAAACAGACTTCATTCCCGTGAATGAAGTCCATACAAAAACATAAAAAAACAGGACTTCATTCCCGGAATGAAGTCCATATATAAACATCAAGAACATCATCTTCATCTTCTTCGACGTCTTCAACAAGCAGCAGCAACATCGCGTCTTCAAAAACACCAAAGAACAAACATCATCTTCCATCGTCTTCACAAACAGACGGGTATCTTCATCTTCTTCATCGTCAAGAGCGAAGAATGAAGATTTTGGTCGCTTTTTTGATGAACTTCATCGTCTTCATCGTGGAATGAGAACGAATAAAGCAGATCTTCATCTTCTTCTTCTTCATCATCATCATCAACAAAGCAGAGACAAAAACATTCAAAAACAAGATCGTAATCAAACAAAAGCGAGTAAAATAATTCCTCAAAAATCAAGATCGTAATCAAGAACATCATCACCAGAAATGAACTCAGTAAATCAACAACAACATCGTAAATCAACAAAGAACATCATATTGAGAATGAACAAGATCGTAATCAAACAAAAGCGAAATAATTCCTCAAAAATCAAGATCGTAATCAAGAACATCATCGACGGGAATGAACTCACGTAAATCAACAAAGAACATCGGTTCGTTATTCTCCTCGTCTTCATCATAATTGCAAAGAGCGAAAAAAAAAGAAAACCCTCGAAATCGTTTGAGCGGAAGAGAAAAGGAGAAAAATCTAGAGAGAGAGAAAGTAGATCCGAGAAATGATTTTTCTCTCTTACCTTTGACTATATATATGGTCCTTATCCAAAAGGGTATTTCGCCACTACAAGGTGACATTTACATCATCCATGACATCGTAGAGACCAAATAATAATTTTAGGACCAAACTATAATATATTTTCCCAAATAGGACCAAATAGACACATGACTGGGTCAACAGGACTAGACTCTCTCTAATATATTATTCCTAGGACCTAATGGTATTTCCTACTATTATGTATAGACCGACACTGACAATTTTGAGTCCCTTTTTTTATCGATTCAGGAAATGTTTTGGAGTCCAGATAATTAGAATTTTGGGAAATTTTGAGTTTGGTGCCTATAAAATGGTATACCTTTGTGTTTGGTGTCCAATTTTGTCCAGCTTTGAGTTAGGTGCCTGGTGGGTCCCGGTCAAACAGTTGACTTAACGGCTGACTAGTTGACCATCCATAATTAGATTTATATTTTAGGTTAATAATTTATCAGCTAACGCTACTGACGGCCGTTTGAGATAATGGCAGAACTGCCATAATTGAACCACCACTACCAGTCTACCACCATTAAACCACCACCGTTACCATTAAGAAGAAGCATCAAAATCTAGATCAACCTATCCACCACTACCAGTCTACCACCATTAAACCACCATCGTTACCATTAAGCCTCCTCTCTGTAAACGCTTCTAACTACTCCTCTTTAAGAGTTTTCATAATACATTCATGAATCGCCTCTTCTTTTCCCTTGACATGGATCGCCTCTTCTAACTACTACCAATCAAGGTTGTTTACAAAACAGAATCAATCCTAAAATCATAAATCATCCAAAATTAGACCCATTTATGTTATTATCTCGAACCCTTAATCGAAATCAGTTCATAATGGTGGATGTTCTTTTTGGAGATTGCTTCTGCTGGATTTGGATTCCACAAGTTAGTAAACAGAGATGGGTGTTAAGACTTAAGATTAGAGAAAAAGAAGAGTCGGAGAGAGAGATAGTTGGAAACTTTGAGTTTCAGAGAATAGTAGAGGAGGAGATGAGTTGGAGTCAGAGATGATACCATCCTGGCAAAGTTAGTAAATAAAATGAAAATAAGAATTTAATAGGTCATTTGGCATTTTTAACTGTTTATTAGATGGTCAATACGGTCAAAAAGGTCAATTTATTGACTGGGCACCAAACTTAAAGTTGGACAAATTTAGGCACCAAACGCAAAGGCGTACCATTTTATAGGCACCAAACTCAAAATTTCCCTAGAATTTTCTAGGACAAGACATGCATTCCAGGTGGAAATGTTTTAACTCTTGGGGGTGTAAGGAGGGGTAAATCTATGAGTAGTTCTATCCAAACTTTACCGTTACTTTGAAGTCAATTGTACTGGTTAATTTGGTTATCATCCTTGAGAATTTTATATTTGTTTACCAGGAAACACTTCCATGGATTTGCACACTGTGATTGGAAGAAAATTAAGAGAGATGGCCATATGATTCAGATTCATAATGCATGTGTTGAATAGAAAGGGGGTGCCTTTTTGTTCTACTGGGCCTCATTGAACCAAGAAGCAAACCCATCAAGAGCTTCATCATTCATTGGCCCAGAATGAAACTTGCCTTGGTGCTTAATTCACGTCAGCAGTTTGAGCTTGTTTCGGCACCTCTACATGAACCAACTAATCGTTGCCGGCAATAAAGGCCATAGATTCTTAGCTAGAGGATCCTTACTTTTAATAACTGAAGTCTCTATAATCAGGTACACAGGCACAGCCCCTTTAAATAAACAACCATTTTTTAGGGACCATGGTTTTTTTTTTGGGACCATGGTTTTTTTTTGGGATCATGGTCTTATTAGGCCACCTACCCTACAATGTCAAGGGATGTCCTAAAATCATGAGATTACTAATTTGCCCCTTACCCTAATTAAAATTAACTTTAATCTAATAACCGCCCCTAATTTAATCTAAAACAAAAACAAAAAAAAAGAATCCCTAAACCTAGCCGCACGAAAAAAGAAAAATTTTGAGGAGAAAATTGTTCTCATTTTCTTCTCTTCTTCCTCAAATCGAGTATAAGAACGGTTCTTCAAAAGAAAACCCCAAGACTCCTTGGAAAAGGTCTCGATTTAGCACATCTAGCAAATCAGAAATCATCAAAACCCCATTACTTTTAATTGAATACAAATCATCAAAATATGGTTCATATGGAAGTTAAGGTGCCTTGTTCGGTTAGGACGCATTTCACAAAAACCCTAGTTTCTTAACCGAACTTCCTGAAAGGAAGAACACAAAGAACAATGCGGTTAAATAGGATTTAAAATTAGGTTACCGAACTGCGAGTTCGGTTGGTTCGCAAAAATTTCTAAAACTATCTAGTAACCGAACTCTACCCATATTACGAAAAGAAAAAAAATTCCAATGTAACCGAACTGTGCTATTTGTCCCACTATGTTGAGTTCTCATTCAACCGAACTTTTCCCACTCTGTTCGGTTGGTTCGCAAAAAATTCTAAAACTAGTTAGTAACCGAACTCTACCCAAAAAAAAAAAAAAAAAAAAAAAAAAAAATCCAATGTAACCGAACTGTGTTATTTTTCCCACTATGTTGAGTTATGATTTAACCGAACTTTTCCTACTCTGTTCGGTTGGTTCGCAAAAATTTCTATAACTATCTACTAACCGAACTCTACCCATATTACAAAAAGAAAAAAAAATTCCAATGTAACCGAACTGTGATATTTTGCCTACCATGTTGAGTTTCAATTTAACCGAACTTGTCCCACTATGTTCGGTTTGTTCGCAAAAAATATTGACAAACCGAACTCTTCACCAGTTGCATACATGTGGAGTTCGGTTAGATATGATGTTGGGTTAAAGTTTGCAAACCAACCGAACATTACTCTGTAAATCCTATAAACAAAGTTCGGTAACATGTCTGTTAACCGAACGCCTAAAAACCTCCATTAAAGAGCGAGTTCGGTAACCTGCGTGTTTGGAAAAAGTAACCGAAGTACACTTTCAGATGAGTTCGTTAACCTGTTCTTCACATAAGGTAACCGAACAAGCCCAAATCTACTCTAAAAATTTACAATTTTTTGAAAATTTGGAACAATTTAACCAACATTATCTAAGTTTGAAGCATACTGCTGGGTACCCAAATACACTTCCTCCGGTTGTGGTTGGTAAAATCCATCGTTTTTCATGTTTTCTTTCTTCATCTTCTCTAACTTTACTCTCTCAATAATTCTACTTCTTTAAAAAAAAAAAAAAAACCATCTGTTTTATTAGTCTCACTAATTATCTTTAACTTAATCATTTCACAAATCATTACACTACCTATTATTAACACTAACTAATCATTGCCCAAAATTAATCAGGAGGGTAATTTAGGCATTAATATAAATATCTAGATAAGAGCTGACCTAGATTTACTTCTAATGTCTTACCCAAAATAAAACCATGGTCCCCCAAAAAACCCATGGTCCCCAAAATACCCTTCTAAATATATGTGAAATATTCTCTTCCCTTATATTGCGCAGTAGGGAAAGTCGAGACCCTTAGAGCATCTCCAATAGAGGGTGAAAATTTCTTGTGACACATAGGATTTTAGACCCTCATTTACATAAAATGCATCTCCAACAGTGGGTCCTATTAGGTAGGAAGGGTGTCAAAATAAATACGAAAGTCTTAGAGAAAGTCTTATCTAGACCTTGGGAACGACCTTCACGTCATCATTTTAATTATAGTTTAAATTTTTATCTTTAAATAAAATTTTCTAAACCAATAGGAAAAAGAGAATCAATTTTATCATTATCCAAAAAACAAATCTTAGAAATATGACCCCCACCATTGGAGATAGTTCATGAGCAAAACATTACTATTTTTGCCATAGACATATCACCCCATAAATAATTAAGGATCTAAATAAAAATTCCGCATAGAATTTTTAGCACCCACTCTTGGGGATGCTATTAGAATCAAATGGTACGTTTTTCATTTCCTCTGATTTTAGAATTTTGAATCTCCAACTTTTGAACAACTTTCACCATATTTTTGGCACAAAGTAAGAAATTCTGCGTTATCAACCATATCATTCTTCCCAGTTGAATCAAACAGTTAACAGTGACCAACAGTATAGTCGGACACTGACAATTTAGTGTCACTATTTTTTTCAGTTCAGGTTCTTAACATTTTCATTTTATTTGGAAGGTGCAGCTGGGTCTAAATCTTCTGATCACACCCAGTCAGCAGGATTAACCTCATTGCAGAGCGAACAGGCCTCTATCATTTTTTTTCTTTTCAAGCGAACCGGCCTTTTTCACAATACAACATTTGTGTTTTCAATTCACGATACAACATTTGTTGTCCATGGAGGACAGGAGAAGAGATGAGAAAATAAAAGATCCATTTTCTCCTTCTATGTGTCAAACCTACTTCTCGCCTGCACTATAGGCGAAACCAGATGGATTTGTGTTTTTTTCTTCTTTTTTTAAGAGCTCAAGTGCTTGATTGATTGAGAATTTGAGAGTACGATTATCTCACTCTCTCGCATTTTCAAAAGGGCGCCTATAGTCGACCAGTTTTGGTACTTTAGAAAAATAGCAATATTGGACATGAGTATAACCTTTAACAATTGTAATCTCTTAGAGCTTCTCCAATGGCATGTGTGTGGAGATAAATGTCAAAATCCACCTAGGATACACATCCATTTTCTCTAAAATCATTCTCCAACTCTGATGTCTTATATCAATGTATATACGACTTTGGGTAGATATTGTCAAGGTGAATGTCTAGTTTTAGACATTCACCTTGACATTGTCTACCATCCTAGTCAGCTTTTACTTAATTGAATTGACTTTAATATATTAACTAGCCATTTTTAGCTCTAATAAAATTTTAATATGGAAAATAAAATTTATACTAATTAAAATGAGAGGTTACATGCAATACCGTTGGAGATGAATTTTTTTCTCTCCGTAATTTTGAGGAAAAATAGATTGAGGATGTCTTATTTGTGTTGCCACATAGGAAACATACACAATGACCATTTGAGAAGCTCTTTAACTCAACTTTGGATTCTTTTTGATTAGAGTGGTAGACAAAATAAGAGACAAAACATAAAGTAGACAAAGTATGAAAGAGAGAAAGAGATATCAGGCGTGTCTTTCATTTCCATTAGTTCCATATAAATACAAGAAGGGGGAGAGCTTGTGTTAGTTCACTTGTAACAAAGGACAAGAGAAAGAGCTACATGTGTCTAGTAGCAAAGGACTTGTTCTACATGTGTCCAACATAAAGACTTGTGCCATGCACTTAGACATAACGAGTGGTCATCCATACCATGGACCACTTTACTACAACACTCCCCCTTGGATGACCATCACCACTAGGGCTGCACATGGGCGGGTATGAGCTAAAACCAACTTCGCACCCATAGATTGCGGGTTTTTTTTTTATAACCGACCCCGCACCCATAAACAACGGGCGGGTTTTGTTACCTGCCCGCTGGGGGTAGGGCGGGTATGGGTTTAAACCCTCTTAAACGCGCAATAATCATTCACACACACATGTTTTACTTAAGTTCTTAATAACTTAAAAAAACAAACATAACTACATGAGTCTTAGTGTCTTACAATAAAAACAATAACTACATAAGTCTTGCAATAAAAACAAGTTTAACCAGACTACTTCAAAGTTTAGAATTCAGAATTAAAACTTGAACAATAAAAACAAGTGACTCGTGTCTCTTCTATCATCTCCAAGTCTCTCCTCCTATCATCTTCAAGTCTCTCCTCCTAGCATCCTCAAGGATCTACGACTTCCGATACCGTCTTTTTAAACAACTCTGCAACCAAATTGAAAATTATGTTACATTCCTTAAACATCTTTACTGATAAAGCAACAATCGACTAAAATTACATTACCAAAACATCTAACATAACTACCTAAGGATAAACAATCATAGATTCAATACCTAGAACTACTTTCAGCAAAATAAAAAAAGCAAATAACTTTAATCTCAATCCCATCAATGCCAGAAGAGTCGAATGCAAATTCCATGCCAGAAGTTGTTGCTTTATGTAATGTTGTCTTTTGAAACTATCTTACTCTCATGAAACAATAACTTCAATGAATAGACATTAAAGTAAATGCAAGTTCATCACTAGTGCAAAGTAGAATAACATCTAACAGAACAACATGTACACAACTCAATAGAAGAAAGAATGCAACAGACAAAGCAAAACAATAGATGCACACATTTCTCTGAGTTTAACAACTAACTTCCCTGAACAAAGTTAAAATGGAGTTTAGGGTATAATTCAAATGATAGAAATAAACGATGAATCAATCCTTGATATAATTCTGGATCCAACCCTAAAAATCTCTTTCGCTCTTGCAATTTCTGTTTTGCCTTAAAACCCCTTACTAATAGAAGTAGCCGAGATTAGTAGTCCTCAGTTAGTAACTCCATAAACAAAATGAGAGGAAAATTATAAATTTCGAAAAATTACTACCACAGAATCACAAATGAAATATGAACTGAAACCCCAATTGAATCGATACTGCCATTAATCAAACCACTATTGAATCGATACTGCCATTAATCTTAAATGAGAAAAAAATAAAAACCCTAAATTTCCATACCTAGGCAGTTCACAGATGAAGATTAACTGTTGTTCGATTGTTGACGTCGAAGCAGTTGTTGTTGTCGTGGTGGTGAAGAGAACTGAGGAAGAAAAATAACTGAGGAGAAGAAGAAGAACTGAGGAGTGAGGTCTGAGGAGGCGCCGCGAACAGAGAGGAAGAAGAGTCGAAGTGGAGAAAGATGGTTATCTACAATCTAATAGTACCACTAGGGTTTTAGTAAAGGACGGCTAGGATTAGTTGTAATCAACGGTGTATATTTAGCGGATTTTTCGGGCGGGTATTAGCTAAAACCAACCTCGCACCCATAGACAGCGGGTTTTTATTTTCATAACCAACCCCGCACCCACAATGGGCGGGTTCGGATTTAAAACCCACGGGTTTAGCGGGTACGGGTGGGTTTGGGTATGACGGGTGGGTCTTGTGCAGCCCTAATCACCACAAACTCATTGCTTTGTCAAAACCTGGCCATAAAACGTTCGTTGATGAAAAACTGGTCGAAGGATAAAGACATTTGAACTTCTGAGATGGCGTCGTTTGTCAAGACTTTTCTCCTTTGTGGAACCGTGTCAGGAAAAATATTTTGCACAAAAACCTGAACATTCGTAAGGAGAAGAACAACCTCGGCCAGAGTTGTATTAATAGTGTTTTTGCTGTCTCATTAAAAACCTTGCCGACTAACAAAATCCAGTGGGAAAAAGTAACTTCGGTGAAGGAAAAGAGTACAACATACGTTGATGTCATCATTGCATCGTTAGATCCTCCCCCTGATATTGACATCTCCCCATGATTAATATTATTGTTGTCTCATTAAAAACCTTTCCGAGTAATAAAACCCAGTGGGAAAAATTAACCTCGGTGAAGGAAAAGAGTTCAACATACCATCAGGTGCTCCCCATGATGCAAGACAGTTTCTTTAGTCTAACACATTCATGGGAGTGGACAGTTCCTTTAGTCCTATGGAGTCATGGAAATTCGGACAATCTCTTTAGTCCTACTTCTCACATGTTTTCAAATGTGGACTTAGGTAATGACTTAGTAAATAAGTCTTCCACATTTTCGTCAGATTTTACTTTACTGACTTGAATGTTTAGAAGACATTATTTTTGTTGATTGTAAAAGAACTTCGGCGATATATGTTTCGTATTATCACCCTTAATGTACCCTTGCTTCATCATCATTCGATGCAAGTTGCATTATCTTCATAAATGCAAGTTGGCTCTTCAGTGGTAGAACTCAAACCACATGTCCCTCGAATATGTGTAATGATAGACCTTAACCATATACACCCACGAATACCTCATGTAGGGAAATGATCTCAGAGTGGTTCGTGGAGGTAGCCTCAAGGGTTTGTGGTAGACTGAGAAAAGTGATTGCCTACAGTGTAACTGCAAGTGCACAATGTCGACTAGCAACAGAGGGCAAGTACAGGTCGATCCACAGGGAAATGGAGTGTGTAAGGTTGATTTCAAGGTTCACTAAGGCGATTTCTAACAAAGGGTTACCAAAGAGTGAGGTTTTGTGTCAATACGACAATGTATTTGGTAGTGAACAAGTAAATAAAACAAATTGTAAAGAGAGAAGCAATAACAGGTTGTAAACAACTGATTGAGTGGCACTAGGGTGATTGAACTCACCACTTAATCCTATGCTAAGGCAAACAAACTCTATTTATGCTCTTGTCCTTCCCTTGAAGGTCTCAGGTGGAAAAAATTGTTAACTGACTTACTAATCCTCCCCTAGTATTGGTTGTCTTCTTACAGTACAACCAATCACAGGATAATTTGAGCAACCTTGCTAACCCTTATTCCCATTTCATTTAAGCTTAGCAAGAACATAAATTGAACATGAATTAACTCAACATAGAATTAAGGGTTTACTCTACACCTAGTAAAGTAACTTAGAAAATCATGCAAACACTAAAACAGAATTGAAATTTAATTAATAATACAAAACCCTAAAAATTGATTGTCTTTCTAAAAATGAAGAACAACTTGATTTTATACCTCTTACATCTTCTCTAATGCTCTAAATTGAAATTAAATGCAAACTCAGACCTGTTCCCTCTTCCAATTCGGCTCTGGTAGCCATTAATGAGTTGTTGGAGAAACCCTAGCTCCATCTATCTCAAACCTAGCTTCTAGGGTTGAGAGAAGCTACGAAAGAGATAGCTTGAGCTAGAGTGGCGGAGAAGGCTACGTGGTGGTCGTTCTGCTTTGGTGTCGGGGAAGGAGATGGTGTCATGAGTATCGATCGAACCAAGTGGTCTCCCCTTCTTCCTTTTGGGGGCCACGACCTCAGATACACTTCCACCAAGTGCAGCCTTTCTACCTATATTTATGGTACCTTTTCCCTTATCGGTAATTTCCAACCTTGCAGGCACGTTTGCAGCTGGTATATGTGATCTCGTCACTTTAGCAATATCAGTAAATGCATCAGGCATTGAATTTGCCACATTCTGAAGATCGATAATTCTTTCACTCACTTTCGCATTGTGGAGTGCGGGGATCAAGATGAGAAAACGTGGGAACACACCACGACAATTCATGTCGTTCCCTTTGGAAGTCCTTTTCCATACCTCCCCCTAACGACGGGAAGGTTGTCTCATCAAAGTGAAAATCCACAAATCTAGCGGTAAAGAGATCGCCTATCAAAGGTTCTAAGTATCGGATAATTGTTGGGGATTCGTATCCAACATAAATACCTGCTCGTCTTTGTGGACCCATCTTAGTACGCTGTGAGGGCGTAATAGGCACGTATACGGCACAACCAAATATATCAGGCTCATATCCAGTTACCAACTGTTACACAGAAAATGGTTGGCTATCAGTGGGTCTAAAGCGAATAAGTAATGCTGCATGCAATATGGCGTACCCCTAGGCAGTAATAGGCATGTTGGAACGCATAACCAATGCCCTAGCTATCATCTGTAACCTTTTGATGGTAGATTCTGCGAGACCATTTTGAGTGTGTACATGGGGTACGGGATGCTCTATGTCAATTCCATTATACATACAGAAATCATCAAATCCTTTAGATGTAAATTCTCGAAGATTATCAAGTCCGATAGACTTGATTGGATGATCAGGGTGGTGAGCCCTTAGTCGTATAATTTGTGCTAGGAGCTTTGCAAATGCAGCATTTCTTGTGGACAACAATTCAACATGTCACCAATGGGTCGAAGCATCAACCAAAACCATAAAATACCTGAATGGTTCGCATTACGGATGTATAGTTCCACAAATATCACCTTGTATTCTTTGTAAAAATGGAATATTTATTTTGGTATCTTTAGCATAGGATGGTCTCGATCCTGTCTTTGCTAAAGAACAAGCTTTGCAGAATGAGCGATGTGCCTTCAATAAGGATAACGAAGAAGAATGGGACAGTGTGTGCGCTTCAATTACTTTGGAAGACGAAGGTTGCACTTCTCTTTCTTTAGAAGGCATAAAATGTGCATCATTTACTTTAGAATGCACATTGTTACTCTGCATTGTAACAATATTTTGTCCCATTTTCTTTTTCATTCGAAAGAACGGATGTCCATGTGAGTTCTTCAAAAAACGGATCCTCATATCACGACCTGGGTGCCCTAGTCGATCGTGCCAAAGCTTATATAAGTCACTGGCTAACAGTTTATCGTTGGCAACCACATGGGATCGATATTCCTAATAGTGGTGATATACAATCCACTAGAGTGACTCATTAGTTCCTTCCGCATTCACTAGAGGTCACATATATGTACTCAATTCCATTTCTACAGTGAGTTTCTAAGTGATAACCATTTGCGCGTATATCCTTGAAACTTAACAAAGTTCGGTGCGCTCTTGGTGCATATAGAGCTTCTGTGACTTCAATCATTGTGCCGTTTGGTAACAAGAATTGAGCAGTACATCGCCCAATTATTACTTGCGATGATCCAATCATCGTAGTCAAAGATGTATTATACGGAGTAAAATCGACAAATAATTGTCTATTTCTTAGGATAGTGTGGGTGGTTGCACTATCAACTAGACATTCAATTTCTCCTGGAGACATTCCTACAAGTACATTAGGAAGGAATGTTACAAACAAGAAAAAACGAACAATTTATCTCACTTCCTTTAGAGAATTTTGTTCTACCAGAATGGCGTCCTTTCCATTCTAATTTATATGTTAAACAACAGATTATCATAAAAAAAAAAAAAAATTCTATAGAACATAATAGAAAATAAGTACTTATAGATAATCCATACACATAACATAAAGATGGTAAGAACATGTTCAGTAACGGTAACACCTACTCAAACTATTAAACAAACGATAGTCTATGATAACATAAAAACTCCAAAACATCTAAAAACAGACAGAGTCTAGCAAGCCAGAAACTAAATTCTTAGGCCCAAGCAAAATCAGCCACAACCATAGTTGGGGCAAGGTCCTCATCGCCCAGGAAATATGAAATTGTGAGGTTGACGTCAGGGGTTACATCATTTTTTTCCATATAGTTAGCCTATTGTTCGAGAGTTTCCTGGTACTTTTTGTAGCTCGCAGCTACATTGGCACTAGCCTTGCAATGCTTGTACCAATGTCTGGTAAATCCACACCTAAAACAAGGCGCACTTTCGTCTTCATCCTTTTTGTTAACGGGATTTTTAGGTGTTTTATCGAACTTAGGATCACCACTTGTATGGCTAGAAGTTCCTTCTCTGTGCCAAACATTAGAGTGACCTTTACATCATCGACCTAGATTATGTCCCTTACGTCCTATTCCACGAGAGGCATTATCTCCACGTGGGTATGGATCATGGGAATATGAATTAGTATTTAGAGCCCTCTTTCCTTTGGGTTCTTTCCCTTATTGACCTTTCCATGGTTAGCTTCGGGAACTTTCTTTTTCCCGACAGCTCTGGCATTGTTATTGACAAGAATTTAATTGTGCCTTTCGGCCACTTGCAATAAGTTTATCAACCTAATGAATGTAGTGATTCTTTTGTTGTCCACCTCTAAACGATACTGGTTCGCTAGTATCATGGACGAGGTGGGAAACCCATTTTTTTTTCCTTTCTTCTTCTTTTTTTCTTTTCTTCCTCTCTTCTTATTCCATTTCTTCTTCTTTAACGACGACTATCTTAGCCCGTAATAATTGCAAACCCATTTTTTTTATGGCATGATTAAGTTAGATTTGATGAAACTAGGGATTTAGAAATTAATTTAGAACTTAATAATAAGGTTAGATTTCCCAACCGTAAACCCATCATACGGTGTGGAATATATGGAATTCCAAACCGTAAGAAATTTGTATGGTTGAGAAAACATGAACTCCCAACCGTATTTGTAGGAGCACTGCTTGGTCGAACTCACAAGTGTTGCTATATCAAGCTTGTTGTCAAATTTAGTTGTCAAAACTGTATCATGATTTCTAGTCTACAATTAGTTAAGTCTCGGTATAAGATAGAAGCAGTTGAGAAATGAGTCGGTCATCATTTGAGTTTTACCATTTGAAGGCGAAGATCAACAGAGCTTTTGGAGAACTTCATCAACAAAAGGTAAGGGAAGATTGAACCACATATTTCTCAAGTTATATTCACTTTCTATCTTTGAGACGATTATCGCATAACTAATTAGACTAGCTTGCCTATACAAGAATTTTGAGTCGAGAACTATTTAATTAGTTTACGAATTTCTCGGAATATAATGACTAAGCTTAATGAACATTTATTCATACTTGATCAATTTCGGTGGAGAATAATTTATTGTTCGAAACCAAATCATGATTCGATTTTATCAATTGAAAATATCCTGGAACAGTTATATGTGTCATTGATGTTATTCATGAATGTTTTGAATTGATTTAGAAAAATATAGAACCACTATATTCGGAATACAAGACAGTGTTATCAGTCTTACAAACTGGGAAAACTGTTATATGTCTGAAGCCATATTACATGTATTCGTACACGTAGCGGAGTAGCTATATATGGACTTGCAGATTTGTGTGATATGCATATTCATATGCAGATCATGGGAAAATCTGTTTTTTTCGTGATCCGGATAGGTATGTATTTTTATACAAACCATTTTGGAATTGTGGTAAGGGAACCGGGTTAAAATAATCAAACCGATATGCGAGCCAAAATAGTTCTATGTTCTATAACCAGTTAAGTACCCAAACTGGTACGTGAACTGAAAATGTTCTGTGAACCCCGGAACCGGGTGGAAAGTCTTAAGTTTGCAAACCACTATGTGAACTTGAAAAGTTATGTCGACTCCGGAAATTTGAGTTCATTCAAAGTTTGCAAACCGGTACGTGAGCTTGAAAAGTTTTGTCAACTTCGGAACTGGTTATTGCATATAAAGTTTGCAAACCGGTTCACACACTATGACTCCGCCGATTCACGAACCATCATGTAGTTGTACTCTGTGGATTTACAATTCCATGTCCAAATGTAATTAAATTATTTCTATGAAGTTATTTGCATTTGATCAATACTCTAATTATCACTAGACTCATTTGATCACATAATTGTGGCTCGATATTAATGTCTTAGTGAACATGAAAATGAGAGTTAAACTTTTAAATTTCAAATCATCTAATCGGATAAACATGTTGAACATATTCTTTATACACGGTTCGGTTACAGTTCTGCCCAAACCTAGTGTATATCTTGTATATGTAATTAAGATTCAAAGCTTTCATCTAACAGTGAATATTGATTGCTTGGTTCCAAAGCTATCTTAGATTAAACCTA
Source organism: Papaver armeniacum (assembly GCA_023531295.1). NCBI lineage: Eukaryota > Viridiplantae > Streptophyta > Magnoliopsida > Ranunculales > Papaveraceae > Papaver > Papaver armeniacum. The sequence continues at coordinate 40,230 of JAJJWW010003236.1, forward strand.
AAACAACCTAGGCTTTGAAGTCTATAAAAAGGGAACTCTTGGAAAGTGGGATCCTTGAATCCCGACACTACTTTTTGGTGTGTCCTTGTTGTATCTATAGTCGTCCTCTCCAGGAACCTTTTTACGGTTTAACGACTACAAAGACTTCATTGGGATTCGTGAAGCAAGGTCTAGTTATCTTTATCTTGATAACTCGAGTATCCTCTTGATTTTTTTAGGGCCTTGCTCTATCGATCAAGAAAGATACTAATCAACAAAGTCTTTCCGTCTCATACTTTGTTGATTCCGCAAGTTTTATACTTGTGAGGTGAATAATAATCTAGGCTCCAATTAGGGTTGTATAAGTCCAAATTTTGAGGATAGCCAGACTTTTGTCAAGTTGTTATCGATTTCCATCACGTAGATTTTTCGTTTGATTTGATCATCCGTTTAGATCGTAAATAAAAAAATTCAATTATAGGCTTAATCTGTGGGAGACGGATTTGGTTTAAAGTCTTCAATTAAGATTGAAGCAACTCTTAATTGTAGGTGAGATCAACTAAGGGAATCAATTGCGTAGACTCTTGCGAGATTTAAGAGGCGTAAGGAGCGCGATTATACCTTAATCGGTGGATTTCCTTTTAGGTCTCAACTACATTCCTTACCGAAGTTAATTGGTAGTACGCTAGTTTCTGTAGGGATTTAATACAGTTTGTTGTTTAATCTGGACTAGGTCCCGGGTTTTTTTTTGCATTTGTTGTTTCCTCATTAACAAAACTTCTGGTGTCTGTGTTATTTATTTTTCCGCATTATATTGCTTATCTTTATAATTGAAACATCACAGCTTGCGCGTTGATCAATCACAGTACCTTGTTAGTTGGATAATACTTTATTGATCCTTGAATATTGGTCTTTCGTACCGTCCAAGAACTCTCTTGTAGTTAGGTTCACAAATTCAGTTATGTAAACGTTTTAACAACAAGAGAGAGAGAACTCTAGACACTTTCCTTGATTGAGTTTTTACTCTCGGTGATGTGTTGAGTTTGCCATAAGATTGCCTACGAAAAAGTAGGTGGTATATTTTGGTACCCCTAGTGTTTTCAGTATTTATGGTATACGGTTAGGAAACCCAGCCGTATTTTCAATTTTCAATTTTTTTAAAAACATTTCCCTGGATGTGCGTACGGTTGGGTAAACATGAACTCCCAACCATATTTATGAAATACGGTTGGGAAACCCTCCATCTTTCAATTTTTAATTCTTTTTTCCCAAAATTTTCCAACCGTAAGTTATCCCGGATTTGTTTACAGTTGGGAAAATATGAACTCCCAACCGTAAGTTCAATTTTTCAGGGGAAAAAAAATCAAAACTTTTTCATCTTTTTCTTTTTATATTTAAATTTTGAATTCAAAATAACTCTCTGATTTAGTTAATCAATAATTAGCTAGTTAATCAATCATTAACACTAACTAATTGATAGTATTCTAGGCATTAACAAAAGTAGTAGGATAAGAGATTTTATTGATTGCTATATGTCCTGTAGCCCTCAAAACCAAATGTTTGGAACCCCTTTATTTTCCTGACTTGATTGGGGTATACCCAGATTAATTGGGGTATACCCAATAAGAAAAAATAGGGTCATTTTGAAATAAAACCAAGCCACCCCTTAACCTTGTATTATCAAAATGGCAAAATTGCCCTCGTTTAATTAACACTAAAATTTTGATTAAATTAATTAATTAAGTTTAAATTGATTGAATAGATTAAAACTTATGAATTTTAAGTTATGAAATTTTGTTTTTGATTGAACTTTTGTGGGATGATTTTTGATGATTTTTTTTTTTTTTTTTTTTTTTGAAATATCTCTTGCAACGAAAATGAAGCACACAACCGAAATACTTCTAAAAAGGGGATTGAAAAAATGTTATATGAAATCATACTCAAAATCAAAGAATAAATCAACACTTTCGGTTCTGAAAGTATGAAAAGTCGGCAAGGTCTTCATCGTCGACCTCGTAAGGCAAAAGCGTGACATGATCTTCATCGACCTTGCCGACTTTTGTTTTTTGACATACAGGAGATGACATAAAAATTTATTGGCCTAAGCAAGGTATTCAAAAATACCCTTAAAATTTGTTTTTGGCCGGCAAGGTATTCAAAAATACCCTTCCGAAAATTTGTATTGGCGGCAAGGTCTTCAAATAATACCGCCTAGGCTGTTGAATTTTTACGATGTGCCGCCATGGTCATTATGAAAAGTCGGCAAGATATGCATGTCACGACCTTGCGGTAGTAGACACATAAATCATAAATTTTGATTTCTAACTTAATATAAGGTATCTGAGATTGGGTATTATTTTGTACCCAATCTCAAATCGAGTATGTACATACTCAGTTTGAGATTGGGTACAAAATAATACCCAATTTCAAAACCCGTATGATTCATTTTTTTTTTCTGTTTTTTTTTTATCTCATCATGTATGATTAGAGTGAATAGAGTTTTGGGGAAACAATTTAAAAATTTTTTAGGAAGGATTCAGCCGGCAAGGTTTGGGGGACAATTTGGTCTTTCAATATCATTTAGACACCCCTTAGAGCAAGTCTTATGGTGGAATCCAAGCTATTAAAGTGTGGAAAATCCATGGAATGTCAAGTCTAATGGCTTCCAAGTTGGGGTCTTCCCGAGAAAATCAACCTTCCATGGCTTTAAATTTGGTATACCCCAATTAGTTTGGGTATACCCCAATCAAGCCAGGTTTATTTTGCTTGTATCTTGGTTTTTTTTTTTTGAAGCATAACATTTATTATATTATTACTAATAGGCTTGTATCTTGGTCATCAATCCTCGTATCATTATGCTTTAAAGGGAAAAGAAAAATTATTATTGCTTGACAAAATTCCTGAATAATCCTTCTCCCTCTTTTTTTTTAAAGCATACTTTTTCTTTCTTTTTTTTGGTTCCTTTATTCCCATGCCCCAACGTCAATGTCATCTTGCAAGGACACAGTCTTCTAGCTCTCTAGATAACTTCTCTTTTTGGTTCATTTCTGCTTATGAACAGCGTTTTGATTTCCCTGGACTAGTCATTTTCATAATTCATGTATAGTCTACAGATAAAGGTATGTCATGATTTTCTCTAACAATGGCTCGGTTACTTTGATTACTTTATTCCCACTGTGGCACTTTCTATATTTTCTCTAAGGTATAGCTGTTACCAACTGTACTGGCACCGAGTAAATATTCAAATTCTCTTTACCACAGAATCACTTGGATCTCCTTATCCCACGTTGTTTCCACGTTCGTCTTAACAAATGGGGTATTTAGTTATGAGCAGAGTGCACCTAGGTACAATTAGCAATTAGAAACTGGATCTATTGGATAAAATAATTTGGAATTTACCCATATTTCTCATTTCCCATCCAAATTTCCAAAAGGATGATGCCAAATCTCTCGGGATACTATTCCATATAAAATAAAAAGATAAAAAAAAAGAATAGGAAAAAGATAAAAAAAAAGGATGATGCCAAATCTCTCGTATATTCTCCATATTTTTGAGTTTTGTGAAACAAACATTTTGGTGAGGACACTTGGAAACGTATGATTGGTACAAAAAGAATAGGAAAAAGATAAAAAAAAGGAAACAGATTTCAATTTGAAATTCATGCCTTGACAATATCTAGGTGAGGACACTCGGCAACGTATAATCGGTTTAAAAATTACAATCTAGGTGGAATTCACACATGTTTTCTACAAAATACAAGAAAAAAGTAAATAAAATCTACGGATATTCTCCATATTTTTAATGTATTTAATCCCGCCACACCAAAAAAGTACAAATGCATCGCCACGGGCCTTGCGCGCACCAAATCAAAAATGCACCGCCACAGCGAAGGGAGAAGCCCCGCGCACATCAAGTTAAAAGAAAAAAATGTTCGGTAAGTTGCACGGGCACAAATCTAGTTATTATTGAATTTCGAAGACCGAATATAAGAATTTAACACACATTGCTCTATCTAACCCCTAAAATGGACTAAAATTAAACATCTTCAGTGTCAGAACATGAATTTTTATACAAATAATCAACCAATAACAGAGGACATCATTCGAGGAGAAAAGAATCCTTTTCCGAGGAAAATTTCTAGAGTTTTAATATGATTATTAGGATTTTAGAAGCGTCTAGATCCAGGGTTAGTTAACCCTTGGCATCACCCAAAAACCTTGGATAGGCTTTCGAACACAAATTAGCGCGACTAGTGTGCCTCTTTTTTTTATTTCCTAGTTATATGTTTCGACTAAGAAAGATTTTTTTTTCTTCTTCTTGTTTAACAATAAAGTGTTGGGAAAACAGTGACGTGACCCATGTGCCACATCATTATATGAAATGGTTCTGTGTGACCAACATGTCTCTAAACCTAAGTTTGTGTTTCCTACTTTGAAAATAGGTGTCTTCTGGTAGGACTGTCCTTTCTCAAACTGTTTTTGGATCCATAGCAACTCATCAAATGGATGTCTTCCCTATGCCAAAAAAAGTCACAGATAGAATAGATAGTATCCAAAGGAAATTTTTCTGGAACAAGGACAACAATGGAAGGAAATGGTTCCCTAAATCTTGGAATGTAGTAGCTAGCCCAAAACATTTAGGTGGTCTAAACATTAGGAAAGCTGCTGAATTCAATAAGGCCCTTCTTACTAAACTTGCTTGGAGATTAGTTAATGAACATGATGCTTTATGGGTGCAAATTATGGCCCACAAGTACTTTCCTGATTTCAACCCTTTGTCTGATGCCATCAGCAACAATGGGTCATGGATTTGGAGAGGGATCTGTCATGGTCTAGAGATTGTTAAACATAATTCTTGTTGGGAAATTGCTAATGGTAATGATATTCACATTTGGAGAGATGTTTGGGTGCCAAGTCTAAAAAAACAGGTGCCTAGTGATAGATACTCTAGTCATATGACTAAGGTCTCCCAGTTAATAGATAATGATACCAAAAATTGGGATCTGCATCTGTTACATGCCTTATTTTCTAATGATATTGTTGAGCAGATTCTGAGGATTAGAATACCTATGATAGGAAAAGATCAATTAAGATGGTTAGGTACTAGAAATGGGAATTTTACTGTTAAATCTCAAGTTGATCTTAACACTCCCATCATTAACTTTCCCTGGAAAAAGTTATGGAAAGTACAACTTCCTCCTAAAGTTCTTCACTTTGTATGGAGAATTATTCAGAATTGTGTCTCCACAAGGGATAAGCTTCATAAAGTAGTTAGTAATATTGAGCCTATATGTCCCCTGTGTAAGATCTTGTCAACACTGTAATGGAGGAATCTTGTCAACACCTTTGCCTCGCATTAATGGATTGTCATGTCTCTCCAAGAATGGGGGGGACAAATATATATAGGTATAGTAGTTTTGCTCTTGACCATACTCTAGTACCTTTGCCTCTAAACATTAACATTTGATCCTGGTTAACAAATTTATTCAATGCTAATAATTTTTGGGAAGCATCTATGCTAAAATGATAATTATGCTAAGGTCGAAATACATATGTTGTATTTTTCGATACATCTGGTGTATTTGGAAACAAAGATGTGAAATAGTCTTTGATAATAAGCAATTAAATATTAGCAGTTTTATCCATTCTATAAAAGACTTTGTTAATGACTGTGAAAATGCTATTTTGCCAATGACAAGGTCTAATATAGCAAGTGTGGCAAGTTTATGGCAGGCTCCAACTGAACATTATCTGAAACTAAATTTTGATGCTTCCTTTATATCCATAAATCATCCAATGGGTTTCGGACTAATTCTTCGTAACCATGCAGGTGTTCTCTGTAGAGCAGCAGGGGGAACGGACAGGAAGTAGATGAAGAGCAAGCTGAGGCTATAGATGCACTAGAATCTATGAAATGGGCTAAAGAGGAAAACATACAGTTTCTGGAATTAGAAGGAGATTGCATTAATGTGGTAAATGCCATCAATGGTAAATTAGATTCAATAAAGTGGACAACAAATAGTGTTGTTCAAGAATGTATTTCTATTTTGAAAAACAATCCAAATTGGTCTTGTGCTCAGGTTAAGAGAGACGCTAACAGTGTAGCTAACTGTTTAGCAAAGTACTCTAGAGATTATGCTGGTAGAACTTTATATATCCATCCTCCAAAATTCTTGAAAGAAAAACTGGATAAGGATAAAAACTATGTATCAATTCAGTAATTTTAATTGATTTCAATTTTCTTATCAAAAAAAAAAATTAGTTCTCTTGTCTGTTAACTCTAGATGGAAGAGTTATTAAAGGAGATTAAGAACTGGTCCCTGCACTCACTGAAAATATTCTCTATCGATGTGTAACCTTCAAGCGAGAGAGATTTAAGAATGGGATATTTTGACTTTGGGTCACATAAAAGTGACCAGAGTTGCGTTTGGGTCACCAATTTTTTTAATTAGAGTTTGGGTCACATGACCACGGTTGACCGCATTGACAGTTATAAAATTTGGTTAAAAAACGAAATGACCAATATGATATTAAAGATTGATTTATTTACTAACCTAGCCATTCATTTTCTCGTTAGTCCCTTCAATCCAACCAAACACCTATTTCTTTGTTAAGTCTTTATGCCCCTTTTCTTATACTTATCCACTTCCGTGAGGTACCAGATCCAGATTCAATTTAGTGGAAACCTTGGCTAGCATTTTTAGGAAACCCCGATTAGAAGCATAACTGGAGCTCACGAAGAAAGAGCAACATGATTTTTTATATGTCAACAACATAATCTGAAGAAGAAGACAATGGATGGATGAACCCATGTTGGTTTGAATTTAGATGATTGATGGATCAAATTCTGTCAATTTTGCAAAAGGGTTTGTGTTAATTAATTTGATGCAGGTTGGTTTGAACTTCAATTGTTCAATTAAAGTTTTTGAATGTTAATTTGGGGATTTTTTTTTTTGATATAAGTTATTTGGGGATTTCTTCTATTTAGGGTTCTTGAGAAATTTGGTGGTTTTATCATATTCCATTTTCTTTTGCTAATTGATGAAGTGGGTTGTTGTTTATTTATCGGAATTGACGATTCTTCAGCCATAAAATTCAACGGCATCAACCATGTGTTCTTCTTTATTTACGACAAACAGCAACATACCTTCACGTAAATACTCTTTTTTGTTGTTCTTAGTTTCTGTAGTATTTGTCCAAACCCTACCTTTTCAATGCACCTGTCCTTCTTACCAACAATAACAAACAATTTGAAGCTTTAAGCATCGAAATATGATTAGAACAAGATCAAATTTTGGAGTTTGGTTGGATTGAAGCGTCGACGACTTTCCATTCTCTGTTCTCCTGATATGTATGTTCTTGAGTTCATGAATGATTAAGAGTGTTGGATAGTTTTTAAATATTGAATTCATATAGGGACGGAGGTGGAGGAGGGTGGTGGTGGTGTTACTGCTAGAAGAGAAGAAGGCCGAGCTTGTACCGGTTGTGGTGGCGGGGATGGTTGTGTTAATGGCGACTGACGGAGTTAAATAATTTGGAATTAATTTTAAAAAATAAAAAATTAGCTAACTGTCAAGACGGTCAACCGTGGTCTTGTGACCCAAACTCTAATTAAACTTTTTTCGTGAACCCAAACGCAACTCTGGTCACTTTTATGTGACCCAAAATCAAAATATCCCTTTAAGAATTAGTAAGAACGCGAAATTGTGGTATATGAAAACTAATTGGTCGATATGAGAATATAATAAGACAAAATAGGAATTTAAATAGTAAGTCAGAGTTACCCCCTATCCATGTATTTTTAACTAATTCCTAATATACCCCACACCAATCATATTTAGTGATTAATTATAATTAGCTAAGTTAATAGATTAGTTTGATAATGATTAGTATAAATCATAATCACGTCACTTGGTTGAGAGTATAAGGATTTTTTTTTTTTTTTTGAGGTAATAGGAATTTGGTTAAAATGAGTACTCCCAACATTTAAAATGCCGACAAATGTTACAACATCTAATGGAAAATGGGTACTCTCAACTTAAAATGCCGACACCGTAAGTTATTTATCGAGCACGTCGGCACCATTTTCCGGAATGATCTTCATCACTTCCGGCGTGGTCTTCATCACTAATACAATGCCGACGATGTAAGAAAAAATCACTTCTGGCATGGTATTCTTCACTTCCGACATAGTCTTCATTACTAATACAATACCGACTATGTAACGAAAAATTTGTTTTCAAAGTGAGTATCCGGCATCGAAGGAGAAGAGAATTTGAAATTGAGTGGAGAATATTTAGGTTTGATTTATATTTTATTCCTTTGAAAGGGTATTTTAGTATTTCCGCCCCTAAAAAACACCCCTTAGCAAAAACTATTGGATAGGGATATTAATTCATATCTTCCGATTGCGCATTCATTAATAAGAGTAGACAGATCTTGTAATAATTATTCTTACTTCATTGTGTTCAACTAATCATGGAAGCGATTGGAATTCTGGCATTCTTCATTGGGTCTTCTTTATTGATTCTTTTATTCATCAAAATCAAATCAACGATGACCAGATGTATGTGATCCATCTTTTCCGAATAAGAATTCTAACATTTGGTATCAGAGCATAGGCTGATCTGGTCTTTGTTTGGTTTGAGTTTGACTATGGTTTGGAAAATATATCAATTAGATTGATAACGAAAATCAAAACTCCTGAAACTGTTGGGTTTGATTTCATTTACATCTCGTTTGGTTGGAAGAATTGGATTCCTAGGAATTGAATGGGGTAATCCAATTCCTGGAATTGAATTCAAATCCAAAAAATAAGTTTTTGGTTGAGGTAATTCAATTATTTTTGTTTTTACCATGTAATCCAATTCTATTGCACTATTAAACCAATGCAATGGAAATCTATCATTTTGGGAGGAATTGGATTCCTAGGAATTAAAATTCTTAATTACATAGAGTTTATTTGTGTTGTTTAGTTCAAGGAATTGGCCACATTCCTCCGGAATTGGATTACCAAGAAATCAATTCCTTGAACCAAACATGTTATGTAGTCTTTAAAACTGTGAAGTCTGATATATTTACGGTCAAAATCTTACGTGTTTGATTTTGTTATTGATCCAAATCATGAATATCTCTTTGATATCTAAAATTTGCGTGCCATCTTGGTTGTTTCCTTAATTATCTGCCTATTCATCTGTTTTAGGTAATTAAGATTATCTTATATATATTTTATCCTATAAATTAGGTTTGAAAATGTTATTGATTTGATTACGGATTTGAAATATTTACTTCACGAATCAATGCGTTTGTATATGTTGTTTCCTTAATATATTTTTTTTCGGAAAGGAAGGGTATATATTAATTAAAAATGGTATTTACAATAGTTCAGAGTGAACTTGCCGAGAAAAGAAGAAAAACGAAGATTGCATAGTAATTAAATCCTCCCAATTATGCAAAATCTGGTTTATAAAGTAGCCTTTAAAGATGCCAGTATCCATGCTCCATAAGAAGATATTCAGCTTCACTTGGCCTTCCTTGATGAACCCTGCTATTACGTTCTAACCAGATTTCCAAACAAATAGAAAAAGAATCAGCTGCCAAAATATCTTGCGCCTTTATGACGTTCTTTGAATATACCAGATCACAATTAAAGTCTTTAAATCTGAAGGCATTACCCAGCTCACCTATAAAGAAGTGATAAAATATTCCCAAATAGCTTTAGCTACGCTGCATCTTAAGAACATATGATCCATCGTGTCCAATTCATCGCAGAAAAGGCAAGAAACCGAGTTTATAGTGACTCCTCTTTGCTGCAACATATCTCTTGAAGGAATGGAATCGTGCAAAGCTTCCCATAAAATAAAATAAACTTTTGTTGGAACAACTAATCTCGAACACATGAAGATTGTACCAATCTTCTTATACAGTTTCAGAAATCTGCTTAAAAATTGCTTTTGTCGTGATATCACCTTCAACTCCATCATCTTCCTAAAGATTAAGAACCACATTCTGAACCTCAAATTTCAGCTCCAACAAGTCTATTCTCTCCGCAGGGTCTAGCTCTCTTCAAAATAAGAAATTCCAATTTGGATTCATCATATCATCCAAAACCGAATTTTTTTATCGAATTATTTTATAGATTCTAAGGTATTTATCCTTAAAAGAAAAGCTTCCAAACCACCAGTCCTGCCAAAATCGGATACTCCTTCCATTGTTAATCGTTAAGCTGTCAGACTCATAAAAGTATTTATTTTCTTTAATATTTCATACCACATACTCTTGCATATAGGCTCATTCACTTGTAACAGGACAACGCACTCCAAGTCTGCTATAGTATTCTCGCAAATAATTTGTCTCCACCAAGTTGATTTTTCTTTACAGAATCTACCATGAAATTTTTCCAACAAAGACATATTCACCAATCAGATATTTATAATACCATCCCCTTTTATTTTTTGTCCTACAAATATTCTCCCATGAAACCCAACTCATCTTCTTGATTTTCCCATCCTCTTCCCACAAGAGTCTTCTCATTATTATGTTAGTTCTCTTTTCAACCGAAACTGGTAAGTAATATAAAGTGAAAAAGTGGGGGTACAACAACCACACCCAATATTACACTTAGCAATCTGTATGGACTAACTCCAATATACTTTTAAGAGAATTCGAATCAACTAGACAGCCAGACTCAATCTTAATAAAAGTATATCAAAGAGTTATATCTCTCTTTCTCGATTCAATACTTACTCAAGCAAATAGAAATCTTCGAGTATAATTGAATACAAGAGAAAACACTTGAACGGTACCAAAGACCAATGTTCAAGGATCAATAAATTTCAATCAACAACCAAAGGTTGGATTTCCCAATTGATTGATTCAAACGCACAATCTGTGATATTTTAATTATATAACAAAATATAATGCGGAAAAGAAATTACACAGACACCAGAAGTTTTGTTAACGAGGAAACCGCAAACGCAGAAAAACTCCGGGACCTAGTCCAGATTGAACACACACTGTATTAAGCCGCTACAGACACTAGCCTACTACAAACTAACTTCAGTCTGGACTGCAGTTGAACTCCAATCAATCTCACACTGATCCAAGGTATAGTTGCGCTCCTTACGTCTCCGATCCCAGCAGGATACTACGCACTTGATTCCCTTAGCTGATCTCACCCACAACTAAGAGTTTCTACGACCCAAAGTCGAAGACTTTAATAAACAAATCTATATCACACGGAAAAGTCTACGGTAATAGATAAATCTGTCTCCCACAGAAATACCTACGAGTTTTGTTCCGTCTTTTGATAAATCAAGGTGAACAGGAACCAATTGATAACCCGGACTGATATTCCAGAAAAGAAGATATTACGGAATCACAAACAATGAGACGAAGATGTTTGTGACTTCTTTTATATCTTGCCTATCGGAGAAATCAATCTCAAGCCAATCTTTACGATTGTACTTAGTACGATAGAAACAACAAGATCAGATCACACAACTACGAGAAAGTGGTATCGGTCTGGCTTCACAATCCCAATGAAGTCTTCAATTCATTAACCTACAGGGTCTCGATAGAAACCTAAGGTTAAAGGAGAATCGACTCTAGCTTATACAACTAGTATCACACATTAGGTGTGGGGATTAGGTTTCCCAGTTGCTAGAGTTATCCCTTATATAGTCTTTCAAATCAAGGTTTGCAATCAATGTTATCTTGGTAAAAAAGCATTCAATATTCACCATTAGATGAAAACCTTATTAGATTCAAGCTAATATCATTCCACCGTTAGATCGAAACTTAGCTTATTACACACAAATGAAATGTACGTTTTTAGGTTTGTGTAACCATACCCAAACATGTACCCAAACATTAACCAAATTTAGCCATATGAGCACTTTCAAATCAACCATATTCTTCTTTACCATAACTAGTTCAAACTCAAATGAATAGTTAATTGTTCAATTGCTTAGATCTTTATAATAGACATAATTGAAACAAAAACGATTTGATTCACTCGAATCGATTCATGAACTTTATAGCCACGGTTTGCAATTATGCATTCCTTAGTTTCTATAAGTTTAAGTTCACAAATAATCGTTTTTAGAAAATAACCAACTTAAGTATGCGGACTGGTACGCGGACTTAAGTACCCGGAATAAGTTAGTTTTTAATTTACAAACTCCAGCAGAATTTCTCGGGATGAGAACTTCCGACAGTACGCGGACTTAGTTCCAGTTTTCCTGAGCAGCAAAGTACGCATACTTTGGTTCAAGGAATAAGGACTTACACACATATGTGTTACCACACAATGTTTATATCCTTCCATGGTTATGTAATCTAAACTCTCATTTGAATCATTGAAACATTCTTAGAGGACGTTATATAGTTGTTATTCATAAACCATTTTTCGTCAAAGCCATTTTCAAGTGATTGAAACTTAACATGACTTTCGTCACTAGTAAAGATGAACTTGGCCAAAGCGAAAGCTTACCAACACATATTTCGAGAAATAGATAAGCGAGACAAACTAGGCTCGAAATAGAAAATGTGTATAATCATAGTCTATATAGCAAAACGACTTTTGTCTCAAGATAGGAGATAGAGTAGATAGACTTTTGAGTGATAGATAAGTTCAAGTCTCCACATACATTTTAGTCGATGAAGTTCCATAAGTTCCTTGAGTAGTTCTTCGTGTTTGTATGATGATCGCCATGGAGTCTTGAGCACAACTACACTTTCTATCCTAGTCTGAGACTTAGCTAATAGTAGACTAGAAATCAAGACTTATAGTTATGATCACTAACATTGACAAACATGCTTGAGATAGCAACGCATGCGAGTTCAACCGAGCAGTGCTCTAACATAAAGATAAGTAGCAAACTACAATGCTCTCTAATGAACTATTTATCAAAGTAATTCTTTGACCTTGTTGAGAAATTTTCTCTTCCAAGGGGCGAGTTTCTTCTACAGCTTCTGGATAACCTCTTACCAAATGTTCACATTCCTCTTGGAAGCATGCACCAATGGTATCCCTAAGTAAGTAATGGTAAGTGAATCAACCTTACACCCCAAGGCCGAATCATGCACCACATCTTCAACACAAATACTAGTCAATGAACTCTTTTCTAAGTTTAATTTCAGCCTAGTTAAAACTTCGAACATCAACAAAATAATAAGCAATCTTCTCACCTCAACCTTACATACATCCAAGAAAATAATGGTATCATCTGCAAACTGTAGATGAGAAACAATAGAACCAACTTCCACCATTTAAAACCCAGTTAACCTCCCTGATATCACTACATCATTAATCAGGATATAGAGAACTTATACTACCAAAATAAAAATAAAAGGTGATAAAGGGTCACCTTGTCTGATTTCTTTTGAAGGTTGAATTCTAGAAGTAGTACCACCATTAACCAATATAGAGAATTGACCACCTCTAACGCAAACGAATCCAAAAATTTCACTTATCACCGAAACTAATTGTTCTCAAAATAGAGAAGAAAGAATGCCAATTGACATTATCAAATGCTTTTTCCATATTTATCTTGCATAAGATACCCGGTTTCTTTTGTCCCAATCTACTATTAGTGCACTCGTTTGCAATAAGAATACCATCTAAAATCTAAATATTCTTGATGAATTCCCCTTGTGTATTTGAAATCAGACTTGACATCAAAACCTTCAATCTTTCAGCAAGTAGCTTAGAAATAATCTTGTAGAAACGTCTTATAAGAATTGGAGGCCTAAAGTCTTTTGATGTTGCAGAATCCTCCTTTTTTGGTATCAATTTCAAAAAAAAAAAACATATTAAGTGAAAATGCGGGGGTATAACAACCACACCTAACAATTCGTTTGGCAATCTGAGAGGACTTACTCAAATACACTTTCTAGAGAATCAACTAGACAGTCAGACTCAATCTAGAATAAAGTGTGTCAAAGAGTTTTAATATCTCTAACTCTTAATTCAATCCAAAATCAGCAAATAGAAATCTGCGAGCCCAATTGAATATAAGAGGAGTAACTTGAACAGTACCAAAGACCAATGTTCAAGTGTCAATCAATGTAAATCAAGAACCCAAGCTTGGATATTCTAATTGATTGATCTTAACAACCTGCAATATTTCAATTATATAATAAAATATAATACGGAAAAGAAATAACACAGACTCCAGAATTTTGTTAACGAGGAAACTGCAAATGCAGAAAAACCCCGGGACCTAGTCCAGATTGAACACCATACTGTATTAAGCCGCTACATACACTAGCCTATTACCAATTAACTTCGGACTGGACTATAATTGAACCCTAATCAATGTCACACTAATTCAAGGTACAGTTATGCTCCTTACGTCTCTGATCCCAGCAGGATATTACGCACTTGATTCCCTTAGTTGATCTCACCCACAACCAAGAATTGCTACGACCCAAAGTCGAAAACTTGATAAACAAATCTATCTCACACAGAAAAGTCTATAGGATTGAATCAATCTGTCTCCCACAGAATTACCTAAGAGTTTTTGTTTAGTCTTTTGATAAATCAAGGTGAACAGGAGCCAATCGATAACTCGGACTTATATTCCCGAAGAACAACCTAGAATTATCAATCACCTCACAATAATCTTAATCGATTAGCGAAAGAATATATTGTGGAATCACAAACGATGAGACGAATTTGTTTGTGATTACTTTTCTCTCTTGCCTATCGGAGATATAAAATCTCGAGTCAATTATTCCAATTGTACTCAACACGATAGATATAACAAGATCAGATCACGTAACTACAAGATAATAGTTGGGCCTGGCTTCACAATCCCAATGAATTCTTTAAGTCATTAACCTACCAGTATCGAGAAGAAACCTAAGGTTAAAGGAGAATTGACTCTAGTTATACAACTAGTAACACACAGGAGGTATGGGGATTAGGTTTCCCAGTTGCTAGAGTTCTCCTTTATATAGTTTTCAAATCAGGGTTTGCAATCTAAGTTACCTTGGTAACAAAGTATCCAATATTCATCGTTAGATGAAAAACCTGATTCTCCCAAGCTAATATCTTTCAACCATTAGATCGAACTTAGCTTGTTACACACAAATGAAATGTACCCTCATTTAGGTTTATGTAACCGTACCTAAACGTGTACACCATGTTGGTTCACAAATAGTTAACCAAGGTTACCCATTTGATTACTCTCATATCAACCTTATTCATCTTAACCATAACTAGTTCAAATGACTCAAATGAAACTAGTTAAAGAGTTGTTCAATTGCTACATTCTCATGGATTATACAAGAACACAATTGAAGCAAAATCGGTTTGATTCACTCGAATCAATACATGAACATTATAGCCACGGTTTGCAAATATTGCAATCCTTATTGATAAATATTTAGGTTCAAGTATAACCGATTTTAGAAAAGTAACACACTTAAGTACGCATATAAGTATGCGTACAGGTATGCGTACTTAAGTAACCGGATTTGAGTTTGTTTTATTTTTCAAACTAGAAGAAATTCACGGGCATGAAATTTCTGCCAGTACGCGTACGGGTACGCTCACTTTGTGTAACTAGATGAGTTTGGTTTTGGTTTTCAAACTCAGCAGAAATTCACGGACATGAACTTCCGCCAGTATGCGTATATGTACGCATACTTACCCAGTCTCCTACAACCTTTTTGTATACACACAAGTATGCATTATTTAGGTTCCCGGTTTTGGACTTATACATTAATGTGCGAACACACTATGCTTATATCCAAAGATGGTTACAGGATTCTACACTCTTTATTTCAATCATTGAAAATTCTTATATAATGATAATAGTCGTTTTCAAACACTATTAGCATCAAATCAATTTTCAAGATATTGAAATAATCATTATCGAAACACTCCAAGCCTACATTAAATGATTGTATCATATAAACCATGTAAGATGTTACTCGGAAATTTTCTCATGATATAAGATGAACTTGATCTAAGCGAAAGCTTACCAACACATATTTCGAGAAATATGTAAGCGAGATATACACAACTCGAAATCTCAAATGTGTATAGAGAAAACTATATCTTAACACGACTTATGTCTCAATATAGGAGATAGTAGAAATAGACTTTCCAAGTGATAGATGAGTTCAAATCTTCACATACCTTTTGTCGAAGAAGTTCCACAAGCTCCCCTTAGTAGTTCTCCGTCTTCAAATGATGAACTCTGTGAAATCTAAGCTCAACTACACTATTTATGTCCTAATCCCAGACCTATAAATAGGCTAGAAATCAAGACTTAAAGTTTTGATCATTAACATTGACAAACATGCTTGAGATAGCAACGCATGCGAGTTTGACCGAGCAGTGCTCTAACAATCTCCACCTTAGTGACAAAACTATCGATACATATGGATTACAAAATAGATAGAAATTGTAGCTTCTCATCCAAATGCTTGATCTCCTTGGCATTTTCAACGCGACTCGAAATCTTCGTCACTTCCAAGTACTCCATGATCCTAAATGTTTTAAGTTCAGCATCATAGTTGTCTAAGATCCGTAGCGATAACAATGAGAAAACAAAATGCTCTCAATCATTGTTATATAGTATCATAGTATTATTACACAACATCAAAGTTCAATTGTATCACAACTTTGACAACAATACTATGGTGATATGTATCACTCCCCCTTAGTCAATACTTCATCTCAACATGAAAACCACTCCCCCTTACATAATGATCCGTAAACCATATGTATTTGTAGTATCACACTACACATTAATTCTCCCCCCTTTTGTCAATATAAATTGGAAAATGTACGAAAACTAGTGGAATCCTCATGAAATTTTCATAGAGATACTTCATGACCAAAAGAGAATACCATATCAACTTATTTAGATGCCATCATAAAGCCAAAGCTAAATGCATTCATCAAGGAGTTTATAAAGATACAAGTTAACCCCTTTAATATTCCACATCCGCACTCCCCACAAAGATTTGGCAATTAATCACAAGTTCGAAAAGAACTCACCCCCATAAAACGTCACCCTAAAGAACAACAAAGGCGACCTTGCTTTTAACAAGAAAAGAAGGATTTCTTTTGGATAAACCAAATCACATGAAAACATGAATTTGTATCCAACATATTCAATTGAATTAACCACAAGAGAACCCGTGATCAATGCAATCTAAAAATACAACCAAATTAATCACAATAAAACCCACGATTAATTTAATTGGAATACACAACCAAATTAACCACATCGTGATCAATTCAATTGGTCATGCTCGACATAAGAGAACTTACGGAGCAACAACTAAAATAACCACAAGAGAATGATCAATTTAGTTGGTTATGCTCAAACATAAGAAACCTTACAGAGCAACACAATATATGCACAAAAATATAGATCGTAGATCGACCGATACTGCGGAATAAACAAGATTCATTCTATTTTCCATCACCATTTGCACAATGACATATAATAGACTTAATCCCTGTAAACAAAGAATTTATCCTTTCTTCCATCAAATAATGATATAAAAGGCTTTAACTTTTGTAATGTCAAAAGTTCATTCTATCTTCTATCAATACATTGATACCGACATGATAAAGATAAATTTTGAACATATATGGGATAGTCACAGGTTCACGGACGTAAACAACATATCCCATAACAATTTGAAATATACACAATCATAAAGATTAAAATTGCAAAAATCATCTTCCAAAAAACTTAAAAATTAAATAAATAAATTTATAAACATTGAAGATGAAAAATTGTTGGACATAGCTATGTGTACTCATAATAATGGCTATTCCAAACCCTAGTTATTCTTCTAAAACACAAGAAATAAATTCTCTAAAAGAAGATTTACTAGACAAAGTCAAACTTAGAAGAGATCAGCAACCATGGAACGGAAAAGGACAAGTTCATCAGTTGCTTTCTTTAGCTCCTCCTTCAAAAATACTAGATTATTTGATGCAATCTAGATATGTTCACGCACCACTTCAAAGTCTTGAAGAAGATTTCCAACCAATTGAACATACATCTGGATTAGAAGTTCTTTTTCATGATTAATTTCTTTATAGCAAATAACGGGAATGGGATCATCATCGAGTTCAAAGGTCATATCATCATATTTGTCTTCATTTTTGTGTCCTTCCATTGTGCACACGCTCAATCAAACCTAGAACAGTTCTTGGCGTTACCGAACCAGTATGAATATATATCAAAGACTTGATACATATATAAAGGGAAAAAAATCCACAAGAGAAACCCAGGGTTTCTTGTATACGTTTAATGTAACGGACCAAGGGTGTTTCTTGTATACGTTTGGTACCACCAGAAAGATGGTTAAGACCCAAGGCGGGGTTGATTAACAGATGAAGCAAACAAGAAGGAAAAATGACAGGAATCATTGATACAAGGCGACTCGACTGTCATTGTAAGAAGAAACATAGTATATCTTAGGAGGCATTATAAAGACAATTTTAAAACAAAACTGTTTTGAAGATAAAAAAAACAGAAGGAGGAAGTCAATATTATCACAATACAACATAGACCATTTGTCAAGAAGAAGATATCTTCGTTGAGGATTATGTGTATCTTCTCATAGGTCCACAGAGAGGATACACATAAAAGAATAGTCAGGTTGCATGTTGATGAACATGAAGTTCATCAGTGATGTTGACACATTCCTTTTTACTCTCCTGTTCTATACCAAAATTATCAGGAGAATGACAAGAGTTACCTGAATCAGCTGCTTTCCTTGCCTTCTTGACTTGCGCTTGAGACCATTTATACTAGTCTTGAGTTCTGAGACACGATTATTGATGTGAATGAAGTCAGGAACATTTATTTTAGAAGCAAGATCATTGTCGAGCGAAAGAGAGGGTCCTTAAGGGATTTTCTTTCTTCGACATCTTTTCCTTCTTACAGGATTTTCAGAGTTATCAGTCATCCATATAACATTTTTCCTTTCGCTATTGTAAGTGGAGGAAATGTCATGTTTATAATCAAGAACTGGTCCATTGGAACACTTTTCTTGATTGTGGAATGAATTTCTACCTGAACTCTGAGGAACCGGTTTGACTACTTCCTTAGACATTCATACGAGAATGTTGTGAAGTTTTTCATTCCTTAGATAAAGATGACATCTTTTGATAAGAATATTTATATCCATTTTCAGCTGAGTTGTCCTTGTAGGCTCTCGTTTTCTATTTTCAAATACATCTTCGGCATTAGATTGAAGAATGTCTTTTGCCTTGAAAAAACTCGTCTTACCAACCTTATTTAGGTTGGTAACCGTACCTAAACGTGTACACCATGTTGGTTCACAACTAGTTAATCAAGGTTAGCTATATGATTACTCTCATATCAACCTTATTCATCTTAACCATAACTAGTTCAAATGACTCAAATGAAACTAGTTAAAGAGTTGTTCAATTGCTATATTCTCATAGATTATACAAGAACACAATTGAAGCAAAATTGGTTTGATTCAATCGAATCAATACATGAATATTATAGCCACGGTTTGCAAAGATCGCATTCCTTATTGATAAATGTTTAGGTTCACGTACAAGTATGCGTACTTAAGTATGCGTACTTGAGTAACCGGATTTGAGTTTGTTTTATTTTTCAAACTCAGCAGAAATTCACGGACGTGGACTTTCCACCAGTACGCGTATGGGTACACGCACTTTAGGTAACCGGATGAGTTTGGTTTTGGTTTTCAAACTCAGCAGAAATTCACGGACATGAACTTCCGCCAGTATGCGTATGAGTACGCATACTTACCCAGTCTCCTACAACCTTTTTGTATACACACAAGTTTGCATACTTTAGGTTCCCGGTTTTGGACTTATACACTAATGTGCAAACACACTGTGCTTATATCCAAAGATGGTTACAAGATTCTAAAATATTTACTTCAATCATTGAAACATATTTCTATAATTATAATAGCCGTTTTCACACTCTATTAGCATCAAAGCAATTTTCAAGATATTGAAGTAATCATTATCGAAACATTCCAAGCTTACATCAAATGATTGTATCACACAAACCATGTAAGATGTTACTCGGAAATTTTCTGATGATATAAGATGAACTTGGTCAAAGCAAAATCTTACCAACATATATTTCGAGAAATATGTAAGCGAGATATACTCAGCTCAGAATCTCAAATGTGTATAGAGATAACTATATCTTAACACGACTTATGTCTCAATATATGAGATAGTAGAAATACAATTTCCAAGTGATAGATGAGTTCAAGTCTTCACATACCTTTTGTCGAAGAAGTTCCACAAGCTCCCCTTAGTAGTTCTTCGTCTTCAAATGATGAACTCTGTGAAATCTAAGCTCAACTACACAATCTATATCCTAGTCCGAGACATCTATAAATAGGCTAGAAATCAAGACTTATAGTTTTGATCACTAAAATTGACAAATATGCTTGAGATAGCAACGCATGCGAGTTTGACCGAGCAGTGCTCTAACATTAAGTCTCCAATCCAACTTACCTTTAGAGAAGAACTCATTAACAGCAGCCATGATATCAAACTTCAAACTTCAACATTCTTTAAGGAATTCGATATTGTACCCATCAGGCCCTAGTGCCTGGTTAATACCACAATTCCTAATGGCATGAACAACCTATTATTCCTCAAAACTTCTCTCCAACCAGCATTTTTGAGTATTATCAATACATTTAAACTCCATAATATCAAAAGTAGAATCCATAGAACTTGTAGCTGTAAATTGCTTTGAAAAGTATTGTTGAATCTCTATCTTTAATGCTTCTTGATTAAAACCATCCCTCCCTCCAATCTCTAACTTGGTAATCAAACTTCTTTTTCTCTTAGAATTTATAATCCTGTGAAAATATTTTGTATTCCTATCACCCTCCTGAAAACCTCTAACTTTATCCCTTTGGTGCGCCATTCTAGCCCTATTAACCTTCACCTTATTTAACTTCACCAACAAATCAGCGCTTTCATCTCTTTGTGTGCTAGATCAAGCAACCATTTCTCCAACTAAATTAAAAGTTCTAATTTCCTCAGTCAACTCCTCCTCTTGTCTTTTAACATGCCCAAAAACTTTCTTACTCCAAGTTTTAATGAAGAATTTAAGATTTTGAAATTTCCTAAATAGCACATAACCAGTTGTACCTTCAAAATGCATATCCTTCCAACATATATCTACCATCTTCGCAAAGTCTGGATGTTTCAGCTAGTGATTCTCAATTTTAAAGCTAACATGATGACAAATACTTGAATCCAATAGCAGAGCATTATGGTCATAAAAAGTTCGAACCAATGCAGTTTGAGTTACATTAGAAAATTTAGAATCAAAAGAAGTACATACCAAAAATATATCTAATCTGCAAAGAAGTGGATCGTCTTGCTTATTATTACAAGAATACGAACTACCAATTAAAAATATATCAATCATTTCCTGCAGCTCAATAAAATCATTAAGGAAGGCCATATTTCGTAAATCTCCACCCGACTTGTTTCTTTCAGCATCACTTCTTACAACATTGAAATCTCCCATAAAGCACCAAGCTTCAGCTGGCCAATCACTTACTTCCGCTAAATCATTCCAGAAACTTTCTCTCGTTGTATATTCACAAGGGGAGTACGCATTAGTGACAATAAATTTAAAATTATTGCCTCTGAAACAAAAAAGGAGAGAAATAGAATTGACTCCCATTCTCTTATCCAGCTGCTCCAATTTTGTACAGTCCCAGATGGAAATATGGCCTCCACTATTGCCATTAACACCTTGAGAAGGTATAAACTCAAAGCTATACTCAGAATCATACCAAAGTTTTCTGACAAACCACTGTGGGAAATTAATAATTTTTTTCTCTTGAATTGTGCACACCACTGTGAGAAATTAATAATTTTTGACAAACCACTTAACAATTATATTTCTAACAACAATCTGTTTGTTGTCAACATTAGGGCCTCCAATGTTCTAGTTAATGAACTTAGAAATCATCGGAGACTAGCTTCTCCCTTGAACTTACCTCCTCCAAGTCATTATCCAACTCATTGGAATTCCCTGAATTATTCGATTCACAAATGTCATGGAACTTTTTTTTCCTTCTTAAATAGCTATGTATCTATCTTTGTACTTGAAGAGAATCTCATCAGTGACTTCTTTGGCATCCTTTTCATCTTTGGATTTAATACCACCTAATCTATAACATAGCTCAATAACCATCTTCGAAGTTGAAAAAATAACTTCATTTGAGTCTATGTTGGATTTCATGATATTCCCAAAACTAATTATAATTTGATCTTCCTATATTGTAAAAAGATTAGTAGAAACTATTTGTAATATATGGATGGATTTCAGTGACCAAATCCAACCCAATATTGTATTGCAAAGGTGATCCATGTAAAACTCATTGAAGGTTCTCAGGATATCCCGAGGAATCAAACCTTCTATTAGAGTCTGGACTCTTCTCCAAAGTTGTAGTAGGAACATCACCTTCACATACACCAACAACATTCAAAGGCGATCTAGAGCAGCTCGAATACAGCTGAAAAACAGAATGTGAGGGTCCATCACCACCTCCACATTCATTCTGTAATCCAACTGAATCTACTGCATATATTTAAGGACTTAAGATTATACATATGCATGTAATGTATGTATCTGATTCTGTACTTAAAAAGCGGGGTACAACAACCACACCCTATATTTCGTTTAGGCAATCTGTATGAACTAACTCCAATATAATTCCAAGAGAATCAACTAGACAGTCAGAATCAATCAAGGAAAATATATCCAAGAGTTATATTTTTGTTTCTCAATATAATCAGTAAATCAAACAGATAGAAATCCGCGAGCCTGATTATTATGAGAAACAACTTGAACAGTACCAAAGACCAATGTTCAAGTGTCAATCAATTTCAATCAACAACCAAATGTTGGATTTACCAATTGATTGAACTATGCACAACCTGTGATATTTCAATTATATAAACAAATATAATGCGGAAAAGAAATAACACAGACACCGGAAGTTTTGTTAACAAGTAAACCACAAATGAAGAAAAACCCGGGACCTAGTCCAGATTGGAACACCACAGTGTATTAAGACACTACAGACTCTAGCCTACTACAAGTTAACTTCGGACTGGAATGTAGTTGAGCCCTAACTAATCTCACACTAATTAAGGTACAATCATGTTCCTTACGCCTCTGAATCCTAGTAGGACTCTACGCACTTGATTACCTTATATGATCTCACCCACAACTAAAAGTTGCTACGACCCAAAGTCGGAGACTTGATAAACAAATTTGTCTCCCATAGAAAATTTTATTTGAATAGATAAATCTGTCTCCCACAGAATTATCTACAAAGTTTTTGTTCTGTCTTTTAATAAAGGTGAACACGAACCAATTGATAATCCGATCTTATATTCCCGAAGAACAACCTACAAAATATCAATCACCTCACAATAACTTAACTATATATATGGTGTAGAATAAGTTCTTGTGGAATCACAAAGAATGATACGAAGAGCTTTGTAATTACTTTTTATATTTTACCTATCGGAGATAAATCTCAAGAAAATCTTAGAGAAGATAGTACTCAATATGATTGAACAAAGTAAGATCAGAACACGCAACTAGAAAAAAAATAGTTGGGTTTGGATTCAGAATCCCAATGAAGTGTTTAAGTCGTTAACCTATAATGGTTTTAGGAAAAACCTAGGTTAAAGGAGAATCGACTCTAGTCGCAACTAGTATCACAAAGGAGATGTGTGGATTAGGTTTCCCAGTTGCTAGAGTCTCCCTTATATAGTCTTCAAATCAGGGTTTGATAACTTTGGAACAAAGCAATCAATATTCACAGTTAAATGAAACCTGATTTAAGATTCAAGCTAATATCTTTCCACCGTTAGATAAACTTAGCTTGTTACACACAAATGAAATATACCTTCATTTAGATATGGGTAGCCGTACCTAAACGTGTATATTGAGTTGGCTCAATAACAGTTAACTGAATTTAGCCATATGAACACTTTTATCTTAACCATGTTCATCTTAACACTTCTAGATCAATTGATAATCAAATGAATCTAATTGTGTTACTCATAGAGTTGTTCAATTGTTTATATTCACATAGAAGTATACAAGACACAATTGAAGCAAAATCGGATTGATTCAAAAGAATCAGTTCATGAACAATTTAGCCACGGTTTGTAAAGATTGCATTCCTTAATATATAAATATATTTTTTCATGAGTATGGAATCATACATAACATATTTAAGAACTTGAACCACTTAAGTTTACAAACGGGTACGCAAAATTAAGTTTCAGACATTGGTCACAAGCCGACATTTTGCAAACGGGTACGCAAACGTTAGCTCCGGACTGAACTCAGTTGAAACTATTTGCGAACGGGTGGATAAACTTGGTTTTAGGACTTCAACAGTTAAATCAGTTTGCGAACAGATATGAAAACTTAAGTATCCTGACTTAAACAGTTGAATAAGTTTGCGAACGGGTATGCAAACTTAACTTCCGGTCCTGAAATCCAACAAAACATTTCGTACAATAAGTACACAAACCGTAATGTATCCAGACATGGGTTTTAGATATTAACTCCCATTTCAATCATTGAAACATTCTTAGAAGACGACAATAGATGTCTCACACAAACTATTAGATTATAAGCAATTTTCAAGTGATCGAATGATCAATACGAAACATTTCGAGTCTACATCAAATGATTGTCTCACACAAATCATGTAAGATGTTACCAAGTGATTTTCACATGATCATCTTTTGACTTTCGTCAAGAATAACGATGAACGTAGTTAAAGCAAAAAGATTTCCAACACATATTTCGAGAAAGATATAAGAGAGTTAAACTCAGCTCGATATATCAAATGTGTATAACGTAAAGTCTATATAGCTATACGACTTTTGTCTCAATAGAATAAACTTCGGAGTGATAGATGAGTTCAAGTCTCCACATACCTTTTGTTGATGAAGTTCTACAAGCTCCCCTTAGTAGTTCTTCGTCTTCAATCGATGAGCGCCGTGAATTCTAAAGCTCAACTACACATTCTATCATAATACGAGACATAGATATAAGTAGACTAGAAAACAAGACTTATAGTTTTGACAATTAAACTTGACAAACAATTGCTTGAGATAGCAACGCTTGCGAGTTCGACCGAGCAGTGCTCTAACATGTACAACATGGTACTCTGAATCTCATACGTATGTACAGTAATTCAGTAATTATTGTTTCATTAATCATCTACTGAGATATTTTAGGATATTATTTTGATTACAATTAATTAGAATTTGATTCATGTGGAAGTCGTTGTTAATTAGTTTGTCCTAGTATAAGATTATCCACAACATCTTATAATTTAACAAGTTTCAAATAACCATAATGTTGTAGACCATGCCCCACAGAGAAGTCTTCAAGTGTTATTACGGATAAGATTTTTAATGAAATATTAAACTGAAAATTACTTCATGCCCATAGGCAAAGATGTTTTTAATTTGATATTTTAAATTTAATAGTCATATCATACGGCATCGTATATACATGTATGTCATTTGTATTTATGATATTATGTGTTGTTGTGATTTTTACCCACATGAGGGTTACAACAACTTGAAGTTTTTACTGGAATAGTAGACATTGGTGGAATTTCTAGATTTTTTTGTGTTTGCTTCGATAATTGATATGAACATGCTTGTTTATTATCATTTCTAGTAATGCAATCGTTCGTTATGCATATTCCATCTTTCGGTATCCCAATGTTGAATAATGGTAACTATAAGGAATGGAAAGAGAAAATTCTCTTGACATTAGGGTGCATGATCATTGATTTAGCAAGTACCATAATGCAAAAATTATCATCAATAAGGTATAATGAGACTTATGGTGTACAAAAATACATATCATTAGTATGTTTTGAATCTAAGATATTGATTTCCATTACAATACTTGGTGGATTGATTCTGGTTCTACAATCCATAATGACAATACTATGCAGGGATTTCTTAACCAAAGAATACCAACGAACAATTGCATCTATTTTGGGAATATAATGCCTTTAACTATTGAAGTTGTTGGAACCTTTACACTTGTTCTTGAATCTGGTTTTACTTTAGATTTAGAAAGAACTTTTTACATTCCTTCGTTTTCGAAAAAATATTATTTCTGTTTCAAGACTTATGCCTTTGGTTTTGAATTTAATATTAAAAATAAATTTTTAAGTTTGTTAAAAGACTCGGTTATTATTGGTTTGCAAAACTATAAAATGGTTTATACAAGCTTAATTTAAATCCTTCTTTTAACCATAACCTTTGCGCCACAACCGAAAAATGTTGAAATAAAGCGTAGTATTCTGAATGAAGAATCATCCATGTTATATCATAGAATATTGGGACATATATATCTCCATTTCCATGTTAAAGAGGTTAGTAAAAGGGGGTGTTTTGCAAACTCTTGACCTCTTTGACTTCGGTACTTGTATAAACAATATAAAAGGCAAACAGACTAACAAGACAAAGAAAGGTGCTAGGAGAAGTTCCAACATTTTGGAAATCATTCATACTGATATGTGTGGATCATTTACACCTACATGTTTGAATGGTAAAAAATGGTTCATCACCTTTATAGATGATCATACAAGATTTATATATCTCTATCTTCTTAGTGATAAAAGTGAAGCATTAAATGCTTTTACATCATGTAAAGAAAGAGTAGAGAAAAAAACTGGTAAAGTAATAAAGATTGTAAGATCATATAGAGGCGGTGAATACTATATAAGATACACAGAAACAGGACAAAATGGTGAATCCATATAGAGGCGAAGAATATGGATTGTTGATCAATATACGACTCTTGGCTCTCCACAACAAAATGGTGTAGCTGAAAGAAGAAATTGTACATTGGTGGACATGGTAAGGAGTATGGTTAGTAACTCTAGCCTCCCGATTTCTATGTGGAGTGAGGACTTAAAGACCGATGTGTACATCTTAAACAGACTTCCAAGTAAAACAGTTATGAAAACACCTTTTTGAGTTATGGAATGGTTGGAAACCAAGTTTGAGACACGTACTTGTACGTGATTGTCAAGTTGAGGTACGGGTGTATAACCCACAAGAAAGGAAATTGGATCTAAGAAAAATCAATGGATTTTTCATTAGCTATGTGGATAGATCCAAAGGGTTTAGGTTTTATTGTCCTAATCATAGAATAAAGATAGTTGAGGCTATAAATTAAATGAAAGATTTATAGAGGACGGAATATCAATGTGAGTGTTCAAAGAATTGTCTTTGAAGAAATGAGTGATATAGTAACCACACTTGTAGTTTATTTAGAACTACCCACTTTTCATGACATTCCACAAAGTATTGTACAAGAAGACGCAGTGATAGTTCAAGACTTACCACTTAATGAAGATCCAATCGTAATGGAACCTGAAATACAACATATATTCAAAATGAAAATGTTGAGATTCCAATAAACAAATCCTCTAGAACAAGAAAATATGCAATACCCTCAGACTATGAAGTATATCTTCAAGAATATGACTATGACATCGGAATTGAGGATGATCCAGTAACGTTTTCACAAGTTGTTAATGGTGCAAAATCCAAACTTTGGCTCGAAACCATGAAAGACGAGATGGATTCCATGGCTCACAATCAAGTTTGTGACCTTGTAGAATTACTCAATAGAGTTAAACCTATTGGTTGTAAATGGATATTTCAAACCAAAAGAGACTCCAAAGGTAATGTCAAAATATACAAGGCTTGACTTGTTTCTAAGGGATTTACTCAAAGGGAGGGTATTCATTATCATGAGATTTTCTCTTCGGTTTCAAAGAAAAACTCATTTCGAATAATCATGGCATTAATTAATAGCTCATTTCAACTTAGAGGTACACCTAATGGATGTGAAAACTGCATTTCTCAATGGAAGTCTGGATGAAGAAGTGTACATGGTGCAACTTTAAGGTTTCTCTTCAAGGTAAGGTGATCAACTAGTTTGAAAATTAAAGAAATCTATATATTGGCTTAAACATGCATCCCGCCAATGGTATATAAAATTCCATAATGTGATATCTTCATTTGTTTCGTAGAAAACATTGTGGATCAATGTATATACCTCAAGGTTAGTGGGGGTAAAGTAATCTTTCTTATCCTATATGTAGATGATATTTTTTTATCTAGTAATGAACTAAGACTGTTGCATGAAGTAAAACAATTTCTTTAACAAAACTTTGAAATGAAGGATATGGATGAAGAAACTTATGTCATTGTCATAGAGATTCATAGACACAGGTCACAGGGATATTAGGACTGTCTCTAAAAGCCTATATAAACAAATTTTTGGAACGGTTCCAAACGCAGAATTGTGCACCTATTCAAAAGGGAGATAAGTTAAGTTTAGATCATTGCCCTAAGAATGATCTAGAACTACAAATGATGGAAACCATTCCATATGCATCGGCGGTTGGAAGCTTAATGTATATGCACAGGTATGTACACGACCTGACATTTCTTTCGCAGTTGGAATGTTGGGCAGACTTAAGATTAACCCAGGTTTCGAGCATTGGAGTGCCGCAAAAAAAGTAATACATTACTTATAAGGAACCAAATATTTTGTGCTCACATACAGTTTAATACCATGTATTTTTAGCTATTATTTCGGGTCGGATTATACCCGGATAAGTTAACCTTGTGGCTTAATTTGTTGTCACTTAGCCTTAGCCTATGTGGGTGGATTAAATTAGCAAGGATACAATTTAGGGTGGAAATAAAATAATAAATAATAAAAATTAAGGGAAAATGAAATGATAATTAAATTACTTTAGAAAAGAAATTTCATAAATTAGAAAACATAAGGCTAAGAGAAGAAGAAAGAGATGGAGCTAGAGATTTTTAAAGAAAAAGGATAAAGAAAAATCAAGAGGAGTTTGTAGCAATTAAGATGTAGAATATTTAATCCCTTTCTCTTTGTGTTTCTTTGTTATACTTTGATTTCAATTTTGTTTATTCTTGTATCATTAGGGTTCTGAAATTTTTCTATTTAATTTGATGCATATTACTGATGATCAGACTTTTATTATTCGTATATAACATGATTGGGTATCACTATTTAAAATTTGAGAGTATTCCACCGCATATTCGCCATTGAAAGTTTGTATGAATTTGGGTGATAGTTTCTGAATTTCTGGACAGTTACGTGTTGATGTGGTTTTGATGTTCTTAGGCAGTCTTAATGACGTTAAAATGATTTTAGGTCTTAATAAAAGTTGTATATAAACATCTTGTCTTTCATTTTGCTTTGGAAATGCTTGATTTTAGAATAAAAGGAATTTACTGTGAATATTTTCTAATATGATGTTATCTGCCCAGTTTTTAGAATGATCATATAAACCGAATATATTTTAGTTGAACCGTTGGTTTTGTGTGAATTTTGGATATATAATATATGAATGTGTTCAGAATGTTCCTGTAAAATATGAATATGATCAGACAAAGTTATCACCTGAAACACATAATGTAAAATGTATGCAGTTAGTGTGTTTAATTAAATACTTGAATGAAATTCATGTTGTTAAGCCATGGTTGCTTGTGTTGTTTGTGAAAATGATTTATAAAATAAAATGAGTTCATGTTTTACCGTTAGATAAAATATGGTTTCATGTTAAACGGTGGGTAATGATCCCAAGAGTTAAACGGGTAATGATCCCCATGAGAACTTGTGTTTGCCGACCATTGATGGCGGCTGTCTGTTGATAGGTGTCTAAAACACCTAATTTTATATCTAGTATTTATGCTTTCTTTGCGAATTTTCGTGTGAATTAAGTATCTTATGTTTGATTTTTAGTTTACTAGGTGTTTGGAGTTATTTAAGCAAAAAGAAGTGGAACTCGCTCAAATCCAGGATTTCTTCTCATCATCTTGAAGAGAACGAAAAGGCGAAAGAAAGAGATCATTCCAGGAGCAAAATCAATGATTAAGCTTGTCAGTCCCCTGAAACTGACAGTACAAGAATTACGCAGGACGACCTCTATCCAAGATATGGGTGCCTAGAGTCATCCTGGGGTGTCGAATAGTGGGGTGTTTAAATCCATCCCTAAACTATACCCTAAATCGAGAACCGGCTATCTCATTATTACAGTCCACCTGAAATCAAGAGAGAAGAGAGAAATGGAGACGGCTGCATAACTTTTGATGCAGAGAAAGCAGGGAGAGGAGTAAGAAGCTGATACTGCTGATGGAATTATGAAAACGGTGGTGAATTGTGTAAGATGACTTCCTGTAGCTGTTGCTGTTCCTGTTAAACCGAGTGAAGATTGAATCTGAGAGTAAAGAGGTGACTGAGGTTGAATCGGAGAAGAAATTCAAGCTCGGAGTTGAAGATTTGAGGTGATTGAATTAGAAATGAAGGGGTTTTGCTCGATGAAAACAAATTGAGAAGACATCAGTTGAACCGAGAAAGAATTGTTCTGTGAAAGAGAAGATTCAGATGGGGTTTGTCTTGAATTTGCGGTTGAGAGTGATGGGTTTGGCTCAGCTCGAGAAAATGATGTTGAATCGAGATGAGATGACAGCTGCAACTAAAGCTTTAGGTCGATGGGTTTATGAATGATGTTATCAGGTTGGAAGAACAACGGTTGTTGTTGGTGATTTGAGAAATTGAGAAGGAATAGAAGATGAATCTGGGACAAATTATAAGATGGGTCTGCTACGGATGATTGTCAAGGGTTAATGAAGCTGTGTTTGTAGCAGATATGGGTGTTGTTGGATTGTTGGTTATTAACCAAGAATTGAGTGATGTTGTTAGAGCTGTGGAGCGTAGAAGGTTGTTACAGCCATGGTTCGACGTCTGTGCAAGAAATGGAATGAGCAATGGCAATGGTGAATGATTGAGAAGGAAACCAAAGTTGTGAACAAATTTTGAATAGAAACAAAATCAAAGGATATAGATAAATGGAATGAGCATTACAAAAAAATTATCACGAAAAATCTTTGATCAATTCTTAAAAAAGAGCAAGCAAAAGTGTTCTCACAAGGAGATGGCAAGTTACATGCATCCTTGACCCATTGGAGAAGGAATGGAAGACTTTATTGAAGCAGCAAACATGAGGTGCAAATGCAAGTGTAGTTGAGAGATGGTGAAGAAGATTGCGGATATATTATTAACCATCATAATAGGCTATAATTTTCAAAACTGGATATGATGGGTGATGTTTTTAAGCGAGCGAGAATCGAGAAATGTGGTAACCACTAAGTTGTGTGAGCAACACATTTTTGACTTCACCCATAGCTCTT
This sequence comes from Papaver armeniacum, assembly GCA_023531295.1. Taxonomy (NCBI): domain Eukaryota; kingdom Viridiplantae; phylum Streptophyta; class Magnoliopsida; order Ranunculales; family Papaveraceae; genus Papaver; species Papaver armeniacum. The sequence continues at coordinate 71,548 of JAJJWW010003236.1, forward strand.
TGTGAAGCTCAGCTCCATCAAATTGAAGAAAAGAAGAGAAATTGCAGAGCCCACTTCTGATTTGTGAATCTACATGAATGGGTGTTGCAGAAAAGAATTAAGGAGATGAGTGTGTATACAATAGATGAATGTTAGGACAGGATTGAATGGGACAATGTGCGAGAGGCATATAGACTTGTCCTCTGAAAATTGATTTCTATGGAGAAACATAGAAGAATAAGAAGTACGGGGAATTACCTCCTCATATCATGCTTAGCCACAAAATGCATCCTATATATGCAAATATTGGGAGTAAGCCTCCAATTTTAGATGAATATGGGTTAACCCTCAGTGAGATACCAAGCACATGATAAAAGAATTAAACCTACAAAACCAAGTTAGTCATACATGAAAAATATTCGTATACAACAACAAAGTTCGTAGTTAACCAGAGTGATATGAGCATGCAATAAACATTTTTGGAGCAAATATGTAGGGTAATCATTGCAAAGGTTGACGATATAGGCTAAGTTTTCTTAATACGGATATATTGAAACTCCTTTGTCGTGTCGACCTTTATCCCCCACGTGTCTAAGGTTTTCTCTGACAACAAATGAATTTGGAATGAGGTTGGTACTTTTCAAGTGGGGCAAAAGGATAGTAATACACAAAACTTTGAACAAAGCGACAAATATTAACATCTCATACATATAAAGTAGCTGAATTAATCCGGAGATGGCAAGTTGGTGTCGTACTTTAAATTACCAACTCTCATCTATTTTAGGAGGAATGGAAGATCAAATAACATCTTTGTTGAAGGCTGAAAAAAAAAAAAAAAAAAAACACTAAAATCGAGGTGCAAATGCAAGTGTAGTTGAGAGATGGTGTCATAATAGGCATAGGATATATATTTAAGAAATTTACCAACGAAATTTCAAATTGGATATGATGGGTGATGTTTATAAGCGAGCAGAAATCTTTCATGAGAAATGTGGTGGTTCTTTGTGAAGCTATGCCATCAAATTGAAGAAAAGAAGAGACAAAATAAAAATTATTACATCTTACATCACAAACACTATAAAGTTTGTGAATCTACATGAATGGGTGTTGCAGAGTGTGTATACAATAGATGAATGTTAGGACGGATATGATGGGGATTTGAAGCCCACGGTCTATGGAGATTGGTTCTTTGCTCAAATGGACAAGAACAAATCGATAGGAGTTTGAGTCTTTGTGAAGACGAAGTTTGTTGTTGGCTGTGTATGAAACAACAGATGTGCAATGGAGAAGCTGAGAATGGAGACAGTGCAGGCGTGTATGGAAGGTGGTAGTGGTACTGGTGGATGTGCTCGAAAGGAGTTGCAGGTGGTGATGCTACAAGGCAGAGAAGGGGGGAGCAACACACTGGGATTAAAAGTTTATGTTGGTACTAAAATTACTGTTGGCCTGGTGGTATTGTTGCCCTGAGCTGAAATGTGAAGAAGGTTGAGTTTGTTGGCCTCTGAAACAGCCTGAGGTTGCAGCTCAGATGGAGTTAGTCGTGTAGGTGAAATTGCAGGTGATGGTTCTAATGGTACATAGTATGTGTGAGTTCTGGATGGGATTTGAACTGAAATTACATGATTAGATGAATGGCTAGTGTTGGTATATGAAATCAAAGAAATGGAGTTGGATTTGGGGGTTATGTGAAGCTCATGGAAGAGATGAAGCCTCTGCTATCGAGTTGAGAAAGTGGAGGTGGACATTCAAATGAAGTGAGACACTAATGGTGACTGAAATGGAACAGAACCTGCAGGTGGAGTTATGGCTGAGTTCTATGGTTATGCTGACGGGTTTGAGATGGAACAAATGGAAAGTGGAGGTTGCAGGTAAGGCAGTGTTGCAGTATTGGTTTACTGGGGAATTATGGAATTGAATGGAGAGTATGCGAAGACATGAAGTTAGTGTTTTTACTCATAGGCAGTGCGGCTGAAATGGAATGATGAATAAGCTGGCATCGTAGATGTGCAATGTCTAGAATGCATTGGGTTTGAAATAAATGAGTGTGAATGATCGAGATGGAGTTGCACTGCTCTGGTGATGTTCGTAGCCAAGAATTAATTGTTGCCATGGGTACTGTGGGTGTTGCAAGCAAGTAAAGATGGTCTGGTTGATGTTGCAGCTGCAGTTCAAGATGTTGTGAATGGAAGGGACTAAGAATGGTGGTGATGCTATTGGTGAATGCTATTGCACCTGTATTTGGAACTGAATTGATACAGGGGAAGAAGTTGAAGCTGGTAAAATGGTGTTGTGAGTGTATGAAACTTCTCATTAGCTGAAGTGAAGAATGCACAACCATCTGGGCTGAATATGAGTTGGTGATGCACAATGATTGTGCTGCATAAGCTTAGGCTAGTGCAATGGCCTTGGCTCACGCCAAGCCCAGTCAGGCTAGTTAGAACCTGACTCAATCTGACTCGGTACTGACTGAATTGACTCGATGGCTCGTCCTGACTCAGTTGACCCGACCGAGATGACTCGTTTACCGGTGACCGGGCAGACTTTGCTGGTCACCTGAGCTACTTTTCGATCACTTCTCCGGCCAATTTACGGCCATAATACCAGTTTTCTGGCGACTATTTTTGGGGCATATTTTCTACATGGGTTTTTCTCACATATGGGCTTGGTGGATTTGTATCTATTGGACTCTTTGAAGACTTGACCTAATTTTGGAACAAGAGAGCTATAAAAGGAAGACTTCTACAATTTTGGTTAGCACGTTTTATTCTTGGAAGCTAAGGAGAGAGCCGCTTTTGTTTACGCTACTAGGGTTTGCTTTTGTTCATATTCTTCTTTATTCAATTCATATTTTTGTGATGAACTCCATAGCTATGAGTAGCTAATTTATTCATTATAGGTTAAGGATGTAGTCCTATTTCTAAAACTTGTGCTTGAGTTATGTATTAGTTTTCTCTCTTGATTATCGTTTAAATCTCTACTGTTTTTAATAATCACATGATTGATGTATTGTGATAGGATTAAGATGTTTGGTTTGTTTAGTGGCCAATTAATTGAACTTGCATCCTTGTCCATAGCTATTTTAGGGTTTTTCATTGAGCGATAACCCTGAATACAAGTAGCATAATATGTTTACGGTTTGTAGTGATACACTCTCGTAATCATATGTAGAGTTTGATCATTGTCCGAATTGTTGTGCGCAATGTATGACAATTTCATTGATTACCCTATTTCTGAAAATTAATGCTCCTAGGAATTGAACTTAATTAGCGCAAGGCGTTAGGTTATTCTTGAGGTAGAATTCACATACTTAGCTCTAATGTGTGTGTTGATGAACTTAGGAAATTAATAGATTATCTTGCTCTTTTGATTCTCTAGGCTTTTGATAATAAAAGAGATTAAATTGTAATTCTAATCATATATGCAAGAACATGTTTAAGATTGAAGATGAATTCCTTGACCAATATCTTTCTCTATTGATTATTTTTTACAATTTACTTTGTTTTTGATTTACTTTTATTGCTTACATAAAACAAAAATCCCCCTCCATTGGTTACTTTAGGAAATTGAATACATAATAACTACAATTGCCTCTCTGTGGAAACGAACTCTTTCTTATCATATACTTTAGGAAAGTGAAATTATTTTTGACACATACGACATCGATCAAATTTTGGCGCCGTTGCCGGGGAGGCATACGACTAGTTATTAAGTTTTTAGTTTTTAGTTTCTTATTTTTGTTTTTTCTTTTATCTTTGCTTCTTGTTTTCTTGTCTTGTTTCTCACTTGTTTGCGAGAATTGTTTTCAGGTACCTAATCCCTGGCTTCTAAAGATTGGAATTATCCAAGGTGCGGGATAGCTACTCGAAGAGGCACAATAATCCAACCAAGTCAAGACACAACGAAAGAACAAGAGTTGGAAGTAGAAGAAGAGACTTTACAGCAAGAAGAAGAAGTTTTAGAACAAGAGGTTCCGGGTGAACAAGAACCACCTTTTGAAGAAGAATAAGCAATGGGTGATGCAAATCGTTCACTCAAGGACTTGGCTTCTCATAGGCTTGATACACAACAAGGGTGTATTCAAACAAACTCTACTTTTGAGATCAAGCCGGGGTTGCTTAGAGAATTACCAAAGTTCCATGGCATGGTGAATGAAGACCCAGACAAGCATCTTATGGACTTCCACACCATTGTCATGGCCATGCTTCCAGCGGATATTGAGGCGGATGGTATAATGTTGAAAGTTTTGTGTTTCTATTTAATGGATAGTGCTAAGTATTGGTTGTACTATTTGCCTTCCGGAAGTGTCACGACATGGAATGGGCTGAAGAAACTCTTTTTAGAGAGATATTTTCCTGCATCAAAGGATACTCAAATTCGAAAGGAGATTTGTGGGATGAAGCAAAATGTGGGAGAATCCTTATATGAATGTTGGGAACGATACAAGAGATTGGTGGTAAGCTGCCCTCACCACCAATTCAGTGACGCTATGATCATCCAATACTTCTATGAAGGACTCTAATCAAGTGATAGGAATCTTCTTGATGCTGCGGGTGGTGGTGCACTAGTGAGCAAGACGGTGGCACAAGCTAGAGAGTTGATTGAAAACATGGAAGCAAACTCCCAACAGTTCTTGAGTCGTGGTTCGGATGTGCTTTTCAGGAAAGTAAATGAAGTGAGCGAGGTCGAGGAACTTCGTCAACAAATGGGTAACATGACCGCAATGATGCAACAAGTTGCAGCCGCGGTGATACCAAGTTCCTCTCAAGCTTATGAAGACGAGCAATCTAATGCGGTCTTTCCAAATCAACAAAGGCGGTATGATCCCTACTCTAATACTTACAATCCGGGATGGAGAGATCACCCCAATTTTAGCTATGCCAACAAGCAAGGAGCGGTCAACAACCTACCTTCAACTATCCGAGTGGATTTCAACCTCAACAACAACAATTCCAGCCAAGACAACAATTTCATCAACAACAACAACAAAAACAACAACCTCAAAATATGGGGTCAAATATGGAAGAGTTGCTAAAATCTTTTATGTAAAGAACGGAGAGTACGGTTAAGGATTTGCAAACTCAAGTTGGTTCTATGGCTATTGATTTGAATCAATTGAAGGCACAAAATGGTGGGAAACTCCCTTCTCAACCTATCAACCCAAAAGGGGACGTCAATGCTATTATGTTGAGAAGTGATACACAACTTGTGCAACCTGAAGTTACTGATTCGGACACGATGGAAGCACCAAAGGAACCTGTTTTGGAGGATAAAAATGAGGATTCTCCCCAAACTTCTGAGGTACCTATTTCTAACTCTAAAACTCTGGTTTCTACTTATGTTCATCCTTTACCTTTCCCTCGCAGATTTTCAAATTCCAAGAAGGCGGAACTAGAAAAGGAGATTTTATAAATTCTTAAGAAGATCCATGTGAACATAGCACTCATAGATGTTATCAAGCAAGTTCCAAAGTATGCAAAGGTGTTGAAGGACTTGTGTACCAATAAGCAAAAAATCAAAGGTAATGAAGTGCTTAGTGTGGGGGAGAATGCTTCGGAAATCTAACAACACAAACTCCCACTTAAGTGCAAGGATCCCGGTAGTTTTGACATTCCAGTCACAATTGGTAACACCACATTTAACAAAGCTATGTTGGATTTAGGTGCATCCGTTAATGTTATGCCTGAGTCTATGTATAATTCACTTGACTTGGGTCCTCTTAAAATGGCTGGAATAATGTTGCAATTAGCCGATCGTTCTAATGTCTACCCAATGGGTATTGTTGAGGATGTTCTTGTGCAGGTTAATCAATTAGTATTTCCAGCTGAATTTTGCGTGTTAGTGACAGACACATTTTTGTGTCTAATTTGATCTCAATACTATATATTGTTGGCACTCGATTTTGTATTAATTTTGGTGTTTTATATGTTTCTTGGTATTTTTGGGCAATAAACATTTTTGAAAAAATCGGCTCGAAAAGTTGTCTAAAGCACCCGGAGGACACGTGTTATTCGGACTCCCAATTTTGGATAAGGGGCATCCAAATTACTAAGGGGTACCCACCTGCTAACCGCACCCCATCGCTGGTTAAGGGGCAACCTCATCCCCTTCGTTTGAAAATGAGTTTTGGCGGGAAAAAGAATGCTTTGACTGGCAAAATTAAGGTTGCGAATTTGAAGCAGTTTTAGGGAGATTCAATGGTTGAAATCACTTGGTTTTATTCTAATGGGCTAGACAGGAATGGTATGGGTGCTGAATCCGATCCAATTTGGCTAGATAATCACCAATCAAGGAACTCAGGGCTGATATTTTCCCGTGAAAATATTCTCGGAACTTCTATTTTGGGAAGAATTCATGGGACAGCACGAGTCTACAACGTTTTCATCTAATTAGAGAACGTGTTTCAGTAAGTTTGGAGTGTGTAAACAACATATAGCAGCGTGAGGAATTAAATCTGGGAAGAAAATATTCTCGGAATATTTTCTTTCAATGCCGACTAAAGAGAATTATTCTGGAGTTAATGGCGAGATTTTGTGATGTTGTTGGGTATAAAAAGGGAGCTGCGGACTCATAGAAGGGTATGGAGAGTTTGGGGAGGTTTTGGAGCACAATAGAATGAAGATCAATCGAGTGGCAGAATTGTTTTCTGCTGCTGTTACACCAAGAACACGAAGAACAAACGGCCAAAGACCGTCGTTCTTGGCAGTGCTAACGACTCTTAGCGTGGGTCGTATATTGGAGGCAGACTTAAAGAAATAGTAACAGCGACAGTTAATATTTAACGATCTTTGTAACAGTAGTTTGTAGCGCTTTTCATGTGGTAGGCCTTTAGATGTGTATATTTTATGGCCTACGGTGATAACCGCAAGTGCACGGCGTCTATCGGAGACGCGGCAAGTACGGGTCGATCCACAGAGACTTGTGGTGCTCTTGTATGATCTAAAGCTTGCTCTAGGGCGAGGTTCAAGGGTGACGAGAGTAACAAAAGGGGTTTTGTGCCGATACGGCTGAGTTGTAATGGTGTGAACCTAAAGTAAGGTATAAAAAAGTGACAAAGGGATGCTAAGGTCTTCAATTCCACCACTAATTCCTATCATGTGTTTAACTAATGTTGAGTTTCTTGTTCTATGGTATACAAGTGAGGTGTGTCAATTCCTTCACCTAGCTAAGGAGTTTCACCTAATGATAATTCAATTATCAGCTAAGGCACTAACCTAGAGCACTAGTTGTCTAATTAAGCACAACTAGTCAAAAGAATTAGCATTTTAACTCTAAGGATTAAGGTTTGCAAGCACACACAACACATTTATACCACGACTACAATGCATACTTGGCATGCATTGTGAAAGAAAGGCGTTGGGTGCTAGAATTGAAAGTATCTAATACATTAAACACTCAAGAACACTCAGTGAGTTGAACTCAAAACAGAGAATTAGGGTTTCAATGAAACCCTTTGCAACTAAATTAAAACATCATAGAATAACAAAGAACACAAAATTAAACCTAGTTGAAGCACTGGCTAGCCCAGGCATACCTCCTAACAACATCATTCATCTCTATTTATACATGCAACAGATTCAACAAACCAAACCCTAAATTACTTTTAAAACAGAAATTAAATGCAACCCATACTCTGAATTGCTTCTCCTCTTCTGTCACTTCGGCTTCAGAGCTCCATGTGGGGTTGTTGGTTGAATACCCTAGTTCTAGTTATCTACGATTTAGTTTCTAGGGTTGGTAGAAACTACAAAAGAGATATCTAGACCTAAGGAGTGGGAGTAGGTGGGCTGCTCGATGGAGTTGGTGATGGAGGTGGCGGAATCGGGCTGTGGCGGGAGATGGAGGTGGTGTCTGTTTGGTCGGGAGATGGGTTTTGCGAGCTACGCTCTCTGTCGGGGTGAGGGAGAAGAAATGAGTTTAGGGTTAGGCTTTGGGGTTTATGTAGGGGCTATCTTTGTGAAGCGGTTATATCAAAGCTCGATGAGGAAGGCGCAGCGAGCGTAGGATCTTGCGGGAGAGATACGAACGGGCGAGGAGAGGCTCGAGGCGATTTCTTTGTTGGGCGAGTGCATCAAAGAACGATGTGTAGGGAGGAGCGACCGTTGGATGTGGCGAGTGAAGATCTTAACGGCTCGGGATGAGCGGGTTCGGATCCGGGTCGTGGGTAGCTCTAGCTCAAGCCCATGTCTTGAAGATGAGTTGCTACTTGTTCGCGCGTGGGCTTTGGCTTTCTGCTCCATGGATGCTCGACTCCAATTCTTCGCTCTTTTGGCTCCTCAGATTCTCCGAGCTTTATTTACTACCTAAAAACACAAAATTAATTAATACAAATATTTATTCTTGAAAACAAAGAAAACACAGAATCTGGGAATATATCCCGATTTCTAAGCGCAAAAGATGAGTAAAATGCCAATAAAAAGGTGTATAAATATGCACTATTTGGCACTCATCAAATACCCCCAAAACCCGAATTTTACTTGTCCTCAAGTGAAAGAAATTAAGAAATCCTAACTATACCCCTGTCGCAGTCTCTCGAATGCATTTAGCGTATGCACTAAGCCTTTAAACCCCTAGGTGTCCCTAGTGGACGAGTTGTAGTCTCGTGAGGGTTTGCAGGAGGTGTACCCACAAAACCTTCTCCAACTTCGAGTGTAAAAGAGTCTCAAGCATCCAAGGAGCTATGAGGACATAGAGTTTACGCATGCTAGTAGTGAAGTTGGAACTACCAAAGAACGCATTCTCATCCTTAAGTGCTGAGAGAGAAGTAACCATACCGTATGAAAGAATTCGGATTCGATTGTGATGATAAGCCTCGACTTCTGCCTCACTATTAGGGTTTTATGATAATTGCACTCAAAAAGATCGCTTTTTTAGTCTCTCATGTGTGCAGGCGGGAGTAAAGAGAGAAATCCCGCACACGTTGTAGGTAAGAAGGATAACCTTCCGAAATAAAATGGAGACTCCACGAAGTGTGGACAAAAGAATCTTTTTCGATGATCTCTAAGAAAGGAAATCAACCATTAGCAAGGGTGGGAGTACTCACTACCTTTTCACCCGATCGGCAATTAACATCAATCTCTCGTAGGAACCATAGAAACGTCTTCACTCTTCGGTCTTCGAATGTTGATGACGAACTTCTAAACTTCACAAAATTTGACAATTTTTAACTTTTCTACTCAAATTCCTTGTTGTTTGGATTTTTCTTTTTCAATTCTTCTTTACCATGGTGGTATCAAAACTAATAAACTACAATATATATATATATATTTTTAATTTACAATAAGTGAAAATAAAAATACAAATTGAAACAACTAACTCCATGGACAAAGGACTTATCACTCAATTTTTCCACAACTTGTATTGTCTTGATTTTATAAATTTTATTAATTCTCATCCTATTTTCTTTTCTTTGTTGCACATAAACCTTGGACTATATCAATTTTTCTTTCAATATTCTGATTCTGCTCCGGTTCTTTGACGATGATGTGTTTCTATGGGTCTTGCTGATTGAGAGAGAGAATGATGCTAAGCAAATCGGTATTTAGAAGGAGTTTTCATCTTTAGACGTCACCCTCATGATTGACAAAAACTAGCACTCAAGAGATCAAAAGTAGTCTTTGAAAGTGGTGCGAAGTTTGGGTAGCTCACCATTCCTACCAGGAATTTACGTAGGTGACACACACTCTAATGACTTTTCTAGAAAGTTGCAAAAAATGAAGGTTGGTGCCTCACTTGATGTAAAATGGGTAGTCTCCACTATGGGTGATCACAATTCTACTACCGAATATCTAAACAGACCTAATTCGCCTCAGGTATGGTTAAATCTAACTTTAACGCTCTAATCAACTAAGGAACCCGATTGCGTTTTCCGGTACTTCCAATTTGTTATTTCGGTTGATTCTCTATGTAAACATAGCTAAAAGCATGCTAGTGACTCTAAAATCTCTAAAAGTTGGAGGTTTTTACAAAAAGAGTTTTGAATTTTTTTTTTTTTTTTTTTTTTTTTTTGTAAAATTAAAAGATAAAATAAAAGACTAAAAACTCTAAATGCAAATGCACCCCAAACCTAAATCAAACATTGTCCTCAATGTGTCGACATATAGAAAAATTTTAAACGGATCACATACCGAGAGAACTATCCGATAAGAGAAAAGGGAAGAGATTCTGGGATGTCGGCGAGAGCAAGGTTAGAGCTTCACTAGTCAAGGCTAGAATCCAATCATTCTCCGTGGAGATCATATCGGATTAGCATAATATATGTGCAAGAAGACTCAACCGATTCGAGAAAAGAAAAATTTAACAAGTCCTACTGAATTATATACAAAAATTCATCATACACTAACAATCTAAAGAGTTGCGGGTCAACCCAAAAGATAATGTACAGAAACATTTACAAACATAAAAATGGGCTTTGGTTTGTTTGGGATTTGGTTTGTATGGGTTTCAATTTGGTTTATGTGGGTTTTGGTTTAAATGGGCATTTTGGTTTATATGGGCTTCAGGCTTGTACACAGCCTAGTATGTATACCTCAAGTTGTTTGGTTTTGAGCAGAGCCCAGGTCATGCTAAACAGCCCAACAGTGTGGGCTCTAGCCCAGATGATGTGGGCTCAGATGTGTGTACAGCCCAGGTAGGTGTGAAAGTGCACGGCCCAGCAGAAGGGCACAGCCCAGTGGTTTGATTGTGAGCAGCCCAGCAGTAGAGCCCAGCTTAGCGAGCTGACCCAACCATAATGAATCGCACAGCCAGAGATGCACGACCCAGTATTTGGGCTTCAGTTTTTTAAATGTGCTGGTTTGTTGGAACTGGTTATATGCAACCCAGTTTAAAAACTTGGTAGGCTTCGGAATGTGTATTGGCTGTTTGAATTTGAGATGCACAAAGACGGCCAGAAAAGATTGTGCACAGATTGTGTGCAAAACAGTTTATGCACAGCTTGGTTTCTCAGCAATCACAAATGGGAAGCAAAGACAAGACAGTAATCGCAAATTCACACAGAATTGACACAGCACAGCTTGGATTCAAGTGCAGTTCTTGGTTGGTTTATGCTCAGCACAGGTGAGCAATTTTCAGCAATTTCAAGCACAGATTACACAGCACAGGCTATGCTGAACTACACAGCACAGGCCAGCCGGTAACTCTCTAAGTGCAGCTCTAAGTGCAGGCCAGCACAGAATAGCACAAATAATTTCTCAAACTTAAACACGGACACGGCCACGGGATAGATTGGTTACCGGTTTTCCTGAGCATGCAAATGGTGCAAGGCCGATGGCTCAACAAGCTCAGTTGAGCCAGGGTTTGATCTAGCATTAGTTCAGGGAGCATACAAGCACAGACAAGATGCAGCTCAAGGTCAAGGTGCACTCACTGGGGGTCTGTGGAATTGAGCACAGCTGGAGGTATGCTGGGGCTGGTTATGTGGGTTCTTTGCTCAAGCTCACGGCTTCAGGGGCTGGAGCTTGGCTCAGGGCTGTGTAAAGAGAGCAAGTTTGTAAGAAGCCCAGCAGCTCAACTGAAGTTGGGTTCAGATGCAAAGCCTATGCACAGGACGCACGGAGTTGTAGCTAAGCTTAACGGGGTACACAGGGGAGTTGGCGGGTAAATAAGATTTAGCGGTTGGCGCGGAGTTATCAATTATTTCGGTCAACCAAGTTGCAAAAACGGCAACTAGTTCATCCAAATTCCCAAGCACAAAACATACAACATGGCACACTAGTACAAGCTAAAGCCAAGACAATCAGCAACAGGGGCTGAGTTATGCTCAAGTGATGGCAGCTGGGTTTGCAACCTACAGCTCACACAAATTCTCAAGGTGGCACACAAGCACACAGGTGCACAAACAAATATGCTCGGCTTACTTTCGGGCGGGGATGCGCTCAGCGGGGTATCTAGTTTCACACCTCATGCAATACCCAAATAACAAGTCTATCTAAAATAAAGCTCAGACGTATTCATGCAGGCATAGAGTATAACAAGCTCTGAGAGTGACCAACCGGCTGCAGCCAAAATGGCTGTGTTATTCCGCTCCCTGCCTCCCCTTTCTTTGGTTGCTCAGCGGCTCGGCCGCTCAACAACACAGACAACAATGTGACAAGCACATCAAGCACCTGCTAGCTCAACAAAGATGTTTAGTTCTCGGACTTGTGCGAGTTAAGGCAACAGGAATATGCAATCGAGAATAACTTGGGTGACAGAGGGGACTAAAGTTACAAGTTACACTAAGCAAGGATTACAAAGAACAATTCAATGATACTTATGCAAGGCAATGATGCAGAAATGGAGGGACTAACTGCAATGCAATGATCTAATAAGCTAAGTTACACTATTAAGTTACTCTAATTCAGATGGAGTATGGGTAATAATGCAAGTAATTAAACTATAAAAGACAGAAATTTTACAGATCGTAAATTAAGCTACAAGATGATTATAAGTTACACTACTAAAGGTTAAACAACAATGCAGGCGAATATGTACAGGGGTAGGATGAAACTCAGTGAAGTACTAGCCAAAAATCAGCAAGGCACGCGCCAAGTCCCCGGCAACGGCGCCAAAAACTTGGTAGGCCTTTAGATGTATATATTTTATGGCCTACGGTGATAACCGCAAGTGCACGGCGTCTATCGGAGACGCGGCAAGTACGGGTCGATCCACAGAGACTTGTGGTGCTCTTGTATGATCTAAGGCTTGCTCTAGACTGCGTTTCAAGGGTGACAGAGTAACAAAAGGGGTTTTGTGCCGTCGGCTGAGTTGTAATGGTGTGAACCTAAACTAAGGTATAAAACAGTGACAAAGGGATGCTAAGGTCTTCAATTCCACCACTAATTCCTATCATGTGTTTAACTAATGTTGAGTTTCTTGTTCCTATGGTAGACAAGTGAGGTGTGTCAATTCCTTCACCTAGCTAAGGAGTTTCACCTAATGATAATTCAATTATCAGCTAAGGCACTAACCTAGAGCACTAGTTGTCTAATTAAGCACAACTAGTCAAAAGAATTAGCATTTTAACTCTAAGGATTAATTGCAAAACACACACAACACATTTATACCCTGACTACAATGCATACTTGGCATGCATTGTGAAAGAAAGGCGTTGGGTGCTAGAATTGAAAGTATCTAATACATTAAACACTCAAGAACACTCAACAGAGTTGAACTCAAAACAGAGAATTAGGGTTTCAATGAAACCCTTGCAACTAAATTAAAACATCATAGAATAACAAAGAACACAAAATTAAACCTAGTTGAAGCACTGGCTAGCCCAGGCATACCTCCTAACAACATCATTCATCTCTATTTATACATGCAACAGATTCAACAAACCAAACCCTAAATTACTTTTAAAACAGAAATTAAATGCAACCCATACTCTGAATTGCTTCTCCTCTTCTGTCACTTCGGCTTCAGAGCTCCATGTGGGGTTGTTGGTTGAATACCCTAGTTCTAGTTATCTCTGATTTAGTTTCTAGGGTTGGTAGAAACTACAAAAGAGATATCTAGACCTAAGGAGTGGGAGTAGGTGGCTGCTCTGATGGAGTTGGTGATGGAGGTGGCGGAATCGGCTGTGGCAGGAGATGGAGGTGGTGTCTGTTTGGTCGGGAGATGGGTTTTGCAGAGCTCTGCTCTCTGTCGGGGTGAGGGAGAAAAAATGAGTTTAGGGTTAGGCTTTGGGGTTTATGTAGGGGCTATGCTGTGAAGCGGTTACATCAAAGCTCGATGAGGAAGGCGCAGCGAGCGTAGGATCTTGCGGGAGAGATCCGAACGGGCGAGGGATAAGCGAGGCGATTTCTTTGTTGGGCGAGTGCATCAAAGAACGATGTGTAGGGAGGAGCAACCGTTGGATGTGGCGAGTGAAGATCTTAACGGCTCGGGATGAGCGGGTTCGGATCCGGGTCGTGGGTAGCTCTAGCTCAAGCCCATGTCTTGAAGATGAGTTGCTACTTGTTCGCGCGTGGGCTTTGGCTTTCTGCTCCATGGATGCTCGACTCCAATTCTTCGCTCTTTTGGCTCCTCAGATTCTCCGAGCTTTATTTACTACCTAAAAACACAAAATTAATTAATACAAATATTTATTCTTGAAAACAAAGAAAACACAGAATCTGGGATAATATCTGATTTCTAAGCGCAAAAGATGAGTAAAATGCCAATAAAAAGGTGTATAAATATGCACTATTTGGCACTCATCATCATGCGTTGCAAATTCCTGGTTTATTTGATATCTCTCCTTTTCATCATTTGTAAGCGCCTTTGAGCAATAAAATCATATTTTGAGCGTGTTTCCAACATGATGAGCTAGACCCCATTACTGGGACGACGGAGGAAGACGAATTTCATACTTGGGTAAAATTATTTAATTCTTTTATAAGACTTTTGCATTAATTTTAATTGAAATATGATTTGAATTAATTGGTTGTCATTTAATATGATGATGTATGCTTAGCTTAAATGTTTTGATACATCATGCTTAGGATTTACAACCAATCTTTTGAGAATCTATCTTGGCAAAAATAAGATTCCATGTTTTTATTTGTTTAATATTTGAACCTTTCGTTATGAGTTTGGCCGAATCCTGAGTCCCAGCACATCTCTTCATCCTGTGACAATTTTTGTATATATTTTTCTTTATTTTCTTTTATTAATTCTTAAAATCAATCTCGTCAAGTCCGAGTGAACGACAACCTTACAACCCCTATTACTACAACATCATTGAAAAACAACCATCAATTTTTGGCGCCGCCGACGCGGACTTGTGTATAGATTTGTTTTTAGGTTTTATTTATTTTTTTTTTCTTATTTTTGTTCTTTTTTACGCGTTTTGGTATTTCTGTTTGCTTTCAGATTTGGAGTGGAGCGAAAGAAAAAGAGAAAGTGCTGAAAAGAAAAGCAAAGCCAAAATAGGAAAGAAAAGAGAGATCCGAACGGAGTGAAGAAGAAAATTTTGTGTATAGTGTAATTATTATAATTTTTTTTAGAAACTGTAATTAGGTAATTAATTTTGTAATTTTTATTTTTGGACTTTATTTTTGAACTATCGGACATTTTTTTTAAACCCTAAGAAATGGTTATTTAAATACAAACTGCACAGGGAAGGACGACGGTTACGATATCGTCTCGGCCCCTCAGGTTCTTACATGACATAGGAGTCGTGGCCCGAGTCGACTTCAACGGTTCATCCCCCATATGGAACGGGAGATAGGAATTTTTAACACCTGCGAATCCCCTGCCAGCGGGTTTACTGGATGATTTTGTATGCATATATGTTGAGGTCTTGAATACGGCTGTTTTAATTTCCTAGTAAAGGGCAAGGACTAGCCATACAAGATAAGGGTTCGGATTTCATCACCGTTCTCTTCTTGCCCGCCTTAGGAAAACAAAACCAAACGCGAACCTAAGCCTAAAATTTTGAATAGAACGAGACCGATAGGGTAACGAGCTTAATAGGAAAGTCATTCGAAAAATATTGGTTACTCTTTAAGCATACTTCTAAGTTCATGATGGTTTAAGTAAGTTGAATGCGTGATTTGCGCCGCCTTGTAATGCGGTGAGGCCTTGGGTATCAAAGATCCACACAGACTTCCCTCGCCTCCATTCAACTTACTTAAACTCAGATTGATTCAGAGGGGTTTGCTCGGTTATTGTAACGAATTCCCTTTCGAAGGATTAAGCTGGTCAGAAACAATCTAAGTGGAGCCATCATGCTTTTTGTTTGCTAGAAATCAGAGGTTTGTTTTGGCCGAGTCATCCTTGTTTGTGTTTGTGTAGAATTCCCTTGCGGTTAGGATGTCAAATGGTATTATAATAGCCATCACAATGAATATGAATATCCAACCGAACATTATGGACATCACTCTTTTTATGACCATACATGTGAATAGTGGTTGGGAACGCCAACCTTTGGAAGGTTATGGGTCATACCATGGTGAGCCCAATTACTATCCACTTGTGCATCGGTCATTCGAGCAAGAAGATTATAGTAATAGTTCTTCGTCTCTAGAGGATACAATCAAACTTTTGAAAAGTAGTCCTTATTATGATCCTTGTTCCTCTTCCTTCTCTAAAAAAGAGTCCCTCGGGGGTTAGCTGAGTTGACACAAAAGTTAGTGAATCAACATGTAAGTTAGTGAGGTAAATAACGTAGTTATGGACGAAAGGACTATGCAACAACGATTGAATCTTTAGAAGATATCCTCAATAGATTAGCTCAAAACTTAGATCCAACACTAGGGAACTTTCTTTGGAGGAGACCCTTGAGAGGATAAATTTGAGTCGACACGTAGACTTGAGTTAGAGACAGATGAAAGTATTGCTCGAAATAACTTGAATTTCCAATATAGTGTATCCAATAATACCTTTGAGAATGAAGATAGTTATTCACATAATCAAGATGATGAGGTTAGAATTGGTAACACTACTTGTTTAGATGAGGTTCAACCATTTTCATGTTATTATAATAATGATTATGATGAGGATAATGTTGATGAAGAATTTGAAATAAATAGGCATAGTGATCGGAATTTGCTACTCCAATTGAGCTTTATAATAATAGAGTTATTTCTGGTTCGGATCCTAATAATTTTAACAATTATTCACCTATTCAAAAGGACGAGGATTTGACTAGAGATCTTTGTTTTAGACGATGTAGTATTTCTGTTTTACGAAGTCGATAATGGTTTAGAGGAACGGGTTTATCATGAGAATCTTGTTTTAGAGTCCAAGGATTTAGAAATAATAGTCTTAGACGAAGAAGATGAACTCGTAGAGCTTTTAAATATGAGTGAGGATGCATCACACGAGGTATAACCTAGAAGAAGCAATTGACCATTTTCAGGATTCCAATGATCTAAAAATTAGGGAAATTGTAGCTAGTATATCTAGAGACACCCAAAACTCTAAGTTTGGGGGTGATTATCACTCTCCTTGTGCCTTACTTTTAGCTCTTACAGAGATCCCTCACTTGGGACTTGACAAATGTGCCTCAACCATTTTACAAGATTATCTTCATACACGTTTTGCTGAACCTAGTTGTGTCCATAAAGAAGTTCGGTTATTAGAAACCCATCATCCGGTTGATGTGGTTAACTTGAGCTATGATACCACGATTGACTTTGTTTTCCCACCAAAAACCTTTCTTCCAATTGTGGGAACGTATAAGTTTCGATTGTGTCAATTATTAAGTTTTGAGACTAAACCTAATTACTTTAGGATATTAGGGTCGACACATTTGTTTAAGGAAGACCACCACTCTCTTTGTGGTCGTATTGTGTAAGTCAAATCGATTGACTTAGAGGATCCCCAATTATTCGGAGTTATTGTTATGTGCGTCTAAGTTCCTACTTGAGTATTTCCGGACTCTACAACCTGATCTTAAGAATCCTTCTATTGAGGAAGTCCAGCCCATGAAAACATTTTATTTAGACCCGTTCATAGAGCACGAACTCCGAGCCACAACTAGATATAGTTGTCTTAAACAAAAAAGTTGAATAAGGGTATGTCCGATATCTTCATGGTTTATTGCAATTTTCTCTTCTTTTGGGTAATACTTTTTGATCCAGATGACCCAGTTATTAGATTCTTGTTATATGATTCTTCGAGGTGACTATTTCTTTCTTAGTCTGGCTGAAGACTTTAAACTTAGCACTTCTTGGGAGGTAACCCATGCTCATGCAACAAGGTAATATCTTTCCTTACTCTTCTCTTTAAGTGGTAAAAGTTTCTCACTGTTCATGCTTTTAATTTCATCTTTAGAACATTGAGGACAATGTTAGATTTAAGTTTGGGGGTGTGGGAGAAACTTTTTAGTTGCAGTAAATAAACTCCAAAGCCTAGAAATTTATGCTTATTAAGGTTGGCACTAACTAATCTAAGTGGATGGGACATCTTGGTTGTAGGAGTTTAGGAACCAATCTGATTAGATGGAAACATATAGAAGAGTCTATTCATAAAAGCACAGAGCTCAGGTGTTAGAAACCCATCCTATGGTTAAGGTTAAAAACATGGTAGTTTCGCCATATCCTCGAGATGGAAACATCGAAAGAGTCATGATCACTTCTCTTTTTTATTTTTACCATTGCTAGAGTGAAATAGAGTGACTGAGATTCAAAAAAAAAAAAAAAAAAAAAAAAATGAGACCGGACCATTAGACCAATAGGAATAAATACAATAAAGTCGACCACCGGGTACCCTTGTATATGCCAGCTGAGTTGACCTAGATTTAGGTTTATCGACCACTGGTTCCCTTGTATATGCCAGTGTGTTGATATTAGTCCAGACCAGTATCTCAGTCCATTAGGATAGGTTCACCTTAGTCAACATCATCTACGTTTTTATCTACATCCATCTTCTTAATCTATCCATGTGATTGGTTGACTCCGGTTTATGATGTCCAGAAACTATCTGAGTAGAGCTCTGTCACTTTATATGAATTTTAGTATGCTTGAGTGCAAACTCGTGTACATCAATTGGAATTTCGCATCAGGGTACTTCCTCCTGTAGTCAATGATTGTATGCCAACCAAGGAGATTCTTTAGTGCCTTCCAAGGTTCTGCGTAGATAGCTAGTGAAAGTGAGTAATGGTTTTGTGGGTACACCTGGTAAACCCTCCAGAGACAACACTCCGCCACTAGGGCCACCTAGGGGTTCAAATGAATTTTATTTTCAAAAATAAATTTGCTCGAGGACTAGCAAATAATAAGTTTGGGGGTATTTGACAGACACATTTTTGTGTCTAATTTGATCTCAATACTATATATTGTTGGCACTCGATTTTGTATTAATTTTGGTGTTTTATGTGTTTCTAGGTATTTTTGGGCAATAAACATTTTTGGAAAAATCGGCTCGAAAAGTTGTCTAAAGCACCCGGAGGACACGTGTTATTCGGACTCCCAATTTTGGATAAGGGGCATCCAAATTACTAAGGGGTACCCACCTGCTAACCGCACCCCATCGCTGGTTAAGGGGCAACCTCATCCCCTTCGTTTGAAAATGAGTTTTGGCGGGAAAAAGAATGCTTTGGTGGCAAAATTAAGGTTGCGAATTTGAAGCAGTTTTAGGGAGATTCAATGGTTGAAATCACTTGGTTTTATTCAATTGGCTAGACAGGAATGGTATGGGTGCTGAATCCGATCCAATTTGGCTAGATAATCACCAATCAAGGAACTCAGGGCTGATATTTTCCCGTGAAAATATTCTCGGAACTTCTATTTTGGGAAGAATTCATGGGACAGAACGAGTCTACAGCGTTTTCATCTAATTAGAGAACGTGTTTCAGTAAGTTTGGAGTGTGTAAACAATATATAGAAGCGTGAGGAATTAAATCTGGGAAGAAAATATTCTCGGAATATTTTCTTTCAATGCCGATAAAAAGAATTATTCTGGAGTTAATGGCGAGATTTTGTGATGTTGTTGGGTATAAAAAGGGATCTGCGGACTCATAGAAGGGTATGGAGAGTTTGGGGAGGTTTTGGAGCACAACAGAGTGAAGATCAATCGAGTGGCAGAATTGTTTTCTGCTGCCGTTACACCAAGAACACGAAGAACAGACGGCCAAAGACCGTCGTTCTTCAACAGTGCTAACGACTCACAAATGTGGGTCGTATATTGGAGGCAGACTTAAAGAAATAGTAACGATAGTGATTAATATTTAACGATCTCTCGTAATGGTAGTTTGTAACGCTTTTCATGCGTTGCAAATTCTGGTTTATTTGATAGCTCTCCTTTTCATCATTTGTAAGCGCCTTTGAGCAATAAAATCATATTTTGAGCGTGTTTCCAACATGATGAGCTAGACCCCATTACTGGGACGACGGAGGAAGACGAATTTCATACTTGGGTAAAATTATTTAATTCTTTTTTAAGACTTTTGCATTAATTTTAATTGAAATATGATTTGAATTAATTGGTTGTCATTTAATTTGATGATGTATGCTTAGCTTAAATGTTTTGATACATCATGCTTAGGATTTACAACCAATCTTTTGAGAATCTATCTTGGCAAAAATAAGAGTCCATGTTTTTATTTGTTGAGCAATAATTGTTAAAAGAATTAATATTTGAACCTTTCGTTATGAGTTTGGCCGAATCCTGAGTCCCAGCACATCTCTTCATCCTGTGACAATTTTTGTATATATTTTTATTTTATTTTCTTTTATTAATTCTTAAAATCAATCTCGTCAAGTCCGAGTGAACGACAACCTTACAACCCCTATTACTACAACATCATTGAAAAATACCATCAGTTAGAGATGGATGAAGGTTCACCGGACTCGTCTCTTCCATTGCTACTTGGGCGTCCCTTCATGAAAACGGAAAAAATCATTATTGATGTGGACAAGGGAACGCTAACTATGGAGTTTGATGGAGAAATAATACGTTTCAACATTTTCGAGACGATGAGATATCCTAGTGATGTCCACTCTTGTTTCTCCATTGATGTGATGGACACATTGGCGCAACAAATATTTGAGTTGAATGGTGTTGATACTTTGGAAAACGTGCTCACTACATCTATTGACGATGGTTATGAGTGTGGTGATGAGATTAAAGAAACCCTTGGTTCTCTTGACTCATTACCGGAAAAATCTGTACTTAAAAATATTTCATATGCTTATTTACCTCACAGTGATGAAAAACTTGTGCCTTCTATTGTTAATTTTCCAAAGTTAGAATTGAAACCTCTTCCAAGTCACTTAAAGTACTTGTACTTGGGTGACAATGAAGAATTACATGTGATTGTTTCTAACGAGCTTAGTGAATTACAGGAGCAAAAACTTCTAAGGGTGCTAAGGACGTACAAGACGGCCATAGGATGGACAATCGCCGATATCAAGGGTATAAGCCCTGCCGTTTGTATGCACAAGATCCGTTTGGAGGATGAAACAAAGCCTACAAGGGAAGCACAATGTCGTTTGAACCCTCCCATGATGGAAGTTGTGACAAAAGAGATACTCAAGCTTTTGGATGTGGGTATTATGTACCCCATATCCGATAGCAAGTGGGTGAGCCCGGTACAAGTAGTACCAACGAAATCAGGTGTGACGGTGGTGGAAAATGATAAGAACGAACTTTTCCCAACTCTTGTGCAAACCGGTTGGAGGGTTTGTATTGATTATAGAAAATTGAATGCCACTACTCGAAAAGATCACTTTCCTTTACCATTTATTGATCAAATGCTTGAACGTTTAGCTGGACACTCTTACTATTATTTCCTTGATGGCTATTCAGGTTACAATCATATTGTGATAGCACCGGAGGACCAAGAGAAAACCACTTTCACTTTTCCTTTCGGTACTTTTGCTTATAGAAGGATTCCTTTTGGATTATGCAATGCTCCAGCTACCTTCCAAAGGTGTATGGTAAGTATCTTTTCAGAATATGTTGAAAACATAATCGAAGTGTTCATGGACGATTTTAATGTCTTTGGTGATTCATTTGACCTTTGCTTGAACAATTTGTCTTTAATCCTCGAACGATGTGTTGAAACAAACCTTGTGCTGAATTGGTAGAAGTGTCATTTCATGGTAACTCATGGCATAGTTTTAGGCCATATAATATCTTCTAAAGGCTTAGAAGTCGATAAATCTAAGATAGACCTTATTCGTGCTTTAACCCCTCCCACTACAGTGAGGGAGAAACGCTCTTTTCTTGGTCATGCAGGTTTTTATCGTAGATTCATCAAGGACTTTTCCAAGATAGCATCACCACTTTGTAACTTATTGCTAAAAGATGTGGTTTTTAACTTTGATGAAAAGTGTGTGGCGGCATTCAATCGTTTGAAAGAACTATTGATTTCAGCCCCTATCATTAAACCACCGGATTGGAGCAAGCCTTTTGAGCTTATGTGTGATGCAAGCGACTATGCAGTTGGTGTGGTGCTTGGGCAGCGTGTGGGGAAGATACCTCATGCCATTTATTATGCTTATAGAATGTTAAATACGGCTGTCCATGCCGGTAAACATAGGTTAATGTACGAACCAAGGTTTTCGTACCGTGAATAAAATGGGTAATGATCCCCGAGAGCATATGGGTATGATCCCCATAGGAACTTTTGTTCCTGACCATCGATGGAGGCTTCCCGTGCCGATAAACGATAGGTGGGTGTACGAACCAAGGTTTTCGTATTGTAAACTCATGGTTTCTCTGTGACTATATTAATACATGAATAGATGTGTTGAATCATTGATGATTGACTTGTTGACAATTATTTTGGTATTGTAAACTGATGGTTTCTCTGTGACGATATTAATACGTGAATAGATATGTTGAATCATTGATGAATGGCTTGTTGATAATTATTTTGGTATTGTAAACTCATGGTTTGTTTAAGTCAATATTAATTTGTGAATCATGTGTTGAAATCCATGTAGAATTATTTGTAGAAACCTTATTGGTTTTATGAACTCAAACATTGAAATACGAATTGAAGTATTTGTAGGAAATATTAATACTGATACGAATTCAATTGTTAAAACCTAAATTGGTAGATTTGTTGAAAATATTATTTGTGTTATGAACTCAATTGTGAAATCTAATTGGATGAATTATTGAAAGTATTATTGGTATTATGAATTCGTGACCGAAGAATTATTTGTAGATATAATATTAACATTGTGAAGTCTTGTTTTTAAATCTTAAGATGATTTGTTAGAAATATTATTTGTATTGTGAATTCATGATTAAACAAATGAATTGAATGATTTGTTGAAAATAATACTTGTGTGGTAATCATGTTGGTTGAATATCTATATTAGTGATTTTCTCGAAATTATGTCGTATGCTGATGTTGTATGTTATTTGACTCATTGATATTGTTATGCATGTTTTGAGATTGGGAATGCATTCTTTCTTTAACTAGATTCATTTATCTTCCAAGTTCAACTGAGCTGTCATCTCACCCCAATTGATATTCCTTGTATATTTATTAGAGTTGCGCAGTGAAAGCTAGGAATGAGTAGCTTAATGATTGAATTGTTTACTTGTATTTGCTTGAAATGTAAATCTAAACTAAAATGTTGTTAAAGATGTTTAGTAAATTCATATGAATCAACTCATGTATATAAAGTTTTAATTACATTTAGTATAAAAATAAAATTTAAGTCTCTTTCTGACCCGTAACGCTTCGAGTTCGGATCTCCATATGGGTTTGAGCCTGGTCCGGAACTCGGGGTGTTACATCTTTGAAGATTTATTTGGATTTTGTAAATCGTTCAATTTGTTTTTAGATAATTTTAATTGAAAGTAGAAAAATTCTTTCAATTCTATGTAGATCAGTGTTACTTTTATTTTAATTACGTACATTTTGTTTGGTCAAGGATTAGGTTCCAAAGCAGGCTGGCAAGGGAACATACTCAATATAAGTTCATGCTTCACATTCAATCTAAGTTTTTGGTGGTTAGTTTACTGATAAATACACACCTATAGATGAAGTTTTGGGTAGTAGTTCTTGTTTCCAATTCTTCATTGGTTTGATATTAGACGAATCATTGTTTGGATAGATGAATTATTGGTTGAACAATTAGTCAAACTACATAACTGTGTTAGCCAGCCCAAACTCATTTGTTTAAGCTCCAACCTCATTTAGAGATTTTTAATTTCTCTATACGATCCTTTCAAATATTGGATTACCCTACAATATGGTTCCGTGATTCGACGTGCCTTTATTTGGTTCCTTTTTATGTTTTATGTACAAATATGCGTTTCTTAAAAAGCAAATCACTCAAAAGAGCAAAGATGCAAGGTATGACCTTACTCAGAAATTTATACCAGAGTTATACATTCAATGATTCAACTTACCAATCAAGTTGGTATTACTACATAATGAACATGAGTAGATTGATAAATTACCATATTATCTGCAGTATCGAAGGAATGGGATGTGAAGGACTTTCCAATTCTCACCAGCACCATCGTTACTATAACTGCCAGTACCTATCGTAAAGAAAACACCGAATTACCATGGCCGATCTTTTATTTGCAAAATGAGATTTAGAAAATGAGGTATTTTCTATTTTCAACTACATAATAATCACGATTGCAGAGTCATGGATCACAAAGGAATTAACTGAAATTACTGGAAGGAGAACAACTTATTCACGGTTGTAGCTCAGTGGGGATCCCCTTGATCAGTTGGGATCTGAATTAATGGACATAATCACTGAGCATAATCTACTAGATTCTTGCGCGACATGCCTTATCATGTGATAGTATTCGTTTTTGGTGGCCTGGTTGATCGAGAAGCATCGGCGTCATCATCCATCAGTCTTGGTTACCAAACATATATTTTGTTTTAAAACTTAACATGTCGAGCGTTTCTAGCTTTAAATTGGTGTTAAATGTAGGTCACTTGGAATTGTAACTTCAGCGAATTCTCTGGATACCTTACTGTTGTTTTATAATTTGGAAGTTGCATGGATATTAGATGTGTTACAACCAACATCATTGTACAAATTCACCAAAAGGTTTCGTTATTTACATTATATCAACAAAGTCATAACTTGTACCAGGCTGAGTTCTTAGATGAGTCATTTATTGTTGATATTCGAATGTTAATCAATAATGGGTACTATGTTGAATGATGAAAGTTCAGGAGTGAAGACATTGATAAAACGGTTTATAATTTATCTACACGAATTTGGTAACATAATTATGTCCGACTAATTTGTAAATTAGGTTATACATAGAGAAAAACATTTAATAACCTCTGTTTATACAAAACACCAAAATTCCTATGTAAAATCTCAAAAAGTGAAGTTTTCATAACGCCAACCGTTCGTCCGGTCAGAGGAAAGCAAAATCAATAACATTTTGTTGATTTTTGATGGATGTCATTATTTTCTAGGAATTTATACCATGGTTGTGGTTTTAAAAAATTTATCATGACAATGGTAGAATCAGACACCTAAACTCAGGAAAATTTTACTGTTAATTTATAATTTCTTTCCTTTTCTAAAAATATATATATATTAGAAAGTGATTACAATGATTTAGTTCCTTTTCTAAAAAGAAATAAGTTATAATTTCTTTGAGATATATAATCAAGTCGAAACATATCACGAAGCATGTAGATAGATTACATATACATGAGTCATTACAATGGTCCAACTAATGGATCTTCTTTTGGTTTGTGCTTACCGAGTTTTATATTTCGCAACCGAAAATTCTAAAATAATGATGACAACTGGAATCAGATTAGAGTTTGACTGCGGTTATAGACCCAAATTAGTACTTTAGATTTGGACGTCACAAGTGAGCAAATTGAGTAAACTGCATTAGTTTTTTTTTTTCTTTTTTTTGTTTGTATAAAAACTGCATTAATGTTGTTGCTGAGATTTTACGATTTTTTGGGCATACTACAAAATTAACATCTAAAGTTGGTGACATTCATATTTTTAAACAATGCACCGTCACAATAACCAGTGCCCGTGCTATTACGGCACGAGTCATACCATAGTTTTCTTACATATAAGATAAAGAGAAATGCCTGCTATGAGACAAATTTGTGTCACATTGGCCAAGTGGGAGAATATTGGGAAAACAGGCACGGGACCCATGTGCCACATCATCATATGAAATGGTTTTATGTAACCGACATGTCTCTACACCTAAGTTTGTGTCTCATCCCTTGAAAGTAATTGTCTTTTGGAATTAGTTCTCATGTCTATTAACTCTTGATAGAAGAGTTATTTAAGGAGATTAAGAACATGCCCTACACTCACTAAAAATACTATGATTCGGTAAGAGCAATTCCTATGGGATGAACAAACTCAGAGTTTGTTCATTTTGCTCCCACTATGGAATGAACAAACATGAAAATGGATGTTCAAATCAACAAATCTGTTGATTTGAACATCGAGTCGGAACATCCGACGCGCGTCTGTGTCAAGGACGGGTGACATCTCTACAAACGCTGGCCAGAAGGAAAAATGCCAGCGTTTGTACTTCAAACGCGAGTTTTTCCTTACAACGCCAGAGTCTATAAACGCAAGCGTCTGACCCAATGGCGCCAACGGCTCTATCTGAACGGCTGAAAAATCTGGTGACCCAACGGCTACATTTTTTGACATCTATAAATACTCCTCATTTCAACTCTAAATTCACACATTCTACACATTCTTCTCTTCACTCTCAATTCTTGATTGAACATGTCTCGGCCCCGGTTAGTTCGGCGAGTTCCGTATGCTAAAGAAGAAGATGAATCTATTTGCAGAAACTATGTTTTTGTATCTACTCAGCTTGCTTCGGCAAACTATCCATGGGTGAATTTATGGGCGGTTATTCACGATGAGTTCTGCAGTGACACTCGTAATCCGAGTCGTCGTTCTATATGCGACATAGAACATCGTTTTGGTACAATTAAGAAAGAAGTAAGTGAGTTTGTAGCTTTAACCATACAAGTAAATCTATATCGACTGAGAGGTGAAACTGATGCTGAGATGGTAACAATATCTTTGGTTGAATGGCGAAGATGTAAAAATGTGGCTTTTCCTTTCGAAATATGTTTTGAAATCCTTAAGGTGTTGAACAGTTTCAACCCCTTCTTTGTAGTACCTATTACTTCTTCTCATTAGTGAAGCTAATGTAATGTAGTCCGTCATAATTTAGTGAAGGCAATGTAAAACGCTTACTTTTAAACATATGTAATTTTATTTAATTAAAGATTGTCATACTTTTAAAACTAAAACTACAAATGTAGCAGAACTAAAAATTACAATAATCTCTCTAACGTCACTCATCTCTAGCTGCCTAATTGTTATTTTCTGGATCCAATAATTCAAAAAGTACTGGGGATAGACCTGAGGATATACCAGGGAAATCACCCAAAGCCAACATTGTTTGTAAATTTCCAAATGGGGATAGACCTGATAGACCTGGCTGAACAAAATTAGGCGATTGGTAAGCACTCTGTGTACTCGGTCCTCCAAGCATATAAGAGGTTTGTTGTTGTGGTGGTGTTGGTGTGTAACATTCATTTGGGTTGTAGGGCACATTTGGGTTGTAGGGTGAGAATGATGATGAAATGCGCCATGGTTCAAGCCGAAATGCCTGAGGTTAGGATACTGGCACAATTTGTGGTGATGTAGTATTGTGATGTGTTTCTTGCACCACATTATGTTGTGTTTATCGCACCATTGTTTCTTCACTTTCGTGCCATGCTGATATGTTGTATTCTTCACTTTCGTGCCATGATGATCTATTGCTCCTGGTGGAATCGGAAGAATGTGACCGCTGCCCATCATTTGGA
This sequence comes from Papaver armeniacum, assembly GCA_023531295.1. Lineage (NCBI taxonomy): Eukaryota > Viridiplantae > Streptophyta > Magnoliopsida > Ranunculales > Papaveraceae > Papaver > Papaver armeniacum. Next base: position 98,756 of record JAJJWW010003236.1, read on the forward strand.
CTTACAGTTGGAGTCAATCCATACATTGTGTCTGTATGCCATTTTCGTACTTGTTCCAAGTGTATCGACTCTACTTGCCGATTCCGCCAATGCAAATCGTTGAGTTGAATCTGCAACTCTTCCTCACTGGCAGGGACATTGGAGTAAGGATAATCACGGTCCATACCTTGGGAAACAATGAAGATCGTGGTTGGCTCACCTTGTGAAGTAATACTTCGCAGCTCCCAACGAATTTCAGGCATATTTAACGAGGATGATGAAGAACTTGCACCCGTCCTGGGATAAGTCATAAAGCTTGGCTCTTCTGGAGATGGTTGGCTAGGAACGATACTTGGATTATGGGACAAGTTTGATAACCCTGGGAAATCAAACCCATAGATGTGCATGTTCTGTGTCCCAATCACAGGCTTCGTAATTGACGTGTACCAGTTGACATACTGCGCTTCACTAATATCCAATTGTGTATTTAGTTCATACCTCTCCCAACCGGTTAGTCTCAGCCGATAAAAATATGATGCAGAGGTTTGCATCTGTTGTAGCGGGTTAATTGTAATTGCAAATATACCTTGTATTTGGTACTGCACTCTTTCTCCCAGATACCAAACCCCTCGTTTTGATTCCGGACTGAAAAAAACAACTCTACGCTTAGAATAATCAACAATATATACTTACTCCAACATCATCGCTATACTGAGGTAAACCAGCGTAAGGGCGAACAACTACGTTGTTGTGGCTCCGAGTCATCTGATGTAACCTGTAAACAAAACTGCAACCCAAGACGTCGCTGCCAGTGTTCTTGTCTAAGTTGTCCTTCATATACATTCCAACATTGGAAATCTAACTGTCCCATCTTTTAGGATTGGTTTACCAACACGGAAGTAGGTATACCACCAATACTTCAAATTACTCCATAATTTTAGTATATTGACTAAATAATCTACATTTGTTCATAAAAATTATTTAAATTTAGTAATAATAATAAATTTAAAAATAATAATTTTGATATTTACCTCTATGATGCTCCAGAAACCAGTGAAGTTTTTATCGCCCATGGACGCTTTATCCAGCGCACAGTTCAATTCTGCTAAAATTGCAGATCCCCAGTCATAATCTGGTGCTTTGTCGAGATCTTCTAACGCTTCAAGCCAACCAACATGAGCAACAAAAGTTGAGTTTGGAAAGAATGCCTGACCCAGTACCTATAAGATAAACATCCTTTCGAGTTCAGGATAATCATCTACATGTTTTGGGTCTCTGGCTTTGGTTAGGAAAATCTTCAAGGCCGCACATCTAATCCCACCTCCTTTTAAATCTTTATAATCTCGACTCATGTTTGTTTCAAAAAATGAGGGACAAAGCGTCTCCCATTTACTATTTGACATCCATTTGTCTTGGTTGAATGGTGGCGGGTCTCCCTTTCCACTTGGAATCCCAACAGTGAAATACAAATCAAGGGGAGTAATTCCTATTACAAGTATAATATCAACTACGATTAATTCTTTTGATTATTTAATAGTTATTTAAAAAATTTAATTTAACTTAAGTTAAAAAAACTTACCAATTACGAAATCCATAAAATGGAATGTGTGCGTCGTCATCCACCACCTTTCTACCACTGTTTTCGGATTTTTTTTTGTTATGTTTTCTAGGCTTAATTCGATAAAGCACACGCCAAGGATATCTGTCAACCCTTTCTCGGACTGCAGGCGGTAGACGAACATAAACAAAATTTAATTATGAAAATCCACCTCTCGTGATATAATAATCCTCAGACCGTTCACGATGCCCCGACACATGACCTGGGACTAATAATGGAGCAGCAACTATATTGGCGAAGCAAACTCTGCTTCTCGATTTTGAGTAAAATCTACACCTGTGTGAGGCAACGGTGCCGATTCATTGTTCCGATCTCTTTTCTTCTTTATATTATTCACTGCTCTTCTCACTATGTTCATATTGTATAGAAATTTTTGATTCAGAAGAGTTTTAGAAGAAGGAAATGGTAGTGGTGTGACTGAAAATGAAATCAATACAACAAATTTATAGGGTTGAAATTCGACCGTTGGAAATATAGGCGTTGGAGAGTCGACCGTTGGAGACTTTGTTTTTAACGCCCGCGTCAGCACACCGAGCGCCCGAGTCGGGCCTTCCAATGCCCGCGTTTTGTTTGCAAACGCCAGAATCTGTCTTTCGGTCACGCGCCTGCTTCTCCAACGCCCTATGCTTTACCATAGTGGAAAACCCAGGCCATCCACGTGGCTCAACAAATATTTGAGTTTGGCCGTTGCTATAGGAATTGCCCTAACCATTAAATAGAGAGATTCAACTAATCATGGAAACGGCTTGAATTTTTGATTGGGTCTTTTTGATTGGTTTCTTTATTCATCAACGATGACCAGAGGTATGTAATCCATCTTTGCCGCATAAAGTTGTTAGCCTTTTCGTCAAAAAAAATAAAATAAAAATCTACCGAGAGATTAACATTCCTCCTTGATCAATCTTTTATCCCCTTAAAATATATAGGCACAAGTACGGATCAAAAAAATAATATATATATCTCTTTATTAAGGAGATGTGGTCCTTGTGTCGAGGACATTCGTGTTCGTCGGATTCGACGATCCTGGGGCCTTAATATATCGTTGGCGAGGGATATTTCCGTTCGCCCGATCTTGACATATAATTTTTGGACGGTGTGGATGATGTCGTGGCCCGACCCAAAATTTCCAATAACCTAACGTCATGACCAGTGTTTAAGTTTAATAAACTGTCGCGAAAATTGGTTTTGTTTATATCGCAATTGAAAAACCTATCCTAATTTCTTCTTTTCTTCTCTGTTCTTTCACATGGAAGAGTGTTACGCCCTAAAAAAATTTACAATTCTACACTCCATAACCCTAGACTTTTTAATCGAAACTCTGGTGCCGCGTATTTCGGGGAATATCTAGAAATTGGATTCAACGGGCAGACGATTTGTGGATGATGATGACGAGCTGTGGATGATGATGATTGAGATTGAAGAGTTATGGAGAATGATTGAGTTTGATTCAGATCCAGGGGGGAGCTAGGGTTCTTTGTCTCGGTTAACCGAGATGAAGAAATAGGGTTTTATGTCGCAAATGGATTTGACGTTGTTTCCATCAATTGGTGATTCATTGAGATGAGTTTTGAAGTTCGAAGATGGGTTTAGAAGATTAGAAAGGATTAGGGTTTATTCTCTTTGGTTTTCCTACTTTTTAAATGGTTGTTCAATATGGAACTGTTGGTGTTCTTGGAATGAATGACAGGTGATGGTCTTTGAGAAGACTAGAAGATTGCGGGTGCGGTTGTGAGCTTGGTCTTTGGTGTTTGAAGAGGCGAGAAGAGGAGAATGGAGCTTGCTTTGGTGAATGGGTGGATTGAGTTAGGTTGAGTTAGAATTATGTTCAGATTATTAGGTTTTTCTATTTGTTTTCATTCGTTTTGCAGCAATTGTCACAAGGATTACTCAAGAATTCCAAACCGAGAAGAAAAAAAAAAACGTCCCGATTACTCGAGTATTTGGCGATTGATTGAAGCGCATCTTTGATTTTCGATTGGAATTTTTCGGTGGGGAAATCGATTTGGAGCAAGAACCGAGTTGAAAGAAATCTAAGTTATTGTTTAGCGTCCGTTAGATGAATTCAAGAGATATGGGTTTGCTTTGAATTTGAATTCTTTGCGGGACCACGGACCACAAGACCATTACCAGCTTGGTTCCACTTGGGTCGCTGCCATGGATTCGTTGTCTTTTCACAGAGAGTTAGAAGAAGAACTTGAAGTGGACATGGTATCTTTTGGAAATTGGGTAGTATTCACTGATCTGGATTAGGGTTTAGGCGAGAAATCGGTTGACGATGAAGGGGATGGTATGCCCGCCATCGATTCACGGTGATGGACGAAAGAGATTAAGAATGGTCGGAGAGAATATTACTAATGGATTTGGACAACGATTTTGTTGAGTTATTTGGGTCGAGGCTTACTAAGAAATCAGTCTAAACTGATGTTGCAATGGCGTTCTGCGGTTGACTATGATATTCATTGATGTGTATTCATGTCTCAATATACCTCATTGATTCTTTAGTAAAAGCTAACAATAAATTGATTTTGTAGCTGATAGAGGGAGATAGAAATCATTCCAATGCCGAACAACAGGTATGGAATTTTTAACAATCAGATCATTAATTCTTTTCATGCGTCAGAGTAGTAAGAAAATAGTTTAAGCTATCCGTCTCTCATAGTTCTTATGTTAGATTTTTGCTTTCTCGTGCTTCTTTTTGCGTTTGATCCTTTCTTCTCTGTTGTAATTCCCCGCCTGAGTTTGTTGATTTTTTTCGGGCTTTTACTTTGCAGGGGAGGCAAACCGAGAATCGGACTTCTTTTGATTGAGGAAAGTGAACGGTTCCGGACCTTATTTTGTTGTCGATTTACTTTTTTGATTTTGTTTTGCAAATACGATAGTAAAAAGGGTGAATAGATATATCTAATTGTTTCTTTGTTCTCAGGATAGATAGTAAAAATGGTGAATAGATATAACTAACCCCGAAACTTTGCGTTATTTTGCTTTCTCAAACTACACTTTACAAATATCCATCGACCAAGGTATTTTTAGGGTTTTCAATTTGATCTTGGTATAAACATTATTGAAGGTTATTTTATCTTTGTCATTATTTTACATCGTTTGATTTCTTACTTCTTGGTATAAACTGGTTCCTTTATTTCTTTGCTTTTCTCAATGATGTAGAGTTATTTGATACCGTCAAAAATCAGTAAAATTCGTTATGTTTTTTGTTTTGATATTTGATGCTCTCTAATATATTTTCGTTTCCATGATTTCCCATTGAAGCAGATACTCGGTGTGGATCATTAGACGTGGTAATCAATAAAAATCGGTGAGGATTTTGATTATTTTGTGTTTCTAATTTTGTATTTGTTTTTCTTTTTCTTTGTCCTCGTATATGCTAATTTGTTATGTTGCTCGATTTACATATATATATGTTGCGATTGATAATAGGTTAAACATATCACAAGTCTCAAAAGGTTGATTTTGCTCTGTGGCTTCTTTATCGATTAATAGTCCTGTGCTTTAGGACAAAATTTCTTTTCTATGTTTTGATATTAATATTATTATTATTATTATAGTAATTTGAATAATATCTTTGATGTCTATGCTATTGATGTGGCGTGCAGATTTTGAAATACACTTACACATACCATGAGCACTCCATATTATACCTAGCCGAAACAAATACAAAAATGAGATTAGTGGTGTGAGGCGGGATGGTAATCTTTTTTGAATTTTAATGGACGTGGTCTTTCCTTTTGCTAACTTATATATAACAATTTTGCTTTTGGATGTCTTCTTGCGAGAGGCTCTCCGCAATACCCTACGGTGGATTTAGTGATGCTGCAGTTCGAAGGGATTTCCAAACCACCAATGGTAGGGCATAGTTTCCTTCATAATAGTGATTTTTAACATTTCAATCGAGAAGTAACTTTAGGTGATCTATGAGACTTCATAGTTTTATTCAGAATTATTGAATAGATATTACGGTGCGATCTTTTGATGTTGCTCTCGACGGCTTTTGAGCCCTTCACCACTTAGTTTTATGATAAAAATGGCTTTTGAGCCCTTTACCACTTTGGTTCTATGATAAAAATGGCCATTGAGATGGTAAAAATGGATTACCATCCATATAGAAAATAGATAGGATCAAAACAAGAAAAAAAAAAAAATAGGTTGGCAGTTTTCACAAGTTGATAGTGAGCCTATTTGTTATCTGTTTGCTCTTTTTCTTGGCATTGAGATCTTTGGAAAGTTTTGTACTTTTCCTTGAGCAAATTTTGTTGATAATAGATTATTTAGATCGATTTTTTTTTGTTTTTTTGTTGTTGTTGCTGCGAAACCCATATGGCTAGCATGCTTTTGTTTGCGAACCGATTGAGATGCCAAAGCTTACGAGAGCACAACCCATTACCAATAATCCTCCGCCTGCTTTGGTGGTATCTCTGGAAGATCTTACCTTCATCTTCTTCAGCTTTAGTTGTATTATTAGTCTCCAAATAATAATCCTGAACCTGCTAATCTGTAGTGGTGCATGGTCGTGATATGGATGTCGCGGGAGAACTGGGAGTGTTTAGTAGCATCAACGAAATTTTATTACGAGGTAAGAATACATATATTTTTGTTAAATACCTTTATATGAAAACCAAATTGGAGGATATAAATCACAAGAATAATAAAAGAATACACAACCAATAACATTCCTACTGCATCCGGCGCAAGTTTGATTGAGTTCCCAAATGGGTTGCCTTTTGTACCAAAGAAACGTGAGTAATTCTATTTTATTTTTTATGAATTCATCTATTTAGTTTCTGTTAGAATAAATGATTCTTAATTTTTTCCAATGGACGAGAACAAAAGGAGAAACTTTCTTACGTTGAACAATAATTAATAAAAAGCCAAGGCAGCTCATAGACGTAAAGCTCAGCGAGAAAAGGCCCAAGTTTTGCATTTCGTCACATTTCTTCGGTTGTTTTCTTCTATATGTACCATCTTATTTGGTGTATATTTGGTTAATCTCTGGCTGAAGCAATCGGGAAAATATTTGGTCGGGATTCTAACGGGAAGGCGGAAGATAACTTACAAAAAAGTGACATGTACTTGGATTTTCTTATTCAGTAGTAACATCTCTTTTAGACTTGGTGATCCCGACCTCAGATGAGGATGATATGGACTTGACATTAGGATTACGTCTAACGAGTTTGCAACAAGCAAAGAAGGGTGACAGATCATTCTATTCACTACATTTAAAGGAAACTTACACCGTAAAGACTTCACGAGGCAACAAATGGGTACTCATTTAAGCAAATACTTTCTTCCGATTTTGATTGAACCGGAATGGACCATCCAAATACTACAGTGTAAACAATGGATGTCTACCGACTCATAATTATGTATACAATTTGAGATTTTAAGAGTTTTTTTTCTCATAAGTTAAGTTTAATTATAAAAGTTTACAATTCAAGGTGTTTGGATACGTCTCTAATCCAGTTATGGAGACTATAAGACCGATATGGGTATTTGTTAGTACTGGTGTGATACTGTAGCATACTGAAAACCATTTAGTCAGTAACAAGTTAGCTTACTAAAATTTCCACTTAGATATGGCAAGAAGTACACCTCCAGTTACACATCTAACAAAAGGAAAGCTGCATTCCGTGGACTATAATATATTAATCCAACACTAATTAATACTTCTTTAGTTGGTGCAATTTAGTTCCCATTTAGTTGGCGCAATTTAGTTCCCATTTGTAGTATAACTAAATTGGATTTTGCAAAAGCTTCAAAGAAATTAAAATTACTTCCACATACACCATCGATCTTCCAAATTGTTTGTTTAATATACTAATTTTCATATCCTACACCTGCCTTTAATTTTTCTTCACCACCAGGGCCATAGGCCCCGGCCCCCGGCAACTAGGGTCCAATAATTAAAACGTTATTGTGACCCAACTAACTAACACACTATAATATGATACGACTAACTAAATATTTGGGCACTAGATCTGCCTTTAAATTTTCTCCACCGGCCTCACCCCCTATCCGGCTAATAGGGTCCAACTAATTAAAAACGCTACTGTGACCCAACTAACTAACACACTATAATATGATACGACTAACTAAATATTTGGGCAACGCAACTGAATTTAAATTCTCTCAACCTCCGGGGCCGTAGGCCCCGGCCCCCTATCCGTCTACTAGGGTCCAACTAATTAAAAACACTACTGTGACCCGACTAACTAGCACACTATAATATAGCACGACCAACTAAATATTGAGACCGTTATGCTATGACCACAAACTAAAATTGCATGGGAAGATCGATCGAACGACCAAACAAATGTACACTCCAGAAAAGGTTACGGCCCGGCTTCCAGGATTACTATGATCAAACTAATTAAACACGCTACTATGACCCGACTAACTAACACACTATAATATGACATGAGCAACTAAATATTGAGACCGTTATGCTATGACTCGGACTAACAAAATATGCTCAACACTATTATAGACGAGGACCAACTAACACACTAATTTTAATGTGGGCACTATATCCGCCTTTTACACTACTTAAACTAAACTTAATATTAACTAAATTAGGAGAACCTTAATCAAGTAACTGCAGTTACACCGCCATACGGCATTAAGCAAGCATTAGAAGCTGCCACGTGTTAGTTTCATCGATGTTGAAACAGAATTTTGTAATACAAAAACGTCTTTTATATTTGTTTAGATATCGTCTTCCGAATTGTATAGCTTTGATACTTTATTGACAATGCTCTATTGCATCTATCCTCGAGAATATGCAACTTTGCTCCAGCTATTTATGACTTGATGAGTTGTCGTACCCAAAATCCCCCTCCGACATTGGTAAGCATAATACCAAAACGTCTTTTATATTTGTTTATATATCTTCTTCCGAGTTGTATATCTTTGATACTTTATTGACAGTGCTCTATTGCATTTATACTCAGAATATGCAGCTTTGCTCCAGCTATTTATGACGCAGTAGTTTTCGTACCCAAAATCATCCCTCTCTGACATTGGTAAGACTCTTAAAGTGTCAACCTTCTTCGGAAAGCATGAATTCAACAAATATTGAAAAATTGATCATTTGCATACTCTAAGTCTTTGCTCTGCCACATTGTGTTGTTGTTGCTATTGACACCTTTGTTGAGCGTTGATATTTTGTTATTCGACCAAAATAATGAGAGATTCTGTTTTGCATTACTTACTAACTCATTTTCTATTTGTATTGAATTGCTTGGTTGTTAAAATTGCAATATTTTTAACTTGAGTTCTTTTATTTTAATTATTATTACTTTTTAAATCGTAGGAGTTGATTAAATTCTGCAGTATAAATGCCATGCGACAATTCGAGACATTGATATGGTAAAAACAGATTTTCTTGACATAAACTTTTAGTTCCATGTTGCATGTTTAGCCAATGTCTCTAATTTCCATAGCTCACTTAACACGATCGTTGCCATTTTCACGATCCCTTTATTTGGCTGTGCTTAAGAAGCTTAACATTGACGCTATGTTGCTTGGTTTGTTTGATGGCTTCTTTTGTTTTTGTTTAGGAATTCAACTTTTCGATGGTATAAGAGGTATGCCAATGCCCAATAAGTATTGAGTTTCTTCTTTTACTTTGCGAGAGAGTTGGCCAATTAGTAAAACATTGTTGGATGCAATCCTATGGAGTGAATTTAATAAGTTGGTGACAGAGTTATTGTTTATGATATGCTAAGGTAATACTCTTATTCTTTGAAAAAAAAACATGTGTGTGATATTTTATTCACTAGCATCTTTCTCAATTTCATTCGAGGTCTGTCCAATAAAAAGTTGATGAGGGAAGTAAGTTGTAACATGTATTGCACCATATCAAGATCAATCTGTAGACCTATATGGGGAAAAAAAGAGAGACTTCCTTATTGTATAGCTACAATCAAGGCAAAAAGTTTACTGGTCTGAAGCTCAAAAGCATCATTACAAGGTTTGAATAAACTTTGCGGCTTCGTGTGGCTTTCGGTGACTTTCTTTTATTTTTCTATTAAAATAAAATCCGTTCTGATTGTCCTTGAAGAAATGGGTGAGTGTATTCTTCCTTGGTGGCTAATGGGGACATAAGCTGGGTCTCATGAGATACAAAGATCAAGTTATCTAATGAAAGATCCGATTCTTCTTCATATACGAACCCTACTCCTTCGAGATCCACGGTCTTCAAATGAAAAGCATCGGACTGAATCTCACGGTCTCAGGGTTTTTGTTTTGCGGATATAACTCTCAAATCTCTTGCGATTTTCATTATCAAAATTAAAACAGGTTTCTTTAGACTTGAGTGGAGAAACCGAGAGAAGTGAGTTCTTGCCATCATTTGCGGATGATCAAAGGAGTCGAATGAATAGATTATGCACAAATTAACGGGTTGTGTTACGGATTGGAAGTGCAAATAAACATTTTTCGATGATTACACAAATTATTCGAGTAGAATTCAATTTTCAATACAAAAAAAAATCTAAATTTTGTTTTTGATTTATTGTTTTAAGAAAACCCCAAATTAGGGTTCTTACATGTCAAATTTGAGGTTCAGTAATTTCATTGAATTTGTTGGTTTAGAGTTGAACTTCGATCTCTTTTTTCTCATCGTATGTTGTGATCAATGCCCCAGGTTGATTGATAGCTAACCTTAGAATTTTGTGACAACTCTGAGACCTAGGAATTTATCTTCTGTTTTAGTCAATGTTGTATCTGATAAACTCAAGAAGTTTCCAGAATGTGAAGGTCTAAATCATTTTTATCCATAAATTCTTACTTATCAAGGCTTATTGCAGATTACCAGGATGTAGGTGGTGATGAGTGACGCAGCTAACACACTAATTTAAATGTAGCACTACATCTGCCTTAAAATTTTCTCCGCGGCCCCAGGGGGCCGTGGCCGACCCCCCGGCTACTATGATCCAACCAATTAAACACGCTACAGTGACCATTGACTAACAAATTATGATATGACACGACCAACTAAATTTTGGATCCGTTCTACGATGACCGGACTAACTAAATATCTTTTGCCGACTATTATAAACAGGACCAACTAACACACTAATTTAAATATGGGCATTACATCCTGCCTCTTAAAATTTCTCGACTTTAACGGGGCCCCGTGGGACCCGGCCCGTCCGGCTACTATGATCCAACCAATTAAACACGCTATAGTGACCCGACAACCTAACACACTATAATATGACACCAAATAAAACTAATTAAACTAATTTTTGGTCGTAGGTCCCGGCTTTCCGGCTACTATGATCAAACTAATTAAACACGCTACTCTGACCCGACTGACTAACTCCCTATAATATGATACGACCAAATAAATATGTGGGCACTATACCGACTTTTGAATTTTCGCCACCACGATTAAACATCTTTGTTGTGACCAACCGACCTACTCGCTATAATATGATACGACCGTCTAAATATGTGTGCACTATACCAGCTTTTGAATTTTCTCCACCGTCGGGGCCGTAGCCTCCATCTTTAGGCTACTATGATCAAACTAATTAAACATGCTGTCATGTGACCCGGTGACTAACTCATTTATAATATGATACGAAAAACTAAATATGTGGGCATTATACCCGCTTTGAATTTTATCCACCGCCGGGCCATAGGCCCGACTTTCCGACTACTATGATCAAACAAATTAAACACGCTAATCGACCATTGACTAACTCGCTATAATATGATACGACCATCTAAATATGTGGGCACTATACCGACTTTTGAATTTTAGCCGCCGCCGGGCCTAAGGCCCCGGCTTTACGGCTACTATGATCAAACTAATTAAATACGCTCCTGTGACCCGACTGAGTCACTCGCTATAATATGATACGACCATCTAAATATGTGGGCACTATACCCACTTTTGAATTTCGCAGCCTGGGGCCTACGGCCCCGCCTTCCCGCCTACTGTGATCAAACTAATTAAACATGCTGCTGTGACCCGACTGAGTCACTCGCTATAATATGATACGACCATCTAAATATGTGGGCACTATACCCGCTTTTGAATTTTCTCCACCGCCGGGGCCATAGGCCCCGGCTTTCCGTCTACTATGATCAAACAAATTAAACACGCTAATCTGACCCGACTGACTAACTCGCTATAATATGATACGACCAACTAAATATGTGGGCACTATACCCGCTTTTGAATTTTCTCCACCACCGGGGCCTAAGGCCCCGGCTTTCCGGCTACCATGATAAAACTAATTAAACACGCTGCTGTGACCCGACTGACTAACTCCCTATAATATGATACGACCAACTAAATATGTGGGCACTATACCAGCTTTTGAATTTTCGCCAATGGCCCCGGCTACTATGATCAAACTAATTAAACACGCTCATGTGACTCGACTGATTCACTCGCTATAATATGATACGACCAACTAAATATGTGGGCACTATACCCGCTTTCGAATTTTCGCCAACACCGGGGCCTACGGCCCCGACCTTCCTGCTACTATGATCAAACTAATTAAACATCTTTTCTTGTGGCCCGACTGACTCACTCGCTATAATATGATACGACCATCTAAATATGTGGGCACTATACCAGCTTTTGAATTTTCGCCACCGCCGGGGCATACGGCCCCGACTTTACGGCTACTATGATCAAACTAATTAAACACGCTGCTGTGACCCGACTGAGTTACTCGCTATAATATGATACGACCAACTAAATATGTGGGCATTATACCCGCTTTTGAATTTTCTCCACCGCCGGGGCTGTAGGCCCTGGCTTTCCGGCTACTATGATCAAACTAATTAAACACGCTCCTGTGACCCGACTGATTAACTCCTATAATATGATCGACCAACTAAATATGTGGGCACTATACCAGCTTTTGAATTTTAGCCACCGCCGGGGCCGTTGGCCCCGGCTTTCTGGCTATTATGATCAAACTAATTAAATACGCTCCTGTGACTCGATTGATTCACTCGCTATAATATGATACGACCAACTAAATATGTGGGCATTGTACCCACTTTTGAATTTTCGCCACCGCCGGGGCCTACGGCCCCGACCTTCCTGCTACTGTGATCAAACTAATTAAACATCTTTGCCGTGACCCGTGAGTCACTCGCTATAATATGATACGACCATCTAAATATGTGGGCACTATACCGACTTTTGAATTTTCGCCACCTGTGGGCCCATGCTACTATGATCAAACTAATTAAACACGATGTTGTTACCCGACTGACTTACTCGCTTTAATATGATACGACCAACTAAATATGTGGGCACTATACCCGCTTTTGAAATTTCTCCACCGGGGGCGTAGGCCGGGCTTCCTAAACTACTATGATCAAACTAATTAAAACGCTTATTCGTGACTCCGACCGACTAACTCGCTATAATATGATACGACCATCTAAATATATGGACACTATACCGACTTTTGAATTTTCTCCTTTCGCCGGAGCCGTAGGCCCCGGCTTCTGGCTACTATGATCAAACTAATTAAACACGCTAATCTGACCCAGTGACTAACTCGCTATAATATGATACGACCAATTAAATATGTGGGCACTATACCATCTTTTGAATTCGGCCTTGACTTTCAAAGGCTACTATGATCAAACAAATTAAACACGCCGCGTGACCCGACCGACTAACTCTTTGTAATATGATACGACCAACTAAATATGTGGGCACTATACCATCTTTTGAATTTTCTCCACCCCGGCTTTCTGGCTACTATGATCAAAATAATTAAACACGTTGTTGTGACCCGACTGACTAACTCACTAAATATGATACGACCAACTAAACACTGCCTACGGCCCCTTGCGGCTACTATGATCCAACTAATCAAACACGCTAATGTGATCCGACTAACTAACACACTATAATATGACAAGATCAACTAAATATTGAGACCGACTAATTAAATATGCTCCCGACTATTATAAAAATGACTAACTAACACACTAATTTAAATGTGGGCACTACTTCTGCCTTTAAAATTTCTCCACTGGCTACTATGATCCAACTAATTAAACACGCTACTGTGACCCGACTAACTAACATACTATAATATGATACAACCAACTAAATATTTGGACCGTTCTTTTATGACCATAGACTATAATTGCACGAAAAGATATTGATCGACCGACCAAACAAATGAACAATAAACAAAACTCTAAAAATGTTCGTGGATTTGTTTTAGTATTTTCGATTAACGTTCAATTCTATTATTATTTAATATCTTTAATTAATATAAATTTGATATATAAGCTTAGAACAACTTTTCGAAAATCGACGAAAGGTTGAGCGTCGGCCGTAGGCCGGCGTGATACCTAGTCTATATTATAAAAAGAAGTGGTGTCTGTCTTGGGATAAAGAGAACCATTGATTTCGTCCATCCCGCGGTTGGGATACATAGTTGGCGAGGTTTATATCCATCCGTCCGTACTATACATATAATTTTGAGAGATACTTACGTCCGTCTGATCGTGAAATTAATTTATTATTTTTTAAAATAAAAAAAAAAATTCTAATTTTGGTATAGATATTTTATACAAAGGAGATTTAAAAATCGGGAAATAAGTAACAAATGAGTAATAATATTTTTCCGTAATATTGTTTCATTCTATAAAAGGTAACAAGTTAAAAAAGAAGAAAAAATAAAATTCACGAATAAATAAGTAATTAATTTCATATTATTAGAAATCGGGAAAATAAGTAACAAATGAGTAATATTATTGTTAATTTTGGTATATCTTGATATGTAATAGATGTTTTATACAAATATATGTGCAAAGTAATTAATTTCATATTATTAGAAATCGGGGAATAAGTAACAAATGAGTAATATTATTTTTAATTTTGGTATATCTTGATATGTAATAGATATTTTATACAAATATATGTGCAATCACTAATCACGGCGGTAGCTTTCCAAAATTACAAAAATTATGTAACTGTTAAGGCATTTTTAACTGTTAAGGAGATTTAAAAATCGGGAAATAAATAACAAGTTAAAATATTAAGTAATAATATTTTTCCGTAATATTGTTTCATTCTATAAAAGGTAACAAGTTAAAAAAAGAAGAATATTATAGAAAAATAAGAATTGAAATTCTACAAGTAAATCTAGAATCGTATCTGATACGAAATATTTGTTTTTCAATTTTTCTTTTTTATTAAACACAGCTTTTGGTTGGTAGCCGAGCAACAAGCTGAGCTCCAACCCCTCTCTGAAATACTATCAATTTTTCTTTTTTATTAAATAATGAATAGAATATTTTTCGGACAAAAATACTACAACAAATTAGCCAAAGTGACTATCCAAAATTATAAATATTATTTTAAGCCAACCATCAAGAGCGTATCATGAATATCTTTCCTAATGAAAAGGGATGATATTCTAAAAAAAAAAATCGGATAGTTTATGATATTCTAATATTTTTTATTTTCGGTAAATACATCATTATTGCCAAAAAAAACTCGATGTTTTCCCCATTCTATCACAAAAATTATCTTTTTTCTCGATCTCTCTATATAACATGCAATCGAAACCGAAATTTCATTTGGAGCTGAGGTTCTCTTTCTTTTCTTTTTTTTTTCTTTTTCCCTAGGTTATGTGTTGTTGTCTGCTTCCTTATATTAATTCTTTCTTTCGTTTGATCCATGGTAGTTCTTTTTTCGCAGATCATCAGAAGGATCAGCACAAGAGATGCCTTTCTATTCTCTCAGACTCCCCAACAACAAATCTTCATTGCTTTTATTCTCTCCTCAATAGCAGATGAAAGTTTCAAATCGATCTTAGAAACCATCAATAGTCGGGTCGACATAGCAGCATCATTTCCGCCGAAGAATTTGTGTTCACCAATTTAGAATCATTAGCAGGCGGTGTCTGACAAATAATGATTTTTTTTTGTTTATTTTTATCCGTACTTTGAAGCCCGTGAATTTTAGAAATCTGAACCATATAAGTTGAGATATCAATCTATCTTTCTATAAAACATGATATATGTAAATGCATAAGAAAACCTGGCGAGATATTGGGGTATACCCAAACTAATTGGGGTATACCCAATTTCAAGGGGACATGGTGTGTCATTATTAAAAAGTGTGATTTTACTTTAATACCCTTGAACTAATTAAATTTTAAAAATAAACTCATTTCTTAATTTCATTAACCCTAAAATTAAAAAACTAACTAACTCTTAATCTTCTTCTTCTTCATCTTCATCTTCCATCAACCAAAGCCATATAAAAATCTTCAACTTTGATTTTCCAAAAAATTGTTGACTCTAACAAATAAAAGAAGACTATAAATGATGTTTAAACTCAAACCCATCATTGTGTTGTGTGATTTGATTGTTATATTAGGTTAGAAATCGAAAATTATGATTTCGTGTTTTTGGCTGACACAAGGTCGTAACATGCATATCTTGCCGACTTTTTCATAATAACCATGGCGGCGATCAGAATTTTTCAACAGCAGTAGGGTATTTTTGAATACCTTAGGTAAAAACATCGGAAGGGTATTTTTGAATACCTTGCCGGCTAATAAAATTTTTATGTCATCTCCGTATGTCAAAAAACCAAAGTCGGCAAGGTCGACGATGAAGATCATGCCGGCCACTTTTGGCCGGCGAGGTCGACGATGAAGACCTTGCCGGCCACTTTTTGCCGGCGAGGTCGACGATGAAGATCATGCCGGCCAAAAGTGGCCGGCATGATCTTCATTAGTCGACCTTGCCGACTTTTCATATTTTCGGTAATCGAAAGTGTTGATTTATTCTTTGATTTTGAGTATGATTTCATATAACGAATTCACAATCCCCTTTTTAAAAGTATTTCGGTTGTGCGCTTCATTTTCGTTGCAAGAGATATTCTCAAAAAAAAAAAAAATCATCAAAAATCATCCCACAAAAGTTCAATCAAAAACAAAATTTCATAACTTAAAATTCATAAGTTTTAATCTATTCAATCAATTTAAACTTGATTAATTAATCTAATCAAAATTTTAGGGTTAATTAAACGAGGGCAATTTTGCCATTTTGAAAATATTTGGTTAAGGGGTGACCTCTTTTACTTCAAAATGACCCTATTTTGTCTCATTGGGTATACCCCAATTAGTTTGGGTATACCCCAATCTCGCCAGGTAAGAAAACACTCACCTCATTAATCTGGAAGTTTGAGTCGCGTTGATTTATTGAGCACGTCTTGATAATAGAACTACGGTTAGTTTGGCAAGGACTTCCATGTGTTGAGAATCCTAAAAGCTAAACTCATATAAAAGTACATGCTTCCCGTCATATCTGATTTTCAATGTACTTGGAACCAAATGCAATATTTCTTATTTAATTTTAATTCAGTAATAGTTTTTTCTATGTAGGGTTTAATTATTTTTGCTATATTTATAAATAGTTCGATAAGTATATTTATTTCATTTAAGTCGATAATTATTCGTTATTAGGTAGATTCTAAAATGATGATCATATATGAAAACTGTGTTTTTTAAATAGATTCTAAAATGGTGATCATGTGTAAAAAAATTTCTGACTAACTAAATATGATATTATGGTCCGGCTAATTAAATATTGGCCAGACTAACTAAACAAATTATTATGACCCGACTAACTAAACAATGACCCGACTAACTAAACATGTTACTATGATCCGACTAACTAAATGTTATGGTCGTCCCTAACGGCCGGGGTCTACTTTTATGATTTGTCTGACTAAACACGATACTAAAAACAATATTATGACCTAGCTAATTAAAAATTGAAGCCGCAAATCCCATCTAACTTAAAAGCTAATTGAAATATTGTGATGGGACACTGACGGACCACGAAACAACAAGCAAAAGTGGAAAGAGGTTGAGCCCCGGCCGTAGGCCGGGGTGATACCTAGTATATATATATAGGCACAAGTACTTTTGTTTTGATAGGCACAACCGCGCACAAGTACTTCAAATAGGTCGATAACATTCATACCTAAAATCTATACCCTTTTCACAGAAATGTCCCCCTTAAGTTTTCTTTACAGAATAGTGGCAGGCCCCAGTCCTAGTGGGGATGCAACCAATTTCCTTCTTTAAAAAATTTCATGGGGGTATGTGCTTAAAATAAATCACTACTAGTAGAAGATCCATTTTCTTCTGTCAAAATAATTCCTTTATCAACGATCTTGCTTTTATCACCGTGCATAAGATTAGCAGGAAAAGCTATTTCAGCAAGTTGAAGTGGAAACTGTGGAATACCATGCCTGAAGTGTTGATTGAGAAGAGGGAAGAACATACTTCCAATGATAAGGAAGAAGTTTCTGATTCTATCCCGCAAGAAAATACTTCCATCCGAATGGAAGAAACTTATTCTCCTATCGCGCAAGAAAGTACATCCACTGAAATAGAAGAGATATTCAATTCCAGCGAGCAAGAAAATCCATTTGGGGAAATCGAAACAGAAACATCTTACTCCAGCGCTCAAGAAAATCCTTTTAATGAAGTAGGAGAAGTTTCTAATATCTCGGAGGAATTCACTTCCGTTGAAATCGAGGGAATTACTGATTCCATGATCAAGAAAATGCTTGAAAATAATGCACTGCATTCCAGTATTTCAGAAAGATGTTCTATTTATAAGATTCCTGAAGTGTTTCACAAAACGAGAGAGCCTAGTAAATACAGGCCTCGGGCGATCTCTATTGGTCCTTTCCACTGTAGAGATCAAAGCTTAAAGACAAATGAAGGCTTCAAACTACATTACGCACACGATTTACTTGCTCGAACAGCCAGAATAAGAGTTCCACAAGGAGAAGAAGAGTTAACCGGATCTATTCAGTTGCACTCATCTGAGGCGCTAATTACCATATTTAAGGAATGTGTTACGTCTATTAAGAAGATAGAAACTGAAGTTCGCAGATGTTATTCTGAACCCATAGACCTCAACAGCGGGGAATTCGTCAAAATGATGGTAATCGACGGTTTATTCATTATTGAGTTGTTTATACAGTTTGGTTTAGGGGAAGACCCTTTTGAATTTAATTTGTTGCTAGGGGGTATGGTGAAAGAGGTAAGAGGATTTGTTTCTTCTAGAAAACCAACTTCCATTGTTTGTCCTTAAATGTTTATTCGACCAAATTGAACTTCCGGCAGAGATAGGGTGGTTGTCTTTTATGGTTCTTATTGTTCATCCGGTGATCTGTTGTTACCACATGTATTTAGTTCCAGAAGGATTAAATCATTTCTACAGCCATCGAGAAGAATGTGAAGACGCCAAGCATTTACTAGATTTACTTGGTATAATGCTCCAACTTGTCAGCGAAGAAGAAACATCGGCTGACCCTCAATTAGTAAATAGAATTCCAAGTGCAGCGGAGCTGAATCGTGCTGGAGTAAGGTTCAAGAGGGGTCTTAAAAATCAAAGATTTGTGGAAATTAAATTTAGCGGTGAAGGTATTTTCGAAATCCCTCCTACATATTTTTACTGTGGAACGGAAGCAATTCTTAGAAATCTTATTGCTTGCGAGCAATTATACAGCGTACGTTACAATCTGACTTCCTACTCTCATTTAATGGATTCTCTCATAAATTCTGCGGAAGATGTTGCAGTTCTTCGTGAAGCAGGAATCTTTGAAATTTTTTTGGGCTGCGATGAAGATGTCTCTAATATCTTTAACAATCTTGGTTCAGAGGTAATTCTAAAAAGAAAATCATACTCTAACCTGGAAAAGAGAGTGCACAAGTATTACAAAAAGAGGCGTCATATTTGGAAAGCAACGTTGAAGCGCGAGTATTTCAACAATCCATGGGCGATTATATCATTCTTTGCCGCACTTCTACTTATTCTGCTTACAATCATATCCACTGTTTTTGGAATCCTTCAAGTTGTTTTGCCCAAGTAATCATGTGTGCGCGCGTCTATCTTTTCTTACGGATTGTATTTGAGAGAATGGTATTTCATTACGGGGGTGGTTCACGCCTTGGTGTTTTACCTTCTATATATCATGCATCTGTTTGCTAAGAATTGTGTTTGTTGTGTGAAAGTGTCGAGTCTTGGACTTTGTGTGATGCTTGGCGAATCAAGAAAGGAAAACTTCATTCAGCTATCCCTCCCAAATCAAGGATAAAATGGAACGGAATATCAAACTTACTAGAATTTCCAGCCAATCTTAGAATTAATTAGTAGCAATGGAAAGATTTTGACAAGGAAGAGACAGTAAAAACAAGCCTACTCCTACTTAGACAAGTCCATGGTACCGTACCTCAAAACCTTCTCTATCGTGAGTCTCCATGCATCTTATTTAATTGGTGAATTCCCTGGTGATGATGGCTGAAACAAACACCAATGTCACTCACGGTGTGATCAAAGGCATCTTACCTATTTCGGCTAGTAGGTGCTACGTTACTTAGTGCAGGCAATTGGCCGTTAGATGTTACAATGGTAATGGTCAGACCGGTACATAGAATGTAGATGTGGAAAATCCTACAACTGAACCTAAAGAATCACAAACACACACATATTGAAGTAAACAAGCTAGAGATGCACAAGAACACAAGATATACGTGGTTCGGTATGATTACCTACGTCCACGGGGTAAAGGGACTCAAGGTTACAAAAGATGTATCTCACTAGCAAGTGCTCAATTCTCACTCTTAAGCTCTTGGTGTTTTCTCCTCTCTCACTGATTACTTGGTCCTTAGATCTCTACATGGCTATCTATTTATAGCTACAAGTGATGATACATCCAAGTTACAGTGTGGATCGTGGTACATCTTTCTTGATATCCTTCTCGGGCGATGGATAATGTCTTTTCCGAGATGTTGGGACGAGCCTAGTGATATATTCTCCCGTTGTCCTTCCACCTGATGTTGATTACTCAGTGAGTGGGGCCGATGTTGTCCTTGATACTCTCGGCACGAGTCTTGCTTTGACCAGATTTTTCTTATCCTTTCACCGGCTTTGTCAGAGCATTTATTACTCTCATACCCGATAGGCATCACATTAGGATTTATTACCTTTACACGTATCGACTTCACGGTCATCTCTTTTCTCGCGCCAAACTTGGATATAGTGATTCGGTGCTTCATACTTCAGCTACTATTGATACAGCATTGCATAGGATTGCTCCACCTGGATCTATGGATTATTCACACCTACATTTATGCCCCTTCTTTCACTCATGTGATCGACACGAGGGGAAGAAACCGCTTCGCCTCCCACTTCCCTGGCCATGCCATGTTTTCCGCCATGCGGTTCCCCACTACTGCTGCCTTTATGACCTGTTACCGCCTCCTGCGGTCGTGGCTGTTCACGGCATAAATGTCACAGTTAAACCCTTGGTTTTACCTTCACTCTTTTTTCGACAACCCATCTCTTCCTCTTCTTCGTCTTTATCGCTTCTTCTTCACTGTTATTTTTTCAGTTAACCCTTGTGACGAATTTCTCTCTTCAAAACCCTAATTTCTGCTTAAACTTGCTGCCATTTTCCGTTGTTGTTGCTACTACTGCTGTGGTCTTTGATCCCCCCCTGTCCTTTTTTCGACTCTTCTTTTGCTTCCCGTCATCTTTACCGTTCTTCCATGCCCTCTTCGACTCCCTCCATGACAAAGAAGAGGTGTGTGAGTTATACTTTTTCTGATGATGATAGTGTTCCTCTCGATTCCTTATTTACTGTTGACAGCCCTTCGCATCATGATCACCGTACTCTTAATTCTATCTTTTCTGATGGTTCTCCTTCATTTTCATGTAGAAATGACAAGAAAGTTGCTAAAGATTCGGTGAGGTTGGTCAGCTCATCAGCAACCGAAGGATGATTATGATCTTCGGTTATGACATCAGACTCATATCGGGCCAAAAAGGTGTCCTGAAGAAGGACGACGTCATGAAGTTTGCTCATTCGGCCGAGGCGACCATTATTACCAAAGGTCAGTTGGAGCTCGGGCTGCGTTTTCCATTGTATAATCCTAGCCGTCTCTTTATGTATGAAGCTCTCTCCAAGATTCGTCTGTCTCGTGCTCTAGCTCAATGCAATGGCAATACTTTCCGTATCATGTCTGAATAGGAGAAGCGAGGGCGAGGCGAATGCACTCCTACTGCTTGGTCGACCTATGATCCTTCCCAAGCAGGCGACTATACTCCCGCCATCTTTGCTTCCAACTACCGAAGTGGGACTTCTACTAATGGTGACCTTGCTGGCTTCGCTGCTAGTCATCATCGCAACAAGACTCTCCCTGAGGGTTTTAAGAAGCTTCTGTTGGACGAGGACCCCGAGGGGAAAACTACTAATAAGCATGCCCGCCACACCAGTGATTTATCTTGGGATCTGGTTCCCCTTGATATTCATGGTCCTCTTCTTAGTGGCAAGTTTCCTCCTCCTACGAGCCCTATCGGCCTCGGGTGGTTAATGTTGATCGAGTAAGTTTTTCAACTTTGGTTTAGTTGGTCGGCCCGGGTGATCGGTGAAATGATGTTTCAATTTGTTTGTATTTTGTAGTTCAAGTCCCAGAGTAGCCAGCATGAGGTTCACAGCCTTCGAAAGAGGGATAGAGGTCCTGGCACAGGAGTCGTGGAAGAGACAGGGAAGGTAAAAAATATATTGCTCTATTTACAGTACATGTACTTGCCCCTATTTGTTGCCTTGAATGGATCTAACGAAGACTCATGTGCAGAAGTCGAAAGTTGATAAAGGAGAAGTTGGAGGTGCTTCATCGAAAGATGGTGAGTATCGAATACCTTTATCATATTTTCTGAGGAAGTCGCCTCAGAAAACTTCTGATATTTCGTCTACCATTGTAGGTGGTAAACCTAGTGAAAAGGATAAAGAACCGAAGGGCGATGAGTCTGCCCCAGCATCCTGCTGATAAAGGTATCACCCTCGCCGATGGTGTTGTATTTGTATTGTCTAATGGTGACGATGATGATGATCTTTTTGACGAGGAGGACGGGATCGGTGGTATGGGCGAGGAAGAGGAGCCGATGCAGGTAGAAGAGTCTACTGGTGGTGGAGAAAATGTTGCTCCCGGGGGCGAGTTGCTGGGGAATGTGCCTCTTGTTTCTCCTGTCCCGAGCTCGGGTGGGACTACCTTCTTTAATTTCTCGGCCCAGTGTGTAATTATTTAGAGGCTCTTACTTCCCCCGATTTTGGTTCCTTAACCGACAAGGAGATAATCAATGATGTGTCCTTGTATTCTGCCGGTCTGAAGGATAACTTTGACCAGATGGTGAGTTATCTTTCTTAACTGTACATATATGACGCGAGATAGTTGCTGATGCTCGTAATGTTCTCAGGCCGCCAATAGGGAGTTGTTGGATGCTGCTTTACGGTGAAGGAGCTAGCAGAAAAGGAAAGTCTTCGTCTCCTCTTGCAGCGAGAGCAAGATCGAACTCGAGTGTTGGAGAAGCAACTGTCCGAGACCCAAGGTATTTGCTGAAAACCAGCGTATCTATGATTGATTCTGTAGTGCCAATATCCTGAGTTTAGTACTATCTTCCTAGCCGAGATGTCTAGTATTGATGCCGACGCTGCTTCATAATATCGTTTGTTAAAGACAAAGTTGGATATTGAACGAAGTCATGTTGCCAATCTCCACCAAAGAATCGGCAATAAGGATGACAAAATTGATCGCCAAGAGGCCGAAATTGGGAATCTGCGAGCCGAGCTACACCGTTATGAGACCTTTGAGTATGTGCCCGAGGAGGTGGATAATCTTCGGGCGAGCCTTTCTCGAGTCCAGGGTATTGCCGCCGATAAAACATTGTTGGCCGATAATCTGAAAAGTCAATGTGAACGACTAAGGCTTCAGAATAGATACTTGCATGTTGATCGCCAGCGGATTCTAGGGGAAAAAGATGCCGCTGAGAGGTCTAATAAAGAGTTACGTGAGAGGCTTCAGAGATTTAACCAGGTGTCCAAAGAGTTGGAATGGGCTCGGGTTCAACTGTCGGGTTTACAGGTGGCACATGATCGGCAGAAGTCTAGTTGGAGTGATCATAAAAAATATTGCCCCACCAATGAGTTTAATGAGAAGCGTTATCATGAGTTAACCTCTAAGATATCTTCTATTGAGTGTAGTTTACTTAAGTCCGAGGAAACCGTTAAAGTAGTTATACCCTTGTTTGAAGGTGTTGTTCCTTGTGTTGTGTTTTCTTTGTGCTTATTTCAATGTTGTAATGTTGTTGTCGTGTTACTAATCGCTTCGTGTTTCTGCAGCCGAGCAAGGGAAGGTGAAATCTTTGGAGGAATGGACTGCTCGGTTGAAGGCGAGGGAGACCCAACTACTTTGGCGGGTAGCTACTGCTGAGGCGCGTCGCTCAACTGACTCTCGATCTTGCTTCCGAGAAATAAAAGTTTAAGACCGAGCTTTTGTCTAAGGTCAAAGATGGCGTGAAGGCGGTTCTCGAGAAGAAACGGGCTGATGCTGATGCTAAGAAGGCAGGCTCGGGGTTGGTTCCACCGAAGGAGTAGTTAGGTCTTTTGTAGTGCTGCGCCACTATTGTTCCCTTTGTATTGGGCTGTAATTCGCTTGAACACCTTCATTTTTTCCAACAATTTACTTTTATGGGGTGCTGCGTTGCCAATCGGTTGTTTTAATCGTTTTCTGACATTTTCACTTGTGTTGCTTCGATCGTACTTTGTTGTTTCTTTATGATATGGTTATGGTTTTATGCATAAAAGATGATTTAACTAGTTAGTATAAATTCCATTTTTGTCGAACACACTCAACAGGGAGGGTCATCAGGCCCAATGCCATGTCCCGATTGATGTATCTCATCACCATCATTTTGATCTAGTGGTAGGGTACTTGGTCATTCCTAAATTTTATTGGCTCGATATCCCCAAGGAGTACTTATCAATTAACTGTCTTGGGCAAGTGATTTCGGCCACTTGTGATGGGAGCAATGTTGTATGCTCGACTGTCGAGTACTCATGCCTCGACAAGGCCGGGCCACCGGGTTTCCAACCACCAGGGCCCTTAGACTACCCTAAGCACTTGCACACTGCCACTGCACCAAGTTCGAATAGCCCGTCGAGTGTAAGACACCTCGGCACCTGCACACTGCCATCGCCCCAAGTACGAATGTCCATTCGAGAGTAAGTCACCTCGGAAATTACACACTGTCGTCGCCCCGAGTACGAATAACCATTAGACGCAATTGTCATATTCCTACCTCTCGTGGATTGTTAAGGAAATAAATGACAGAATATCATACCTGCTTACACACCTCTCATGGGTGATATAACTTCAGGTGTCGAGTGTTCCACAGCCGCGGTTCGGGTGTTCCATCTGGTTTTAATATCTTATATGCCCCTTCTCCAACTTCTTCCACAATGGTATATGGTCCGCCCCATCGTGCCACTAGTTTCCTGCCTTTCTTGTCACGTTCGTAGCTGGGTAGATCCTTCAACACCAATTGCCCGGGTTGAAATCCTCTCGGTCGAACTCTTTTGTTATATTCACATTGTAATCGCCTTTGGTAATTTTCCATTTTTTTTAGGGCCATCTCTCTAGTTTCTTCTAAGTCATCGAGCTTGGCCAAAATAAGGTCTGTCAAGATGTTCCTCCTCCACTCCTCGGTCCTTCTTGTAGGTATCATTTCCTCAGTTGGAAGGATGACTTCAGTCCCATATGTTAGCATAAAAGGTGATAGGTCGGTCGCGTCCCTACGGGTAGTCCTGTAAGCCCATATAACATTATAGAGCTCCTCACACCACTCGCCATATTCTTCATCCAACTTCTTCTTTAGATTTTCGGCTATGGTTTTGTTTGTGATCTCGGCATGTCCATTACTTTGTGGGTAAATAGGCGTTGCCTTGCTTTTTCGAATGTTATAGGTGTTAAACAACATGTCGACATTCTTGCCTTGGAGCTATTTTCCATTGTCCGAGATAATTGCTGCCGGCACGCCCAAACGACAGATAATGTGTTCCCAGATGAAACGAAAAACGTCCTTATCCCGAATGTGCCTTAGTGGTGCAGCTTCCACCCATTTGGTGAAGTAGTCAGTAGCCACGATCAATATTTTCTCTGCCCCGACCCGACATGTAAGGGTCCTCGATATCGATCCCCCACTTGGCGAAAGGCCAAGGGCTAATCACTGAGTTCAGAGTTACTGCAGGTGCATGTATCGTTTACCAAACTTTTGGCATTCATTGCAAATTAATGCCATATGTTTTGCATATTCGTTCATGTAGGGCCAGAAATATCCCATGGTCTTGGCTTGGGTTTCCAGGCTTCGACCCGAGCTGTTATTTCCCGCGGCCCCATAATGTAGCTCATTCAGGATCGAGTGCCCTTCTTCCTTGCTTAAACACCTTAACAGTGGCCGTATGTAGGACTTTCTATACAAAACACCATCTCGTAGTTTGTACGCCGCTGCTTTGCTTTTAATTTTGTTGATCTCGGGTCGTCCCTTAGGTAACTCTCCCGTCGCCAAGTATTGGTGAATGGGCTTTCGCCAATCGCCGGCTTCATATTTATCGGTCGTGGTTGCCGCTACATATGCTTTTATGTCCACTGGCTGAGGTACAGATGGCGTCAGGATTCTCATGACTCTGACAACTTCAATGCTCGAGTCTGTTAGCATGGAGGCGATGTATGCCAGTGCGTCTGAATGTCGATTATCTTTTCTGCAAATGTGTCGGAACTTGATGTTTGGTATCCGACATATATAAAATTTGGCGGGCTCCCAATACTTCGCACACGGGTCATGTATAGCGTCACGCAGATTGATTTTCCTAATGACTAGCTGAGAGTCGCTAGTTAGTCTTACGTCGTGTATCCCCATCTCCACTATCATCCGCAAGGCATGTATTACAGCCTCATACTCGGTGACATTGTTTGTTGCCTTAAATTCAAGCCCAAGGGAGTGAACCAAATTCCTGGAATCGTAACAGGCATTCGTAACGGCTTATGAGCCGTTACAAATTTCCCGTTACAAAAGGCCGTTACAAAAAATTCGTAAACAGCTTAAGTCGTTACTAAATTTTTTAAAAATTAAATATGAGCTAAGTGAATTTAATTAATTTTTTTATAGCGTGCCACTTCGCACGCTTGGTCACACTTGTGTCGTCACACCTTGTGTATGTGCGTGTGCCACTCACACGCCTAGCATTATATTTCCACCCACGATTAGTTATACGAGAGGATATTTCCTCCCACGAGTGTGCCATTCACATGCGTGAATTCTATGGATAAGCCAGCAGAAATCGAGTTTGATTTTCATTTTTCATTTTTCTCTTCGACCGCTTCTCTTCCTCCTCTCAGCGATTTTTCTAGGGTTCATCAACTGTTTCATCACGAGAGATTGTTTTAGCCAAGAAACATCATAGAAAACTCTTTAATCTTTCAACACCTTTCAATCATTGATCTATGTAAGTCTTAATCGTTAGAAGTTTTTCGATTTTTAGGGTTTCATCTTTTTTTTAATCGATCTGCTTTTTAGGGCTTGATTCATCTTTATCTTCCGATTTTTCATCGATCTCAGTGTAAGTGTTAATCGTTAGAGTTATGTTTTGTTAATCTTCTTCATATAAATCTAATTCTATATTTTTTTTCTAATTTCTTGTTAGGGTTTGAAGAATTTTGAAGAGTTGAAGATTGAAGAATTTTGAAGACTTAAAAGGTATAAGTTTGAAACATTGGTGATTTTAGGGTTTTATGTTAATTTCGAAATTTTCTATTTTTTTTTACTTTGTAACCTAATTTCTAGTTTGTAATCTAATTTCAATAAGTTCTAATTTATAAGTTTTGTGCCGATTGACATCATTAGCTTCACTTGTCGGTTCTAGTTTTTGATCCACTAGTCTTGTGTAAAGATGCATTCTCTGGCACATCAGGACATGGTGTAGTTTTTTTGCCTTAGAAGCATACTAAGTTGAGTAGGCAGAGTGCTACCTACGATAAAGTCTTATATAATCTTGGAAGGTTTGATGAGAGCTAGATAAACTTGGACCTAGCTAGATGTGTAACAACGGAGCGTGTGTGGGTATGGCAGGAGCGTAGTTGATTAGTGTGTGTTGTTGTGACATATGATTCAAAGTCGATGCATTTTAAAAGTTTGGCTAATGTTGTTCTATATCTTGGTCTTTGCAGAGCCGAGGAGAGGATCCTTTTGGCAAGAGACAAACAGAAAGAAGCACCGGCTACGGAATCATTAAGGTAGTAACCTAAATTCCAGTTTGTATGTTCTATAAATATGCTCATCATGATTTGAACTTTAGTTTCATTTTAAGGTAGTTTTTTTAAGTTTAAATGAACTAAAGTTATGAAGTTTTGTTTTTATATTGACCGATTCTAAGTGAGCATGATGATAACTGTCCTAGTGGTGATTTACAAAAGCTACTTGTAGCTCATTCTCTCTTCTTTGAGGGGATGTTTATGTCGCTAACTTGCGGGGCTTCGGCAACCCTGTACCACTAGGACTAAGTTATTTTATTTTGTATGTTAAGTTGTGTATAAACGAGTCTGGTTTTATGTACTCTGTGAGCATGATGATATTAGTCCTAGTGGTGATTTACAAAAAGCTACTTGTAGCTCATTCTCTCTTCTTTGAGGGGATGTTTATGTCGCTAACTTGGTGGCTTCAAAGCCGTACTCCACTAGGACTAAGTTATTTTATTTTGTATGTTAAGTTGTGTATAAACGAAGTCTGGTTTTATGTACTCTGGAGCATGATGATAACAGTCCTAGTGGTTATTCACAAAAGCTACTTGTAGCTCATTCTCTCTTCTTTGAGGGGATGTTTCTGTCGCTAACTTGGGAGGCTTCTGCAACCCCGTACCACTAGGACTAAGTTATTTTATTTTGTATGTTAAGTTGTGTATAAACGTGTCTGGTTTTATGTACTCTGTGAGCATGATGATAACAAATTCTAGTGGTTATTCGCAAAAGCTACTTGTAGCTCATTCTCTCTTCTTTGAGGGGATGTTTCATGTCGCTAACTTGCGGTGGCTCAGCAACCCCGCACCACTAGGACTAAGTTATTTTATTTTGTATGTTAAGTTGTGTATAAACGAGTCCGGTTTTATGTACTCTGGAGTGAGCATGATGATAACAAATCCTAGTGGTTATTCGCAAAAGCTACTTGTAGCTCATTCTCTCTTCTTTGAGGGATGTTTCTGTCGCTAACTTGCAGGGCTTCGGCAACCCTGTACCACTAGGACTAAGTTATTTTATTTTGTATGTTAAGTTGTGTATAAACGAGTCTCGGTTTTATGTACTGTGAGCATGATGATAACAAATCCTAGTGGTTATTCTGCAAAAGCTACTTGTAGCTCATTCTCTCTTCTTTGAGGGGATGTTTGCATCGCTAACCTCATGGGCTTCAACCCTACCACTAGGACTAAGTGATTTTATTTGATTCTTTTAAATATCAATTTTGAAGGGTAATATGTCATCTCGAAGTGATCAAGAAATGGTTGAAGTGTCCTCGTAAGTCTTTAGAATTAGGACAAGGTGTGAAGTCATTCATAGAGTTTGCCAAGAATAATGGTGGTGGGAGTCATTTATTTTCATGCCCTTGTCGTCGTTGTATGAATGGTAAAGGCTTAGTTGCACCGAGTGAGATCTCATTGCATTTGCTCAAACATGGTATGCATGAGGTGTACACATTCGGGCGCTATCATGGGGAAAGTTCAAGTACAAGAGACAATTAACACATAAGGATAATATTATAACCGAGTGTGTAGCAGATAATGATGATATTCAAGAGGTTTGAATGAGAATATTACCACGAGATGTGGATGAGAATGTTAGGGAAGGGATGGATGAGAATGTAGAAGTAGGTGTTGATGAGAATGTTACAAAGACGTGTGTTGATGAGAATGTTACAAAGCGGGGTTGGATGAGAATGTTGGAACCAAGCAGTGTGGTGGAAAAAGAGATCAATAGTGAGAAGGCAAGAGAACCATTATATCCTTCATGTCCTAATGGAAAGTCGAATGTACGCGTGCGATAATGATGAACAACATAAAAACTCGCATGGAATTTAGGACAACGGTGTTACCGCAATATTAGAATTGATGAAAGAGTTGCTTCCCGAAGGTAACACCTCGCCATGTAAGTATCCAGATATCAAGAAGATTATTAAAGAGTCGGGGATGGATTATGTGACTTATGATGCTTGTGTAAATGATTTGTATACTTTATTGGAAGGATAATAGTTCATTGGTGAAGTGCCCCGTATGTCAAGAACCTCGATGCGTAAGAGTTTTTAATGATGAGAGAAAACTTACACAAGTTGCGTAAAAAGACTTTAAGGCATTTTCCGATAATTGCAAGGTTGAAAAGACTTTATAGTATACCATGGATAGCGGAGAGGCAATGCTTTGGCATTCTAGAGCACGAGAGAGATGTTAATGTCATGCGTCATCCAGGTGGATTCTACAGCTTGAGGTGTGCGGATAATTTCATCCCGAATTTGCTAAGGAAGCACTGGAATGTTACTCTTGGGATAGCAAGTGAGCGGTTTTAATCCAAATGGATGCTTTGGTCTGAATTACAGTGTTGGCCGGTGATACATGTCCGTACAACCTTCCTCCTTCGATGTGTATGAAGGCGAATTTTCCATGTTATGTTTGTTGATATCAGGTCCGAGAGCACGAGGGTAAAGATATTGATGTTTACTTACAGCCATTGATAGAGGAGTTGAAAGAGTTATGGAATGATGGTGTTATGACATTGACGTACCTTCACGAACTATGATTTTCTTTTGAAGGCAAGGTTGTTATGGGCCATTCATGATTTTCCCGGATTGGGGTACGCTAGGCGGATGTGTGACTCATGGGTATTATCGTGTCCCACCGGTGGTGAAGAAACTTGCAAGAGTGGCTGCCGTATAGTAAGAAGATATGTTATATGGGACAGAAGATGGCTGCCATCCCAACACAAGTACAGATTTGACAAAACAAATTTCAGTGGAGGGGTAGAAGATGGTAAAGCTCCATGGCCACTAACAGATTGCAAGTTCAAGAGATTGTGAAAGATATGAAAAGTAAACAGTGGTAAGGGTAAACCACCAAAGCAAAGAAACGTAAAAGAGGAGCGAAGCGGATAGTTTGCAACAGGTGTCGATGAAGATATTTCGACAACTCTCTATTTTCTCGAAGGTCCATACTTCATGATTTTCCGAATTGGGATCGAACGAGTCCGTCATTATACAGATGTTATGCATACTAAAAGAACATAACTGAGCATATTGTTAACACTCTCATGGGTAATAGTAAGTCAAAAGATGGTGTAAATGCACGTAAAGATATGGAATCTATGGGTATTAAAAAGCGGTTATGGGTGAAAGAGGATAGTAACCGGTAAAACAACAATGGAAGATGGATCGTTTGCCTTAACTAAAGATGAAAAAGTATCTTTTTGTACAGTGCTGAAGAACTTAAGAGTGCCTTCTAGCTTCTGTTCCAATCTTCTCAGAATCGCGTGAGCATTAGTCCACCTGTTTGAAGAATTTCAAGTCACACGATTACCATGTAATGATGCAATCTGCTTTCCATTGCTAGTTCATACCATGACTTCATTACCTAAAGATCTCTGAGTTTCTCTTCTCCGTATTAGTATATTTTTCAACATTTTGTGCGCAAGGTTATCAACAGAGATGAACTTCTACAAGCGAAAGCTAGTCTCGGTGGAAGCAATGTGCGTAATGGAAAAGTATTTTCTCCATCTTTTTGTTATTAGTATCCACTGATGATTCATCCGCCGACGAAGCTTTAATCTGTGGTCCGGTCATATTTAGGTGGATGTACCCCTTGAGAGGTAAATACAACCCCTTTGTTGTTTAATTTTTAAGTTGAGAATTACTATTATTGAACTATTAATCATCCTTGAGGAAGTAACTTTTCTTGTAGGTTAATGAAAGGTTTTAAAGGATTGGTGCGCAATAAAAGGTACATTGAGGGGTGCATTGCAAGAGGGTATGCGTCATTTGAGAAGCTAGCTTATACCTTATGGAGGACATGTCGATGATGGTGGTGGTACTCATAAACATACTAAGCAGCAGCTTTTTGGATGATGACTATGATGGTGCCGATGAGATGCCTCTTAGTTCGGGAATGAGTATTACTCGAATCGAGCACAATTTGAACAATGCCGCAACCGGATCCTATCTAAGTATGTTGGAATAGATAAGCGCAAAGGTAACTTTACTTAACTCTTTTATGTTTATTCAAGTCTCGAATTTTGTTTAGTCCTCCTCGTGAAATGAAAATATTACAAATTAGAGGGATGTAGCATGATGGTGACTTAGTGCATTTTAGTAGAATGTTTTTGTTAGTTAACATTGAGTTACTTGTCTCGATTATTATGTTTGCATCATCCGATAGTCTTTGAATTGGTATTGGTCGTAGGAAGTATGATTCTTATGTTAACGGTGACACGCCTAATGGTCAGACCTCAAAGAGTTTTCATCTATGGTTGCGCGATGAGGTCTTGTGTTACCCTAAAGCTTTTAGTAGTGGTTTGAATACAACTTGTTATGGTTTTAGTTGTGATATTTCTCGCCATGTCGTATAATGATTATTAAAAGCCAAAGAAACCGATTCAACACTATGGAGACTCAAAAGGACCACTCTTCAAGGCACAATCATATAAGAAATACCAGTAAATGGGTTTACTTTTAGTAAACAAGAATCAAAGTTAAGAATGTATCACGTAATAGCGGTGTGTCAATGAAAGTTTATTCAAGACTCTAAGCGAAGTCGCGAGGAAGCCGAAATAACTTATTACGGGCGTCATTAAAGATATAATCAACTTGAACTATTTGGAATTTGAAGAAACTGTTTTTTACCGTGATTGGGTTAGTGTTGGAGATAAGAATGCTTGCAAAGTTGATGCAGTTTCAAAGGTTGTAAAGGTCAACTTGTCGAAAATGAAAAGCATAAATAGAGTGGTCGATGAGCCGTTTATCCTTGCATCGAAGCTACTCAAGTGTTCTACTCAAAGGATCTTACTCGAAGAGGGATGGTCTGTGGTGTTGCACCCACGCACAGTGGGGTTAACGTCTTCGCAGATAAATTTGAAGTTCCTACATCTTTTCGCCCTTAACTACCGACAATGAGAATTTGAAAAAGCTGCTCATTATCGATTCATTTTGAATCGAAACGGTTGCGATATGTTTTACCTTACCCAATAATATATACAATGACGCCGCTTTTAGCTCTTTTTTCGTGAATTGTTTGGTTTTATTTGTTTGATCACTTATTTTTGAGGTGTTAGGTAGCTTTCTTTTGTTAACGTGGATGCTTTCTCTTTTAGCTCGTTTAGTTTTCCCCGTTTTGATGTTTGAATTTCACAGGTATGGGCAGCAAAGAGAGGTCAATGAATATGGACAAACCAGTTTCCAGTGAACGCAACAACATTAGGTCACCGAAGAGGCGCTTGGCTCGTACACATGTGCCTATTTCATATAAAAGCTTCGGGATGTTGTTGATGCAAAGTATAAGGATGATATTTGAAAAACCCCAAGGTACAATACTTACCCGAGACATGATTTTTCTTCACTCGTCATTTAACTTCTTTTTTATCGTTATTGCAAATAAGTAAGGCATTAATTTGTTCTATCTTTCCAGGCTGAATATGATGTACCCGAGACATCAAAGGAAAATATTCTCAAGGCCGGTTTCGGGTCCATGGAGGAGATCAAGAGTGAGTTACGCCATGCCTACTATGACCTGTCCCTACTCATGAAGAAAGGATTCTAAATGTTCCACCAAATGTGAAAGAAGAGGATTGGATAAAATTTTGCGAAATGAAAGAGAAGAAAAGGCAAAGCAAAGAAATCGAGCATAAGAGGAAAAGACAACAATATGGCTACACACATTGTAGTGGTCGCAAATCTCATGCTATGGTGAGAGCCGAACCGGTACGTATATTCGCAACTTACAACTTTTTTATATTCACAACTTAGTCAGTAACTCAATTATATTCACAATTTGCCTCAACATCCTTATGGAAAACTATATGATTTTACATTGTATTTGTAAATTTAGAGGCCGCAAATCCCGATGCGGTATGATAACTCCCGAGGATGTGTGGGTTAAAGCTCATACACAAGAAGGTGGTTCTATTTTACCTAGCGCGGTGCCATTATTTGTGAAATGGTTTACTTTTCAGTTATTTCAACTCTTTTAAAAACATGTACTAGATATTTAAGATATTAGAATTTACTTGGTTGTTATGTCGACACTACAGAGAAGCTCAAGAAGGACCAAGATGAGATCAAAGAAAAAGCAAGGATTTGGTCTTCCAGTAGAAGAACCTAGTGCAATGACTAAAGCTTTTGGGGCGATTCTAGAGGACGGGTCGTTCGTTGGTCCTATATCTCGTACGCAAATCAATCTTCCTCCCCAGCGTCACAAGGTAAATGAACTGAAAAGCGAAGGAGGGGGTCTTGGTGGGATGGTGGAAGAAATAGGTGGCAAGGTCCGTATTCGATTGATGGCTTTGTGAAGTTGTGTGGTGTAGTGGAAGAAATCAAATCCCAATTCCGATCGGTTGGCTCAAACGTTCCCAAAGACCTCAAGAGTTGTAGCCTCGCATACTCCATGCAATGTTTCGTTCACCTCAAACAAAGTTCACATGCCGCAACAAGTTCACCCGTTGGGAATACCAGTATCACCAGGCCGCGACAAGTTCACTTGGGAATTCCGTATCACCATGACTTCATCAAGAGCACGTGGTGGACCGCTTATTCGTCATTGAACTTCGAGAATGAAGTAGTTGTAACCGGTGAGCTCTGTCTTGGGTGCTTTAGCAGATCGCCACTTCAGATCTTATACCTATACATATCTTGCCAAGGTATGTATCGATGATATTCTCATGCCAGATGCAATCACCGCAAAGCTAACAAGTATGCATGACCACCTTGAAGATGTCTGGAACCGGAGGATATGTGCTTCATCCAAAGATGTGCCTCTCAAGCAAAGACATAGTCCCTTTCTTTTGAGCTAATCAATCTCAGCCTTTTTGAGCATCGCCTAATATGACTTATACGAGATCTTTTTGTTATACTTGCGCAGTTCAAACTTTGTACGTATCTTTGACCCGACGCGCATACTCCTAGGATCTTTTTTGATTTTTTTGGCAGTTCACACTTTTGTACGTATGCTAACTGATGCGCATACTCTTATGCAGCTGTGCATAAAAAGAGCTTTACCTGAAGCAACTTTTTTTGGTCCAATGTAACTTTTTCTATATATGTGAACACAAACCGGCTTATGAATGGATATTTTCTTTCAGGTTCATCATTTTTTTGATATATATGTAGGTGGTTTTTGTTATGTTATATGTAAATGCACAGGGACTTCACACAAGGTCGGTTAAGCTTGAGAGTAACCCGGTCGGGAAATATCAATCCTCGGTAAGTACTTCACTTTGGTTATTATACTTAAACTATTAAGTTTAAATTTGTGGCTTTGACACTCGGTTTACTCATGCAGGTATTGCAATGGGTGGGAAGAATCATGCGTCCTCGGTTGTGTTGATAACTCTCGAGGCTAAACGTCCCGAGAATCATCGAACTCTCTCGAAGGTGAATCTCATTCTTCTTCAATTTCATTTTCATGGAGATTTCATCCATTAAACTTCTTCATGGATTTTGAAATTAATTTTCAGTGGTGTGATTTTTGGGAAATGTATGTGTAGGTTAAGACATAGAGGTCCAGATTGAGTGGATTACATTGTCATCAAGATTGTTATCTTGCTCATCAACGTTGGCTATTGTAGATCCCTTCTCGGGTGATCAACCTCTTTACAATGAAGACAAATCTATCGTCGTCCACGGTATATATCTATCTATATCTTCGGAAACTTATCATATCCATTTTTGATTATTACTCTATTCTCGCAATTTGAATGACTCGAGACTTATTTGAAATTGATATTGTTGTTAAGTTATTTTGAGTGTTGATTCGACTTTTGCAAAACACTTACATAGTTCTTGTTATCAGGTTAAGGGGAGATTTATAACCATGAAGAATTGAGGGCAAAGTGAAGAATCATAAAATTCGTGAGGAGAAGTGATTGCGAAGTTATTGCTCATCTTGTAAGTATTTGTTCGGAGTTTTGATTTGCTCATTCCGGGGACCTGTTAGAATTTCTATGAACCGATACTAAGTATCCCCCTAGTATTTCATACTTAACAAAAATTTTGATACTTAGAAGAATTTAAGTTCTTTTTGTATTAAGCTATTTGAATGTGATAAGAATTGATTGAATGTGAGATGAATTTGATTGAAGAAAATATTGTTGATTGTGGAGGATGAAATGAAAGGTGTATCCGTGGTTTTTTGGAATTCGGCTTATTTCCGTGAGAAAATGAATCGCTAGGTCAGCTTTGATCAGTCAAAAATTGGTCAAGATCGACCAATTTTGACTGTGTCAAGGTTGACCGCCAGTATTTTTTGCCGTTACAAAAAAAGTTCGTAACGGCCCGAGCTGTTACAACATACCGTTGAAAAAATTCGTAACGCCCCGAGCCGTTACCACGTGGCAAAATTTGTAACTGACCTCACCGTTATAAAGCCGTTGCAAAAAATTGTGAAGTGACAGGGAATCATTACCCGCGTGCAAATTGCACTTGGCTCAGCCCTGTTACGAGGGCCGTTGCAAAAAAAAATCGTAACGGCCACAAAGCC
The DNA here is from genome assembly GCA_023531295.1 of Papaver armeniacum. Taxonomy (NCBI): domain Eukaryota; kingdom Viridiplantae; phylum Streptophyta; class Magnoliopsida; order Ranunculales; family Papaveraceae; genus Papaver; species Papaver armeniacum. The sequence continues at coordinate 135,013 of JAJJWW010003236.1, forward strand.
GTTACAAAAAAAATGTAACACCCACTTTGCAAATGTGCGAGGGCCGTTACAACCCGTTTGTAACTGGGCTGGTTCTTTTCTAATCCTGCATTTGGTGTAGTGGCATCTTTTTCCCCTTTGGCGTGGTGAAAACTAGCCTTAGGCCCGACCCGTCTTTATTGGATGACCCATCTACGAAGACTTCCCATCGTGTCGGACTACAGGTTTCAAGGAGGTCGGATGGATCCTCTCGGTCTTCTTCCATGCCTGGGATATCTTCGATTTCGTCCTCGTCATCTAAGGGAAAGTCAGCCAAAAAGTCAGCCACCGCTTGTGCTTTCACTACACCAAATTCTGGGATTAGAAACAGAACCAGGCCGTTACAAAAACGAGTTGTAACGGCCCTCGCCTGTTGCAAAAGTGGGTGTTACATTTTTTTGTAGCGACCATGTCGTTATAAATTTTTTTGTAATGGCCCTTGTAACAAGCTTGAGCCGTTTTCTGAATTTGCCACGTGGTAACACTTCCGGGGCAAGTGCGATTTTTTTTTGCAATAGGGATGTTATAATTACTTCAGCCGTTAAGAACTTTTTGTAATGACAAAAAAAATTATCACGGTCAACCTTGACCTAGTCAAAATTGGGACCAAATCTTGACCAATATTGACCTGGTCAATAGCTCATATTCAAATTTGGAAATGCTCTTAATTAAAAAAAAAAATTACCCGCATAAATCTTTCATCTCATCCACATTCAACAATACTTCAATCAATTCATATCAACATTCATTCACTTCACATCAACATTAAATCAATGAAAGAACACAAATTCTTATAAGTACCAAAAAATCGGGTTAAGTATCAAATTATAATAAGTACCTAAACACTCTTTTACATTCATTTCTGTCATGACAAGAAACGCAAGCTCGGGAAATCGCATTTAAAACTGGATGATAATAGCAAATGAGCATATGATTTGTCACCAACGATTGCAATGAATCGAAACCAAAAACATATAGGTTTTAAGATATTGTATCCAAAGTTAATATGGGTACAAACATATAGTTATAATTTCTAACTCTCAATAAGTTAATGATAGTAGCATGGCCATTAAAAAAAATGAAGAGGAAAAATTTCAGACCTTGTAAGCTCTGTTTGCAAGTAATAATGAAGTCCCCATACAAGTTAATCTGCAACTCCAACTAGATTTAAATTCGGAGTTGTTTTTGACGAAGTTATCATGTTAATCAGTACTTCCAAGAAAATACACGCAAAATCCTCTGATAACTCAGAAAAGCAACCAACGACAAATAATGATGCCTTCACCTGACAAGTCAAATTAGTGGAGTTATTTTCTACTTTTTTCAACATGGTACGAACATCCAATATGTAGCATACTAGTGTTAGAACTAGAGTAGATCCAGACACTACTAATAGCCGACAAAATTCCATGGAAATCAGAAGATAAATTGACTTGCTCAAGTGCGTGGGATTGAAGCTCACAGGCGCAGTCTCAAACTAACTTTAGCATAGAAAAACAATTGGTGTTTTTCATAGATATTGATCAAGGTACCTGGACTTGCATCTTCAAACCAATGTTGGCAGTTATCATGTTAATCAGCACTTCCAAGACAATACACGCAAAATCCTCTGATATCTCAGAAAAGCAACCAACGACAAATAATGATGCCTTCACCTGACAAGTCAAATTAGTGGAGTTATTTTCTACTTTTTTCAACATGGTATGAACACCCAATCTATAGCGTACTAGTGTTAGAACTAGAGTAGATCCAGGCACTACTAACAACCGAAAAAATTCCATGGAAATCAGGAGATAAATTGACTTGCTCAATTGCGTGGGATTGAAGCTCATTAGGGTCTCAAACTAACTTTCGCATAGAAAAAAATTTAATGTTTTTCATAGATATGGATCAAGGTACTTGGACTTGCATATTCAAACCAATGTTGGCAGGCAAGTTTTTGTGCCTTTTCATCCTAGGATAAACCTTTGCCAACCTGCGTAATAACAACACAGTGACATTTAGGTGATTCTTTGACAATAATTGATTTTTGAAACTTCAGAGTATAGAGAGAAGGAACGAAATGGATTTGCAAAAAGGAAAGAATGTAAGTCACAAAGTTCAACATAACTTATTTTTTGGAATTTTCAAGTATGATCTGTAAAAGGGAAAGAATGTAAGCTCATAATTCAACAACCAAGTCTGCCATAAAAAGAAAAAGAAAATACAACTAACACTTTGCGACTATGTTTATATGGTTGATCAAGAGAGTAATACCTTGGAAGATCTTGTCCTTGCACATGCCCCTCGTCAAATAGAGGTTACTGGTTTCTCAATGTTGAAGAAAGATATTGAAATCCGAGGATGAAGCGGAGAAAATAATTCTTTTCACCAACTCAGAAGAAAAGATTGAACCAGAGGATGAAGCGGAACTATGGAACTCAGCCAATTGTTTGAATAAATACGAAGCACCCCATCTAAGCATTTGATGAATTGCTTGAAGCAGCTTAAATTGTGCATCAACAAATCACATCTTGCTTAGCATTAACTAGAACCATTTCTTCCAAGGTACATCGAATATAGACGAACAGCTTTTTTAACTCATGCTTTGTGAGTCAATAGTGATCTTAAGAAATTTTCGATCATTAGATTGGTTCAAATTTTGTCATACGTAATCATAATATCGACTGATGACAGCTTAATGCTTGGGTGGCAAGAACGACGAGATCATCCAAGATGTCTCCCGAAGAGATTCCACTAGACCCGACATTTTACTGCCACAACAAAGTCATTAGAATTAGAATATATGGTTATAACTCCGATAGTACGATCAGTATACTCTAGAAAAACAGTGAGAACACAACAAGAGCTAAAGTAATAATCATTCTCTAGAAATCTTATACCTGAAAAAATGATTACGACTCTTAGGCCTTGCTTTTGTTTCTAAGAGGATCTTATCAAGTACTTGTAGCTTGCCACTTGCTTTAATTCCAACATTCAAATACTTTGATTCTCCGCTGACCCTTAGTGAGAATTTTCTGCAAAGAAGGCTCCACAAAATACGGATGGTCGCAACACTGCAAAAACACATCCCACATAAGATACAATGTGAGCCTGATGGTACCTACCAAGAATACATTAAAGGAATGAAACATATGCAAGACATACCAGGGACGCATAAGCTTTCAAGTCTTCAAAATCAAAGTTCCACGTACTCACGCCTATCTTGTACTCTCTCCTCTAAACTCAGTGGCATCAACATCTGTTCCATACACCACCAACACAAAATCCATCCTGATTTGTTCTCAACATCATTAGTATTTTCACTTCAAGCACCACCACAACGGATGTAAAACAAGAAACAAGAAACATGCATTTAATGGTTGCAGCTTAAAACAAAAAGTGGAAGGAAAAGGTCTGCATACAAAGTGGAAGGGAAGGCATTGCTCGCTTCTAGACCATTCTCTCTCGCAGAACCACCATTTCGTTATCCTTCATATCATTCATCCATCTCACAAAGAAGCAACTCCACAATTCCATAATTTCCACACTTGGTTCGGCTGCAACCCAATCATCCACAACTTCTGAATCTTCTCAACTCCACAACTTCTGAATCTTCCCAACTCCATAATTCCATACGACACATATCCTCAGAACCCATTAAACCAACACAAGATTCCCTTCCTATTCTTCCACCAATTTCATAGCATAACAGCACCATCACCGTTCCTACTTCATACCCATTCCACATAATCTTCTATCAATCATAACCCATATCGATTACAAACACCATCTTCATCTCAGAAACACCATCACTACAACAAACCCTAAAATCATAAAACAAACCCTAAAATCAGTTCGGATTTGAAACCCTAAAATAGAAATTAACATAAAACCCTAAAATCATTTTATATTTTGAAACTTATACCTTCTACGTTGGCAGAAATTCTTCAAAGTTATTCAAACCCTAAAAATAAATCAGAAAAAACAAACCGAATTAGATTTAATTGAAGAATAAAGACTAAAATCGATTCAGAGATGAAACAAAATGTTTAGATTAACATATTCACGCATTAACAACAAATCGTATTAGAAAAAAACCAGATAAAATGAAACCTTAGAAAACAGAAGATTGAAAAATAAATGAAACCCTAAAAATCGAAAAACTTATGATGATGAACTTACACTGATCGATGATTGAAGATTATTGAAGATGATATAGAGGTTTCGTGATGGTTTCTACTGCCGATTATTGTAGATGAAGTTATACTAGGGTTTCAAAGAGGAGAGGCAGGAGCAGAAGAGAAACGAGAGAATAAGAAACAAAATTTTGATCTGCTCGATTCACCGAGGCATGGGAGTAAAAGCAATATCACGCATGTGAATTGCACACGCAGAGGGGAAATATCCTCTAATGTTACTCCTCTTGGGTGGAAACACAAAGGTACGCGTGTGAATGGCACACTCACAGACTCCAGGTGTTACGACCCAGGTGTGACGAAGCGTGTGGCTGGCACGCCTATAAAAAAAATTCGTAACGGCTGGTCTCTGTTACGAATTTCTTAACGGTCCTTTCCTGTTCCGAATTTTTTTGTAACGGCCATTTGTAACGGGAATTTTGTAACGGCTACAAAGCCGTTACGAATTCCTGTTACGAATCCGGGAATTTGGTGTAGTGTTTCACTGCCGTCCTCATCTCATAGAAAATGTCGAACTGTTTGATTTGAGCACTTCACTTAGAGATCCTTCCGACCTTTCTGCATTGTCGAGCAATGATTCTATGTAAGACTTCATAAGTACTCGAATCTTATGAGTTTGAAAGTACGTCCGCAACTTTTGTGTTACAAATACTAAGGCTAGTATCAATTGCTCGATTCTGGTATAGTTCTTCTCCGCTGGGTTCATAGTCTTGCTTATGAAGTACACAGGATTCTCTTCTGCTCCGAAAATTTTGACTAAGACCGCACTTATGGCGTAACTTGTTGCCCCAAGATATAGGGTGATCACTTTATTGGGCTCGGGTCTTTGTATGACAGGTAGGCTCGCGAGATGTTTCTTAATCTTTTGGAATGCTTCCTCACACTCCTTGCTCCACTTGAATTTTTCTCCTTTTCTTAACGTCTCAAGGAAGTCTTTACACTTATCCGAAGAACGTGAGATGAATCGTCCTAACGCTGTTTCCAAAACGGCCCTAATATTATCAGGATCGACTTCTATACCTCTATCAGTGATTATGTATCCAGAAATTTACTCGAGGTAACTCAAAAGGTGTACTTGGCCGGGTTCACTCGCATCTTATACTTTCTCATAGTTTGAAAGATTTCCTGAATGTCATCAATGTGGTTGGATGCATGCCACTTTGCTTTTTACTAACATGTCGTCCACATAGACCTCGATGGTGTTGTATATCTTGTCCTCGAATATGTCTTCCACCAGCTTTTGATAAGTGGCGCCGGTGTTCCTCAATCCGAATGGATTTTTAGTGTAACAATATAGCCCTCTGGGTGTGAAGAAAGATGTATGTTCTTGATCCTCGGGAGCCAGGGGAATTTGATTGTATCCCGACACTACGGGAAAAATCATCATTTACAACACCGTATTAGGGTTGTAGTACCCCTACTACAACGCTTTTTTGTGTATTGTGTAGGTGGGGTATTGTAGAAAGTCCAAGATTTTCTACAATACTTGACTAAGTGTTGTAAAGGGTGATGTGATTCATGGTTCCACAATATTTTGCCAAAGTTGTGATTCTCTTTCGATTTTTTTAGAAAGCCTAACACAACCCTTGCTTGTTGTTGCAGGAATATCTTGGACAACACAAGTAGTGTATCGTGGAACTATGTTGTACAACACATAGTTATATTGTAATAAAGTATTTCACAATATCTCGGCTTATGTAGTTGAAAACTTGAAGACAACATCTATTAGTATTGTGAATACAATTGTCATTACACTTCCTAGAGTTGTGCAACCGCACTAAACAACTCCTACTTATATTGCAAGATTTATTTTTACAATCATTATGCGGAGTAGTAAATTGTTTTAACACAACACTTATTAGTATTGTGATTATTACTGATCACTACACTTGGTTGGAATTGTAAAACCACCATGATACAACTATACTATGTGTAGTAGAATTTTTGAACACCACTCTTACTAGTATTGTAGGACTATCATGGACAACACAAGTAAGGTATCTTAGAAACATATAAAACAACTGTTATTATTATTATTAATAAGATTTTCACGACACTTGTATGAGTGTCGAACTATCTTGGACAACACATAGAACTATCTTGGACAACACATAGTTATATTGTAAAGATGCTATTTCACAATATCTTGGTTGGGTAGTGGAAATCTCTAACACAACACTCTATATGTGAATAAGGCCCAACATATACATTTCACTTTTGGCACCTGTTTGTGTTGTGAAATGTGATGAAACAACTAGATTAAATCGAAACATAAACAGGCCCCGAAGTCGAAAGATTCATTCAAATTAAACTAAACCCAAGTGTAATCGGGAAGATTCATTCACATACCCATGTGATATACACAAAAACATTTACATACCCATGTAATATACACAAAACATACAAAAAAAGTGGCAGTGATGATGTTTGTTACGATGTTTGTTACGAAAAAGTGAAGTCTTCCACAAAAGATCAAAGATGATTAAGAAAGTTTACTCGTAGGAAATTCGATCCTTGGGCCATGTGATAAAACCTGAAACAGCTTCACCAATAGATCTGACTTCTGAAGTCTCCTTGAAGACAGGAGCATCCTCCACATAAGCAACCTTCACACATACAGAGTAGGCTCCAAAACCTATTGGCTTTCCATGTATCTCCTTACTTGGATCTCTTTCAGCAATCTCAGCCTCCGCAACCACTTCGCCCTCCTTGTACCAGCTAACAACTTGCAAGCTTGGAATCTCTCCGGCACTTGGACCTCGACTTGGAGTGGTATGAGTCGAGTCTCTTACATCGCCGAGAACAGTCCCCGCTAGTGCTAGCCTCCCGGTTGTTGCCGGCTTTTGGACTTGACTCGCGAGAGGGTGAGACTCCATTGCAAACACATCTTGAGTTCCTTTCCTATATTAAGACCATATCAGCAGTATGTGGGTCACAATCAAGTTTGAATTCATCATGAAAATAAGAACTAATCAAGTTTAAATTCTCACCTCTATCTGCACCAGCCGACCATTCAGTTCTCTAAAGGATTCCTGACACTCTCTAATCAAAGAACTTATAGTGGGACTGGGCAAAGAACCTTTTATGTGTCGCTCCAAAACCAATTCCTTTAGGTCTTCCCGTAGTTTTTCCTCGCCAAAGGCCTTTGCAAGAATAGAATATCATCTCGCACCATGCTGCACCATGCTCGCTTGAGATTTTTCAAGTTTCTCCTGTTTAATTGTGTAAAACATCAGATATTTTCGCATTTTTAAAGCAGACACATAAACCACACAAAGGAAGAGGAGAAGATTTCTTACAAAAGCTTCTACAACACCAGGATGTGGAATCTTTCCTTTGCGCTGCATATGACCACGTTTCCATAAACTGACTTGATCAATCCCACCGGTTGTGTTTAGTTCTTTTTCTCGCCAAATAAATGTATCAATACATGACAATCATCAAGAATAGCATAACAACATGGAATTAAAGTCACGATACATGCTAATAAGAAACTTCAAGATTTCTAAGATACAACCTTGTAGAGAATTGTGAGATGTAACATGTTCAAATGGTATCTAAATATCTGATAATTCCGCCTTAAAATATGTACACATTAGTGGCTTAGTGTGGGCTTTGAACTCTAAACTCTTAAGGAAGTCAACAACCAAACATGAATATTTGATATGAAACTAACATGAAAACAAACGCTAGATTACAAAAGTTAAAAGTAAACCACAGGTCGTGAAATGAAATGATCCATCATAAACGGCTTTACAATCCACAACCAGTTAAAAGGCCAGAGATCAACCTATACGAAATTGCATAAGCATCTAAATTTTTGCAATTGCATAAATAATGTCACAATAACCAAGCAATTATATTTAGAACGATGCAATAGCTTTCACGTGGTGAACATACCAAGGCCTCCTCCAATCGCGCGAAACCCTGTCGACTTATGGTATGTGGGGTGTTGTTTTTTGCACGCTTTTCTTGCATTTTTTTTCTTTTGACCTGAAAAGAAAAATAGAGACATCATCATTCGACAGACTTTTTAAAGTTTTTAATAAAAATATACAAGTCATTCATTATAATAGAAAAACTTACTCAAGTCAATAGAGTCTACATGTTTCACAAATTCGTCCCATTGCCTAACCGTCATGGTCCGGGCGTTAGCTTTTCCACCGCTTTTCTTTCTTTCTTCCCTTGAAACCGATCGATAACATCGATTACCAAACCAGCTTTCCTTGACCTTGCTTCTCTAAGATAAGCTCCCATCTTGCTGAAATAGTAGGCTTTGTAACACTCGTGCACAATGAATCGGTTCTACAAATAAAAGTAAATAATTTGAATTACAATACGCTATGAATTCAATAGTTGTTGAGTAAACGAAAAGAGATAAAGAGTTATGAACTACCGTACCATGACTACCTTCCATATGTTTTCTTTTGCTTCAATAGGGACACGTCTCCAATCCCTGAAAGTTAAAGGAAGTTTCCGAACAAGCACCCCTAGCACACTAGCCGCCTTGCACATGCAGGGATCACCAATCGGCTGTTCATTAGCGTTGAAGGTAATTGCTCTCTTCGACACAACATCATCCAACTTTAGTGCATGCATCTGAGTTGGGCCACGTGGAACATATTTTCTTTTCTTCGCTTCTTTTCCTTCTTCACCTTTCTCATTACCGTAATCTATTACCATTCTCCGATCGTGCTCATCATCATTAACATTATCATTCTCTTCTTCCACATCGCTCCACATGATCGTAGTTATCATCTTCCATGCCTTTACGGTATGTAGATTTTCTTCTTCCTCTTCCTCTTCATCTTGCAAATCTGCGAGTGTGTCATTTGGATCCCTAAGTTGAACATTCAGACATGGGCCTGTGCCGCTTGTGTCAAGTTTCCGCTTTACATTCTTTCGCCCCACCTGCATTTGCAAGATCTCCTTTGGAGCTTTTAGATTGGGACTTGGTAGTTGTTGACTGTGTATGTTGAGCACTTTCAGATTGCACATTATTCTTCCTGGTAGCTTTTCTCTTTGTAGGTGGTGTTGAAAGTGTAACACTTTCAAATTGTCGACGACGCTTTGGAGTTGTTGTTGCACATGGAGAAACCGCAAAGACTTGGTTCTGTTCCCTTTGTATTCCTTGGTATTCGCCTTAATTGTGCTGCATTAAGAGATGGTTCAAGCATCATCTTGTGGTACCTTCTTGTTTCTTGGTGATGACCGCCTACATGCAAGCTTGAAAGAGATGGTTCTACGGACTTGTTTTTGGTCGGCGTTTGCAACTCGAATTGAGCAAAGCACTTTCGCAGGGGACTGCTGAGTGTTCTCGCTTGTTTTTCATCGCCAAAAATCGTAGCTTAGTTAGTTAACATGAGAAGGTAAAGTAGCTTGTTAATTGAAATTGAGTTAAACAGTTTTTACCTTTATCGCAAACTTCGGATGTCCTTCATATTTAATGAATCCTTGCTAGTCCGCAACTTGGAAGTTAGCGGAGCACTTTCGATGGAGATGCATTATCGCTTGACTTCTTGTTCCTTGGGGATGATCGTGTATGTGAAATAGATGGTGTCGCAGATCGTTTAGTCTTCTTCAACCGCAAAAACAATGCATAGCTTAGTTAAAATGAGAAGGTAAAGAAATTTTTTTACACCGAAATTGAGATGAAAAGTATTTATACCTTTATCGCTAATCGCTTGACCAGCCTCTTCTTTATCGCTTCCTCGCTAGTGTACATTATTGCGCTTATGCCTTGCAAAAATAGAATTCAACAATCAATATGGATCAAAAGCTAACACAAATGAGTTCTGTTATAGGCCATGATTATCATTAACTAAAGAGAAAAGAAAAACATTGTTGGCCTCAAGGAGGAAATACAGTGGTCTAATGCCCGCAGCTCCAAACACAAGGCCTCGCTCACAAAGTGGCAAAAAAATCAAACTCCATGCTTTGGGCACAAATATACTCACAATGGCGCATAAGGAAATTTAACTGAAATGAGCTAGAACACACAAATCATACACCAAGGATAGACCACAAGAGCAATGCAGTTAGCTACCAAAAATATCGCATACAAGTCAATTTGGAAAAAAAGTAATACACGATAAATTTATCATTCAAGATTATTGAGATGTAAAGGAATAGAGGAGCAAAAGATGTACTACTTCGCCTCAAACTTATGCCCGAGTGCATGAAAATGTAGATGACAACATCCGAGAGAACCTGGGATTGACATTTCCACCACAAGATATCAACACCTTTGGTATAGGTAAGCTTACAGCTGACAATGTGATTAGCTAATTAGCCACCAAATATTTATACAAACTCCTACACTCAAACTAGTATGAACAAATTATCATATACCCAAAGAAAGTAAAATTTTATCATATAGCAGTCCCACTGACCTTCTCTTGATCAGATTTTCATGTTAAGTTATTGCGGGAAGTAAAATCATACTAACTTTGAGGATTTATGTGTCAAAACAACAAAAAAAAAAAAAAAATTATCATGAAAATCAAAGACCAAAATTGAAGAATCATCAAATTAAAGACCAAAATCAAAGACCCAATTTAAATTTCATCATGAAACAACAAAAATTTAAGTTGCATGAGGAAAAAAAAAACAAAATTATAAAATCCCTAAAATAGAAAACTGAAGAGAAATTACTCTTAAAATTTGAGAGTATGAGAGATTCGAGAAATTACCCCGAACCCCGAGTCCCTTGGTGAGATCCGATTGAGTTGGAGAGATTAATCCTTTGAGTTTCGCTGAATAGATTGAGAGATTGCTTGAGTTAGGGTTTTTCGAGAGATTTAGATCGAGATATTGCTTCCGAGTTAGGGTAATCTTTTGAGAGATTTAGATCGAGATATCGTTTCGATGGAGAGATTTTTCATAGTGAAGAGGGTTTTGTTTGGTGAGAAAGTTTTTTTCCGATGGTGAGAGAGGGTTTTTCATAGTGAAGAGGGTTTTCTTTTTCGTTTTTTTTTTCTTTCAAAGGATTTTGATGAAAATTTCGATGTGTTTAGAATTTGGGCGCGTCACTAAAAAAAAAAAAAAAAATTTTGGGGACACGTTGCGGTGAAGACACGTTGCGGTGGTCCAAAAATAAATAATGTCCGAAAATTCTCAAGCGTACACGTGACCAAATTCGGGCGGGCTTTTGGGCGGGTGAGACACAATTTTCTGATTGGTCTAACCAAAAGCATACGGATTGGTAAAGAAACACACTTTCTAACAAAACCAAAAGCCTTTTCCACCGTTAGATTTTAGTAGTTTTGCACCCCTAATTTTGGTGCGTTAGATCATAGAAAATTACAAAAAAACAACCATAAACAAATCAATGATTGGTCTAGGCCAAAGCATACGGATTGACAAAGAAACACACTTTTTACTTCTAAAACCTTAAACGAACACGAATTGCCGACTTTGAGAAAGAAACTGGCCCGAGATCGAAACCGGCCATAAGAGGACCACTATATATCCGAGAATTGTAAGAACGATGAATCACACCATTTACCGGTAAGATTCGAACTTCAAATGTGATATAACGGCATTCAAACTATGAACCAAGATCGAAACTTGGCGATGAGTGGATCGCTATAAGTCCAGAACTTCGTAAGAACAACGAATCCAGCCGACATCCGGAAAGATTCATTCCCCGTATATGTTAAACATACCCATTTTCGTCGACTTCGAGGAATATACTGGTCCGAGATCGAAACTTGGCGATGAGTGGACTGCTATAAGCTCCAGAATTTCGTAAGAACGATTTAATCCAACCAGATACTAGAAAGATTCCTCGTGAAGATTCCCCGTATATGAGACTCCATTTTCGTCGACTTCGAGTAATATACCTGTTCCGAGATCGAAACTTAGCGATGAGTGGACTGCTATAAGTCAGTAACTTTGTAAGAACAACGAATCCAGCCAGATTCTGGAAAGATTCCTCAGGAAGATTACCTGTATATGTTAAACAGACCCATTTTCGTCAACTTCGAGGAATATACCCGTTCCGAGATCGAAACTTGGCGATGAGTGGATCGTTATAAGTCAGAACTTCAGAAGAACGACGAATCCAGCCAGACATCGGAAAGATTCCTCAGAAGATTCCCGTATATGTTAAACATACCCATTTTCGTCGACTTCGAGGAATATACCTGCTCCGAGATCGAAACTTGGCGATGAGTGGATCGCTATAAGCCAGAATTTCGTAAGAACGACGAATCCATCCGATATCGGAAAGATTCCTCAGAAGATTCCCGTATATGTTAAAGCACTCCAACGACTTCGAGGAATATACCCGCTCCGAGATCGAAACTTGGCGATGAGTGGAGTGCTATAAGTCGGTAACTTTGTAAGAACAACGAATCCAGCCAGATACTGGAAAGATTCATTCCCTGTATATGTTAAACATACCCATTTTCGTCGACTTCGAGGAATATACCTGCTCCGAGATCGAAACTTGGCGATGAGTGGACTGTTATAAGTCCAGAATCTTCGTAAGAACAACGAATCCAGAGATACTGGAAAGATCAGAAGATTCCCGTATATGTTAAACATACCCATTTTCGTCGACTTCGAGGAATATACCTTCCGAGATCGAAACTCGCGATGAGTGGATCTGCTATAAGTCGGTAACTTCGTAAGAACAAAGAATCCAAGCGTGATACTCGGAAAGATTCATTCCCCGTATATGTTAAACATACCCATTTTCGTCGACTTCGAGGAATATACCCGGTCCGAGATCGAAACTTGGCGATGAGTGGACCGCTATAAGTCGGTAACTTCGTAAGAACGCACGAATCCAGCCAGACATCTTGGAAAGATTAGGAAGATTCCCGTATATGTTAAACATACCCATTTTCGTCCGAGGAATATCGAAGATCGAAATCCTCGCGATGAGTGGATGCTATAAGCCCAGAATCCTCGAAGAACGACGAATCCAGCCAGATATCGGAAAGATTCCTCAGAAGATTCCCGTATATGTTAAACACTCCATTTTCGTCGACTTCGAGGAATATACCTGTTCCGAGATCGAAACTTGGCGATGAGTGGACCGCTATAAGCTCCAGAACTTCGTAAGAACGACGAATCCAAACCAGCGACACGGAAAGATTCCTCAGAAGATTCCCGTATATGTTAAATGTACTCCATTTTCGCCGACTTCGAGGAATATAACTGCTCCGAGATCGAAACTTGGCGATGAGTGGACTGCTATAAGCTCAGAACTTTGTAAGAACAACGAATCCAGCCAGACATCGGAAAGATTCATTCCCCGTATATGTTAAACATACCCATTTTCGTCGACTTCGAGGAATATACATTCCGAGATCGAAACTTGGCGATGAGTGGACTGTTATAAGTCGGTAACTTCGTAAGAACAACGAATCCAGCCAGATACTGGAAAGATTCATTCCCTGTATATGTTAAACATACCCATTTTCGTCGACTTCGAGGAATATACCTGTTCCGAGATCGAAACTTGGCGATGAGTGGATCGCTATAAGCTCAGAACTTGTAAGAACAACGAATCCAAATGACACTCGGAAAGATTCATTCCCGTATATGTTAAACATACCCATTTTCGTCGACTTCGAGGAATATACCGGTCCGAGATCGAAACTTGGCGATGAGTGGAAAGAATTTCGTAAGAACGACGAATCCAGCCAGACACTCGGAAAGATTAGGAAGATTCCCGTATATGTTAAACATACCCATTTTCGTCGACTTCGAGGAATATACCTGTTCCGAGAGCTATAAGTCTCAGAACTTCGTAAGAACGATTTAATCCAACCAGACATCGGAAAGATTCCTCAGAAGATTCCCCGTATATGTTAAACATACCCATTTTCGTCGACTTCGAGGAATATACCCGTTCCGAGATCGAAACTTGGCGATGAGTGGACTGCTTTTCGTAAGAACGACGAATCCAGCCAGATATCGGAAAGGAAGATTCCCCGTATATGTTAAAATGCACTCCATTTTCGTCGACTTCGAGGAATATACCGCTCCGAGATTGGCGATGAGTGGACTGCTATAAGTCGGTAACTTTGTAAGAACAACGAATCCAGCAGATATCGGAAAGATTCATTCCTCGTATATGTTAAACATACCCATTTTCGTCGACTTCGAGGAATATACCGGGTCCGAGATCGAAACTTGGCGATGAGTGGACTACTATAAGCTCCAGAACTTTGTAAGAACAACGAATCCAAAATACTAGAAAGATTCATCGGAAAGATTCATTCCCCGTATATGTTAAACATACCCATTTTCGCGACTTCGAGGAATATACCCGGTCCGAGATCGAAACTCGCGATGAGTGGATCGCTATAAGCTCGGTAACTTCGTAAGAACGACGAATCCAAACAGATACTAGAAAGATTCCTCAGGAAGATTCCCTGTATATGTTAAACAGACCCATTTTCGTCGACTTCGAGGAATATACCTGTTCCGAGATCGAAACTTGGCGATGAGTGGACCGCTATAAGTCGGTAACTTTGTAAGAACAACGAATCCAGCTGTATACCGGAAAGATTCATTCCTCGTATATGTTAAACATACCCATTTTTGTCGACTTCGAGGAATATACGGTCCGAGATCGAAACTTGGCGATGAGTGGACTACTATAAGTCTCCAGAACTTCGTAAGAACAACGAATCCAGCCGGGCGGACATCGAAAGATTCATTCCCTCGTATATGTTAAACATACCCATTTTCGTCGACTTCGAGGAATATACCTGGTCCGAGATCGAAACTTGGCGATGAGTGGACCGCTATAAGTCGGTAACTTCGTAAGAAGATTCCGTATATGTTAAAATGACCCATTTTCGTCGACTTCGAGGAATAGATTCCGAGATCGAAACTTGGCGATGAGTGGACCGCTATAAGTCGGAACTTCGTAAGAACAACGAGCCAGACATCGAAAGATTCCTCAGAAGATTCCCGTATATGTTAAACATACCCATTTTCGTCGACTTCGAGGAATATACCGGTCCGAGATCGAAACTTGGCGATGAGTGGACTCGCTATAAGTCCAGAACTTTGTAAGAACAACGAATCCAGCCAGATATCGGAAAGATTCATTCCCGTATATGTTAAACATACCCATTTTCGTCGACTTCGAGGAATATACCCGGGTCCGAGATCGAAACTTGGCGATGAGTGGACTGCTATAAGTTCCAGAACTTCGTAAGAACGACGAATCCAGCCAGATACTGGAAAGATTCATTCCCTGTATATGTTAAACATACCCATTTTCGTCGACTTCGAGGAATATACCTGTTCCGAGATCGAAACTTGGCGATGAGTGGACTGCGAATCCAGGCAGATACTGGATAGAATCCTCAGGAATGTTTTTTTTTTCCAGTTTATATTTTTATTTTCTATTAATGAAATAATACTAATTATATTTATTATTTTTAATGAAAAGAAACCGATTTATATAAATTAATAATTAATTAATACTAATTATATTTATTAATTATTAATTAAAAAAAATTAATGATTTTTTTTTATTTTAATATATTCATCATAACATCATTCATTTTGTCTACAACCGTTAATTTTTTTTTTTTTCCTTTATCTTAATATATCCATCATAACATCATGACCATCCATTTTATCTACAACCGTTCATTTCTTTTTTTTTTCTTTAACCTGGTCGATTTCTTCCTTATCCTTTTCTTTTTCCCCCTCAACTTCATCTTCCCCATCGTCTTCGACAGAGAGCAAGAACTTAACCTCAAACCACCTCGCATCTTCGATACAAAGAAGACCACCATCACTCAACCACGGAAACTTCATCGTCTACAACTCCAAAAGCTCAGTTTATTACCATCCTTTACAAGTTCATCGATCTCAGGAGATTTCTTCACCAACAGAAAGATGAAGATCGATCTGTAACCCATATCTCGACTTACCATCTCCACCAATTTCCCAAAGTTGAAGATCGATCTCGTGACCCGCATTTGAATTTAGGGTATATTTTATTTTTTTTGATTTTTGAATTAGGTTTGTTTCAAAGTGCATTAAATTCTCGTTTTGAACTACATTTGCATTAAAAATTTGAAATTGATATCGATTACGTAACAATTGATTAGATTCAAATTTGATTAAAATTTGATCTTGCCAAGAGTTTTTGATTTCGTCACTTCATATGTACATGTATTTCTTTTGGTTCTATACTTGTCACTTCAATAGGAATTGATTTGTTAATTGGATTTTAATTTTGTTGAAATTAGGCGTGGGGTATCCATCAACAGCTGAAGTTAATCACCAGTTTGGGGTAATTTTCTTCTTACCTTTCTTTCCTTAGTCATCATTCTGATATTTGTTCCCTGTTTGAGATAATGTCTCACTTGCGCGCGAATGTTATAGATTGCTTTTTCAATAGTAGTTAACTAGTTTCAGTTGCATTCAATTCAGGTGCAGAAATTGCATTAGATTTGGCCCTCTTGAGATATAACACTTCAAAACCGAAAACTATAGGTTCGGCAGCTTCCGCAACTTCTAAATCTATGACCGCACCGGCATGGTTACGTAACAATGCCGCTTTACCATTTGCATTGAAAAGATGACTCTGGGTAGGTAGCTTACACAGTATCACGACGTGGATACAGAACAATGATTTGGTTGTGCAATTAGGTCACTTTGTTGACACAGAATTTGATTTTCACCTTGTAGGTTTGTCAACATGGTAGATTTGTCAACATGGCCTATTAGGGACACAAATAAGAATATTCACCAATAGTTTTGTTCATCACTATGGGTTGATAAGAGCATTCCCTGTGTTGGGAAATATGTCCTTACGAATTGAGTGTTAAAGAAACATGTTCCATTGGTGAGTTGTTGCCTGCAGACTCAAGGTCTCGGTCTGAGTTGATGCACCTGGGTGTTAAGTCAAGGAAGTAGATGGTAAATTTAAAGAAGTGGGGTGTTACAAGTACTCTGCCATGTTGTTCTGCACTTCATAAGTCAGTGCGCATAGTACTCTGCCATGTTTGGTTGATAGTGCGCAAAGTAGTTTGATTTTTCAGAATTACTGGAGTGGGAATACTAATCTTTGATTCTACAGGTGCGTGCCTACTATGCTGCCAGATCCACCATCCCAGTCTTGAACACTGAATATATATGCAGATGCCATAGAGTTGCTGGAAGCTCTTAATTGGCAGCAAGAAGTTAAAGTTAAATGACATCACGTAATTGGTCAAGAATCACTATAAATGAGTAGTTACTCCAAGTTTTCGATTCCCCATTTTGTATATGTAAATATCTTACAATCAGAACTCCAAGTTTGTAAGTTAAAAAAAAAGAAATTTTTTAAGTTACTTACTTATGATTTGCTAATCCAATGTTCTTTACTTACGCCGGTTATCATATTTTGATTGCTGTGTGCCATTAATCTTTAATAAATTCAACATTCCAACCAAAGAAGTGGCTCCAAAGTGTTGGTTGAGAAGGGAAATTCAAAGCCTTTTTTAACTCGGGAAGAATCGAACAGATTTGCAGCATTCAAGTCATTACAAATGATGAATAAAGATTGGGTTCATTGGCCAAGGTTAATATGTTGTTCATCGTAGAACATTACATTCTTTACATTGGTTTTCCCTCTTGTATTACGTTTATTACCGTGCTTAATTGTTTCGTCTATTCTTTCATGTAGGGATGATCTTCCATATCAGGATGCCTTGCATAATTTCATAGATATTGTTTGTCAAAAACTTGGAAATCCTTCCGTGTTCAGTTGTCCTTGTGTTGATTGTAAAAACCTTGCTGTGCCACTTCCTCCTCAAGAAGTGTATTTTCACTTGCTGAAACGCGGTATGGATCCTACATACACTGAGTGGGTTTTTCACGGGGAGATAAATGTCACTTGTAATGATGTACACCAAGATGGAGCAATGGGGGGTTCATCTCAGATGTATGTAGATGCTGATGTTGAAGCTGATGCACATATCGATCAGGGACATGAAACTATACAAGACGAGGGGTTGGAAGAGGCGATACACCGTTATATCCTAATTGTAACACACACACAAAGTTATCCATCATCGTTGAATTGTATAGGCACAAGACAAGAAATGGTTTATCTAGGAATTCTTTTGACGAACTTCTCAAGACAATTGGTTCCTTGTTGCCGCAGTGTCATTGTCTTCCTTGCTCAACATATGAAGTGAAGAAGCTGCTGAAATCTTATCAATTGACTTACGAGAAAATACATGCTTGTGTGAATGATTGTTGTCTATTTAGAAAAGACTTGAAAGATGCTGAAGAATGTCCTAAATGTCATTATTCTAGGTGGAAGGAAGACACATCTAACATGGACGATGCTGACATGATAGACAAGCCCAAAAAGAAGATACCGGTTAAGGTCCTTAGATACTTCCCCATTGTACCGAGATTGAAGAGATTGTATCAATCAGCAGAATGGGCCGAGCAGCTTGATATGGCACGCGACGAACAAGAGTAAAGATGGGAAGATGCGTCATCCAAACAGATTCTTTGGCTTGGAAGCACATAGATAGAAAGTTTCCGATTTCGCTTCGATTCCGTAATTTGCGTCTTGGGCTTGCCGATGGATTTAACCCATTTGGTGATCTTTCCCAAGCCAAAGTTGTTGGCCGTTGATGATCGTGGTTTATAATTTGCCTCCTCGCCGTGTATGCAAGGCGAAAACATAATTTCGAGCATGTTGATTCCAGTGAAAAAACAACCGGGTAAAGACATCGATGTATACTTGCAGCCCTTGATAGATGAACTGATTGAGTTGTGGGAGAACGGCGTGCAGGTGTATATGATTCGTTTACTAAAACAGATTTTAACTTGAAGGCATTATTAATGTGGATAATAAACGATTTCCCTGCATATGGTAATCTATCTGGATGTACGTATAAAGGGAAGGCAGCTTGCCCTCTTTGCGGTGAAAATACACTTTCAAACTGGTTGCCATTTAGTCGTAAACTGTTTACTTGAATCATAGGAGATTTCTTCGTCATAATCATCCTCTTCGGCAGAAAAAAGACTGGTTTAATGGAGAGGTTGAGAAAAAGGAAAAGCCAATTGTTATGTCCGGTGTCGCGGCACTTGAATGTCAGAAAAGTATTGTCAATGACTTTGGGAAAGCGGAGAAGAATGAGGAGGAGATAAGGAAAAAGAAAGAGGAAAAGAAGAAGAATAAAAAGAGTAAGGGGCAGAGTAGTGTGGCAACAGGTGCTAATGTGGGTAATTCTAAGTGTGGGAAGAGGAAAAGGGCTGTTGTTACTGATGCGGCTAGTTCTGGTGCACCTGACAATGAAACCGAGCTTCGGTGTTTAACAAACGGTCGATATTTTTCGACTTAGCTTATCGGAAGGTCAGTTCTATAAATTCAAATTTACTAATAGTTTGCAACTTCAAATTTACTTGTTTATGTCTCAACTTTTTTAAATTCACAAGTGTTCACCTGAAATCATTTAGTTTGCTTAACAAGTCAGAGTTGCAGCCTTACTACAACTCTAAAATACCTGAAACTTTATTGGTAGCACTGAGACTTTATCAGTTTTGTTTTTTTCATGTCTTAACTTGTAGATTTTGAAATGTATGTTTCTAAGAATGAGTAGCGTAAGCAATATAAATATGAATAAAAATAAGTATAATATAATATAAATATAAATATAAGTAGCTCTTAGTGACCAAGTATGGTGGCACATCTTGTGCTGCAACTTGCTTTGTTTTCTCCTTTGGAAGATGGATGTGAATAAGGTCTTATTACTACGGCATCATGCTGCACATCTTAGGTCATTTTATCATGATTTTTTCCTAGGTCTAATTTTTTAGTTGTTTTTCCTTCTTCATTGTTTGTTTTAATTCATAGCTTAAGGTTTATCGTTTAAGTAAGTTGATAAAAATTTGTATGGTTATGCTTAGAAAAAAAAGAGAAAACATTTTTGTTTATAGAGTTACTAATGTTAGGTTTTTTCCATCTTCCTAGGATTTATTATGACACAATATCGATGTTATGCATACATAAAAAAATGTTTGCGAGAGTATCATTGGTACTATATTGAATATAAACACCAAAACAAAAGACGGTCTAAAATCCCGCAATGATCTGAAGAGTATGGGAATAAGACCAGAATTGCATCCGTAAGAGAGAAATGGCAAAACGATCCTTCCACCAAAGCACCATACCGTTTTTAAATGACAAGGAAAAGGCTATATTTTATAATAGGATGAGAAATTTGAAGGTTCCATATGGGTATAGTTCGATCTTAGAAAGCATTTCTCGAAAGATGGTTGCTTAGGTGTTCTTAAGGCTCATGATTACCATGTTCTTATGCAACAAATATTCCCGTTGCTTTGAAAGGACTTTTACCTGTAGGGCCAAGGGAGGCGATTTTCAGGTTATGTTCTTTTTTTCAAGAAATATGCCAAAGGGCAGTTGATCTCCATAGATTAGTAGAACTTGAAGTAGAAGTTGCTGAGACTTTGTGTATGTTGGAGAGGTACTTCCCTCCGTCATTTTTTGATGTCATGGTGCACTTGACAATTCACCTAGCTCGAGAAGTGCGATTATGTGGACCTGTACAATATCGTTGGATGTATCCGTTTGAAAGGTATGCCAATTTAATTTATATTACTTCTGTTATTTTGGTTTCATGTAGAAAGTTATGCCCTTTGTACCTTAGAGATACTAATATTTAATTACTTGATAATTGTTGCATACGCGACTTTCCTAGGTATATGAAGATATTCAAAGAATATGTAAAGAATTATGCACTACCTGAAGCTTGTATAGCCGAGTGTTATCTTGGAATGGAGTGTGTTAGGTATTTTGATGTTCGTAAGGCCCAAGCAGCTGAAAGAGTAAAGCAAAGGCGTAACGAAAACATTCAAAGTGGTTCCACACCGGTAGCACATCCTCTTTCTAAAGGTGTCCAAGTGCGTATGGATAGTGAGATGTTAAAGATAGCTCACAGATATGTGCTTTTTAACACACCCGAAATTGACCCATATATGACGTAAGTATGACATTCATGTTCATTAAAAATGGTCTGTCAGTTAATACTTCATTTTTTAATTTTACTTTTGTCTTAGAATGCATATGGACGAGTTAAAATCTTCTGTTGGGAGGGCAATTACCAGTGAAGACGAACTCAACTCTATACAGTCTGACACATTTGCAGATTGGTTTCAACAAAAGGTACGTTTAGTCCACTCTTAGTCAGATTATGCAGCTTAGTATAGTTTAAACACTTGGACATTTTGCTGCTACAGAAAACGCAAATACGTGTGATTCTGTTTCATTTTGTCACTTGGAACAATCCATGTTGGGCACAACATCACTATAAATCTAACTTCCCATGCTTAGATAGCAAATTTAATTATATTCTTATGTCCTGAGATTATACATTTGTAGGTTAAAATGCAAATTAAACAAGGCATGTCAGTATCAAACATGGTAGAATGGTTGTCATATGGGCCGTTAGAAAACTGCGTATCATATAAAGGCTTGCTAATCAATGGGTCTAGGTTTATTACGAAGGATGTTAAGAGAGTCACACAAAACAGTGGAGTTTCAATTGAATCAACAACCTTAGTTGCAGGACGGTCAGAAACTAGTGGGTTCTACGGTGTTTTAGAAGAAATTCTATTGTTGGACTACAATCATATGTTTCAAATTCCAATATTCAAATGTGATTGGGCTCACACCAGTTTTGGTGTCAAGGTAGAAGATGGCTTTACATTAGTCAATTTAAAACAACATAAGAACCAATACTGTAACGATCCATTCATTTTAGCAAAACAAGCGCGACAAGTTTTCTATTCTCGAGAGTCAAATGCATCTAACTGGTATGTGATGGTGAAACCACCACCTAGGGGTTTCCATGAATTAGAGGAATACAATGAAAAGCTTGAGACAAATTGCCAACCAGTGGATACTTCAGCTCTTGGTTTACAAATGGATGACGAGAGCGAGAGCTACTTAAGAGAAGATGGTGAATATATCATAGTGGTTCCGACAAAGAAGAAGAACAAAAAGAAGAAGAAAAGGAAGTTCACAAGTTAAGTCAGTATAGTGTATTTTTTTTTACTGTATTGAATTTTTACTATCATTGTCGCTCTTGTTGTATTTCCTTTACTAACACTAGTATTGTTCTTGCAAAATAGACATTTAACAGCTCCATTTGGGTGCTTAATTTATAAAATGCTAGCTCTGTTACCTTTGTAATATTTGTTCCGAGTAAACACCCATTTTTAACTCCGCCAATGTAAATGATATATCATTTTGTTGCCGGTCTCAAGCCCGGATAAAGGAGGAGAGAAAAATGGACATGTCAGTTGTTATGATTGATATATTGGCCCACCAATTTTTTCTGAAATTTGTATGAATTTTGTAGGTTTGCCTGAATTTTATTTGGTGCTTTCAGGATTTTGCTAGGACTAGTTACTTATCTGGGTTTTTTTTTCTTTTTTTTTTGTTGTCAATTATGATGTCATATGGGAATTGAGTTGGAATTCTGGTAGGATTGTCAAATTATCATTTTTCTTCATTAGCAGGATTGTTAAAAGGCATATGGCGGCGAAGGAAATGCTCATATTGCTAGTCTATTTTTTTAAAAAAACTGACCTCTTATGTTGCTACTTTTATTCCATTTGGGAATGTTGATAACTTTGATATTTGTGTATTAAGAGTGATATTTTTCGTTCAGAGAAGGATTCGCGCTGTTTGTGGCTCAGTCACTTGCGCATTACATTTTGTTTTACAACACTTATAAAGGGTTGTCATAAAGTTAGTGTATAGTTAGTATATTAAAGAACCACAAAGTTGACAGAACCTGTGATAGTGTAGGATGGTCAGTGGTGTAGACTTCCATTCCGAGGCCTCGGATCGAATCCCCCAACCTCATTTTTTCGAACATTATATATTTTTACTTCAACAACACTTATAAGTGTTGTTTTAGGTTTCTATTTAAAAGAAAGAAAAAAAGCAAAACTTGTGAACTGAAAGGGTGGTTGATGAGCTAGACTTCCATGCAATAGGTTCATGTTCGAATCTCCCCTCTAACATATTTTTCATTATGATATTTTTGTGTTCTTCAACAACACTTGTGAGAATTGTGATAGGCTAAGTAACTACATATATGGAACATTATATATTTTTACTTCAACAACACATGTGAGAATTGTGATAGGGTAAGTCACTACATATATGGAACATTATATTTTTACTTCAACAATCAGTACATATTTTTCATTATCATATATTTGTGTTCTTCAACAACACTTGTGAGAATTGTGATAGGCTAAGTCACTACATATATGAAACATTATATATTTTTATTTCAACCACACTTATAAGTGTTGTTGTAGGTTTCTATTTAAAAAAAGAAAAAAAATCAAAACTTGTGAACTGAAAGGGTGGTTGATGAGCTATATTTCCATGCAGTAGGTTCATGTTCGAATCTCCCCTCTAACATATTTTTCATTATGATATTTTTGTGTTCTTCAACAACACTTTTGAGTATTGTGATAGGCTAAGTCACTACATATATGGAACAACGTTGTTATAGCTAAATGTCGTCACTGTTGTTTTGCTTAAGGAGTTGTCGTTTGTTTTCTTAGCGCAACCCTTGTTTCCTAAGGGTTGGCAGTGATGATATACGACAACTCTTCCTTTGAAACCAGTTGTAAAACATAGGACTTTCTACAATACTTAGCGAAGCGTTGTAAATCTCCAGTTGTAGATGTATATTTTTCCTGTAGTGCGAGTACCCGTCCATTAATGTTATCTCCTTTTATCCAACTATGGATTCCACTAGTTGATCGATGCTGGGGAGAGGAAAGTTGTCCTTTGGGCAAGCTTTATTCAAGTCGCTGAAGTCGATGCAGATTCTAACCCCTCCATTTCTTTTAGTGACTATCACCATGTTAGATATCCATTGCGGATATTGATCCTTTCGAATAATCCCATCCATTTGTAGTTTCTTTAACTCGGCCTCTACCGCTGCTTGTAACTCGGGTGCAATTCTCCGCATTTTTTGTCGGATCAGCCTGAATTTGGGATCTATCCTTAAGTGATGTGAGCATACCTCCGGGTCAATTCCCTCCATATCGTGAATTTCCAAGCAAATACGTCCATGTGTTCCTTCAATAGACTTATCAGTTGCTCTATCTATTCATCCGATATGAGGGTTCTGATTCTTACTAACTTTGGTTCTTCCTCTATTCCTAGGTTAATCTGTCGGGTAGACTCTAAGGCCGAGAAGTTGGGCTTTGGTTCTTTGACCGACGTCCCCTCCTTTGGTGGCTATAAGATTTCTTTCTCGCCTGCTTCGTAGGCTATGGTGGCATGTGAGAGCATCTTCTCGAGTTCTTCCCCTACTTTGATTTCCTTAGCTTTGTTATTTTCTCGGCGATGTCTTGATCGCCTCTCTTCATTTTGTTGGATATAAATCTGTACGCATTGTCTTGCGGCCTGGGGATCGCCTAATACTTCCACAACCCCTCGGTAAGATGGGAACCTTAACCTCTGATGGTATGCCGACGTTACCCCTTTGATACTTGGGATCCAAGGTCTGCCGAGAATCGCCTCATAAGGCGATACGACGTCTACTACACAAAAGGTGGTAAGCGTGTCCAAATATCCTTCTCCATCCGAGACTCTGAGAGTGACTTCTCCCTTTGGAACGGTCACTGTACCATTGAAGCCGTAGATCCGATAAGTTGAAGGGATTAAAATGTCATCTGATAGCTTCATTCTTTTAAACGTGTCGTAGAAGAGGACTTCGACTGAGCTCCCACTATCCATCAAAATTCTCTTGACCCTCCATTCATCAATGAGTAAGGTGATCACAAGGGGATATCCATGTGTATTTGGCCATTCGACGGACGTCTTTTTCTGGAGTATACAAATAAAAAATTAATAAAATTTTATTCGGCTACATCATAACCAAGGTTTCATAGGTAAATATACATTTTGCCCACAACTAACCGTGTGGAACAATATAGAAGATTTCATTTTTTTTTAGTTCCATCACAATTCGATTCTCTCTTATGATTTCTGGTTTGAAGTAATGTTTTCGGTCCACAGTCTAAATTAAAAGACACGAACCCTTGAGTTGTCTAGCGTGAGATGGTAAATCAAAAGGGGAAATTCATTAATTTCACTGCAACCATTCACTGATGAGCAATGGGTGAGGTGGTCAAGCAATTTGTTGTTGATTCTTCCACGTCTCTGAAGAGAAAGAACTTAAAAAGGAAGTTTTTTGTTTTTATCTCAATCTCAAATCAGTTGATTCTTAAACCATATTTGTGATTAACATGTGGGTGTGTTTGATTTTGAAAGATCTAATTAGTTTATTGAAATTTTGCAAACAACTTAAATTTGGTAATTGAATATTTGGAATCAGCTATTTGATGATGAAAAGACTGTATACCGAAAATTGAGGTATGGTTTTTTAATTTTATTAAATTTCGATTATTTCTAAATTCGTAGATTTAGATTTGGGTTTTGTTTCTTGTTAGGTCAGAGAGCTATTTTCATCCCCAAAATCCAGTTTTTGTTTGTTTGTTTGATTTTTGATGTTTTTGAAATAATTGATCGATCCTTCTGCACAAAGGTTTGTTTCTCTCCCAACCTCCTCCTCTCCGTGTCAATTTCTTATCCACCTTTGCAAATTGATTCCCTGATTATGGGTTTTTGGTTTTACTTTTGATTGATAAGAACGGATTCAGGATTTTGTTCTAATTTTTATAAGAAATTAGCCTCAGAAAAAGGAACATGGTATGAAAAGACTTGGTATGCTAGGGTTTTAGCAACCTCTTTTAAATTTTTCCATGCCTTGTATCTCTGTTTTGTATTTGTCGATGTGTATATGCATTTTGTGGGAGATTTGAGCGGCAGACTAGATTATGGTTATAAGTTGAAGGTTGCTTTAGAAGGATTATTAAGGGGTGCCATGCTAGAAAGCATATGTAACTATGATGAGCAAAAAGGTTGTTTGTCTTAACAAAGCAAAGAGAAACAAAACAAAAACCACTATAAAATTGTGTTAGCAAACTCAAGGGAAGGAAGTACCCTAAATTATCTCGGATGTTTGTGGATCTTGGATTATTTTGTTATTCTATTTTGACACTAAAATGTCTTTTACCTCGTCTTCGGCAATTGTTAGTAAAACCCATGTGAATAAAAAAGCGGAAAAGCTTTGGAGTGAACTCGGTCCAGGACATGAGGAGCAACTCGTTAGAGACTAAATCAAAATTGAGGAGCAAACAGAGATCTCAAAATGATTGTAAGTATCATTTTCCTAGATTTTAAATTTATAGAATTCGACTATCTCAAACAAACATGTGAATTACCTTTTAAGTGGTCATAATTGTTGGTATGTTATTATGATATTTACTCTTAGCATGTTGGTGTTATATTTCATATTTCTCTTCTCTTGCCCAATCTCTTTAGACATGATGATTCTGCCATTCCGTGATGTGTTTTTACTTGTTGGTGTTTGTTTTGATCATTGTTTAGCGGGAGCGCGAGGTTTAAACGGGAGCGAGGCTTAGGGTGACATTGGGATGGATTTAGCATTGAAAAGTCTAGTTTGAAGATTAAAAGTTTCTTTGAAGTTTGTTTACTTGGGGATTGTGTAAATCTTTTCTTATGTCAAAGTTGGAATCACCATTGGCATCGGCGGATATTTTGATTTAATTCATGCGAGTAAAATGATTTTTTAATACAATTTCTTGTATAACGTCCTGGAAAAAAAAAACGTCCTTGTTTATGAACGCGTTGGCGCACTCAGGCTTTTGGTGTGGAAAAATACTTTTTAAATTAAAATTATATATTAAAAAAATTGTTTTTACCGCACATTGTTGCATCACTAGTTGTGTGGCAACAAATTTTTAAAATAAAATAAAACTGAAAATAAAATAATAATTAAATTATAAAATGGTTTTTGCCTCACCTTATTGCCTCACCTTTTAGTGTGGCATAAAACCTATTTATAAATAAAATAAATCACGAAAATAAAATAATAATTAAATTAATGAGGTGTGCCAATAACTTCTTGTCACCTGGTTTGTTTCCACCGCGGTGTGGCAAAATTTTTATGTGGCAAAGGATGTTGCCACACAAAAAGTGGGTTCTTGCCATCGATCGACGTGTTGCAGTACATGAAGTTTCTTGTAGTGATGGTATTGCGGGCGGGCCCAGGTTTGCGATCGATCCTTACTTGGTGTCTGTGAAAACGTTGTCTTAACAAAGTGTCTCAAGTACCCATCTCGGATCGGATCTTTGGACAATGTCTTTTACCTCTTAATTGTTAGTCGAGTGAACTCGGCAGTCGACAAAACTCAGGATGGTTTCTTTTCTCATCAAACTGGATTCCCCTAGTCTTTGGGTATCTGATGTCGTTTCTTTTTTCTACTTCCTTGAATATTTATTCCAACGGTGCGTTTAGAGGCGTGTAAGTTCTTAGTTCATGACGAGGCTTTTTTCCTTTCTCGACCCATTCATTCTTGCCCGAGCCTTGTTGTGGTGCCATCGGCCTTTTTTCTGATCGTTTTGAGTCTCCTTGAGGAACAACCTCTACCGCAGCGCTGGCTTCTTGTACTCCTCTATCCTGCGCCCCCTCTTGTATCTCTTCTAATGTGATTTAATGTTCTTGCATCTTCCTCATTTCCCTCAACGTTTGCGGTTTCTCGGTGTACATTGCTATCCAGATGGGGTCAGACTTTCCCAACGAATTTTCAAACCCAAAGATCTGTTGGTCGACATGTACCTTCTCGATATCGGTACATAGCTTCCTCCATTTGTCCGTCAGAGATCTTAAGGGTTCCCTGAACCTTCATGCCAGCGTGAATATCTTATTTACCCTTGGCCGAGCAATGCTGTTATGCATACAAGAAATGTTTCCACTAGGACGCCATAATTGCCTATGGACTCATCGGGCAAGGTATAGAACTAGTTCTTCGCCTCGCCTTCCAGACTTGCCGGAAAAAACTTGCACATGACCACGTCGTAGTTCTTCCATTGTAGTAGAGACATGCTATACATCTTGATATGCTCTCCTGCATTGTCGGTGTCGTCAAATCTGGATGAAAAGGTAGGTAGTGTACACTTTGGAGGGAATGGAATTCGTTCAAGCTCCTTGGTGAATGGAGTTTTCTGTGCTTCACTGATCACTTCTGCCAACTTGTCGTCCTCGCCATCCCTAGCCAACTTCTTGACCATTTGCTCAAGCTGCTTGAGCTTAGCCTTAGTTGTCGCATCGGGTCTCCCATTTTGCACTTCTCCATCAGTCGAGGAGCTCTCGGGAGGACCATACCCACTTTTTGTGTGGCTAGGGTCGGGTACACGTTCTCGTCCAGGAGGTGGAGTCCGAGTACGTCTTGATCGGGTGTGGTTACTGGAGGCTCCTCGGCTCGATGATCCTCGTGACCCAGATCTCTGGTTCCGAAGTTGATAGTTTTCATGCTCTAGGGCCAAATTTCTTCTTTGCAATTCCCTCATCAAGTCTTCCTGCCTTCTCTTGTTTTCTAGAATTTCTATCAATGTCGGGTCAGTGCTCTCATGGCTGGAATAAACATTTACATGGTTCCCTACCATGTTGGGTGGTGGAGCCGGTGGTTCCACGGGAGAGGCTATGGGGGTGGGGGGGGTGGGGGGACTGGTGGGATGTCTCTGGTGGTATTGCCCATTTTCAAACCCACTTTTCTAAGCCTCTTGCCCTCTTGATCCAGGGCAAATCGATACTCTGCACGTTGCCTTGCTCGCCTACGGTCCTCTCGTATCATTTGTGCTTCCTCATCGTCCTCTGTGTCTGATGCGGTCATTCCGTCTACCATGTCCCCTGGCCTCACTTGGCTCAGGTTGATCCGCAGTCCTCTTGGGGAAAGATCATCGTCTCGGCCAAGGTCGACTTCTTCGTTGACGGTTGCCATGCCTCCACCCGATGCCTGGGATTCTTCCCGCTGATATTGTCGAGAATCCGTCACTCCTTCATGCGCGCTAGTTCGCTATTCAGAATCGATTCCTAAGGATCCTTTTACCTGTCCGGAAGTGTTTTGCCATCGGCTCGGATCTGGTTTGTATCCTTCGGCTTGCCCGTCCCTACCTACGTCAGCAAAATACACAGTACCTCACTTTGAACTGTTTTCGAAAAGGTTAAGGATGAAGTACACCAATTCTGCTATTCAGAGAAGAAAAAGTTCATCTAAGTGTGATTCCTTTTACTTTGACACGTTGAACTCAGAAAAATAGGTGGTTTTGACTAATAGGACAGTCTTTTGAAATGTTGTTTTGTTACGTCGCTTTCGGTACTTTTCCCATGCATTAATCATTATTTGTCCTAACATTCCTTGTGCCAGAAATCATTAATCATCCGTACGTTTGATCGGAAAATTTCTTTCTTGGCCAGGGTTTGTAATGATGACTTCCGTCAATCGTTTTACCGGTGACCCAACTACACAGGTTTCCAAGACAAGATCTCTCGATCTTTTCCTCAGAATTCTGCAAGGATAGTTTTACCATGGGATTCTTTTGGCTTCCTAATGACGATGTACGGCTCTTGTTATGGGATTAGGATGAGACTTTCATCAAAGTGCTCACCATACCCTTTCTATCCGTAGCTTTGGAAACCCTAACTCAATGATTTTGAGTAGGTTTTGTCGCTGCTACAATCGTGTTTAACTAACCCATGACGAGATACGACCAGCGAGATGATTTTCATTCTAGCTTCTACCAAGCATCAAAGATGATATTTTTGGGAGCTTTTGAATCTTTCTAAAAGCTCATCATAGTCATAAAAGGGAACACAATCGACCATAACTCAAACTTGAGATTGTATTCATAATTATTTAAAGAACTTTGATGTAAAGAAAATATTTTCAAAAACAAAAAAAAATCACAAGTTTCTTTGACTCGAAATCGTAAGATAAGAAGATTTTTGCTTAACACGAAACAAGAAAAAGATGGTTCATATTGTTGACAGAGTTTTTCGACTCAAATGAAGACTCTGTGAGTTTCAATAAAGGTTGGACAAAAACGAATGTAAAAGCCTCGAGTTTCGGAGAAAAAATTACTTTAAAAGACTCATCTATCAACTCATCTGCTTTAACCACAATAGTCTTTCACTTAGCGTCAACTATCATCCAAAGATGTTTTACGAGCTTTTGAATCTCTCTTTAATGGTTTTTATGCAAGGTATCAAAAGACGTTATACGGTCCTCTTAGTCGGCGCCAGAATGTAGATATGGAAAACCCTACAACTACACCCAAAAAGAATCACAAACACACACATATTGAAGTAAACAAGCTAGAGATGTACAAGAACACAAGATATATGTGGTTCGGTATGATTACCTACGTCTACGGGGGTAAAGGGATGATTTTATTACTCGACTCAAGGTTACAAAATATGTATCTCACTAGCAAGTGCTCAATTCTCACTCTCAAGCTCTTGGTGTTCTCTCCTCTCTCACTTATTACTTGGTCCTTAGCTCTCTACATGGCTCTCTATTTATAGCTACAAGTGATGATACATCCAAGTTACAGTGTGGATCGTGGTACATCTTTCTTGATATCCTTCTCGGGCGATGGATAATGTCTTTTCCGAGATGTTAATTGGGCCGATCCAAGTGATATCTTCTCCCAATGTCCTTCCACCCGATGTTGATTACTCAGTGAGTAGGGCCAATGTCGTCCTTGATACTCTCAGCCCGAGTCTTGCTTTGACCAGATTCTTCTTATCTTTTCACCGGCTTTGAAAGATCATTTATTACTCTCGTACCCGATAGGCATCACATCAGGATTTTACCTTTACACGTATCGACTTCACGGGCATCTCTTTTCTCGTGCCAAACTTGGATAGAGTGATTCGGTGCTTCATACTTCAGCTACTATCGATACAGCATTTCCTAGGATTGCTCCACATGGATCTATGGATTATTCACACCTACATACAGCTATATAGCAATCTTCATTCACCTTCTGTCTGTGACAAGTCTTTATAACATGAAAATGTTTAATTTAAAATACTGCAAACCATTGGAAGCTTTACCTGATAATTTTGGAGCATTTCCCTGGAGAAAATGACTGAGAAATACTGGAATATCGGAAAATTTGGTAAACACCAATGGCACTCACGGCGATCTAAGCATCTTAAAATAGCTGAAATACCTTCTTTTGGCAGGTGGTGCAGTAAAGTAAAATACTGCACATTGTTAGAAGCTTCAACTGAAGATTTTGGAGCAGTGACCCCGTTAAGATACCTCAACTTGGCAGCCCCAACTCTTAGGTCTCTTTCCCTTACAGGAACGAATATCAAGAGCTTGGATATCAATTTTCCGTGGTTAACGCAACTTACTCTTTTTTGTGAGGACTTTCTAGATGAAGTATGTTCGTCATATCCTAGTCTTCAATCACTTAATCACCAGCTGCTCTCATTTGATCAAGATTCCCCTATGTCCTTGTCTTAAACAACGCTGGGAACATGGAATTCTTCCCATAGGAATGCTCCAGAACAAACCTAATCTTAAGAGTATTATCTATTATAAAGTGCTACCAGTTTCAAGGCTTTCGAGTAAATAATGGTGGTATTGAGAATGAAGTTGCTATATTTGGCGCTAAAATCCAACATGATTCTATTCAGGACTTCACTGTGAATTTTTTCCCAGTTCAAAGTTCTGCCAAAATTACGAGGAAGGAACTCTCTTCAGAGTTTAACCATCTTCCAGTGCCCCTAAGTGAAGGATTCTTTAACCTATGATATGAAATCGCTCTCAAGTCTTCACCATTTGCGCGCTGATTTCATTCAAAGAGACGAGCACCGAGGAGATCCATCTACTTTCTGGGACTTGATCAATTTGCTGGAGTAGAAGGTACTCTCTCTTTATAATGTCATTTTTGGTTTCCAATGTCTGTTGCATACTCAACGTACTTGACTCTTGCCCAGGCTGCCCTTAGTCACATGTGGAGTGCCTTGATACGATCGAACAATGTCCATTAGATGTTGGTCACGTGTCAGTCATCCGTTGTCCATCTCTAGGGCTTTGTGTATTAGTTCAAAGATGTAAGAGAAACTTATTTCTCATGCAGACGACGAAAAATAAATGAAATAGATATTTGTGGCTGCACTGTTTTTCAGCTAGATTTGTCCTGAATCATTGATTTGGGAGGTGTTTTTACACCAATTTCTTCTAATTCTCTGCTAATCTGTTGTATCAATACAACAATTGGCATCAGGGCCGTTCTTTTCACTCAAAAATCATCCAATTTTTTTTTCTAGCCATGACTTTGAAGGAAGTTGAAACTGAGGTTGAAAAATTGAAGGGATCTCATGATATTCTTAACACAAAACTCACAGATCTAGGTGGTTCAGTTGCTGCTTTAACCACAAAGTTTGATAATCATATGCAATTACTTGAGCAATCAAATTTTCTTCAAAATCATAATGAGAGACCTACTGATTCTCAGAATGAAACTCATGATGCTCATAACTTTAATCACCAACTACAACTTCTTTCCACTATCATCATACTCGAATTCCAAAGCTAGATTTCCCAAGATTCGATGGTGATAATCCAAGGAGTTGGATACAAAAAAGTGAGACGTATTTCAAGATCAATGATACCGAGGAGAACCTGAAGGTGAATATTGCTTCGATCTACTTGGAAAGTAAAGCTGAGAAATGGTTTTTAAATTTTCAAGTAAATAGACCTCGTATTACATGGTCAGATTTATTTGATCATATTTGTGCTAGATTTGAAAACCCCATTGAAGAAAAATTTGTGGGTAGTTTTAATAAGCTTATTCAGAGTTCAACATTGGATGATTATTATGAAGAGTTTGAATCTTTGAAAGCCTTAATGTTAAACATGAATCCTTCACTTACTGAAGCTTATTTTGTCATGAGTTTTCTGAGTGGTCTCAAGGAGGAAATTGGTAACTCTGTCTCTATGTTTCAACCAACAAATTTATCTGAAGCTTTCTCTTTAACTAGATTACAAGAGCAGAAAGTTAATATTGTAGCTACAGCTACTAAACCATTTACTAGATCATTCAATACATCATTTCATAACAACATACAATTTTTCACCTAATTTTCCTCCTAAAGCCATACTCACTTCCCCTAAATCTGCTCCACTGACACCAAAATCCATCTCTACTCCTCAACCCAAATCCAACTCTGCAAGCCCTACTATCAAAAGACTCACTCCAGAGGAAATGCAGAAGAGAAAAGATCAAGGCTTATGTTATAACTGTGATGCAGTTTATAGGTCAGGGAACTTTTGCAAGGGGAAACAAAAAAATATTCATGCTACAAATGGATCCTACTGAGTCACTTGATACCGAAGAGGAGGAGGAGGTTTTTGAAGAAGTTGTTGAGTCTATAATTCACTCTGACATTGAGATATCACTTCATGCTCTCACAGGAACATCTACAGGGGACACCATAAGAATTCCAGGTGTTCTAAATAAGCATAAAGTCTCCATTCTGATTGATTCTGGTAGCACCACTAGCTTCATTGATAGCATTTTAGCTTCTAAACTCCATTGCAACATTCTTCTCACTGCTCTAATGTTGGTAACCGTTGTTAATTGAGACACAACTAGCAGTACTAGCATCTGTTCTAAGCTTACATGGAGTATGCAAGGACACAAGTTTGTAGACGATCTGAGAGTTTTACCATTGGGAGGCTGTGATATTGTACTTGGAGCGGACTGTCTCAGGACATTAGGTGATGTCCTCTTTAACTTTTCTAAGCTCAGCATTTCATTTAAGTACCACAATAAGAAGATCACCTTACATGGCTCTACACCAAATACTTCCTTACTGATGATGAGTGGGGAACCTGTCAAGAATTTTTTTCCCAAAACTTCTCATGGCATTGTGGGTCACTTATTCTCCATTTCCACCCCAACTACCCAACCAACTACTCCACCAATGCTTCTTCCTATCCTAAATGACTTCAAAGACATTTTTCAAGAACCTACTCAATTACCTCCAAAAAGAGCATTGGACCACTCAATACCTTGACAACCTAATGCTGCTCATGTCAATCAAAGAGCCTACAAATGTCCATATATCTAAAAAGGAGTAGTTGAACAACTTGTGCAGTACATGCTTAAAACTAGCATTATACCACCTAGTCATAGTCTTTTTGCTTCACCAATTTTGGTGGTTAAGAAGAAAGGTAATTCTTGGAGATTTTGTGTGGATTATAGGAAGCTTAACAACATTATCATTAAGGATAAGTTTCCAATTACTATAATTGATGAGCTTTTGGATGAATTAAAAGGTTCCATATTCTTCACTAAGATTGATTTGAGGACCGGGTGCCACCAGATCAGAGTGATTGATACTAATGTATTCAAGATAGCATTCAGAACACACCATGGTTACTATGAGTTTAAGGTCATGCCATTTGGCATGACAAATGCACCTGCCACATTTCAAGCTTTAATGAATGATATTTTCCAACCAGTTTTGAGGAAAGTTATCTTGGTTTTCTTTGATAACATCTTAGTTTATAGTCCCAGCTTAGAAGCACATATAGAGCATCTCAAGTATGTTTTTTCCTTACTCAGACAACATAATCTCTTTGCTAAATTCTCCAAGTGATTTTTTGGTCAATATTTGGAGTATTTGGGTCATATTATTATAGATGAAGGTGTGTATGCTGATCCTAATAAGATATCTTGTATACAACAATGGCCACTTCCTACCACTATTAAAGAACTCAGAGGCTTTCTTAGCCTTACTGGCTATTATAGAAAATTTGTTAAAGGTTATGGAGATATTGCTAAGCCACTTACTCTGTTGCTCAAAAAGAACTCCTTCAATTGGAGGCCTGCAGCCACACTTGCTTTCATTCAACTCAAAGAAGAAATGATAAATACTCTCATACTAGCTAGCTTTGCCAGATTTTACAAAACCATTTGTGGTAGAAAGTTATGCCATTGATCTATGT
Source organism: Papaver armeniacum (assembly GCA_023531295.1). NCBI lineage: Eukaryota > Viridiplantae > Streptophyta > Magnoliopsida > Ranunculales > Papaveraceae > Papaver > Papaver armeniacum. The sequence continues at coordinate 170,151 of JAJJWW010003236.1, forward strand.
GTGGGAGCTTTTTACTACAATAGAACAAACGAATTGCTTATTTCAACAAACCTTTGGGACCAAAAGAACAAGCCTTATCTACATATAGGAAGGAATTCATGGCTATTGTCTTAGTTGTACAAAGATGGAGGCAATATTTGCAAGGTACTAAATTCATTATCAAGACTGACCATCAAAGCATTCAATACTTTCTTGATCAGGAGATTACTACTGCCTTGCAACAAAAATGGCTTATTAAATTACTAGAATTTAATTATGAAATCCAATACAAAAAGGGTGCTGACAATATGGTAGCTGATGCTTTATCTAGAAGACCTGCTGATTCAGTAGATTGTAACTCAATCTCAGTCTCTGCTCCAACTAGGGTGCAAGATGTTCTTCTCAGTTATTCTCAAGATGCCAAGGCAGATCAGCTCATTTCACAATTATTACTTCAAGCTGATTATGTGTCACATTTCAACTTTAAAGAAAGTATCTTAAGATACAAAAATAGGATTTACATTGGCACTGGAAGTAATATTAGACATCATTTGTTGGAATCCTTGCATGCATCTATCGTTGGTGGCCATTCAGGTATACAAGCCACTTATATGTAAGAGAAAGAAGACACTTTTATTAGCCAGGGATGAAGAAAGATATTTTGCTCTTTGTCTCTCAATGTGATATTTGCCAAAGAAATAAAAATGATTCAACTACTCATGATGGTCTCCTACAGCCTCTCTATATACCTAATCATGCTTGGAAACACATTACTATGGACTTCATAGATGGTTTGCCTATCAGTGACAGAAAGAGTGTTGTTCTAGTCATTGTAGACAGATTAACTAAGTATGCTCATTTTATTGCTCTGCAGCATCCCTATACAGCTGCCTCTGTAGCTCAAGTATTTCTCAATCAGGTATTCAAACTTCATGGCTTACCTTCTTCAATTGTCTCTGATAGAGATAAGGTCTTTACAAGTAATTTCTAGCAAGATTTGTTCAAAGCTGTGGGAACCAAATTGAACCTCAGTACAACATATCATCCACAGACTGATGGTCAAACTTAGAGAGTTAATGCCTGTATAGAGAATTATTTAAGGTACATCACTGGTCATAAACCAAGCAGCTGGACTAAATGGCTTGCACTTGCTGAATGGTGGTATAATACCAGTTTTCATAAAGGATTGAAAATGTCTCTATTTCAAGCATTATATGGTTATTCTCCTCCTCATCTGGCTTTCCCTTCTTCCACTACTACTTTTGTTGCTACTGTGGAATCTTACTTGAAAGAGAGAGCCAATATGATGGACTTACTTAAACAATCACTTCAAAAGGCTCAGGATAGGATGAAACTCTACACAGATACTTCCTAAGTAGAAAGGTCTTTTGAGGTGGGAGATTTAGTCTACCTAAAATTGCATCCATACATACAAGCTTTTGTATCCTTGAGACGCAACTTTAAACTTTCTGCTAAGTTTTATGGCCCTTTTCTAGTTCTGCAAAAGCTAGGCCATGTGGCTTATAAGTTGGAGTTATCTTCTCATTCACGCATTCACCCAGTCTTCCATGTCTCTCAGCTGAAGAAGCACATTGGTGCGCAGATTATTCCTTCTCCGACACAACTAGTGGTTGACCTCAATAGAGATATCATTATGCTTTCAGAGAACGTGTTGCAGACAAGGACTGTACTCATGGGCAATAAACTGATACGGCAGGTACTGATTCAATGGACCAATTCCTCACCGGAGAATGCCACCTGGGAGACCGTCTCCAACATCAAAGCTCACTACCCTAAATTCATCCTTGAGGACAAGGATGTTGCTCAGAGGGAGTCAATGTTGCATACTTAACAGTAACGCCTACTGCCAGGATGCACTTAGTCACATGTGGAGTGCCTTAATACGAGCGAACATTGTCCATTAGATGTTAGTCACGTGTCAATCATCCATTGTCCCTCTCTAAGGCTTTGTTTATTGGTTAATTTAAAGCTGGAAGAGAAACTTATTTCTAAGACAAAGAAAAATAAATGAAATAGATATTTGTGGATGCGCTGTTCTTCAACTAGATTTGCATGAATCATTAATTTATGAGGTGTTTTTACACCAATTTTTTCTAATTCTCTGCTAATCTGTTGTAGCAATACAACATGTCCCTTCCTTTATTTTCTTCGTTAATTTTTTGTTACCAATTCTCTCTATTTCAGTACGTTGGACACGACATAAGCTTAATACAGAGTCGCATAACTGAGTTTTAGAAACACTTCGACGGATTTTCTTTGCAAAACTTTTTTTTTCTTTTTTTTCTTTGTAAGTGTGCATGTGCCAAGGTGGAAATGCAAATTCACCATCTCACCGAAGAAACGCTCGAGGACCGAACCTGGATGCGACATAGACGTTCAATCTTCAACTCTAGCTCAACGGAATCTGCTGGTTCGTAGCATGTAATATTGCAGCCAGTAACATAGTTTCTTTTTTCTCTTTTTTTTTAACAGTGGTTTTGGACAGACAGTTTAGAAAACCAAACCAAAACCATTTTGTGAGTGGGAGGGGTTGGACCCGCCCACTGGAAACTTGTAGGGGCTATTAAAGGGTGGTTTGGGGTCCACGTCATGTCTCCCACTCAGTAAGTTAGCTCCACAGCAAACAAACATTGCTGTTAATTTAGCTAGGATATCCAGCTCTTCTACCTTACTCCAAAACTTTAACTGGAATGGCCTAAATCTTCATTTACTTTTGACAGCTTTTACTGTCCATTCCAAATCTTGATACTCAGGATAACTGTAATTACTTTAATCTTTTGTTAAAGGCCGGGTCATCTTGGAGCTAGACATAGCCCAGATGACGTCACTGTTGTACCTCTGGAGTAGGTTGCTCTTTTGAGCTACTTGTCTCTTTTCTTATAAACAAAAAGAAACTGTTTAGATTTTTTGTTTTTTTTATACTTTTGTAGTTTTCACAGTTCACTTGAGTAACTTAATGAGTTGTTGTTTCTCTAGTTTGTGTATGTGATACCACTCTGGGTTCCATTGTATCAGGTTCTTACTATTCCTTTTCTTTTCAGACACATCCTTAATCTTTGGGAACTGGGTTTCATTTTAATAGATCTCAGAAACTCTCTTTCACTCTATTCACTTCGCATCAAAAGTTCCCAATTATGTGAACCCTAAAAATCTCACAGTTCCCTCTATAAATCCCTCTTGGTTAGTTAATGGGGAATTTCAGTCAGCTCCCATCAGATATCCTACTAGACATTATTACTCGTTTACCAACAGAATCAATCTTAGACTGCAAATTGGTTTGCAAGCCCTGGAAAAATTTGGTTTCTCACCATCCTTCCTTCATTCAATTGCATTCCATCCGCCTTCTCAATCATTCTTCTGATTCTGCTGGTGAGTTAAGCTATCTTGTGTTAATTGGTACTGATGATGAGCTTTACTATTTGGAAATGATGAGAAACATGATGGAACACCTGTTGGTGGTATGAGAAGGATCAATTTAACAGTTCCATTTCCAACTGATAATTGGAATGAATATAAGATTGTTGGTTCTCTTAATGGTTTAGTATGTCTTTATGGATGGAGAGAAGATGCTTATTATATCTGTAACCCTGTGACCAAAGAGTATTTTATGCTACCAGAGATTAAGTGTGATTCTGATGATGATGAGTATATTCATTGTTCAAGAAGATTTGGTTACCTTCCTTTAACTAATGAGTATAAAGTTGTTAAATTTGTGTTAAGGAGAGAAAAGGAACTTAGCTGGTTTTACATGAGAGAATGTAGATTTATAGAAGTTTTTGTATACACTCTTGGCAGTGGTAATGGGTGGAGAAATGTTGGGAAGGTACTCAGGGTAGATTCATAATCTTACGAAATTTATCTCGAACTTGGTGTTTATGGTGATCTTGGTGTCTTTGTGAATGGAGTGTTGCATTGGGAATATAAACGGAGGAAGGTTTTTGACCTTGGATTTGGCAGGGGAGAAGGTTGAATATCTTTCACCACCTGATTTTCCACCAGACCGTAAGTGGTTTGATTATACTGTTAGGGTTTTTGATGAAGTTTTATGTTATGGTGTCATATGTTACAATCAAAGCCTCAAAATACATGTTATGACATATGGCTACTGAAAAAGGAGAAAAATGTTTCTGACACGAGAGAGAAGGTGGAACAAGATCCATTGGGCTGGGGCAAAGAGTTTAGCTCTCCCGGAAGAGAACCATTAGCCTTTACCAAGAGTGGTGGTCTTTTATGTTTCAGTTATAGGACTCTTAATATATATGACCCGGCAGCTTCAGCCTTGAAAACGCTTGTGAGTTTTAGTGCATTCAAACAAATAATCCCCTACAAGACCACTTTAGTTACATTGAAAGGATTAGCAGCAGAAGAAGAAGATATAAAATTTCTGGAGTCAGGATACAAATTTATGGATCCACTTAAGTTTGAGGAGATAGCAAGCCGCGATTTGCTGACAATCCAGCTGTAAATTTGAGACCCCTGATACATGGTAATCTTCTCTGAGTTTCTGAAGTAATTCTAATGTCATTGTATGTTGTTATTGGTTTTAACTTGAGATTAGATAACACAAACCTTTTCACATTATCTTGATGGATAGCTATTACATAAAACTTATCGTTGATATGTTTTTTATGTTATGAATCTCATTTTTATGGCAGTATTTTCTTGCTTTAGTTAAGCTATATCGCTTTGTTAATATGCAATTTGTTGCCCTCTTGTTCTAACTGGAACTGAAGAATGTGGATACATATTTTACGTACTTGTTTCATTCTTATACATTGGAGTATGGAATCATAATCGTGGAAACGAGAGCTTTCCCAGCAGTATGTGGAAGACTGTGTTCTTACTTCTTTAGCATAAGTGATAGATAGTTTGGGGATCCAAATTTGCTCATCTGTTTGTTATGCTAAGGTACATACACTTTCATATCATATGATTGGAAGTTTCAATAGTAAAATACACGACGCATCGCTGATTTTTAGTTCCTAGACTTTGTTGGGTACTTAGCCAGAATTGAGTTTTCCAATATGGAGATGGAAAGGTAGCAATGTAGCATCCTTTAAAGATAAATAATTAGTATGGTTTTAGTTAACCACAGAATTGAAACATAAATTATGTAAGCTATCACATAGAACTTTCTTTGCCTACTTGACTCGAAGACTCGAGATAGAGATAGACACAGAGCATAGGATAGTACCATTACTTAAAACGCTTGAGAGTTGAATGAGATCTACCTCAACTGCTGACATGGATTTTCACTTGTTGAATTTTCATGTGAAACAGTTGCAGTGAGTATCAAAAAACTGGGAGCATAAGCACAGAATCAGTGGTCTCTGAATAAACTGAGTGGATTTCTCCATGGATTACTTAAAACGAAATTACAACAGCAAAAATAAGGAACACCATATACTGAACTATATATATATATATATATATATATATATTTTGAAGTATATTTACTGAACTATTAAAATGAATTTCATAAGCAAAATGACAGCTAAATATCTATTTACATAGCTTTTAGTTCTTAGAGTATTACCATACATGAAGATAAAAATTCACCTACAGTAACCAAATGTTAATAAGCTTTGCAGAATTTTAGAGCCAAAACTGTTAGCTGCCTGCTTTTACTATAGGATTTCTCTCTTAGATAATTTATCAACTTCCATATCTGAAATGACTTCGTTCAAAAATTGGTGAAGATCCTTCTCTCTATCCTTTGCAAGTACAACACAACCCTGCAGTTCATTGTTCAACTGCAGTTCATTGTTCAACAGTTTTTTTATTAATTACCTTATAGTTATCTGGGAACTATTCAAGGAATGCAAATAAATGGATCAAATTCTACATGAGCCGAATGGACAAATAGAATTTTGTCACCAGTGCCATGACCATACAGAGAGCTTGATTGAAATCTAGTAAACCTAACAACAATTTTCAATGTAAAGTGAAAATAATAATCAATCAATAAAATATGGTAATATTGTGTATCTCTGACTTAAGAACAGGTGAGAGAAAGTAAATCTCACTTAAGGAAAAAGACCTTAGCATCCATATTTCACAGACACACCTTAGAGACTAGAAAAAGAAATAGCACGTGCGACATACACACACAAAGGTAACTCACACAATTATAGTTACAACACAGTTACTGCCAAGTACATTTCACTACCCCCCTCAAGCTCATGAGGAGTCAAGACTCTGAGCTTGTTTCGCAACAGATCAAACCTTGGACCCTGCAAAGCCTTGGTAAACACATCTGCCACTTGATCCAATGTTGAAATGTAGAAGACTCGAATTTGATCTGACTGAACTAGCTCCCGGATGAAATGGAAATCAATGGCAACATGTTTCATTTTACTGTGCATAACAGGGTTGCTAGCCAAAGAGAGTGAAGATATATTATCACAACCAATAGTAGGAACAACAGGCAAAAATATATGTAAATCCCCGAGTAAGTTACAAACCTAGACCAATTCAGCTGCAGTTTGAACCAAACATCTATACTCAGCCTCGGTACTAGACCTAGAAACAGTGGATTGCTTGCGAGAAGACCAAGTGATTGGATTCGAACCAAAAAAGAGACAAAAGCCACTGGTGGATTTTCTGTCAGTTGGATTACCTTCCCAATCTGCGTCACTGAACCCTTGCAGAGCTACTAGTCCTTTTGTAAACAGAATTCCATAGTCTAGAGTACCTTTAATATAGCGGAGAATTCGTTTGGCAACAATCATATGGGCTGTAGTTGGTCGTTGTATATGTTGACAGACCTGATTGACAGCAAAGCTGATTTCAGGTCTTGTCCAAGTGAGGTATTGCAAGCCTCCTACAATAGATCTAAATTCTGTGGGATTCTCAAGAAAGTCACCATTACTAGGTATAAGCTTAGTAGAAGGACATGCAGGGGAATGACATGATTTTGCCCCTAACATGTGATCGCTGTCGTATGCGTCAAAAATAATTTCACTTTCTCAATCCACTAAATATAAATATAGTAAACGATAAGAAAGAGTTCGTATCCACAGAGAGGCGTTGGTTGTTATAAACTTTCAGTTTCTAGAATAACCCAAAGTATGTTTGTTGTATTTAAGCAAATAAGAGTAAATTAAAAGCAAAGTAAATTGTAAAGAATAATCAATGGAGAGAGATATTGGTCAAGGAATTCATCTTCAATCTTAGACATGTGCTTGCATATATGATTAGAATTACAATTTAATCTCTTGTGTTATCAAAAGCCTAGAGAATCAAGAAAGCAAGATAATCTATTAATTTCTCATGTTCATCAACACACACATTAGGGTGCGTATGTGAATTCTTCCTAAAGAATAACCTAACGCCTTGCGCTAATCAAGTTCAATTCCTAGGAGCATTAAGTTTCAGAAATAGGCTAATCAATGCAATTGTCATGCGTTGCGCAAAACAATTCGGACAATGGTCAAACTCTACATATGATTACGAGAGTGTATCACTACAAACCGTAAACATATCATGCTACTTATATTCAAGGTTATCGCTTGATGAAAAACCCTAAAATAGCTATGGACTAAGATGCAAGTTCAATTAATTGGCCACTTAACTAATCAAACACCATAATCCTATCACAATACTTCAATCATGTGATCATAGAAACCGCAGAGAATTGAACGATAAACAAGAGAGAAAACTAATACATAAAGCAAACACAAGTTTTAGAAATCGGACTACATCCTTAACCAATAATAGAGAATTTAGCTACTCATAGCTATGGAGTTCATCACCAAAAATATCAAAGGAATAAAGAAGAAGATGAACAAAAGCAAACCCTAGTTGTGTAACCAAAAACGCTCTCCAAAGTTCCAAGAAAAGATATGAGATATGATCCTAAAAGTTGTAGAATTCCTCTTTTTTATAGCCTTTTTCTCCTTCCAAAACTAGGTTTTGTCTTCAAAGTCCATTAGATGTACATCCACCAAGCCCACGAGAGAGAGAAACCCATGTAGAAAATATGTCCAAAAAGTCTTCGCCGGAAGGCCGGAAATCGGCCGGAAAGTCGCCGGAAATCGGCTCCGGTGACCGGCAAAGTCCGCCCGGTCACCGGTCAACGGGTCAACTCGAGCGAGTCAACCAGGTCAAGACGAATCGGACGAGTCAACTCAAGTCAGACGAATCAGAGGCTGAGTGAGTTGAGTCAAGTCTAACTCAGCCTGACTTGTTTTGGCCCAAAGCCATTTTTGCAGGCCATCTTGCTAGGCCACACCCCTGATGCACCATCATTGTTACTTCTCTGCCAGCCATCATGGCCCTGGCTGCCATTTACATTACTACTTCAATCCATTCTCCCTGTACTACAATCTCTTTTCACAAATATGACCATGTGCATTCCAGCCTTGCCTCATTACCAGCAACACAACACCCAACCAGTCCACCACCAGAATCTGCTCCGTAGTCATCATTTCCATCTCCAATATTCTCCAGTCCCAACACCAGAGTCGATCCCTGCATTCCTTTCCATCTAGCGGCACCATCTCAACTTCCATCCTAGGCTTCAGCAGAACCACACCTGCAATTCCCTAGCAATAATCATTCCACCCAGCTTCACTGAATTCCATAACCCTGACCTGAACTCCATCAGCTTGCAACATTTCCTCCCTGTAATGCAAACTGCAGCTGCTTGGCTCAGTTCCTGCACTATCATCCTTCTCTGCCTAGCTCACTACCAACAACAACCTTGATAAGCTCAAACCTGAGCTGCAATCCAATACTGACCACCATTTTTCGCTTTCTCACGCTGCAACTCGAGTTGCAATCTCATTACTCCGGTATCATGTGCTTCAGCCTTCTCCTTGCCAATTCTATCTCACCACCCGAGCCATCTCGGCTAATCCTTTCACTCTCCCAAGCCACCAGGCTCAATCAACAAAGCCACCACCAACACTCACTATCTGCACTTGAGCCCTGCACAACTCTGCCATTCTCATTTCAGCTTTGATGCACCACCAGCACCAGCCAAAGTCACACTCCACCTGTTGCTACTCCTGCCTCTTTCCTGAGCCACCAACAAGCTCCCCGGAGTTCACACATCTTTCTCCCTTGCCGCACAAAGACCTGTGATCAAACTCCAACCCGCACTTCCCCTGACCTCCACCCGGTCTTCTCGTGCCTCTTCTCAATTGCTACTTGAATCCCAGCTCAGGCTCCAACAGCAGCACTTCCACACTGTCATGACCAGCTCATTCTATCTCAGGCCACCTCCATCTGCTTTGGCTAATAGCCTCAATTCCTCCATCACCGGCTCAAGCTTCACCTCGTAATCCTAGCATGCCTCTTACCAAATCAAAGCTGACTATCACCTCACAAAAAACCACCATTGCCTCGGTTATCACAACGACAACACCAACCATATTGTAGCCCTGTCTTGTAAACCGCAAGCATCAACCTAACCGAGCCACCGCATCAATCCCGAGGCCATTCGGTCCAAGCTTCCACCTGCCCATTTGTACGGCTCTCGAATCTATGTTGCAACTCCAGTCACAATTTGGCTCGATCAAGCTCAACATCCCAGCTGCCACTCACCGGCCGCCCGAGTTCACTCCATCCGCATTGCAGCATCCGAACTCCCGGCCCAGCCATAACCGACACCAACTTTCTTGCCCTCAGAACTCAACATGACTTACCAAAGACCATTCATTACCAACCGAGCCATCTCCATCCTTGCACCGCAATACAACAAGGTGCCCCCATCCGATGAGTAACACATAGCCAATCTCGAAACCCAGATCTAATTTATCACTTAAACTTCAACCCCAGGACAAACAAATCTAAGAACCCTGAATCCATCTCAGAAAACATCATCACCATATCAGATTCACCACCAATTTCATACTCAGAACAATTCATCTTAATACCCTAAATTGATTCTCTAAATTTCTCGTGTTCTTGACTCACTTCATAAAGAAAAATACAACTCAAATCAATAAATCCAAACCGAAAAACAAATCTCTTTGCCCGAGCTTCTCAACTCGATTCCACCAACCACAAATTCTCGATCTCTCCTGTCCTCTATTCTGATCTCAAACCCCATAGACCCATATCCTCAATTGTTCGAATTGATTCATCACCTCCATCTCTCGCTCTCTCTTGATTTCTCGGCTACAATAAGTAGTGTTTCTTTTCTTCTCTTCTGGTGAAAATATTGAATGAAATGAAATGAGAAGAAGAAAATCGATTAGGGTTGTAATGATGTGTTTGGATATTGACACCCCTCTGGCTCAGATAAGGGGTACCCCAATGGATGCCCCATAACATGTTGTGACTGTCATTTAAAACCTCTCCAAAAGAAAGTTGTCCCTTAACCTTGGGTCAGCTCTGGATAACAATTGCCTGTAAGATGACTATTTCGCCCTTTTGCTCAAATTGGGTAATTTCTCCTTCTTTTCCTTCACGCGACTCCATTGCACCTATAAAACTCAAAAGCACGCATAAAGTACATAATTCACAAGAGAAATAGCAAAGAAAGCATAAACTCTATATAGTAAATACGGTGTATTCTACACCTATCAGATTCCCCCACACTTAGACTTTGCTAGTCCTCGAGCAAATCAAACAAAACAATAAAATACAACAACTCCGTGTCGTCGAGGCTACGGTCACTTTTAGCATAAATAACAAGCCTTTAAACCCCTAGGTGTCCCTAGTGGACGAGTTATAGTCTCGTGAAGGTTTACTAGAGATATACCTACAAAACCTATATTTCAAACTCCGTCTATTTGTGACAAATCAACGAATGAATTCAAAATGACTACAGGAGGAGGTACCTTGCAAATTCAATTCAAATATTAGTAAATAGACTCTAATTAGATAGTTGAACAAGCCACAATACTCGGAAACTAACAAACCACAATCACAATGAAAGATTAAGAAGATGGATATAGATGTAGATGTTGGCGAATATTCACAAGTGTTCGATGTTTCCCATATCTGTCAAGGTCACGTTTAAGATGAACCTAATCCTATTGGATTGAGCTACTTAGTGCTGAATGCTACATCAACTCACTGGCATATACAAGGGAACAAAAAGTGACTTTATTCAACACAATAATTTTTTTTTTTTTTATAAGATTGGATCAAATCGATCCAATTTCTTTTTTTTTTTTTTTAGACGGCATGATTAGATCTTTTTGGATCCAAGCGCATGCTTCTTGTCAGCAAGTACATGATAGTTGCCTTGGATCCCGCATTCCACGCTTGTTTAGGCGACGGAGATGGGACTACGTTTCACACATACCGCTATTCCCAAGTGTCTTTTTATTCCGTTTTGGTCTAATTGGTCATTTTTTTTTTTTTTTTCATATATTTTTCATTCATTTTTTTCTTTTTTCTTTTTTTTTTCAAATTTTTTTCTTTTTCTAGTAACTCAACCACTCTATTTCATCCTAGCAAGTAATAACACGTCGATTTTTAGTGACCCACCAAAGCACTTAGAGAACAATAGATAAATATGGAAAAATAAAAAATAGAATGTGATATGGTGATATTCCGAGATATGGTAACAACTATCATGTTAATTTGTGATTTTTGAACTATATTCGTCCCTTTTAGTTAATTGGTTCCTCAACTCCCCGCATTCAAAATGGTTCCATCCACTAATGGTGTCATCCTAAAGGCACAAGTTCTAGATTTCGGAGTTCAAAAAGCACAAATTTTTTTTTTTTCTATTTTTCTATTTTTTTTTTTTTTTTTTTTTTAAAACATAAAACAAACTAAAACATATAAATGCTCCCCCACACTTAAACTTTACATTGTCCTCAATGTAAATTGAATCGTCCAAAGAAAGTCAAGGTGGGAAATCCTAATAATACGCAAAAACAAAGAAAATAAAAATAAAAGCAAATGCATAAAAGTAAAAAGATAAGGATAAAGATACAAAACCGGTGGGTTGCCTCCCACTTAGCGCTTGTTTTAAAGTCGACGGCCCGACGTACTCCTTGTTTGCTAAGACTCCTCCGAGGGAGCACTTCCACAAGGTTAACTCCTTCCACGATTTCCGAAGAGAAGTTCTCATAATATGGTTTCAACCGGTGCCCATTCACTTTAAGTTCATTACCTGTAGCTAAACTACGAATTTCCACTGCACCATGAGAAAACACATTAGTCACAATAAAAGGTCCGATCCATCGTGACCTCAATTTACCCGGAAATAATTGCAAACGAGAATTAAACAAAAGCACTTTCTGCCCTATGCAAAATTGTTTATTAGAAATCATATTATCATGAAAAGATTTCGTCTTTTCCTTGTAAATCCGTGAGCTTTCAAATGCATCATTGCGAATCTCCTCTAACTCTTGAAGTTGTAACTTCCTTTGCTTTCCAAAGACCATCCAACTCCATGTTGCATTGCTTAATAGCCCAAAACGCCTTATGCTCAATTTCCACGGGTAAGTGACAAGGTTTACCATAAACAAGCCTAAAAGGAGACATCCCAATAGGTGTTTTATATGCGGTTCTATACGCCCACAAAGCATCATTAAGTCGCATGCTCCAATATTTCCTTGTTGGGTTCACCGTCTTTTCAAGAATTGATTTCACCTCTCGGTTGGAAACTTCTGCTTGTCCATTAGTTTGCGGATGGTAGGGAGTTGCAATCCTATGCGACACATTGTACTTTCTTAACAAGCTTTGCAAGAACCTCGTTTTTGAAGTGTGATCCTCCATCGCTAATTATAGCCCTTGGAATTCCAAACCTTCCAAATATATTAGCTTGCACAAAATCTCAAACAACTTTAGAATCATTAGTTGGGGTGGCCTTAGCTTCCACCCATTTCGAGACATAATCCACAGCAAGCAAAATATAATAATTCCCATTAGAATTGACAAAAGGGCCCATAAAATCAATTCCCCATACATCAAAAACTTCCACAAATTGAATAATAGTTTGCGGCATTTGATTTCGAGCACCTAGATTGCCGGTTCTTTGACACCTATCACATGTGACACAAAATGCATGTGCATCCTTAAACAAAGTTGGCCAAAAGAAACCACATTCTAATACCTTGAGAGCGGTTCTCTTACTCCCAAAATGTCCTCCACAAGCATATGAGTGGCAAAAAGACAAGATAGAATTAAATTCAATTTCGGGAACACACCTACGTATTACTTGGTCACTACAATGCTTCCATAAGTATGGATCATCCCATATGTATTGGTTTGCTATCTTCTTAAGTTTGTCCCTCTCAAAGACGAGACAAGTTCTTTGGGATTTGTTTAGACACTAAGTAATTAACAATATCAGCGTACCATGGTTCTCCAAAGGCAATTGAGAAAAGTTGCTCGTCCGGGAAACTCTCACGCAACGGGATAGTCTCCTTGTCCACAGCAAGTCGGCTCAAATGATCCGCAACGGTGTTCTCAATTCCTTTCTTGTCTTTGATTTCAATATCAAACTCTTGCAAGAGTAATATCCATCGTATGAGCCTCGGTTTCGCCTCTTTCTTTGTAAGCAAGTATCTAAGTGCTGCATGATCAGAAAAAACAACAACTTTTGTACCAATTAGATAAGAGCGAAACTTTTCTAAAGCAAAAACAATGGCTAATAACTCCTTTTCAGTGGTTGTGTAGTTTTGTTGAGCCTCATTTAACGTTCTAGAAGCATAATAAATGGCATGAGGAAGCTTCCCCACACGCTGCCCAAGCACCGCACCAACCGCATAGTCACTTGCATCACACATGATCTCAAAAGGCTTACTCCAATCCGGTGGTTTAATGATAGGGCTGAAATCAAAAGTTCTTTCAAACGATTGAATGCCTCCACACACTTCTCATCAAAGTTAAAAACCACATCTTTTGCAATAAGTTACAAAGTGGTGATGCTATCTTGGAAAAGTCCTTGATGAACCTACGATAAAACCTCGCATGACCAAGAAAAGAACGTATCTCCTCATCGTAGTAGGAGGGGTTAGAGCACGAATAAGGTCTATCTTAGATTTATCAACTTCCAAGCCTTTAGAAGATATTATATGGCCTAAAACTATGCCATGAGTTACCATGAAATGGCACTTCTCCCAATTTAGCACAAGATTTGTTTCAACACATCGTTCAAGGATTAGAGACAAATTGTTCAAGCAAAGGTCAAATGAATCACCAAAGACACTAAAGTCATCCATGAACACTTCGATTATGTTTTCAACATATTCCGAAAAGATACTTACCATACACCTTTGAAAGGTAGCCGGAGCATTGCATAAGCCAAAAGGCATCCTTCTATAAGCAAAAGTACCGAAAGGACAAGTGAAACTGGTTTTCTCTTGGTCCTCCGGTCTATCACAATCTGATTATAACCTGAATAGCCATCAAGAAAGCAATAGTAAGAATGTCCAGCTAAACGTTCAAGCATTTGATCAATAAAAGGTAAAGGAAAGTGATCTTTTCTAGTGGTGGCATTCAATTTTCTATAATCAATACAAACCCTCCAACCGGTTTGCACTCGAGTTGGGACAAGTTCATTCTTATCATTCTCCACCACCGTTACTCCCGATTTCTTTGGTACCACTTGTACCGGGCTTACCCACTTGCTATCGGAGATGGGGTAGATAACACCCACGTCCAAAAGCTTGAGTATCTCCTTTTTCACGACTTCCATCATGGGAGGATTCAAACGACGTTGCGCTTCCCTTGTAGGCTTTGAATCATCCTCCACACGGATCTTATGCATACAAACGGCAGGGCTAATACCCTTGATATCGGCGATTGTCCATCCTATGGACGTCTTGTACTTCCTTAGCACCCTCAGAAGTTTTTGCTCCTGTAATTCATTAAGCTCGTTAGAAACAATCACGGGTAAATCTTCATTGTCACCCAAGTACAAGTACTTTAAGTGACTTGGAAGAGGTTTCAATTCTAAACTTGGAGGTTTAACAATAGATGGCACAAGTTTTTCATTATTGCAAGGTAAAGAAGCATATGAAACATTCTTAGTTGCTGATTTTTCCGGTAATGAGTTAAGAGAACCAATGGTTTCTTTCATCTCATCACTATACGCATAACCGTTGTCAATAGGAGTAGTGAGCACGGTTTCCAAAGTATCACCACCATTCAACTCAAACATTTGTTGCGCCAATGTGTCCATCATATCAATGGAGAAACAAGAGTGAACATCGCTAGGATATCTCATCGTTTCGAAAATGTTGAAACGTATTATTTCTCCATCAAACTCCATAGTTAGTGTTCCCTTGTCCACATCAATTATGGTTTTCGCCGTTTTCATGAAGGGACGCCCAAGTAGCAATGGAAGAGACGAATCCGGTGAACCTTCATCCATCTCTAACACGCAAAAGTCATTTGGAAATACAAGTTGATTAACCTGCACAAGAACATCCTCAACAATACCCATTGGGTAGACATTAGAACGATCGGCTAATTGCAACACAATTCCAGCCTTTTAAGAGGACCAAGATCAAGTGAATTATACATAGACGCGGGCATGACATTAAGGAAGCACCTAAGTCCAACATAGCTTTATTAAATGTAGTGTTACCAATTGTGACGGGAATGTCAAAGCTACCCGGGTCCTTGCACTTAAGTGGGAGTTTGTGTTGTAAGATTGCCGAAGCATTCTCCCCCACACTAAGCACTTCATTACCTTTGAGCCTTTGCTTATTGGTACACAAGTCCTTCAACACCTTTGCATACTTTGGAACTTGCTTGATAGCATCTATGAGTGGTATGTTCACATGGATCTTCTTTAGAACGTCTAAAATCTCCTTTTCTAGTTCCGCCTTCTTAGAACTTGCAAATCTGCGAGGGAAAGGTAGAGGAGGAACATAAGTAGAAACCGGAGTTTTAGAGTTAGGAATAGGTACCTCAGAAGTTTGGGGAGAATCCTCGGTTTTCTCCTCCAAAACAGGTTCCTTTGGTGTTTCCACCACGCCCGAATCAGCAACTTCGGGTTGCACAAGTTGTGTACCACTTCTCAATGTAATTGCATTAACACCCTCTTTTGGGTTGATAGGTTGAGAAGGGAGTTTCCCACCATTTTGTGCCTTTAATTGATTCAACTCCATAGCCATAGAACCAACTTGAGTTTGCAACTCCTTAACCGAACTCTCCGTTCTTTGCATAAAAGATTTCAGCAACTCCTCCATATTGGACCCCATTTGAGGTTGTTGTTGTTGTTGAAATTGTTGCCTAGGTTGGAATTGTTGTTGTTGAGGTTGAAATCCACTCGGGTTGTTGAAACTAGATTGTTGAACCGCTCCTTGCTTATTAGCATAGCTAAAGTTGGGGTGATCTCTCCATCCCGGATTGTAAGTGTTGGAGTAGGGATCATACCGTCTTTGTTGATTAGGAAAGATCGTATTAGCTTGCTCGTCTTCATAAGATTGAGAGGAACTTGGTATCACCGCGGGCGCAACTTGTTGAAGCATTGCGTTCATGTTACCCATTTGTTGAAGCTCTTCAACCTCGCTCACTTCACTAACCCTTCTTAGAAGCACATCCGAACCACGACTCAAGAATTGTTGTGAGTTCGCTGCCATGTTTTCAATCAACTCTCTAGCTTGTGCCACTTTGTCTTGTTAACTAGTGCACCACCACCCGCAGCGTCGAGAGATTCCTATCACTTGATTGGAGTCCTTCGTAGAAATATTGAATGATCATAGCATCACTAAATTGGTGGTGAGGGCAGCTGGCCACCAATCTCTTATATCGTTCCCAACATTCATATAGAGATTCTCCCACATTTTGCTTCATCCCACAAATCTCCTTGCGAATTTGAGTAGCCTTTGATGCAGGAAAATATCTCTCTAAAAGAGTTTCTTCAACCCATTCCATGTTGTGACACTTAGGGAGGTAAATAGAACAACCAATCCTTAGCGCTATCCATTAAAGAGAAACGGAAAACTTTCAACATTGCACCATCCGCTCGCAACATCCGCTCGGAAGCATGGCCGTGACAATGGTGTGGAAGTCCATAAGATGTTTGTTTGGATCTTCATTCACCATGCCATGGAACTTTGGTAATTCTCTAAGCAACCCCGGTTTAATTTCAAAAGTAGAGTCCGTTTGAATACATCCCTGTTGTATATCAAGCCTATGAGAAGCTAAGTCCTTGAGTGAACGATTTGCATCACCCATTGCTCCTTGTTCTTCCACGTGTGTTTCCTCTACGATTGGAACCTCTTTTCCTTCTTCTTGTTGTCGGAAAATCTCTTCTCCTACTTCCTCCTCGTGCTCGTCCGTTGTGTCTTGACTTGGTTGGAGTATTGTGCCGCGTCGAGTAGCTATCCCGCACCTTGGATAATTCCAATCCTTAGAAGCCAGAGATTATGCACCTGCACACAATTCTCGCAAACAAGTGAGAAACAAGACAAGAAACGAAAAGCAAAGATGAAAGCAAGAAATTGTAAAAAGAAACTAAAAACTTAATAACTAGCCGTGTGCCTCCGAAATGGCGCCAAAATTTGATCATTTGTCATTATGCGTCAAAAATAATTTCACTTTCTCAATCCACTAAATATAAATATAGTAAACGATAAGAAAGAGTTCGTATCCACAGAGAGAGGCATTGGTTGTTATAAACTTTCAGTTTCTAGAATAACCCAAAGTATGTTTGTTGTATTTAAGCAAATAAGAGTAAATTAAAAGCAAAGTAAATTGTAAAGAATAATCAATGGAGAGAGATATTGGTCAAGGAATTCATCTTCAATCTTAGACATGTGCTTGCATATATGATTAGAATTACAATTTAATCTCTTGTGTTATCAAAAGCCTAGAGAATCAAGAAAGCAAGATAATCTATTAATTTCTCATGTTCATCAACACACACATTAGGGCTGCGTATGTGAATTCTACCTAAAGAATAACCTAACGCCTTGCGCTAATCAAGTTCAATTCCTAGGAGCATTAAGTTTCAGAAATAGGCTAATCAATGCAATTGTCATGCGTTGCGCAAAACAATTAGGACAATGGTCAAACTCTACATATGATTACGAGAGTGTATCACTACAAACCGTAAACATATCATGCTACTCGTATTCAAGGTTATCGCTTGATGAAAAACCCTAAAATAGCTATGGACTAAGATGCAAGTTCAATTAATTGGCCACTTAACTAATCAAACACCATAATCCTATCACAATACTTCAATCATGTGATCATAGAAACCGCAGAGAATTGAACGATAAACAAGAGAGAAAACTAATACATAAAGCAAACACAAGTTTTAGAAATCGGACTACATCCTTAACCAATAATAGAGAATTTAGCTACTCATAGCTATGGAGTTCATCACCAAAAATATCAAAGGAATAAAGAAGAAGATGAACAAAAGCAAACCCTAGTTGTGTAACCAAAAACGCTCTCCAAAGTTCCAAAGAAAAGATATGAGATATGATCCTAAAAGTTGTAGAATTCCTCTTTTTATAGCCTTTTTCTCCTTCCAAAACTAGGTTTTGTCTTCAAAATCCATTAGATGTACATCCACCAAGCCCACGAGAGAGAGAAACCCATGTAGAAAATATGTCCAAAAAGTCTTCGCCGGAAAACTGGGATTGTGGCTGGAAATCGGCCGGAAAGTCGCCGGAAATCGGCTCCGGTGACCGGCAAAGTCCGCCCGGTCACCGGTCAACGGGTCAACTCGAGCGAGTCAACCAGGTCAAGACGAATCGGACGAGTCAATTCAAGTCAGACGAATCAGAGGCTGAGTGAGTTGAGTCAAGTCTAACTCAGCCTGACTTGTCTTGGCCCAAAGCCATTTTGCGGGCCACCCCCGATGCACCATCATTGTTACTTCTCTGCCCGACCATCATGGCCCCTGGCGCCATTTACATTACTACTTCAATCCATTCTCCTGTACTACAATCTCTTTTCACAAATATGACCATGTGCATTCAGCCTTGCCTCATTACCAAAGAACACAACACCCAACCAGTCCACCCACAGAATCCGCTCCGTAGTCATCATTTCCATCTCCAATATTCTCCAGTCCCAACACCAGAGTCGATCCCTGCATTCCTTTCCATCTAGCGGCACCATCTCAACTTCCATCCTAGGCTTCAGCAGAACCACACCTGCAATTCCCTAGCAATAATCATTCCACCCAGCTTCACTGAATTCCATAACCCTGACCTGAACTCCATCAGCTTGCAACATTTCCTCCCTGTAATGCAAACTACAGCTGCAGCTGTTTGGCTCAGTTCCTGCACTATCATCCTTCTCTGCCTAGCTCACTACCAACAACAACCTTGATAAGCTCAAACCTGAGCTGCAATCCAATACAGCCACCATTTCTGCTCTGCTGCAACTCAGTTGCAATCTCATTACTCACAGTATCATGTGCTTCAGCTTCTCCTTGCCAATTCTATCTCACCACCTGAGCCATCTCAGCCAATCCTTTCACTCTCCCAAGCCACCAGGCTCAATCAACAAAGCCACCACCAACACTCACTATCTGCACTTGAGCCCCCGCACAACTCGCCATTCTCATCTCAGCTTTGATGCACCACCAGCACCAGCCAAAGTCACACTCCACCTGTTGCTACTCCTGCCTCTTTCCTGAGCCACCAACAAGCTCCCTGAGTTCACACATCTTTCTCCCTTGCTGCACAAAGACCAACTTGGTCAAACTCCAACCCGCACTTCCCGTACCTCCACCCGGTCTTCTCAGCCTCTTCTCAATTGCTACTTGAATCCCGGCTCGAGGCTCCAACAAGAAGACTTCCACACCTGTCATGACCAGCTCATTCTATCTATCCAGGCCACCTCCATCTGCTTTGGCTAATAGCCTCAATTCCTCCATCACTGGCTCAAGCTTCACCTGTAATCCTAGCATGCCTCTTACCAAATCAACAGCAGCAGCTATCACCTCACAAAAAACCACCATTGCCTCAGTTATCACAATGACAGCACCAACCATATTGTAGCCCTGTCTTGTAAACTGCAAGCATCAACCTAATCGAGCCAGCTGCATCAATCCCAGGCCAATTCGGTCCAAGCTTCCACCTGCCCATTTGTACGGCTCCCTGAATCTATGTTGCAACTCCAGAGTCACAATTTCAGCTCAGTCAAGCTCAACATCCCAGCTGCCACTCACCAGCTGCCTGAGTTCACTCCATCTGCATTGCAAAGATCCGAACTCGAGCCTAGCCATAACCCGACACCAACTTTCTTGCCCTCAGTAACTCAACTGACTTACCAGCACCATTCATTACCAACTGAGCCATCTCCATCCTTGCACTGCAATACAACAGTGCACAGCCCCATCTGATGAGTAACACATAGCCAATCTCGAAACCCAGATCTAATTTATCACTTAAACTTCAACCCCAGGACAAACAAATCTAAGAACCCTGAATCCATCTCAGAAAACATCATCACCATATCAGATTCACCACCAATTTCATACTCAGAACAATTCATCTTAATACCCTAAATTGATTCTCTAAATTTCTGTGTTCTTGACTCACTTGCAAAGAAAATACGGCTCAAATCAATAAATCAAACAGAAAAACAAATCTCTTTGCCCCGAGCTTCTCAACTCGATTCCACCAACCACAAATTCTCGATCTCCCTGTCCTCTATTCCCGATCTCAAACCCCATAGACCCATATCCTCAATTGTTCGAATTGATTCATCACCTCCATCTCTCGCCTCTCTTGATTGCCGGCTACAATAACAGACCGTGTTTCTTTTCTTCTCGGCTTCGGTGAAAATATTGAATGAAATAAAATGAGAAGAAGAAAATCGATTAGGGTTGTAATGATGTGTTTGGATATTGACACCTACGCTCGAGATAAGGGGTACCCCAATGGATGCCCCATAACATGTTGGACTGTCATTTAAAACCTCTCCAAAAGAAAGTTGTCCCTTAACCTTGGGTCACTCTCGGATAACAATTGCACTGTAAGATGACTATTTCGCCCTTTTGCTCAAATTGGGTAATTTCTCCTTCTTTTCCTTCACGCGACTCCATTGCACCTATAAAACTCAAAAGCACGCATAAAGTACATAATTCACAAGAGAAATAGCAAAGAAAGCATAAACTCTATATAGTAAATACGGTGTATTCTACACCTATCAACATGTTAGTTCTCTTAAGTAAGTCTAAAGCATACTTGGATTGAGAGAGGAACAATCTAGACTTATCTCTTTTAACCTCAAGACCTAGAAATAAATGTAGAGGACCAAGATCTTTAATAGGGAAAGATACACTTAACTGAGAGATGAATGACTTGATAAAAACTGGGTCATTGGCTGTAAGAAGTATATCGCCCACGTAGACCAAACAGATGACCAGCAACTTGCCTTTCTTCATGACAAATAAAGAAGTATCTGAAATAGAAGCAACAAAACCTAAAGCAATAAGAGCATCAGATAAATTCTCATACCAGGCCCGTGGTGCCTGTTTTAGACCATAGATGGATTTGTGTGAACGACAGACATAGTTGGGATGAGTAGAATCGACAAATCCAGCAAGTTGTTGCATATACACTTCTTCCTTCAAGTCACCATGAAGGAAGGCATTACTAATGTCAAGTTGAGTGATATACCATTCAAATTGAACAGCAAGAGCTAAGATCAGTCAGATAGTGGTGGGTTTAGCAACAGGACTGAAAGTTTCAGAAAAGTCGATACCTTGTTGCTGATGAAAACCCTTAGCAACCAACCTGGATTTGAATTTGTCAATGGAGCCATCAACTTTATGTTTCACTCTAAACACTCATTTGCAGCCTACCACATTCTGACTTGGGTGAGGAGCTACCAAGGACCAAGTGCCTGCTAAATTATGAGCAGTGATCTCATCTGTCATAGATAATCTCCACTTTTTCTTCTTGTTTGCCTGACTGAAGCATGTTGGTGTTGGATCTGAAATATTGCTTAAGAAAGCTCTTGGCAATACATATATAGAAGCATAATTTGTCTTTGGTTTAAACACACCTCGTTTAGCTCTAGTAATCATGTTATGTGCATTAGTAGTGTTGCTAGGTACAGGAACAGACTCAGTAGGAAAGGCAGAAACAGATATTATAGTGATATCAGAGTCTGGAGCAATAGGACAAGAAGAAGAATCTGTTATGGGACATGAAAGAGAGTCTGTATGTTTAAGTGACTGAAAATCATCAGTAAGCACTACAGTAGAGGTGGAAAGTGAGAGATCTTTAAAGGGGAAAGAACTCTCATCAAAAACAACATGCCTTGAGATATATATTCTGCCTGTGGAGGGGTCTAGACATTGATATCCTTTTTGAAAAGAGTTGTAGCCTGAAAACACACAATGCTTACTTCTAGGTTGAAGTTTCGAGCTAGTGTATGACCGTAACCAAGGAAAGCAAGCACATTCAAAACATTTGAGAAAGTTGTAGTCGGGTTTAACATGAAATAAAACTTCAAGAGGAGTGGAAAAAGAGATAGATTTGGTTGGAAGTTTATTTATTAAGAAATTGGCAGTATTAAAGGTATAAACCCAGTAAGCATGGGGGAGACCAGATTGAAGTAGAAGAGTTCTACTAAGGTTAAGAATGTGTTTATGCTTAGACTCAGCAACTCCATTCTGTTCAGGAGTGTGAGGACAAGTTGATTCATGAAAAATACCTTTGTGAGTCTAGAAATCTTTCGGATATTCATTAAAGAATTCACCTCCTCCGTCTGTTCTAATAACTTTAACGGGACATTGAAGAAAAGTCTTTATTTGATTCAGAAAAGATATAAAAACAGTCTTAAAGTCAGACTTGAGAGACAAAGGAAATAGCCAACAATATTTAGAAAAATCGTCGATAATAGCAGCATAATATAAAGATCCATCAACTGATTTAACATTACATGGTCCCCATAGATCCATATGAAGTAAATCTAAAGGAGTAGAAATAACAATGGAAGATAACTGAAAAGGTTATTTGTGACTATAACTTAACTGACAGTCATTATAAAAAAGAGGTTTATTCTGAAAATCAGTAAGAGAAAAGCTCTTATTGATGCGTTAAAGTGATTGAAAATATGGATGTCCACGCTGTCCATGCCAAACTTCAGTAGCGGAGAAGGCTGAGGGTCATGAAGATGTGGGAGAGGAGAGACTGGAGTTGAAGTGGAGAGGATACAAACCATTACTCTGATATCCCTTGTACAGAATCCTCCCAGTGGAGAGATCCTGAACAGTAAAACCATCACAAGTGAAATTCAGAGAACAATTGTTGTCGGAGGTAAATTTATGGACTGATAATAGGTTCTGAGTATATTTAGGGACTAACAACATATTATTTATCACACAAGCATGATAATCTAAGTATTTAGTACTAGAGCCATAGTGAGAAATCTTCATACCTTCCCTATTTGCAGTGGAGATCATCTCTGAACCAGTGAAAGGAGAATGAACAGTTAAGGAACCTTCTTCAGCAGTGATGTGGTTGTTAGCACCAGAATCTACAAACAATGGATTTTCACCAAAAATATTAGCATTAGCAAGCATAGCTGATAAATTTGAAGGTGGTCCTCTTCCTTGATAAACAAAGTTCAATCGCTGATGACATGTGGGTGTCAAGTGCCCTTGTTTGAGACAAAGCTGACATGGTTCGTTGTTTGAGGAAGTAGAGGCCTGAGCAAATGTTGGTGGTCTTTGAGCTGTGGACATGGGTGACCTTGTTGTGAAGATGACCAACCTTGTTGTGGAGATGACCAACCTTGTTTTGAAGATGACCAACCTTGTTGTGGAGATGACCAACCTTGTGGTGGAGGTTGTCTTGGAGAATAATATAAAGGAGGTACATACTGTGGATGAAAAGAGTTGTATGACTTGGTAAATGAAGGTGTCCAACCACGACTTATGCCACGATGTCCTCTAGAATGAGATGGAAAAAAGGCTCTAGGTGCAGAATAATAGCTATAAGGAGCATATTGAAAATCAGAGCTAGCAGCAAAAGCTTTCTCAGAAGATATCTTTAAGGCATTCAATCTGTCAGTAACTACTATCTCTTCACTAAGCAATAGATTATGAATTTCCCTACTGGTAACAGGTGGAGAACGAACTCGAATAGAGGTAGCAAAAGCAGCATAGTCAGGATGAAGACCATTTAAGATAGTTACCACAATTTCAGAATCCGAAACAACACATCCAGCAGCAGCCAAAGCATCAGTAAGTTTCTTCAGTTCAGATAGAAACTGAGAGACTGTGAGATAACCTTGACGAAGAGTATGAAGCTTAGTGCGAAGTTGAATCACATGTGTAGACGAAGTCTGTGCAAAATTCTCATAAATAAGTCTCCAAAGATCAAAAGCGGTAGAAGCACCAGCCAAATGACCAAACACAGTGTCTGAAATAGTAGAGTTTATCCAGAGAATAATCGTTTGATCTTCCTCATTCCACTTGGTATAAGTAGGATTAATTACTTGATTACATTCATTAACACGAGTGAGATATTGAGGAGGGCAAAAACCAGTACCATCAATATAAGAAAGAGCATTGTAACATTTTAATAAAGGAAGAAAAGCAGATTTCCAGATCAAAAAATTATCATCGCGAAGTTTAACAGGAATGATATTAGATATTTGATTTAAAGATTGTGAAGTAATCATAGATGTAGGGTTTTGTTCCATAATTAAACAATTTGAAAAGATGATAAACAATGAAATTGAATTGAATAAATTTTGGAAAAGAGAAATTAAATTGATAAGAAAGTACGAGTAGTTACCAGATTTAAAACCTAAAAATCAATCTATTTGAGAAGGAGGATCGAAACTAACGTCGTGAGGCTCCCTGATCGAATGATACCATGGTAAACCTAACAACAATCTTCAATGTAAAGTGAAAATAGTAATCAATCAATAAAATCTGGTAACATTGTGTATCTCTGACTTAAGAACAGGTGAGAGAAAGTAAATCTCACTTAAGGAAAAAGACGTTAGCATCCATATTTCACAGACACACCTTAGAGACTAGAAAAGGAAATAGCACGTGCGACATACACACACAAAGGTAACTCACACAATTATAGTTACAACATAGTTACTGCCAAGTACATTTCACTACAATCTACGTAAGGTGTGGATATGGGATGACTGATCTACCTTCGGTTGATAGAGAGGTACGACCAGAAGAGAGCAGGTGAAGCGGCAAAAACTCAACCTCATGGCTGTAAAGTAGTTCTAGCTAGATAAGCTTAGTGATTATAAAGCATACAACTACCATGACATAAATACTTCATCTACATCAAAGATAAAATCAGTTTTCATCTACAAATTAACAAAACAAACATGCATATCACTAAAACATTGAAGGGATGCACCCGCCAAAAAAAAAAGAAGACTATATACCTGTAATGGGTTATCGACTCCTCAAACCCTTTATGTCGAGGAAGCGACTCTTGGTAATTCAAGTGATCTTGGAATACCTTCATCAATTCAATTTCAGGAGCTTCTCTTGCTCATATGGTTTCATAAACCTGTCCGAAAGAACTAATTTGTCATCATTGAAAGTACCGTCAGAGAGACTATTTCCAAAACCAGGCCTTGGAGACTAATTTATGATCACAGAGTACCTACAGATAATCCTTTCCTGCTAGCTCTTATGTAGAATCACTAGGGTTTCAGCAATACTCGTGAACCATAACCCATTTCAATCACAAGGAGATTCATGGTTGGTGAGAATCTAATACCACAACTCATTTCATGTCTCAACACATCCCTAGTTTAACATATTTGCAGATCCAAACTTAGAGCATACAAAAGAAAAACGTACAGTCATTAACTAGATTCATACATTCCAATGAGAGTACATCAGAAAAGTTACTGGACCTAGAAATCCTCGAAGTCACTTACCAAGTATACCTCTTCACCCCCAGCTTTTGAGTCATGTTATGCAGTAAATGTGTTTCTTTCATTGTAGTTGTTCTAGTTCCATTGAAGTCGCCTGCAACATAAAAGATAATATTTTCAATTCTAGCAGTTCGGTTTTCAAACATACAAAAGCATACAAAAAGACCTCATACTAAAAGCATTACCGCTACAATCAATATCACTGAGAACAGGAAGTTCAGTTGAGTAAGAAAAGGCAAGCCCGAAACAATTAAATTTTTCACTTGTGAAATTTTTATACGGGAGAGTCGCAGTGAGTATCAACAAACTGGGATTGGGGATGACAAATGAAGTAGGCATAATAGGTGAGATAAATGAGTAACCAAATTAATAGTATAACCGCGACTAGCCAATTATAAAACAGATGCTTCATCAATGGATTCAATTCATGGGTTACTTAAAACCCTTTTACATCAGGTAAAAGCACCCATAAGATGATCTTCCATATGCAGAACACCCTCCTTCCACATAATAATAATGCCCCCCAGAAGCACCAAATGAAGGTTGATATAGATAGTTACATCTGACATTTCCCCAAAGAGCTCTTATTAGATTATCATCAACATTTTCCTTTTTTGATTCTAAAATTGAGCAAAGGGTGATGTTATTCTTCCATATGGCATTCTTGATTGCTGTTATTTTATTCTCCTGCTCAAGCCCTCTAATATTCCAACACATAATTTTATGATCCATGAGAACACACAGAAACACTAGAACTTCCAATTGGATTAAAACCATCCAAATTTAAAGAATCAGTCTCCCTAAAATCATACACAGCTCCAATTCTTTGAGTTTCATCATTTTCCTCCGATGGAACATCATCATCAGTGTCAAACGATCCCAATCCATCATCATCAGCATCCGAAGGAATTTCTAGATTTTTCTCGACTGTATCCCTTTTGACAATCATGCTTCTACAAATATTTCTCATATTTGGATGATCACAAGACAAACCCATAAGTTTATTGAACTGTATTTGTGAATCGATTTTCTCTGTTAGAGTAATTCCTATGGCAATGTTCAAATGCATTTGTTTGTTGAGACACATGGATGGTCAAACACGATTCTCCACTATGGAAAACCCGGTGAGCGACCAGAGCCCGGTAAACGCGCGACATATATAATGACGCGGGTGATCGCCAGCCAAGCGCTGGAGTTGTGGCTGATGGCACCAGCGACATCGCCCTGAACGCCAACGTTTGGCATAAAATCGCCAACGGCAACGGCGGGTTTCCCAAAGGCTATCGGAACTGCTAGTTCCTACTTCTATAAATAGGCTCGAATTTGATCTCACAAATGCACAACAATCTTTCATCCGATCAATCTTTTCTTAATTCGATTACTCTCAATTTCCAATCATGAATTCTGATTCTTCTGAGGAGGATATGGAGATGGATGACATGTTGTATGAAGAAGATGAAGAAATGTGTATAGAGTTTTTGAACCAAATGGATGAAGATGCAGATCAAGATAGAAAAAGACGAAATTTTATTCTACAATTACAAACCGGGATCATACCAAAGCCTTTAGAGCCAAATGAAGTTGCAACTAGAAGATGGACATGGCGGAATCGATTTTTTTATCGCGAAAAGCTGATGCATGATTATTTTAATCATGACTGTGTCTATTACGATGAGGATTTTCAGCGTCAATTCTGCATGGGCCGCAACTTGACGCAAAGAATTATTGCCGAGCTTTGTCAGGTACAGCCTTTGTTTAATTATCAGTATGATGCACGACATGTACGAGGCTTTAGTCCCGAACAAAAGGTCACAATGGCCCTCCGTATACTATGTTATGGGGTACCAGCGAATTCCACGGATGATTACATTCGTATTAAGAAAACAACCGCCTTTAGGTATCTCAAACTGTTTTGCGAAACAATAGTCGAGCATTTTGGTCCAACCTTTTAAAGAAAGCCTACTCAGGAAGATGTTCAAAGAATAATTGCATAAAACACCGAGAAGGGTTTTCCAGGAATGCTAGGTAGTCTTGACTGCATGCACTGGACATGGCATGCGTGTCCGGTAGAATGGGCAGGCCAATATAAGGGTCATTATCCAAAACCAACTGTAATTTTAGAAGCTTCAGCTAGCTATGATTGTTGGTTTTGGCATGCTTTTTTTGGACTCCCAGGTTCAAATAACGATCTTAACATTTTATATAAGTCACCATTATTTGAAGATATTAAGAATGGAACCGCGCCGCACTGTAATTTCACCATCAACGGTAATCACTACAATCAGGGTTATTATCTAGCAGACGGAATCTATCCAGAATGGTTAACTATGGTTCAAGCTTATAAACAGGTAGGCTTTGGTCCGACGACTTCGAAGGATATGCAGTACTTTAACACACAACAAATGGCATGCAGAAAGGATGTTGAACGCGCTTTTGGCATATTGAAAAGGAAGTTTGCCATCATAGCGGGCCCGACACGCTTTTTTGATATTCAAGAAATGAACAAAATTATGCTGACTTGTATTATTCTGCATAATATGGTCATTGAAGAAACCAGGCGTGACCCAACCTGGACTAGTTTTGAAGATGCAGATTTAACCGAGAATCTTGTGGTAGAGCATGGGCGTCCGACAAGAGAATATAGACTTGCCACTGACACTCCACAATCGGGGAATCTATGCACAACTAAGACAAGATTTAACAAAGCACCTTTGGGCTTTACAAGGAGCAGCAGACGATGCGGGAGGGCGAGGCAGGGGGAGAGGAAGAGGAAGAGGGAGAGGGAGATAATTAATAAGTTTTTTAATTTAAAAATTGTTGTTTAATTTAATTAATATTTTTTTTAGTTTAAAAGTTGTTTGTTAAAATTGATGCAATTATAAAAGTAAGACTGAATTCCTCTGCATGCATTATCAAGATTGAATTCCTCTTCATTTTCTTTCGAGGCATCACCTTCGTCTGCCACATTCACAACTGGATCGGCCCGATCTTTATCGTCCTGGACTAGTTTGGCCTGGACTTGATCCATTTTCGTATTCCATGTAGCATATTATCGTTCATTCATTTTTCCGGTGTCCATGTGGAGTAACTTGTTTAGCTTATAATCCCTGTAGTGTTGTTCTCGCGAAAGACGAACTTTCCGTTGATTTTCTAAAGCAATGGCACGGTCCCTCACTCTATCTTCCTCCATTTGCATCTCCATTTTCTTGTGATCAGCATAGTTGAACTCGCTTGAACCTCCTTCTTCTGCTTGTTGGGCTGCGTCTCTCGCTGCTTTTGTAGCTTTCACACCACCTCCTCTTCTTCTCTTGTAGTTGGTGTTAACATCTAGATAACTATTGTGTTGATCTTGACTACCTGGAGTTTCATCAGGCGAGGAAGTAGGCCCTCCATTATGAAAATCCTGCGAGATTGGACCATGTGGTGATCTTTCAGGCACTTGATGACCTTGCAACAAGTATGGGTTAAACTTGTTAAGCACCCTCAAAATGGTGCAACAACTTTCATGTTGGAAGCTTGAACCTTTGTGGGATCTTTGCCACTCTTCCCGACATCTTCGTTCCATATCTAGTTCGCTTTCACCACTTCTTTTGTTGTTCCACATTTGAGTGATAATAGTTACGTATTCACTAACGGCTGCTGTAATTGTGCAAAAACGATGACTTAACCCATCGACATCACGACCATATTTGTTACCGGTTTCTAAACAAAAATTTTGTAAAATCTTACCATAAAAATGTTTTTTTTCTTGACTACAACCATTAATATTATCTACTGTATATAATACATAATTTCTGCAAAGTGACTCGTCTTCATCCATTGTATACTTCGGACCACGAATTCTTGTGCTCCTTTCTTTGTGATTGTTTTGGTGTTTGTTATGGTGTTTGTTGTTGTGATCGTTGTTGTGACGATGACATATTTGTTAAAGATGAAATTTTTGTGAAACTGAATTGATATGAGTAGTTTTGTTTGAAAAGAAAAAGAAAAGTTAAAGACGGTATGGAAAATGTGTAATGTTGAGAAAGGTGTGAGTATAAGTCTCCAGACGAACTGAATTTATAGGGGAAGGGAAGTAGGATGGGAATACCTGGTGGCGCTCATACTATGAACTTGGCGACATAACCAAAATCTCTGGCGCCAAGTTCCAAAATGCGCGTTTTCATAAAAAACGCGGGCATCAGCAAGGTTGTCGCCAAAGTTATTTTATATAGCGCGCGCCATTTCAATAGACGCGCGCCTGTTGGAGTGTCTCGATGTTCAAATGAACTAATCTGTTCATTTGAACATCCGTTTTGTTGGTTTATTCATCCATAGTGGGATCAAAATGAACAAACTCTAGGTTTGTTCATTCCATAGGAATTGCTCTTAGGTCTCACTTTCCTCAGCTCTTAAAACTTTACTGGTAGAAGCTGGAGAAGAAGTCGAAGGAAAATATGGAAGAGAAGTTGAATTTTCCATCATACGGTTGTCATTAATTAGAGGAGAAAATCAATTAGATCTGACCAAAGCAGTACCCGAGGAAGAATCCATCGATTGAGAATTAGCCTGCTGTAGATTTTTAGTATGGGCTGATATACTCCAATAGCCCAAAACACTATTTGAATTATCTCCAGAACCCGAGCCTCTTGAAACCGTGACCCATGGGTGAACAGAAATAGAATCAGTTGGTTTTTGACGAGATTCTGTTACTTTTTTTCCAAACCTTATTCAACTCCTTTAAAGCCGGTAAATTAGAGGATTTTTGAAGTTGAATTAGCGGAAGAAGAAAAATTGGAGTTTTTTTGCTCAACTGAAAACTGCGACTTATCTGCATCTGAAGACTGAAGACCAGAATTAAGATCCACCACTAATGACCGAATCTTTGGATGAGTAAGCACCTGAGTATTTTGCATATCTTGCATCCATTCTATACTAAGCCAAACTCCTGCAAATTCCATGGAAGCGGGTACCTGTTTAAGATCGCATTGGAACAATAACTTACAACTATTGAGCTTAGTAAAATTCATCGTGGAAGGATGAACTTCAATTAGTTGTCCCCATGCGCTAAAAATTTTCGCAAAAGATTGAGATTCCCATAAATGAAACGGTAGTCCCCTAATGCCAAACCAATGTTTGTCACCAGAATCCATTTTGATATGAGAATCCGCTGGCTGCCATTGACGCAATATGACCCATTGATTTACTGTTAGAAAACTGGATCCAATTTTCTATATATGAATGAACAATTCATATCACTAGTGCCGTGTGGATTTCGGTGTTGGGCTGGTTTAGTATTTATGGGCTTAATCCTAGTTTGGCCTATTAGTTAGGTTAACATAGTTTCAAGTTTGAGACGGTAGGAAACCTAAAACCAGGCGTGAAGGGAAACAACCCTTCGGGAATTCAGATTGGAATTCTAGAGACACACCCCTTGAAGAAATCCTTTAAGAATCATGATTCTTCATTGAAGAGGTACTAGTAATTCTATAAATACCCTGCACACACTTAGAGATTGAAATCAATCAGAAAACCCAATTTCATTCACTGCATTCTAAAATCATTAAGCTTTTTGTAAAAGAGAGAGTTCATCACTTAAAGTTTGGTTCGCCGTTTCTCGAAGTTTAGAGTGCTACTACATCGAGAAGAAAGTCGTTGTATCTCGGGAGACAGAGACATCGATAATCCGTAAGCACCGGTGCGGGGGTGAATCGTCTTAAGGCTAGAGGATATAATCCTTGCCTCGACTTTGATTTCGTCTAATTGGGTTTGCATTTCTCTTCTTCTCTGTTTGTTTTATTGCAGTAATTACACAAGATTGCCAACAATCTTAAGACAGAAACTTTTCCTTTTTTTGTGTATACTGTGATTTCGATGCTAACCAATATTTCTGTGAAGTTTGATGGTTTAATTCTTGGCTTGAAGTCTTTCATTAATTTACGTGAGGCTACTGTTGATCTTTGTACACAAGGATCGTTTGACCTTGCTTGTTTGGTTACAGTACTTTCAAGTCCCCACTAGCAGTTCATATACAGTAACACTGGAGCATTGTTTTTGGTAAACTAATCATTAGTTTGCAGAATTCAAAAGGAACCATTCAAAAGGAATTTGAATATTGGTTACAGGATCCTTTAGTTTTGTTTTTAGTTCATGAGAATATAGTCAGGTGTCAAACTAAAAACAAGAGTGTCTTTTATATTTTCCTACCTCTCTTATATTTGCCCTGCAGTATACTTGGCAGACGTACAAAGTTTTTTGTTCAATTTTCTTTGTCAACAGAACCTTTAAATCTGTTTGTTGTTTACTGTTCTGTTGGTTGTTTGTTAACAATACTGAATTTTGAAATTTTGAAGTATTGGGAAACAGTGGGGGTCAATCGAACCACAACGTTGCATGGATATGACGACTGTGGTATCGGAATCCAGTTTGAATGGAAACGTTAGAGAATGGTGGATCGACAGCGGAGCTACTTGCCACATTTGTACCGATAGGAACATGTTTATGTCTTACCAAACCGTGGACGATCAAACGCTGTTTATGGGAAATTCCGCAACAACAAAAGTCGTCGGAAAAGGAAAAATCAGCCTCAAAATGATTTCGGGAAAAGAACTCACTTTGAACAACGTTCTACATGCACCGGGTATGCGAATTAACTTAATTTCGTGTTCCTTATTAGTTAAGAATGGCTTTAAAATTGTATGTATGTATGAAAAAGTTGTCATATCTAAGAGTGATATGCATATTGGTAAAGGATACTTGTGTGATGGGTTGTTTAAATTAAACGCACTCACTGAGATTCCTAAAGGGAATAAAAAGGAAATTGCTTCTTCTTATTTGGTGGAGTCATCAAATATATGGCATGGTAGACTAGGCCACGTTAATTATGGTTCGATTCGAAAATTAATTAACATGGATCTAATACCGAAGTGTCACATTGATATAAATCATAAATGTGAAATTTGTGTAGAAGCAAAATTAACAAGGTCATCCTTTCATCCCGTTGAAAGAAATACGAAACCACTAGATTTGGTTCATACCGATATTTGTGATTTTAAATCGGTGCAAACAAGAAATGGGAAAAAGTATTTCATTACTTTTATTGACGATTGCACTCGATATTGCTACGTCTATCTAATGAGAGGGAAAGACGATACAATAGATATATTTAAGCACTATAAAAATGAGGTAGAAAATCAATTGAATAGAAAGATTAAAATTACGAAAAGTGATAGAGGCCTTCGAGTATGATTCACCGTTTGCGAATTCTGTTCGGAGCATGGAATTATCCACCAAACCACTTTGCTCCTTATAATCCACAATCAAACGGTATTGCGGAACGCAAGAATCGTACATTGAAAGAAATGATGAATGCTCTATTACTAAGTTCGGGATTATAGGATAATTTGTGGGGGAAGCTGTCCTACCGCAAATTATATCCTAAACAAACTACCTCATAAGAAAAAGGAAAGTACCCCTTATGAATTATGGAAAGGCCATAAACCTTCCTATAAATTCTTAAAGGTGTGGGGGTGTCTTGCAAAAGTGGAAGTTCCTTTACCTAAGAAGGTAAAAATAGGTCCAAAAACCTTCGATGGAATTTTCATTGGATATGCGAGAAAATAGTAGTGCTTATAGATTTACGGTACATAGATCGGAAATTTCAGATATTCACACAAATACGATAATTGAATCTAGAAATGCCGTATTCTTCGAAGATATCTTTCCATGTAAAGATAAGAATAAAGGTGCGAGTGTAAGTGACTCAAATGAAATATTGAGTAACAAGAAAACTTTTGATCAGATTGATAGAAATCAATCTAATCAAGATAGTTCTAACTTACAGATTAACGAGCCTAGACGAAGTAAAAGAATGAGAAAATCTACATCTTTTGGCTCTGATTTTGAAACATTCTTGTTAGAAAGTGAACCTCAAACCTTTAAAGAGGCAATGTCGACTCCGGAAGCACCTTTCTGGAAAGAGGCTAGAGATAGTGAGGTTCAATCTCTTTTGCAAAATCACACTTGGGAATGGGTGGATCTTCCCCTGGCTGTAAGCCTTTGGGCTGCAAGTGGATTTTTAAAAGAAAGATGAAACGAGACAGTTCAATAGACAAGTATAAGGTGAGACTTGTAGCAAAAGGTTATAAGCAAAAGGAAGGATTGGATTATTTCGATACATACTCTCCGTAACGAGAATAACCTCAATCCGAGTATTAATTGCAATTGCTGCATTATATAACCTTGAGATACATCAAATGGATGTTAAAACGGCTTTCTTAAATGGTGAATTAGATGAGGAAATCTATATGGAACAACCTGAAGGTTTGGTAGTTCCCGGTCAAGAAAAGAAAGTCTGTAAATTGGTAAAATCACTCTATGGGTTAAAACAAGCGCCGAAGCAATGGCACCAAAAATTTGATAGTGTGATGATATCAAATGGTTTTAAAATAAACGAATGTGACAAGTGTGTCTATTTCAAGCATACACCAAAGGGTTGTGTAATTTTATGTCTTTACGTTGATGATATGCTTATCATGGGTAATAACATGGAAGTTATTAACGATACAAAGAAACTTCTAAAGAGCAAGTTTGATATGAAAGACCTAGGTGTTGCTGATGTTATTTTAGGAATAAAGATTTCTAAGGCATCAGACGGCTTGGTATTATCTCAATCTCATTACATTGAGAGCATACTAAGTAAATTTGAGAAGGATGATGGAGGTGTTTCAAAAACACCTATTGATCCAACTCTTCATCTAGCGAAAAATCATGATCAAAGTATATCACAAGTAGAGTATTCTCGTATAATTGGTAGATTAACGTATTTGATGAATTGCACTCGTCCGGACATAGCTTGTGCGGTAAATAAATTAAGCAGATTTACGAGTAATCCAGGAAAAGACCATTGGAAGGCTATAATTAGGGTATTAAAGTACTTGAGATATACCCGGGATTATGGATTACACTATACTAGATATCCACCTGTATTAGAAGGATATTCCGATGCGAATTGGATATCAGATTCTAAAAATGTTAAATCCACTAGTGGGTATGTATTTACAATAGGTGGTGGAGCGGTATCTTGGAAATCTTCTAAGCAAACTCTTATAGCCAGATCCACAATGGAATCTGAGTTTATTGCTTTAGATAAAGCAGGGGAAGAAGCAGAGTGGCTTCGAAACTTTTTAGAAGATATTCCGATATGGCCAAAGCCCGTGCCTGCAATTTGTATTCATTGCGATAGTCAATCTACAATTGGCAGAGCAAGGAGTGATATATATAACGGTAAGTCTCGACATATAAGATTGAGACACAAGACCGTGAAAGAATTGCTCTCAATGGGAATTATTACGATCGATTATGTGAAGTCCAAGGATAACCTAGCGGATCCATTTACTAAAGGTTTGTCTAGAGAGCAAGTCTATAGATCATCGAGGGAATGGGCTTAAAGCCTCTGATCTTGAATCGTATTAAGGGAAACCCAACCTAGTTGACTGGAGATCCCAAGATCTAGGTTCAACGGGACAACAGAAATTAAGGACGATTCACACGAAGCACTGGGGAACATGAATAAAGATATGTTTCTACCCATTCCTATGATGACACAGTGCTGCCTGTCGCGTATTTAAGGATAAGCGATGCTTTTAATGATTCCTAAGATTTGGAAATTCCAAATAGGGTATGGCAGGATACTCTTAAATAGGAAATCACCTATATGAAGTGAGAAGTGTGGCCGCTTCCGTGAGAACCTTTGATAGGCTGGGTTCATCTAAAAGCGCTTCATGAATTCCGGGAATTGTTCAGGGACGAAATGAACACAACCATGAGAACCAACTTGGTGAGGAAATAAATTGTGTGATAGTTATTGTCTTGGTTTACACTTAAAACTGACAGTTCAAAGCCTATGGCACACTGAACCAGTAGTAAGCCCGATAGCTATTCACTAAGGAAGGTTCAAGGCGAAAGCTACCTATCCCCATACAATTTATTTCCGTTTGAACTCTCTCTAGTGTCTGTCTGCATTTTCACTCACATTGTTAGTCAAAGAATTTTCATTCATGTGGGGGATTGTTAGAAAACTGGATCCAATTTTCTATATATGAATGAACAATTCATATCACTAGTGCCGTGTGGATTTCGGTGTTGGGCTGGTTTAGTATTTATGGGCTTAATCCTAGTTTGGCCTATTAGTTAGGTTAACATAGTTTCAAGTTTGAAACGGTAGGAAACCTAAAACCAGGCGTGAAGGGAAACAACCCTTCGGGAATTCAGATTGGAATTCTAGAGACACACCCCTTGAAGAAATCCTTTAAGAATCATGATTCTTCATTGAAGAGGTACTAGTAATTCTATAAATACCCTGCACACACTTAGAGATTGAAATCAATCAGAAAACCCAATTTCATTCACTGCATTCTAAAATCATTAAGCTTTTTGTAAAAGAGAGAGTTCATCACTTAAAGTTTGGTTCGCCGTTTCTCGAAGTTTGGAGTGCTACTACATCGAGAAGAAAGTCGTTGTATCCTCGGGAGGCAGGACATCGATAATCCGTAAGCACCGGTGCATATGGGTGAATCTGTCTTAAGGCTAGAGGATATAATCCTTGCCTCGACTTTGATTTCGTCTAATTGGGTTTGCGTTTCTCTTCTTCTTTGTTTGTTTTATTGCAGTACTTACACAAGATTGCCAACATTTACCAATTTTAAACGATACTTCCTTATCGAATAAAATATAATCTTCTTTTGACTTGGCAAGGAAAAATTCACTTCCACAGCAATTCCCAAAGAGTATGAATCATACATATCCATAGTAATATGTTTAGCCGGCGCAGTTCAAACAGGAAAATCCTTAGCTTCAGGAATTTTAATTTGGTTTGAAGATGAAAAATTGGGAGGAGATGAAACTTGAGAAACTGACGACCAAAATGTACTCCAGATAGCACCTTTCGACCCACTTGGAATACAAATAAATCTTTTCCTTAAATCTTTTGAAGTATCATATGTAGATATTCGAAGATGATCTCCCTGTGAATTTGATAGCATTTCCATAAGGATCACCACCTGATCAAAACGGCGTGTCCACTTACGTTTTTCAACTGAAATCAGAGAAACAACCTCCTTTGAAAGATGCACCCACTGACAGCTTCATGTGGAATAAAAATACAATTACTGACTCCCTTATACCTTTCAAGGATTTTAAGCGTTTGGATTTTCCATTATAAATCCATGAAAGTTCGAAAGACTTGGAAGCTAACAGAATGGTGGTGGAAGATTTCATGATTGAGGAAACTGTCCACAAGAACTCCACTAATCAATAAATCCCGACCCCAAGGGGAAGGATCAAAGATCCGTCCTTGGACAACGGAGAAGTTAAGAATAGCACACTTCTACAATGAATTAATCACCAGGATCGACACGAGCAGAAGGCTGAGTTCACAAGAAAAAATCACCATTTTCAGGCGTCCAAAAATCACCATTTAATTTTACCAAGCTGTAAAAACATTTTACTTAGTGGCCTGCTTTTATGATCATGTGCAAACCTAATTCAAGTGGCCAGCTGAGTGAGCCTTATAAATAGAACAATTTCCCCACTTTTTCTAATCTCTTCCTCCATCGCCTCTGAAAGAAAAGAAAGGAAGTAAGACTTAATCTTAGAGAACAACATCAGATCTATCTTTATAATCGTTATTACAGCAGCCATGTCTTTCTTGATTCAATAACACATCCAGCACAATGATTTTTCCTCTCAAGAAAGTAAAATCGAATGGATGTTCGCTTTTTAAGAACTATAACATTATATTCACCTCAGATGGAGAGACTAAAAGTGAGACGTGCAAAATCAGAAAGACTGGAAGTGCTCCTTAGCTCTCTTGCCGGTTTTGCCGTTTTGGTGTTGATTCCTCTCAGAAAAATTACATAGGATGAACAGTGCAGTAGTGTCTCGAATCGTAAAAAAACAAGTTACTCGTGAAGAAATCTAGCCGGTAGAAATATTAATACAGGAAAGTTGACGGTGAAATTAGCATGTTCTTTTGTATTTTCCCTTTCTCATCTTATCTTATACTATATACTAATATATAGAAAAGAGGTAATTGTTTGGTGAAGCTTTTTTGTGTGACAAAAATACCCCTCAGGATTTTCATTTTTCTTCGTAGATGTCACGTAGAAAAGGAAATGTATAGAGGTTAGGTCTGCAAAACAGCGACATAATGAACTAGTGTTCGAATCCTGTCGTACCCATTTTCGTGTTTGGTTTTTCCTTTCCTATTTAATCTTTCTTTTCGTAAATCAGCGACCAAATTTATTTCTTCATCTTCAGAAGACAGAACAACTGATATCGCCATGAGAAACAATATTTATCTTCTTCGTTCTTCTCGATTAACCTAGCGCCTCACTGAAACAAAAGCAAAGCAAAACGAAGATTTGGGTTTTTTCCCCTCTAGCTCACAAATCACTCTCTCCATTAATGATCTTATCTGTGTATTCAAATTCTTATATTAAAAAAATAGATGTTCTGATAAATTTGGAGTTCCGAGATTCAGTAATGATGGTGGGTTTTGCTGGCAGTAGAAAGATTGATGATTACTTGGATTTGATAAGTTTAATTCCATGTATTTACAGAGCCAAGGAATTAAGGAAGCTAATTTCAGGAAAGAATTGAGTTCGTCATCTTTAACCGATCCCCATCATCTCTTAACAACTGTTAATAATTTGATTGAATATATTTGATTGTTTGGAATGATTTTGGTATGAAATGGAGATGGGGAAAGTAAGATATTACATGCTCTCTCTAAACTTGGTCAATATATGACACAAGGAAAGAGATACATGTGGACCTTCTTTGTCCATACATATTCCTACACTAAAACAGATGCATTCATAAATGCATGATAAATATGTCTTGTACACAAGACTTGTTCATAAGACTAAAGTAACATGAATTCTAAGATACATGTTAAGTAAAGCTTGTACTCAACACTTGTGCACAAGAACATTACATTAACTTTTAACAATCTCCTCCTTAATGTGATCCTCCAACTCCTAGTAGCTCACGGAAATTTTGAAATTTACCTTTGGGAAGTACCTTGTGAATATGTCCGCCAATTGATCTTCCGTCTTGCAATACTTGAGTTCTATCTCACCATCTTCAACCGCTTATCGAATGAAATGGTACTTGAGTTTAATGTGCTTGCTCTACAATGCTCAACCGAATTTTTGGACATAGCAATTGCCGATTTGTTGTCACAAAAAATTACGGTGCCTTCTTCTTGCTTCTCTTGAATGTCTTCCATGATTCTTCTTAGACATACAACATGAGATGTAGCTATTGATGCCGAAATGTACTCATATTCCGCCGTGGATGGAGCGACGGTTTCTTGCTTCTTCGATGCCCATGTAAATATACCCGAACCAAGAGAAAAGCATAACCCGATGTACTCTTCATGTCATCAATACACCCTCCCAAGTCGCTATCACAATAGCCAACTAATTTGACATCCAAATTTATTGAATAAATGATTTCAAAATTCATTGTTCCTTGAATATACCTTAACAACCTCTTTTCGGTGCCAAGATGTAGATGACTAGGTGAACTCATGAACCTGGAAAGCATACCTGAAGCAAACATGATGTCGGGTCTTGTATGTGTAAGGTACAACAAGTTTCCAATAAGACCTCTATAGTAAGTCTCATCAACCTTTCTTCCTTCATCATCCTTCTTGAGTTTCTCATTCACTACAAGTGGTGTAGATGTGGGATTACAACCAAGCATACCAAATTTCTTCAACACCTTTTCGGCATACTTGCTTTGATAAATGAACACTCCATCTTCACTTTGATGAACTTCTATACCAAGGAAGTACTTGAGCAAACCCATGTCACTCATCTCATATTTCATCATCATTTCTCTCTTGAATTTCTCAATCATATGCGCATCATTACCCGTAAAGATAAGATCATCAACATAAAAGGCAACGATGAGAATAGACGTACCTTTTGTCTTCATATATAATGTAGGCTCACTCTTGCTTTTGTTGAAGTTTTGCCTCTTGAAGTATCCATCTATCTCACTATACCAAGCTCTTGGTGCTTGCTTGAGACCATACAAAGCTTTCTTCAACTTGTATACTTTGTTTTCTTCTTCTTCCATCACAAAACCTTGTGGTTATTCTACATAGACCTCTTCATGGAGTTCTCCATTCAAAGATGCCGATTTGACATCAAGTTGATAAAGTAACCAACCTTTTTTGGAAGCCATAGCAATCACGGCTCTAATGGTGTCAAGACGAGCAACCGGTGCAAACGTTGCATTGTAGTCGATACCGGGTTGTTGTGAGTAGTCCTTTGCCACCAACCTTGCTTTGTATCTTTGAACTTTTCTATCCGCATTATACTTCACCTTGTAGATTCACTTGACACCAATAACTTCTTTGTCACTTGGCCTTGCTACTTTCTCCCATGTATCGTTCTCGTCAATGACAAAAACTTTTTCTTCCATAGCTTTTATCTAAACTGGTTCTTTTGATGCTTCTTCAAAATTTTCCTGTTCAACCACACAATAGTTATATCTTTCATAAACTTCACTCAACCTTCGCAACTTCTTTGGTGCCGACGGTGGAGATGTTGATGCACTAGTACTTGGAGACATACTTGGAGATGCTCCTTGTCTTGTATTTGGAGGTGTTTGAGGTAGTTCTTCCTTATCTTCTTCACCTTCTTCAACTTCATTTGTTGCTGAATTTTCTTGCTCTTCATCAACAATAATGGTTCTCTTCTCAATTTTACCTTCTTCCCAATTCCATGAAGCTCCTTCATCAAATAACACATTACGGCTTGTAATCATTGTGTTGTTCTTAAATCTGTAAAACCTATAACCTTTTGATTGGAGGCTATAAACAATGAATATACACTTCTCACTTGATTCATCAAGCTTTGTTCTCTTCACCTTTGGAATTTGAGAATAACACACACTACCAAAAACTTTGAGATGTCTTACCGATGGCTTTCTCCCACTCCATGTTTCAAAAGGAGTTTTATCCCATACGAATTTTGTTGGACACCACTCATCAAATAGACGGCGGTGTTGATGGCTTCGGCCCAAACACTTTAGGCATACCCTTGTCATGAAGCATGGACTTCGCCATCTTCATCACGGTTTGGTTCTTTCTCTCGGAAATACTATTTTGTTGAGGAGTATAACCCATGGTTAGTTGCCTTTCCAAGCCTTCATCTTCACAAAAATTATCAAACTCTTTGTTGTTGTAATCTTTGCCTCTATCACTTCTCAAAACTTTGATATAGTGAACACTTTGCTTTTCAACAAGGCTCTTGAACTTCTTGAAGATGCTAAAGACTTCGGACTTTTGTCTCATGAAGTACACCCAAGTCATACGACTAAAATAATCAATGAATAAGATAAACTATCTATTACCTCCATGAGTTGGTGGCTTCATTGGTCCACACACATCGGTATGTACCAAACAAGAAGTTCTTTTGATCTCCATGCTACACCTGTTGGGAATGGTTGGCGATGTTGCTTCCCAAGTGCACAACCTTCACATACTCCATCTTTATGGTTGATATGTTGTGGAAGTCCTTGCACCATGTTCTTATTGGAAAGCACCTTGAGACCATTGAAATTCAAATGCCCAAGTCTTTTATTCCATAACCATGTTTCATCAATGGTTTCCATCCTCAATGCAACATTTTTTTTCTTTTCAAACACAATTGGAAAGCTTCTATTTTTCTCCATCTTGATACTCTTCATGACTTGTCTCTTGTTGTTGTGCTTCTTGTCATAAATGGTGCAATATCCATCTTCAAAATGGACCGCATACCCAAGCTCCACAAGTTTCCCAACACTAAGCAAATTTTGTGCCAAATCCGGAACATATAACACATCTCTAATGTATTTTTCTCCATTGATAGTTTGCACACAAATAGTACCTCTTTCGTTAGCTTGAACCATATTTCAATCACCCATCTTCACTAGAGAGTTTATGGATGTATCCATATCAACAAACAAGCTTCTTTCACCGGACATATGAGTTGTGCATCCACTATCCACAAACCAAACTTCACTCTTGGAAGTCACCATGGCACTTTGACAAGCATAAAACAAATTTTGTTTTTCTTCTTTTTCTTCCGCTCTACCAGCTTGTTCTTCATCTTCTTTGTATTTACAATCTTTCTCTAAATGTCCATACTTCTTGCAATTGCGACATTGGGGTTTTCCTTTGTTCCAAAAATTCTTCTCCAAATGACCATTTTTCTTGCAAAAATTGCATCTTGGTACTTGAGACGAATCACTCTTTGTGTAGTTGTTGGAATTAGCTCCTCCTTTCTTCCATTTTCCTTTTCCTTTGAAGTTTGATGTTGATTCACCCTTGTACTCATTTTTCTTTGTTGCTGAATTTTTTGAGTTCAAGTTCAACTTTGATTGAAAAGCACTCTCAATTGACTTTTCGGAGTGTCTTGACAACCTTTGCTCATACACCTTCAAGGAAGCCCATAATTCTTGTGACTTTAATGTAGAAAAATCTTTAGTCTCTTCCAAAACCGCCACAATGGGTTCAAATTTCTCCGGCAAGCATATCATTATCTTCTCACAAATTCTTCTTTCTTCCATCTTCTCACCACACATCAACATATTATTAACAACTTCAACAACTCTTGAAGAAAACTCATTCAAACATTCATTCTCATTCATTTTTAGATTCTCAAAATCTCTTCTATATGAATGTAATTTTAATTCTCTTACCTTCTTATTACCTCCATACTCTTGTTGAAGAATATCCCAAGCTTCTTTAGCTGTAGGAAAATGGATTACTCTTGGAAGAATAGTGTCTCAAACTCCTTGTTGAATGTACATGCTTTTGCATTCTTCTTTCTATTCTCCTTAAGTAAATCCTTTTGGGGTTGTGTTAGAGTTGATGTATCTTCAATTTCATCATACCCCTTTTGCACAATCTCCCACACATCTTGTGACATGAACAAGGTCTTCATTTTGATGGCCCAAAAATCATAATTTTCTCTATAATTTTCTCCAAGATCAGATTCAAACGATCTATGCTCTGATACCAATTGTTAGTTAATTTTGAGTTGGAAGCCCACACACTTCTAACATGGTATCAGAGCTAGGCCCGTATGAGAGTGGAATGAGAAGTAGACCCAAAGGGCTGCCCGTCCACCCGTACAGAGGTCCACGTTGGAGTGGCTTAATCTCCTCCTCCCTACACGTGGAGGGGGAGCATGTTGGAGAAACTTTAAAATAGTCCCACATAGCTAACTCCTTATCCTAGATCTTAATATATAAGGTGTGGAGCCACTCCACTCAGCCAATTGGTTTTGAGTTGGAAGCCCACACACTTCTAACAACAACCCACCCCCAAATTTTAGTTTCCCAATCTACTTTCATAAGGAGAATCGAAATAGACAGCAACTCAGTATCAGACGGGGTAATCACATCAGGTGGAGTTGAGGTACTTTTGATGTTCAAATTTAAGGTTGAGGTATTTTATTCATTCTTTAAATCTAAATTTTGGTTATCAGTTTAAGAGCTGAATTTCAGTTAAAATTTAGAAACACAAATCCACTTAGGGGTCAAATGTTTCATTTTTTTTTCCCATAATTGTTTGTTGAAATGCCCCATAGAAAATAATTCTCAGTTTTACTTTCAATCTTAAGTGTGTTTGTACAAAAATTGTTGTATGATTCAGTTGTGCTTTGTAGGTATTGAAGCAACAATCAATGATAATGTAGTTTACACATGGTTGATGAGTTCAGGTGAGGATTACGTAAAATTATTATTTGATTACTTCATAGTAGGTTGTCGAAATGACTTTTGACTCTTTTTCCATATTGTGCACTCTAGCCACAACTCTCTTCATAAAGCATAAAAATGTTTGTTACTCGAGAATTTCGTCTTGCCGAATTACTTGAATTTTATGTGTTTACTCTGCATACAACCACTTTCTGCCATGTTATTAATGAATTGATATCTAGCTTACTTGATGCTTTTCATATTTTGAAAGTAGAGGTGAGACTCGCACCAAAAAGGGATAAATTGAACTTTAGGATATGAGTTAGTAACTCGGTTGGCATTAATTAAGTTAAATTTTGCATTACCCTTAGTATTGTAAAAGGATGCAAACAAAATATATACGAGCAAAACTCACATATATTTGGTTTCATCCAAAACAAAAACAAAAACGACAAAAATCTAACAGTTATAGCATATCTT
The DNA here is from genome assembly GCA_023531295.1 of Papaver armeniacum. NCBI lineage: Eukaryota > Viridiplantae > Streptophyta > Magnoliopsida > Ranunculales > Papaveraceae > Papaver > Papaver armeniacum. The sequence goes on from JAJJWW010003236.1 coordinate 214,140, forward strand.
CCAAATTACCAAGTAAACAGTTCATCTGGCACTAACAAATTAGCAGTGAGTTTTATCAAATTCTTCTTTATAGTATAAAATAAAAAGCACAAATTGTTGAAGTTCTCCATTTTGCAGTTAAGTATGTTTAGCTGCAATATAGCAACGACAAATTTACAGCATTTAGAACCTTGCAAGGCTTCAACTGCCTGTTGCCTTCCATTTGCTTTATAGTGGTAATTTGTGGGCTAAGCTTATGCAATCGACACTATTAAACCTATAGTTCTTGGACCTCTGCATCTTACTTTTCTCATATTTCTTAATTGTTATTGTTTGTTGAGCCAATATAGAATTGATTTACATCGGTAAAAAGAAGGAGATCACGATCTGTAACAAGGGCTTGTGAAGATATAAGGGGGTATGAAGAAAACAGAGGTAGGAAAACAGATCTAAAGTCAAGAAAAGGTGAGAGTGTTAAGATCGAAAGAAAATTTATTGGAGGCTCAATGGGAAAAAAAGGGTACGGGAGATGTTCTTCACCTTGCGGTTTGGTCGGGGATTAAGAGAAGTTTAGTTGGCTTAGTTATAAGGCGGGATTATGGTTTTCTAGACTGCTTAAGAGGGAAGCTAACGGTGGTAGAGGTAAGCTCTCTCGGTGGAATTTCCGTGATAATGAAGATTGGATTTATCTTTGCTCGCGAAGAGAACGAGATGGGACAATACTTTCGTATTACGGTTTCACACAATAAGGAGTATCCGACGCGTCTCTGTATTTTCCGGCGAGGGGACAATGGTTTAGGATGGTGGAAAATAGGGATGATCTTTGGAAAGTTTATTGTTTGGAGTCTCAAAATCAAAAGGAAGAAGATGATTGAAGCTAAACCAATTGATCATGTTGGTAATGCTTGGCTTGATGGTAAATTAAATCATAAATTTCATTTTGATGCAGATTCAAAATCAATTTCTCAGCAAAGTTCAATTTCTTCTTTTTGGAACCGTACTATGGTTGTGGAATTGGGTTCTCTTGGTCTTAGTTGGAAAGAAGTGGGCGGATCGATTATGGATAAACTTGGGTGGAGTTACGGTTTTGAACTTGACCAATTGATGATCTTAAAGCAGTCTTCACTATTAACACTAATAAGGAATTCTCTCGTGTTAGAGATACTAGTCCTTGGAAAGTTAATGGAATAGAAATTCGGTTATATGCTTGGTATGCCGGTATAAATGCAATCCTTAAGCCAAATCCATGGATCATCAAGAAAAAATGGATTGCAGTGAAAGGAATCCCTTTTAATTTATGGTACTACTCAACATTCAGATCTATCGGTGATAAATTTGGGGGTTTGATAGAGATAAGCCCCTGAAACCTCGATGGCTGCGATTTATACGAAATCAAAGTTTGTGTTCATGGCCCTATTAGTAATGGGGTTTGGTGCCAGGAGATCAAGATTGACAATAAAGAAATTTGGGTGGAGATTCGCACGATTGGTGATGAGCTGGAGCCATCTCGACAAGAGTTGAAACCAATTTGCATTGAAAAAGATCGCACGGAGCCTTTCACCAGTATACAATGGCGTCGGAAATCACCTCCGATGATGGTAGGGGAAGAAGACGGAGATGGAGGACGTGGAAGTACGGGTGTTGGAAAAAATCACGGGAGTATGAAAAAAGTTGATTCAGAGTCTTCAGACGGTGCAGGTATTGGGTTGATTAATGTGACGCCACCTGTTCTTCTTGACCAATGTGTCAATAATTCAAATTTTGAATCTATTGAGCCAGTAGAAGAAGCATGCGAGGTAAACGTGCATTCGTATCTTTTACTTAATAACCAAGTTGGGCCAAGCTGTCAAGCCCATATGGTTTTAAACTCAAATGCCATAATTCCTGATAGTGGGTCTGATACTAGTTGCTCACGCTCAGTTGGGGCGAATTCTTCATTGAGAAGCTTGAAAAAACAACTGAAGTGCAAAATGTCTAAAGGAATTTCTTCATCCTCTATATCTTATGGCTTTGTTAATGAAGGTGCTTCCAGTGGTGAGAAAGGAAATGAAGAGGCTTATAAAGGTAGTACATTAAAGGACATGACGGTGGATGGTGGTGAAGATGATGCACCCCAATCTAGTGGAAGTATAAGTAACAAAACCAAAGAGCCTTGTGATGCTGCAATGGTGGCGAAAGGTATAGCAGCAAAGTTCAATGTGTTTTATGGCAAACTAAATGACTCGGGTAGGGACTCCGGAATCACGTTATCTAAAAATGAAGTTTTGTTTGTTACAAATACAATCTTATCTCATGCAAATGCTTTTAAAGATGAACTTATTCCGGAGGCATGCATTCCGCGGTGATTTCTTGGGGTTTTGCTATATTGGGTTGTCTTGGTTATTAATGTTTAAATTAATATCTTGGAATGTTAATGGTCTTGGGGACCCGGATAAACGGTCGAAGTTGAAAAAGCTCGTGAAGAAATGGAAACCTACGATTCTTATTATTCAAGAAACCAAGCTTAGTATTTGCTCCGATCTTATTGTGCGTCAATGTTGGGGTACGTCGTCTTGTAAATGGATTTCTTTAAACTCTTATGGAAGATCCGGTGGTATATTGATTATATGGAATTCGGATTTGATTGAAGTGGATGATTTTCTTGAAGGTATTTTCACGATAAGTATATCTTGTCGTAATTTGGAAGATAACTTTCGTTGGGTGCTTACCGGAGTTTACGGTCCTTGTAATGCTCAAGAAAAAAAAAAGATTTCGAATGGAGTTGGTTACATTGCGTAGTTATTGAGATGGTTTGCCATGGTGTATCGGGGCTGATTTCAATGAAATAAGAGTTATGGAGGAAAGAAAGGGATGTCGTAGAGTCTCAAACTCAATGCAAGCTTTTGATGATCTTTGCAACGATCTCGATCTCATGGACTTGCCAATTTCCGGTGCTAAGTATACTTGGAGTAGACCACCAAATAAGAAGAGAAAAATAGATCGTTTTTTATTTACTTCGGATTGGGAGGAGCACTTTCCAAATCTTGTCTTGAAACATCATGCAAGACCTTTTTCGGATCACTTCCCTATTGAGTTATGTTCTCTTGTAACGGATTGGGGAGCATGTCCCTTTCGGTTCCAACTAGCATGGCTTGAAAGAACTAACATAATTGCTTTAATGAAAGAATGGTGGGACTCTTTTCATTTTGTAGGTACCACGAGCGCATGTTTTTCTAAGAAGCTAAATGCATTGAAAGAAAAATTGAAGGTGTGGAACAAAGATACCTTCGGTAGTATTGATCAAGCTTTCGATTCGGCTCTTGACAAGATTAAAGAATTGGGTGACATTGATGATGAGAGGGATCTCACCGAGGAAGAAGAAGAATTACTTGTGTCGGCTAAAGTTGAGTTTGAAGTGGCTCATAGGCGCAAAGAAATTTTGTTACGGCAAAAATCAAGAGTCAAAGGGATTCGTGATGGTGATAGAAATACCAAGCATTTTCACCGTGTGCTAAAGGGTCATAGAGCCATAAACAACATTAATAATCTTCGAATCAATGGTAGATGGACCGGGAATAAAGATGAGATCAAAGAAGGCATTGCAAATCACTTTGAGAAAGCTTTCAAGGAAGAGTCAAATGATAGACCAAGAATTAAAGATATGTGCCTAAAGCAAATCGACGAAGATGCTAGAATTTGGTTGGAGAGGCCGTTTAGTGAAGATGAAGTAAAGAAATCAATTCATGATTTGGGTGTAGATAGAGCTCCGGGTCCGGATGGGTTTCCTATGAAATTTTATATTGTCGCTTGGGACTTCCTTAAAGATGATTTGTTGAAGGTGTTCAAAGAATTCCACGATCATAATATTCTTGATGTCTCTTTAAAGAACAACTTTATTGCTCTCATTCCAAAGAAGGTTGGTGTTGAGGAGGTCAAGGACTTTCGTCCTATTAGTCTTATAGGAAGTGTTTACAAGATCATCTCCAAAGTTCTAGCGGAGCGACTAAAGGTATATCTCCCTATTTTAATTTCGCCAACTCAATCTAGCTTTATAAAAGGTCGTCAAATCCTAGATGGAGTGTTGATAGCTAATGAATGTGTGGATTCTAGACTCCGCCAAAAAAATCCGGGGTTGGTGTGCAAGTTAGACTTTGAGAAGGCGTTTGATAATGTGAATTGGAGTTTTTTAAATGAAGTTTTGTATAAAATGGGGTTTGGGGGTGTTTGGTGAGCATGGATTCGAAATTGCTTATCTTATTCAAAATTTTCGGTTCTTGTGAATGGCTCGGCTCACGGGTTTTTTAGTAGTAGTAAGGGACTTCGTCAAGGTGATCCTCTTTCACCATTTCTTTTTACCATCGTCGGAGAAGTGTTGAGTCATATGTTGAGTAAGGCACAAGAAGTTGGTAAAATTTCGGGTTTCTCGGTGAAAAATGGGGGAATCAAAGTTAATCACCTTCAATTTGCCGATGATACCATTGTTTTTCTTGATGCGAAGCATGAGCAAGTGGATGCTCTCCGATATTTGCTCTTATGTTTTGAGCTTACGTCGGGTTTGAAGATTAATTTCTCGAAAAGTTATTTGTTCGGAGTTGCTCTTAATGAAGATATTGATGGATTTACGAGTATGTTAGGGTGTAAAAGATCAAATTTCCCAAGTATTTACCTTGGTCTTCCTTTGGGTGATAAAGTTAGTGGTTCTCATAAGTGGGAGAAGATATTGGAATCTTGTGCTTCTATGCTTTCTTCTTGGAAAGGGCGGTCAATATCAAGAGGAGGTAAGTTGTCTCTTATAAAAAGTGTTTTGGCTAGCTTGCCCATTTATTACCTTTCGGTTTTTCTTGCTCCATGCTCCATAACAAATAAACTTGATAGAATAGTAAGAAATTTTTTATGGGATGATGACTCAAATAAGAAAAGGATTCATAATATTCGGTGGTCCACGGTTTCGAAGTCTAAAAAAAGTGGGGGTCTTGGAATTCGAAAGTCTAAACATATGAATTCGGCTCTTCTCAAAAAATGGTGGTGGAGATTCGGAACGGAAAAGGATGCTTTTTGGAGGAAAATAATTGCGGAAAAATTTGGCGAAATTTCAACGGGGTGGGAAACTCTTCGTCCTAAAGGGCCAAAAGGTTGTAGTTTGTGGCACAATATTTACAATAAGCTTGAAGACTTTAATAAACGTAAGATTCAAGGTTGGTGCGGGGAAAGAAACTAGATTTTGGGAAGATTTATGGATCGGTGATGGTGTGCTTTGTAATAAATTTCCGTTAGCTTATGAAGCTTCAAGAACCAAAGGGTGTGTCGTGGCTCGGTTGTACGAAATCTCTAGTGACGGAATCAAATGGAATTTTATGTCTCGTGAAAGATATTCTCAAGCTATAATGAGGGAGGTTTCTTCCATAAAGTCATCACTTGAATCGGTTAATATACAAGAAGGAGTTATAGACTCTAGATTGTGGATGGTTGGGGATAATAATAAGTTGAGGCATACTCGGTAAAGAATGGAGTAATTTCTCTTAGTGAAACGGATGCGATGGATTTCCCAAGCGATATTATTTGGAGTCGGTTATATCCTTATAAAGTTAATTTCTTTCTTTGGTTTCTCTCTCATGAAAAGTTGATGACGACCGATAAACTTGTTCGAAGGGGAATGAACGTGGATAGGACATGTAGTTTTTGTCAAGAAGAAGATGAAACAAGCTCTCATTTGTTTTATGAGTGTTGGAGAATTAAAAGAATTTGGACTTATTTTGTTGAAGGATGTGATTTTCGTTGGAGCTACAATGATCATATTGCCACAACAATTCAAAGTTGGAATCATGATTGGGGTGATAAGCGGCTTAACCGTATATGGAACAATCTTCCGGCCGCAATATGGTGGTGCATTTGGAAAGAAAGAAATGAAAGGATCACTACACCATTTCCAGGATTTTGTCACAGGCTATACCTGTTACTGATAAGATTTGTAACGGTTATATCTGTAGCAAAAAGGCCGTTATTAATATTGTGATCACGTTTTGCAACGGTTTTATCTGTGATAATGGCCAGCTAAAGTCACACTTATAAACCGTTGCAATAATTAATAGCCACAATTGACCTAATTTTAAAATTGCGACACGTGTAATATTTGTCACATTTATAGTAACGGTTTTATTTGTTACTCTATACTTACCACAATTCAACGAATGACACGTGTCCCTTTTTGTTACGATTACAGTAACACCTATAAGTGTTACCTATTTATAAGCAACGAAACCTTTGAGGACACGTGTCGTCCTTTTAAACTATTGTTCTTAAAATGGCGACACGTGTTTTTTTTAAATTACATTTGTTGTTACAGTTATAACCGTGACAATTCTTTAAATTACAATTAAAAAAAATGGGTAGCCCGGATCATTTTCATGGACCCGGGCTTCCAGTTCGCATGCCTGCAATACAGATCATTTTCATTGACCCTTCCATGCCTGCAATACAGATCATGTCTATTCTTTTTCAATCTGCAATTCATACATATCAATCTACAATCCCTAACTTCACCATAACTTCAAAAGATGGATAAAGTTCTCTAATCTCTTCATATACCTATCCCACACATATTTCATACTGCAACGACTCCAAAGACCAGCATCTACTATTTTCTGAGCCTTTGCCATGTGAGGGATCAAGCCAACACTCATGAGCTGCAACCAAACAGAAACAAGCCCAATTTCAATAAAGACAACTGCAGATCACAATATGACAAGTTACAAGAGAACAAAAATATACATATGAATGATACGATTGTTTTAGCTTATTACATGTATTATACCATGTAACGATCTTAGACAAATCTATCATTTCGCGTACTAGATCATTAACGAAAACTAAGACACTCCTAGCAAAGAGTATGAAAGGAAACAAGTAGAGCGACACTACTTAGATGAATACATAGTTATACATGAATGGTATTCTTAAAGAAATCAGTATACAGGTACATAGATTTGTTGGTTCAATAACCAATACCAAAGATAAAAGAACATCTACCATGCACATTCCCCTTGCACACAACCTACCCATGGGAAACTAAGTAACTACAAAAGCCCATAATGAACTTGCCAAGAGCAGAAATTTACCGAATAGCAAAAGTTTCAAAGTGTGCAAGTTCTTAACACCACCAGTAGTAGGCGCAGACCTACGAGCGATCTAGATGCATTAAATGCAGTTGTATCACCTCGCCTTCATGAACGCAGCTAAATCGAGATTCCCTACAAAAAGATAGTTTGTATTTAATATACATTTAATAAGAAGTCAACATTATTGATACGTTTTATAAGAAACCAAGCAAACAACTTCAAGTCACAGACAAAAAACTGGGAGACATTTACCTGCCAGATACTATTTGGACTCCGGATTCAATTTTTCTAATATCCCCACACACAATCTTGCCTCATACACTTAATAAGAAGTCAACATTATTGATACGTTCTATAAGTAATCAAACAAACTTTAAGTCACATACAAAAAAAATGGGAGACATTTACCTGCCAGATACTAATTGGACTCCAGATTCAAGTTTTCTAATATCCCCACACACAATCTTGCCTCATATGCATGTGTGGGCTTGTTTATTTATGTGATCTCCCACAGCCAAAATAAATGCTTCGTCTGTGAAGCGAACTCTCTTGTAAGTGACAATTTCAACACTTGGAATCTACAAGTAGAAGTAAATACAACCAGTTATATCTAATTTAATACAGAATGCATACACCCAATTCAAATAGTCCACGCTTGTAATAAATTATTCATGTAAACACAACTATAAGTCTATAGAAACTTGAAAAGGTGTTCACAGAACATGGGAAGAGACCAACCATTTACTAAAAAGGCGTCTTAATTGGGTGTTCGCTTATTCTCCTTTAGAGAGCGCTTTTCAACTCCCCAAAGTATGGGTACTAAGAAATTGTTAAGATAGTGGCATATACAACTACAATAGATGCTAAATTTGTATGTAAGACTGAATGCTAACTAAATAATATTAGTCTGACATACAAGAGTAAAGAAACATAATGGTGTGTGAGAAAAGAAAAAATGACAAAAAAACACATTAAGGGTGTGGAATAGATAATGGTAGTCAACCACCATTCCTATAGCCAAACGACAGAAAGATAAACCTTCAAAACAGAAAGATAAACATGGTTTTTACCAAAACCTATCTATGGTAAGAGCAATTGAGTGATGCCCCGCACATTTAATACTACTAAATAATTTGTTACACCTTACTTACACCTCCAACTTGCCGCACTCTAAAACCCCACTGCCAAATACTCCAGTTTCTATATCAGCGCCGTACAACACCTGCACAAAAAGTTAACAGAAATGACTAAACAAGATACTAAACTAGAATCAACTAACAACTTCACCCAATAAAGTTAAGCATTACAATTTACTTCAACAAATTAGAGTGATTAACTTAACTTTGACTTGACACCATTAGGAATCAACCATATAGTATTAATCTTATATGTCAGGCTGTGAGGATGTTACAGCACATCATACATAGGTCAAAAGCAAAAAGAGCACGAGAATAAATGGAGACGTAACATTAAAATCCAGTGTACTATATCTAGCTGAAGCAATAACTTAGTTTCTATCTTGTAGAGAAGTTACTTCTGCTCAACTTTCAGAACAGTTACTTCTACTGTCCCCTCACTACCTCAACACCACCAATTACACTCCACTCACTCTCATCGCCTCCCCGCCATCACAAAAGTTACCCATTGCCACCACATTAGTCACTACCATAGAAGCCAGTACCTCACCCTAGTGATATTTGTTTTGATCACATTTCACTGCCATCCACGTTTATACCCTATATGAATAAAAAAACATTGACTTCTCACTACTTCCTATTGCCATTTACTTGAGAAGCTACACTGGATTCCATAATGTTTTCAAAACCAATATACCTACTATGAAACGCAAAGATTACTTACCATATCTAGAGACTAATTTTTGTTTACATCAAGGAAGAAGTAATCAGATAGGAGAGAAAGATCATTTTTTGTTTGAATTAATCAGAGATGAATCTCGTCTAAACTACACAACAATCATCACTTCAATACTCCTCCATCATCAAAAACAATACCAACATCCAAAAAATCAAAAAATAACAGAAAAAAACAATTAGCTGAAAAGAGGCTTCATAGAGAAGATTAGATTTATCAACATAAAATAGATTCAGCCATATTCTTGTCAGTAATTTCTTTAATCATAAGCCCCTTATATTCGAAACAAGTATATCAAAACCCTAAATCAGATCAATATTACTTGAAATATACAAAAATCAAAACATTAGAATAACCCAAAATCAGATCAATATCTCCAATTACTTCTGTTTTTATGCTGAACAAAAACAAACATTAGAATTATTGAAGAACAAAATAATCAAATCTAATTTTTAAACCATAGTTGAGCAAGTGGAAGAAAATACTGAGATTAAGGAATTAAAAAAAAAAACATAAAAATCATAGAATACCGAGATAAACCATATGAGATCAGGGAAATTAAAGTACAAAAATGGGACTTCGGGATCGGGGGTTTTACAACTTTATGGGATAGTTGATATGAGTCAGATGCACAACTTTCTCCCTCTTTTCAATATCCTGTTTCAATCATCCAAAACAAACAATCAGATTTCTCAAGTTATGTTAAAACACTAAGATCCAACGAAACGCGATAGAGATCTACAGAGATAAAGCATCTTTCCTTCTTTGCGCACCTCCAAGAAAAGATGAACTGACTCCCGCATCGGGCTTCTAAATTTTCATAGGGAAAAATATTATGAATCGCTCAATTTAGTCTCTGATTGATTTTGGATTTACAAGGATTCAAGGATTTTTATTCACGGATTAACAAGGATTCAAGGATTTTTAGGGTTATGAACACGGATTTATTACGAGGGTTTTGGTTAAGGCGAAGTTAGAGAGGAGAGAACAGACCGAGAAAGAGAAAGGAAAGCAGAGAAAGAGGAAAGTGAGAGGAGGAAAAAAGTTTAGGTTTTTGTATAAAAAACATTTGGACGTTGGATTCCTCCTCATACGGATTGCGGAGATTTATCAACGGTAGACAATTGGTTTTGGAGTCTCCTACGGATTGAGAAAGTGTGTTTCTTTAGAACACAAGTGTGTTTTTTTTGAACTTTCGTAAGACCAAAATCCAAAGTTTCGTATTTCTAAATATTCTCATTTTTGGTAGGAATGTAGAGTTTTATAGGAGGAACATGTCACCAAAATCTTAGCTTCAAATTAATCGTCGTTTAGATGTTTTAGAGAAAAAGATGCCACCATGTCAAGATTATGTCATTATAACCATGTCAACGGATCATACCCCTACATATAAATCATAATAAATTTGGATATTGTTATCGACCTTCTGAAAATATATAAATCCGAAAAATATATAAGAAATGAATCAGAAGAATCAGAAATGGTATAATTTGGTAACGACCTTCTGGATATTGTTTCAAACTTAGCATGATACATAATCAAAATCGACGAATATGAAGCTTAGTGCCGATTCGAACTTCAAATAATTTGGTATAACGACTTACAAACTATGAACCAAGAAGCTCTGAGAGGGTTCTGACTTCAAACTTAGCATGATACATCATCAAAATCAATAAATATGAAGCTCGATGTCGATTTGAACCTCAAATTCAGTATAATGGCATACAATCTATGAACCATGAAGATCTGAGACGGTTCTAACTTCAAACTTAGCTTGATACATCATCAAAATCGATGAATATGAAGCTCAGTGCCGATTCGAACTTCAAATTCGGTATAACGACTTACAAACTATGAACCAATAAGCTCTTAGAGGGTTCTGACTGTTGGAAAATTAGCAGTAAAACAGGGTGAAGAAAAGAATGTTGTATTAGGGTTCAAGGCTCTTATGAAAGATTCTTTTCGACAATTATTCGACCCTTTCCCAATTGAATTGGCGAGTACAAACAGTCAATTGAATATTGCCATCGGGATACTTGAAGCCCCACAACGGTTGTTGGATTCAAAGCTTGTACGACCTTGATCCAACCAAGAACACACTGGTTTTGTTTCTGATGATGCTTGTAAGAAAGAAAACAGAGAGAGTTGAGAGATGTGTTTTGAATGAAAACAAGTCTCCTATTTAAAGAGGAAATCACACCCTTTGGAGATGACTCTTCATCTCCATAGGCATCTTTTCAGAGTGAACAGGCGCGTCTCTTCCTTCAATGCGTCCATTGGTGAAACGAGTTTTCTGTTCAGGTTTTCTAACTGACAATAGAAATGTCGAACCCCGACGCCGACGCCGCCTAAATGCCTTCAATTCAAGGGTTTGTTGAAAATATCCAACACTGACTTCAAACCTGGCCGTGGGTTGACTACTATAAGTCGGAAAGTTGGTAAGAACGATGAATCCATCAATTTTCAGGTAAGATTCCTTCCGAATATTATACGAAACCTTAAACAAACCCTATTTCTGCATATTGTATGCGTACAAGGATCCGAGATCGAAAACTGGCCGCGAGTTGACTACTATAAGTCAGAAATTCGGTAAGAATCCATCCATTTACATGTAAGATTTCTTCGAGATATTCTACGAAACCTTAAACAAACCCTATTTATGCATATATGTATGCATACCAGGCTCCGAGATCGAAACTTGGCCGCGAGTTGACTACTCTAAGTCAAAAACTTGGTAAGAACGACGAATCCATCCATTTACAGGTAAGATTTCTTCGAGATATTCTACGAAACCTTAAAAAAAATACTATTTCTGCATATTGTATGCATACCAGGATCCGAGATCGAAACCTGGCCGCGAGTTGACTACTCTAAGTCAGAAACTTGGTAAGAATGACGAATCCATCCATTTACAGGTAAGATTCCTTCGAGTATTCTACGAAACCTTAAAAAAACCCTATTTCTGTATATTGTATGCGTACCAGGATCCGAGATCGAAACCCTAAGTCAGAAATTCGGTAAGAACGACGAATCCATCCATTTACAGGTAAGATTTCTTCGAGATATTCTACGAAACCTTAAAAAAACACTATTTCTGCATATTGTATGCGTACTAGGATCCGAGATCGAAACCTGGCCGCGAGTTGACTACTCTAAGTCAGAAACTTGGTAAGAATGACGAATCCATCCATTTACAGGTAAGATTCCTTCAAGATATTCTACAAAACCTTAAAAAACCCTATTTCTGTATATTGTAAGCGTACAAGGATCCGAGATCGAAAACTGGCCGCGAGTTGACTACTCTAATTCAGAAATTCGGTAAGAACGACGAATCCATCCATTTACAGGTAAGATTTCTTCTAGATATTCTACGAAACCTTAAACAAACCCTTTTTCTGCATAAATGTATGCATACCAGGCTCTTAAATCGAAACTTGGCCGCGAGTTGACTACTCTAAGTCAGAAACTTGGTAAGAACGACGAATCCATCCATTTACAGGTACGAAACCTTAAACAAACCCTATTTATGCATATTGCATGCAAACCATGCTCCGAGATCGAAACCTGGCTGCGAGTTGACTACTCTAAGTCAGAAACTTGGTAAGAACGACGAATCCATCCGTTTACAGGTAAGATTTCTTCGAGATATTCTTCGAAAACATCACAAGTTAAGAATACTAAAGTTAGACCTGAGTTTCTCATTCGGGTGAACTGAAAATGAAATTTATCAGATTTGAACATCCCGAGTTCAAAGATTACCAGAGTTAGAACTGAGTTTTGATTCGGATGAACATCAGTCTCTAGAGTTAGACCTGAGTTTCTAACTCTACTAACCTATAACTTCAGAATTGAACATCAGGGGTTCAAAGATTACTAGAGTGAAAATGACAAGACTACCCTTATTGGAAATAAGTAAAGTAATATTACAGATTAAGAAAATGACCATATTACCCTTATCGGACATAAGTAAAATAAATAGTACAAACAATGAAAATGACCATATTACCCTTACTAGAAATTAGTGCAATAAATATCATGGAGATAGTGAAAATGACCAGACTACCCTTATCGGAAATAAGTGAAATAAATATTACAGATTGTGAAAATGACCATATTACCCTTACTAGAAATAAGTGCAATAAATATCACACATACAGTGAAAATGACCATATTACCCTTACTAGGAATTAGTGCAATAAATATCATGGAGACGAGTTAAAATGACCATACTAACCTTATCGGAAATAAGTAAAGTAAATATTATAGATCTGTGAAAATGACTATTTTACCCTTACTGGAAGTAAGTGCAATAAATATTTTAGAGACTGTAAAATGACCAGACCACCCTTATCGGATATGAGTAAAGTAATTAGTACAGTCTGCTAAAATGGCCATTTTTACCCTTAGGGGAAATAAGTGCAATAAATGTTACGGAGACTGTCAAAATGACCAGACTACCCTTATTCGAAATAAGTGCAATAAATATCACACTGATAGTGAAAATTACCATACTACCCTTCATCGGAAATAAGTGCAATAGATATTATGGAGCGTGAAAATGACCAAACCACCTTTTTGGATATGAGTAAAGTAAGTAGTACAGTCTATGAAAATGACCATTTTACCCTTAGGGGAAATAAATGCAACAAATGTTATGGATATTGTGAAAATGACCATACTACACTTATCGGAAATAAGTAAAGTAAATATCATTGACGGTGAAAATAACCAAATTACCCTTACTAAAATTAGTGCAATAAATACATGGTGACAAAGAAAATGACCAGACTACCCTTATCGGAAATAAGTTAAGTAAATATTATAGACTGTGAAAATGACCATTTTACCCTTATTGCAGTCTCCATTACATTTATTAACCTTATTTCCTGTAACGGTAAAATTTTCATTTTCACAGACTATAATATTTACTTGACTTATTTCCTATAAGGATAGTCTGGTCATTTTGACAGTCTCCATAATGTTTAATGCACTAATTTCCAATAAGGGTAATATGGTCATTTTCACAGTCTGAAATATTTACGTTACTTATTTCCGTTAAGGGTAGTTTGGTCATTTTCACAGTCTCCATAATATTTACTGCATATGTTTCCAATAATGGTAAAGCGTCATTTTCATAGTCTGTAATATTTACTTTACTTATTTTTGATAAGAGTAGTTTGGTAACTTTCAAAGTATCCATGATATTTATTGCACTTATTTCAAAGAAGGGTAATATGGTCATTTTCGATCTGTAATATTTACTTTACTTATTTTTGATAAGGGTAGTTTGGTCATTTTTATAGTCTCCATGATATTTATTGTATTTATTTAATATGGTCATTTTCATGATCTGTAATATTTACTTTACTTATTTATGATAAGGGTAGTCTGGTCATTTTCATAGTCTCCGAATATTTATTACACTTATTTCCGATGAAGGGCGGTATGGTCATTTTCACTTTTTATAATATTCACTTTACTTATTTCCTATAAGGATAGTCTGGTCATTTTGACAGTCTCCATAATATTTATTACACTAATTTCCGTTAAGGGTAATATGGTCATTTTCATAGTTTGTAATATTTACTTTACTTATTTCCGATAAGGGTAGTTTGGTCATTTGCACAGTCTCTATTACATTTATTAACCTTATTTCCAGTAAGGGTAAAATGGTCATTTTCACATACTATAATATTTACTCGACTTATTTTTGATAAGGGCAGTTTGGTCATTTTATAATCTCCCTGATGTTTATTGCATTAATTTCTAGTAAGGGTAATATGGTTATTTTCACAGTCTGAAATATTAACTTTAATTATTTTTAATAAGGGTACTCTGGTCATTTTCACACTCTAAATAATATTTATTGCACTAATTTCCAGTAAGGGTAATATGGTCATTTTCACAGTTTGTAATATTTACTTTACTTATTTTCAATAAGGGTAGTCTGGTCATTTTCCTTGTCTCTATAATATTTATTGCATATGTTTCCAATAAGGGTAAACTGGTCATTTTCATAGTCTGTAATATTTACTTTACTTATTTTTGATAAGGGTAGTTTGGTAATTTTCATAGTCTCCATGATATGTATTGCACTTTTTTCCAGTAAGGGTAATATGGTCATTTTCAGTTTGTAATATTTACTTTACTTATTTTTGACAAGGGTAGTTTGGTCATTTTCATTGTCTCCATGATATTTATTGCATTTATTTCCAGTACGGGTAATATGGTCATTTTCACAGTCTATAATATTTTACTTTACTTATTTATGATAAGGGTAGTCTGGTCATTTTCATAGTCTCCAGAATATTTATTACACTTATTTCCAGTAAGGGTAAAATAGTCATTTCCATAGTATGTAATTTTTACCTTACTTATTTCTGATAAGGGTAGTTTGGTCATTTTCATAGTCTTTATGATATATATTGCACTTATTTCTTGTAAGTGTAATATAGTCATTTTCATAGTCTCCATGATATTTATTACACTTATTTCTAGTAAGGGTAATATGGTCATTTTCACAGTAAGGGTTATATGGTCGTTTTCAAAATGTGTAATATTTCTTTTACTTATTTCCGATAAGGGTAGTTTGGTCATTTCCACAGTCTCCATTATTTCTAGTAAGGGTAAGATGGTCATTTTCACGGTCTGTAATATTTTCTTTACTTATTTCTTATAAGGGTTGTATGGTTATTTTCATAGTCTCAGTAATATTTACTTTACTTATTTAGATAAGGGTAGTACGGTCATTTTACAGTTTCCACAATATTTATTGCACTAATTTCATTAAGGGTAATATGGTCATTTTCACAGTATGTAATATTTACTTCACTTATTTCTGATAAGGGTAGTCTGGTCATTTTCACAGTCTGCATAATATTTTGTTGCACTTTTTTCCATTAAGGGTAATATGGTCATTTTAACAGTCTGGTCATTTTCACAATCTTCAGAATTTTTATTGCAGTTATTCCGATAAGGGTGTCTAGTAATTTTCACCGTTTTCGGAAGAAGCAGATATGTCAAAGTCAAATTTCTATAAAGTCATGACTTGTTGACTTGGTCTTGATCATGTTTTCTAATATTAAGAAAATTAAAAGAAAAAGAAAAATATATTTTGATTTATAAAAATGAAATATAATTGTTAGTTTGTACAAATGTGGGAAAATTAGTGACAAGTAAAATTCAAAGTGTTATAATTTTGGGGTTGTTTTAGATGTTGTGAAATATTTGGGTGGAATCATCATTTATAACTGTGATTGACTGTAAAATTGTGAACAAATATTATTGTGACTAATAAAAGAATTTAATATTCCTAATTATTATCACGAATACAAAATTTAATAATGATTATAAGCTGTTGGGACTTATCACGGGTGTATACGTGTGAAAAATAAAGCGTGACGAGTTGCTTTATGTTACAAAATCCTGGTTTTGGTGTAGTGGATCTTCAACAACAAAAGGAAAAATTTAGCAAGTATAATTAGAGATGTCAAGATTCAAGCTTTCTTTTGGGCGGAATCAAACACCAAAATGCTAGGATTAACGGCTAATATGGTAGTTTGTTTGTGGGATTCGTATTTCTATTGTACCCTTTGAGAGGGCCTAAAGGGGCAATCTTGTACACTCTCCTTTTTTTCCTTCCGCGATCGTATTTCTCTTTTTCTTTTTTTTTTAGGTAATCGATTCCCAAATCGGTTTCCTTTTTTTTGTTTCGGTTGTTTTATTGGGTTGAGGTACCCCTCTTAAGTACCTCTTTTTCAATGAAATTTCCTTTGACCGATCAAAAAAAAATTTTGATTTAAAGTAGAGAAATCAAATGAATGATTATTAAAGACTGGTAGGTCTCTTTATGCTTTCTTGAGTAATTCTGTGATATTTGAAGTTGGGATGTGCAGATGTAAATATCAGTAATATGAAAATGCATTTAAATCTTTCTTTCTGGCCATACCATGGCTCCTTAAAAGGATCCCAAGTCACCTGATACATCCGTTGTGTTTTTTCTTGCACGTGCTCGGAGAGGTACGTAAATTTGCTGATGTGGTGGTGATTTAGTTGTTGCAAAATAGGATTTGATGCTTAGTAGATGTTGTTGAAAGATATTTTAGAGTTTAAACGTTTACGAAAAATATTGTGTTAAATAAGCTCTTATTTAAGTTAAAAAATAATAATTGTGTAATGAAATATGTAAGAGAGCATCTTATTTATATTTTGAAAGGGAACTCAACAAATGATATGTTTTGCGAGGATGTATGTTTTCTGAGTTTTGAAATAAAACGGCACTGGCAGACTTTACTAGGGTGGTGGATAAAAGCTGCAAAATTAATAGTTTAGTGAAACAACATATGTTGACTTTGACCGATGACTGATACACGTAAATAAAAAATTTATTGAACAAACAGAATGGCAGGCGCATCGCGCATGCGTGTTATACTTGTAATATATGGTATCTGTATCTTTTTGTTTCAACACTGAAATTTTGGGTGCAAATTTTCTACCGAATGCTAGCAATTAGTTGCAACTTTATCTTGCCTTTCTTTTAGTTTGTGTTATCAAAGTTTGCTTCTTTCTAGATGCAGATCCATTAAAATTTAAACCTAGTGCGAGCTAATTATTATTAGCCTCCATTATGGGTGATTTGATAATGATTATAATCATAAATTAATTCCTTGATGTTTGTTTTTCTATTGAGTTCGTAAATTTTTGGTTTTCTTATGTATAATTTTCGTTTTCAATTTCTTTATAAACTTTCCTGTGACTGTGAATCTGTGATGGATGTGGAAAACTTGAGAACTATCTTAAAATTTGTCTTTAAAAAGAACCGTTTTTTGGGGACTACTCTCAAATTTTTGGGGTGGTTATTGGTAGTAATTTCCAATCACCCCTTATCTGATTTTTTTTTAAATACCTACTTTACCCTTAATGATAAACTTAGTTACTATGATGATTAATTAGTGTTAGTGTTATGATTAGTAACTAATTAGTTAGTGATTAGTGAGTTATATTAGTGGGATTGTTTTGTTATAACATTATTATTGAGAGATAAGAAGAAGAAGATGGGTGATATGAAGAAGAAGATGGGTGTACCCAAAAAATCTTTTTTTGAGTTTAGTAATTATGATTTGAGTGATTCATGTGATGGTACCTCATCCTCAGAATCAGAACCCCCTTCACCTCATAGTGTATTTGTCAATACTTCTAATGATCCGGAAATGAGTTATTTGTTAGATGATGAAAGCTTTTTGCCCCAAACTCAAGCTAACCAAAAAAATGATAAATTTTATCAGCCACAACCTGAAGATGAATCTATGGGTACTCAGGTATGCCTCATATTTAGTTAATGTAGCTTGAATTGTGCAAAAATTTGGCCGAACTCAAAATTTCTGGAAAAAAATCGATTAGGTCAACCTAGTTCGGTTACCCGATTTAGCTTGCGAGGTAACCGAACCGTTCTTAATGTGTAGTTTGGTTACTAAATTTAGCAGACGCAGGTAACCGAACTACATGTTAATGGTGGTTTTTTAGAGTTCGATTATGTTTTTCCAGAATATGTAACCGAACTATTTTTATAGAATTTAAAGTGCATTGTTCGGTTGAGTCGATATCAGCACTTTTGTTACCGAACTATATGTTCGGTAATGTCGCAGAAAATATAAATACATCGTTTCTAACCGAACCTTCGAGTTCGGTTTAGTCGATTTTTTCTGTTTCATTACCGAACTTATACATAGAAAATCTAAAGATCGAGTTCGGTAAGGCCCCAATTTATTTCTGAAAACTACATAACCGAACTGTGTGTTCGGTAGGGTCTATAAAAACTTTACATTACCGAACATGTAAGAATTTTTTTTATGGTATTGACATTGTGCTATTACTTGTAGGTTCCATGTGATCCAATAGAACCAATGGAAAACCAACCTTCCCCAGTTGGTATTTTGTACGATGACACATCCCATCACTACATGAATGACTTGGTATTCAAAAATCCGGAAGATGCAAAGAGTTGGGCTAGACAACATGCACAAAAAGACATGTGCGTATTGGTATTGAATGGGAGATAAGGCAAAACTCTCTTTGAAATGGTTTGTGAGAGAAGCGGTGATCCCCATAAAAGCCACAAGAGGAAGGGTTATGTTTATAAAGGAAAGACAAATAGGAAGAACAAAACTTTCTCAAAGAAGATTCATTGCCCATTCAAGCTTGCATTTAATTTGAACGAAGATTTGGGTGGATGGGTTCTCTATATGGTTATGCAAGGTTGTCATAATCATCCTCGTCCGGAGCATCTTGAAGGACATTTCATGGCGGCAAAGCTAACTCCTAAAAAGATGGACAAGGTAGCTAAAATGAGGACAACGGGTATTTCACCGAATCAAATTCTCCAAATACTAAAGGAGGATAACAAGGATAACCACTCATCTTTGTCCATAATTTGCAATGCAATTGGGACAATTATAAGGAAGGAATGGAGAGATAGACAAGTAATGCAACAATTATTATTTTTTTTGGCCCAAGAGAAAAACTGCGCGGTTCAAAAGGATGTGGATTCCGAATGAGAGATAACACAACTTTTTATTGCGCATCCAACGAGTGTTCAATTGGATCAATGCTTTCATGAAGTTCTAATAATGGATTGCACTTATAAGATGAACAAGTACGAGATGCCATTGTTGAATATTGTTGGGCGTACTTCGACGAAGTCACCGTTTACCTAGCGTTTTGTTTCTTAAGGGATGAGCAAGAACCTAGTTACATTTGGGCACTAAACCAAGTTAAGTGATGGTTATTTTCAATGATGTTGTAGTAATAAGGGTTGTCGTTCACTCGGACTTGACGAGATTGATTTTAAGAATTAATAAAAGAAAATAAAATAAAAATATATACAAATATTGTCACGGGATGAAGAGATGTGCTGGGACTCGTGGATTGACCAAACTCATAACAAAAGGTTCAAATATTAATTCTTTTAACAATTATCGCTCAACAAATAAAAACATGGACTCTTATTTTTGCCAAGATAGATTCTCAAAAGATTGGTTGTAAATCCTAAGCATGATGTATCAAAATATTTAAGCTAAGCATACCTCATCAAATTAAATGACAACCAATTAATTCAAATCATATTTCAATTAAAATTAATGCAAAAGTCTTAAAAAAAGAATTAAATAATTTTACCCACGTATGAAATTCGTCTTCCTCCGTCGTCCCAGTAATGGGGTCTAGCTCATCATGTTGGAAACACGCTCAAAATATGATTTTATTGCCCAAAGGTGCTTACAAGAGGTGAAAATGGAATAAATATTGAAAACCGGGTTTGTAACAATTATATTTGTTACAAACCAAAGCTCACTATAGAGAATGATATATATTATGTGTCGTTGTCATCAGTATAATACGATTGTCACCTACGTCTAATGTTCTTCGTTCTCCTTTAATGGCAGCAGCATGCTGGCGTTTCAAATCGGGGACAAGCTGCGCGTTACTTATTTCTCACCCTATTTTGTTCCCTAACTCTCCATACCCTTCTCCGAGTCCCGTAACCTCTTTATATAGCCAACAGGGATGAAAATATCTCGTCATAACAATAATATTCTCGGTTGAATGCAAGAATATTTTCTCTTTTACTACTCACATGAATCAGAGATTTCCTTCTATATTTTCTTCACGTGTTTGCAGTGCTTCAACTTTATCCAAACACGCACAAAATCTTCACAAAATCATCACAGAATCTTCAACTAACTCGGGGTTTTCTTCCCCTGTTTTGGGAAATCTTCCCATATCTTCATTTATTCTCGTGCATGAATCAATTACCTCTCTGTGACATTCATGGTGTAACAGGATAATTACAAACCAAATCAACGAGAATATCAAAATCTCGCCCAAATCATTCCCAAAATACACGCAATCAAACTTTTGAACAAAAAGCTTTAAGAATTATATGATACGGCCATCATTCTAAACTCAGAATCAACAGATAATCTTTTCTAAGCTCTCATTGTGAAATTTGGTGATAAGCGTGACAGGAAATTCAATATTGTCTACTGAGTGCAAGACCAAAGACCAACCCACTTGAAAGCAGGATATTTCAAATAAAACTTTCCATTTATTGCATAGGTTATGTAATCCATTCCCATTTCTTGAATCAACTTTTTACTTCGGAGAACTTAGCTGGAAGTGTGTTTCCATGAAGCAACTCCTTAAACAATTCTAAGAGTCTTGTTGACACCATTGTTCAAAATCATATTGTGTCTTTATGTTTATTGATTTTATAGCCGCGTATAATGGTGTTTTCCTTTGTCACATGAAGGGTATAATGGTTCTCTTGCTGCACGCTCACAGAAATATCTTTTTTTCTTCTTCGGCTGGTTAAGAAGCATCATTGGGAACCCTCTTATGTAACCCATCATTCTCATCTACACAACAAGTATGACAAGTTCTCGAAACTCCTATATCCTAAATTTCCTACATTGTCAATGCAATTCCTACATTGTCACTAGTACTATTATCCTTCCATCCTTTACCTACTAAATTTTCTCCGTGAAACCTCCACGTTGTATCGTTAATAAAATACCATGTTTGAGCAAGTGATAATCTATTTCACTTTCATGATTTCAACTTTTACCATTCCAGTATAAAAAGGCATGAGAAACGATGTATTCCCACTACCATTTTCAGGACAAACTCTATGAATGAATACACCATCTATGTATTCATAAGACTGACTCATCCATCGCTTATCAACCATGGATGACATTTCATTTACCCTACAATGTGATAACTAAGAAAAGCGATACCTATGTTAATACTAGAACATACATATATCAACAATAATATCTATCCAGTAATCAATTGTTTTATAGCCATATATCTATTTGATTATAACCATACAAATTATGATTGTTCAATTGTTTTTAGTCTTGGATTATGTATAGAAAAATAGAATTTCAGGAGATTTAAAATAGAGAGGATTTAGAGAACTCGGAGAAGTGGGGTAACTCAAGTAAACCGGATGAGCTATAGCCATATATCTATTGCCGATTATAACCATACAAAATTATGATTGTTCAATTTGACCTCTCAAAGCTATTATTGATTTTGGTAAAAAATCACTGACAAAGTAAATCGAAACCCTAATTTCTCTATTAGGTTAAAAGACTAGGTTGAGAGAACTCAAGTTTATATTGATTTCTTAGTTCCATACGAAAACCATTCAAAATCGAAAATAATTGAAAACCCCTATCTCTCTATTAACCTTTATCGTGAGATAAATCTAGAAAAAGACGACCATACCAAAAGCTTCAAAGAATATCCAAGAAATAAAACCTAAAATAAAATCTCGGTAATATCAGAAAGGCATTAACAAACATATAATCAAACCAACTATATATCAGGTCTTATACGAAAATTACAAAATCAATCTTTTTGTTTTAGGTTTTGGTTTTAATTCAACCTAACTCTCGGTTTACGGGGTGAGAGAGAGTTTCGGGAAGAGAGTGAAAAGAGTAAAGGGAGGAGAGTGAAATAAGAGTAAAGGAAGATAAGATGTATGTGGCTTAGATTGTTATGCGGGTTGCTCAGAAAGATCCCGCCAGTTGGAAAGAGTAGGGAAGGTTTCTCTTACCCATATCTTTGATATATCGATTTACTAATTTTATTCAGGCTTTCGTTTCAAGATTAATGTGTGCATGAATTTTAGGTTGCTAATTAGTAACGGCTACATGTCGGTTACTAATCTGGGTTACTAATCTGCATATTTGGTGTAGTGATGGCAGCAGCAGGGACAAGCTCTGCAACTCAGATTTCTCACCCTATTTTGTTCCCCTAACTCTCCATCCCCTTCTCGAGTCCATTAACCTCTTTATATAGCCAATATTGTGGGATGAAAATATCGTCATAACTCGAATATTCTCGGTTGAATGCAAGAATATTTTCTCTTTACTCTCACATGAATCACGAGATTTCCTTCATATTTTCTTCACGTGTTTGCAATCTTCAACTAACTCGGGTTTCTTCCCTGTTTTGGGAAATCTTCCCATATCTTCATTTATTCTCGTGCATGAATCAATTACCTCTCTGTTTGAGTGTAACAGGGATAATTACAAACAAATCAACGAGAATATCACAGAAAATCTACCCAAATCATTCCCAAAATACACGCTGTAGCAGGATATTTCAAATAAAACTTTCCCGCCAAAACAATTCTCACGGTGATGAAAATAGGCGTCCCCCTATCCAGGTGTGGGGTGCGAATAGCAACTGGGGTGCCCCTTAGTAATAGGTTACCCCATATCCAAAACTACGAGTCCGAATAACATGTGTCCTCCGGGTGCCTTTAGCAACTTTTCGAGCCGAATTTTCCAAAAATATTTATTGCCCAAAAATACCTACAAACACACAAAAAACCATAATTAGTACAATATCGAGCACTAACAATACAGAACATTGAGAACAAAATAGACACATAAATGCGTCCATCAAATACCCCCAAACTTATTATTTGCTAGTCCTCGAGCAAATTTATTCTAGAAAATAAAATTCATTTGAACCCCTAGGTGGCCCTAGTGGTGGAGTGTTGTCTCCGGAGGGTTTACCAGAGGTGTACCCACAAAACCTTTACTCCAGACCCTAGCTATCTACGCAGAACCTTGGAAGGCACTAAAGAATCTCCTTGGTTGGCCTACAATCATTGACTATAGGAGGAAGTACCCTGATTCGAAATTCCAATTGCTGTACACGAGTTTCCACTCAAGCATACTAAAATTCATATAAAGTGACAGAGCTCTACTCGAGATAGTTTCCGGACATCATAAACCGAGTCAACCAATCACATGGAAAGATTAAGAAGATGGATGTAGAGAAAAACGTGGATGATGTTGACTAAGGTGAACCTATCCTAATGGATCGAGATATTGTTCTGGACTAATATCAACACTTGGCATATACAAGGGAACCGGTGGTCGATAATCCTAACTCTAGGTCAACTCAGCTGGCATATACAAGGGTACCAGTGGTCGACTTTATTGAATTTATTCCGGTTGGTCTAATGGTCTGGTCTCAATTTTTTTATTTTTTTTTATTTTTTGTTGTTGGTATCTCAGTCACTCTATTTCACCCTAGCAATGGTAAAAATAAAAAGAAGTGATCAGGATTCTTTCAATGTTTCCATCACGAGGATATGGCGAAACTACCATGTTTTCTTTTCTAACACCTGAGCTCTGTGCTTTTATGAATAGACTCTTCTAGATGTTTCCATCTAATCAAATTGGTTCCTCAACTCCTACAACCAAAATGTTTCCATCCACTTAGATTGGTTAGTGCCATCCTTAATAAACACAAATTTCTAGGCTCTAGAGTTTATTTATTGCAACTAAAAGCTAACAAAAAGTTTCTTCCCCACCCCCAAACTTAAATCTAACATTGTCCTCAATGTTCTAAAGATGAAATTAAAAACATGAACAAGGGGAAACTGTTACCATTTGAAGCAAAAGAGATAAGGAAAGATATTACCGTGTCGCATGAATATTGGGTTACCTCCCAAGAAGTGCTAAGTTTAAAGTCTTCAGCCAGACAATGGAAGAGATTAGTCACCTCGAAGAATCATATAGCAGCAGCCGGAATAACTGCGGGTCATCTGGATCAAAAAGTGCTAACCACAAGAAGATGAGACTGCAACAGACCAGGAAGGTATCCAACACACCCTTATCTATTTTTTTGTTTAATACAACTACATCTAGTTGTGGTTCGGGTTCAGGCTCTATAAAAGGGTCTAGATAACAAATTTTCATGGGTTGCGTTTCCTCATGAGTTAGATCTGAATGTTCAGGTTCTAGAGTCTGGAAAAACTCAAATAAAAACTTAGAAGCACATAATAATAACTTGAATAATTGAGGATCCTCTAAGTCAATCAGTTTTGACTTACACAGCTGACCACAATAAGATTGGTGGTCTTCCTTAAGCAAATGTGTCGACCCTAATATCCTAAAGTAATTAGGTTTAGTCTCAAAACTTAATAATTGACACATCTGAAACTTATACGTTCCCACAATTGGAAGGAAGTTTTTGGTTGGAAAACAAAGTCAATCGTGGTATCATAGCCTGGGTTAACCACATCAACCAGAGGATGGGTTTCTAACAACTGAACTTCTTTATGGACTTTACTAGGTTCAGGAAAAAGTGTATGAAGATAGTCTTGTAAAATGGTTGAGGCACGGATGTCCAGTCCTAAGTGAGGAGACTTTCTGAGAGTTAAAGGTAAGGCACTAGGAGAGTGATAATCACCCCCAAACTTAGAGTTTTCAGTGTCTCTAGATAGACTAGTCACAATTTCCCTAATTTCTAGAATATCGGAATCCTGAAAATGGTCAATTGATTCTTCTAAGTTATTATCAGGTAATGCATCCTTACTCATCTCTACGAGTTTATCGTCTTCTAAGACTAGTGTTTCTAAATCACTAGACTCTAAAACAAAGTATTCTCGGGGTAAACTCTTTCCTCTAAACCATCATCACAATCATATAAAGGATTATCAAATGAAAGTTTCTAGTAAAGGCCCGTTAACTAAGGTGTTAATCATAGTTACTTCCTCTGATTCACTTATAGGCACATCAAATAATGGATTATCCAACATACTGCAGGCTAAAGGATCATGAACTACATCGTCTAAAACGGTGGCATCTCTAGTCAAATCCTCGTCTTTTCGAATAGGAGAATAATCATTAAAATTATTGGGATTTGAACCAGAAATAGTACTATCATTATAAAGTTCAATAGGAGTAACAAATTCTTGATCACTATGCCTACATATTTTAAATTCTTC
Source organism: Papaver armeniacum (assembly GCA_023531295.1). NCBI lineage: Eukaryota > Viridiplantae > Streptophyta > Magnoliopsida > Ranunculales > Papaveraceae > Papaver > Papaver armeniacum. The sequence continues at coordinate 239,898 of JAJJWW010003236.1, forward strand.
ATCAACACTATCCTCATCATAATCATAACATGAAAATGGTTGAACCTCATCTAAATTAGTGTTACCAAATCTAACCTCGTCATCTTGATTATAAATATCCTCATTTTCATGGGTATTATTGGAAACACTTGTATTGGAAATTAAGATTATTTCGAGCAAGTTTTTCGACAATCCTATTTGTACTTTCAAGTAAATTGCTTAAGAGTCTCTTCTAAAGACATCCTAGTTGACTGCTTTAGGGACTCATCTGGAATATTTAAGGTTTCCTTCACAAATAAGTAATGACTCTTGAAAGCCTCTTCTAGAGAAATAGATGAATTGTTTTGCTCATAAGACCGATGCACGTGTGGATAGTAATTGGTCTCACCATGGTATGACCCATAACCTTCAAAAGGTTGGCGTTCCCAACCACTATTCACACTATGGTCATAGTAGTAATGTCCATATTGTTCAGTTCTATATTCGTTGTATTGGCTATACCAGTTTGACATCCTGACTGCAAGGGAATTCTACACAAACACAAACATGGCTGACTCGACCACAACAAACCTACTGATTTCTAGCAAACAAAAAGCATGATGGCTCCACTTAGATTGTTTCTAGACTAGCTTCTAATCCTCCGAAAGGGAATTCGTTACAATCTGAGAAAACCCCTATGGATCAATCCGAGTCAAAGTAAGTTGAATCAAGGCGAGGGAAGCTCCGTGGAGCTTTGATACCCAAGGCCTCACCGCTATTACAAGGCGGCGCAGTCACGCATTCAACTTCACAGAAACCATCATGAACTTTGAAGTACGCTAAAAGAGTAACCAATATTTTTCGAATGACTTTCCTATTAAGCTCGTTACCCTATCGGTCTCGTTCTAGTCAAAATTTTAGGCTTAGGTCCGTGTTTGGTTTCGTTTTCCTAAGGCGGGCAAAAAGAGAACGGTGATGAAATCCAAACTCTTATCTTGTATGGCCAGTCCTTTCCCTTTACTAGGAAATTAAAGCAGCCAGATTCAGTTCCTCGACATATATTCACACGAAATCATCCAGTAAACCCGCTGACAAGGGATTCGCGGGTGTTTAGAATTCTTACCTCCCGTTCCAGACGGGGGATGAACCGTTGAAGTCGACTCGGGCCACGACTCCTATGTCATGTACGAACCCGAGGGGCCGAGACGATATCGTAATCGTCGTCTTTCCCTGTGCAGTTTATATTTAAATAACCCTTCCTTAGGGTTTTAAAATTAATAATGTCCAATGTTCAATGTCCAAAAATAAAAAAAAATAAAAATATCCAAAAATATAAAAGATTACAAAAATAAAAGCCTATTTACAGTTTCTAAAGAAAATAAAAATAAAAAAATATCTAATAAAAATAAATTAACTATACACAAAAATATTCTTCTTTACTCCTTTGGATTTTCTCTCTTCTTTCTTTCTTTGGCTTCGCTTTACTTTTCAACACTTTCTCTTTTATATAAGTTCCGCACCAAGTCTGAAAGCAAATAGAAAAAACCAAAATGCGTAAAAAGGAACAAAATAATAAAAATTAAAATTAAAATAAAAATAAAAACCTAAAAACAAATCTATAAACAAGTCCGCGTCGGCGGCGCCAAAAATTGATGAGGTTTTTAATTTGTTCGTTGTAGTAGTAAAAGGGGTTGTCGTTCACTCGGACTTGACGAGATTGATTTTAAGAATTAATAAAAGAAAATAAAAGAAAAATATATACAAATATTGTCACAGGATGAAGAGATGTGCTGGGACTCAGGATTCGGCCAAACTCATAACAAAAGGTTCAAATATTAATTCTTTTAACAATTATCGCTCAACAAATAAAAACATGGACTCTTATTTTTGCCAAGATAGATTCTCAAAAGATTGGTTGTAAATCCTAAGCATGATGTATCAAAACATTTAAGCTAAGCATACCTCATCAAATTAAATGACAACCAATTAATTCAAATCATATTTCAATTAAAATTAATGCAAAAGTCTTAAAAAAGAATTAAATAATTTTACCCACGTATGAAATTCATCTTCCTCCGTCGTCCCAGTAATGGGGTCTAGCTCATCATGTTGGAAACACGCTCAAAATATGATTTTATTGCCCAAAGGTGCTTACAAGAGGTGAAAATGGAATAAATATTGAAAACCGGGTTTGTAACAATTATATTTGTTACAAACCAAACTGTTACAGAGAATGATATATATTATGTGTCGTTGTCACTGTAGCAATACGACTGTCACCTACAGTCTAATGTTCTTCGTTCTCCCCTTTAATGGCAGCAGCAGGGACAAGCTCTGCAACTCTGATTTCTCACCCTATTTTGTTCCCCTAACTCTCCATCCCCTTCTCTGAGTCCCGTAACCTCTTTATATAGCCAACAGGGGATGAAAATATCTCGTCATAACTCCGAATATTCTCGGTTGAATGCAAGAATATTTTCTCTTTACTCTCACATGAATCACCGAGATTTCCTTCTATATTTTCTTCACGTGTATGCAGTGCTTCAACTTTATCCAAACACGCACAAAATCTTCACAAAATCATCACAGAATCTTCAACTAACTCTGACTATTTTTCTTCCCCTGTTTTGGGAAATCTTCCCATATCTTCATTTATTCTCGTGCATGAATCAATTACCTCCCCTGTTTCAGTGTAACAGGATAATTACAAACCAAATCAACGAGAATATCACGAGAAAATCTCGCCCAAATCATTCCCAAAATACATTATTTGTAGCAAGATATTTCAAATAAAACTTTCCCGCCAAAACAATTCTCACGGTGATGAAAATAGGCGTCCCCCTATCCAGGTGTGGGGTGCGAATAGCAACTGGGGTGCCCCTTAGTAATTGAGGTGCCCCTTAGTAATAGGTTACCCCATATCCAAAACTGCGAGTCCGAATAACATGTGTCCTCCGGGTGCCTTTAGCAACTTTTCGAGCCGAATTTTCCAAAAATGTTTATTGCCCAAAAATACCTACAAACACCCAAAAAACCATAATTAGTACAATATCGAGCACTAACAATACAGAACATTGAGAACAAAATAGACACATAAATGTGTCTATCATTAAGGCAATCTTCCGAGGTGATGATATTCCCGGGGTTATAGTGACGGATAATGATGTCGCATTGATGAATGCAATAGAGGAAGTGTTCCCACAAGCACATAATATTCTTTGTACGTTTCATATATGGTGTAATTTGATAAATAGGTGCAAGCCAATAATTTGTCCACCCAAGAAAAAGGTATATGAAGAGATTAAGATGCTACCGGAACATGAACGAGCGGATGCAAAAGAGGAAGTTGAAAAACAATACGAAGCAAATTACGCTAAATGGGTTGCTTTCAACGGTGAATGGGAATCATTGTATTGGTCTCTTATCGAGGAAGAGTATCATCTAAATCTTACGGAGTTCATCGCCGAACCATACAAAGAGAGGTTTGTTAATGCTTATACTAACCAATATAAACACTTGGGAAATCAAGCGATAAGTTTAGTATAGTCGGCTCACCATCGGTTGAAGAAGAATCTCTTTGGATGTGTTGATAATTTCGTAACCGTGTGGAATGCTATGGAAAATTACTTTAAGCGCGAATTTTGATAGAATTAAAGAGAAGTTCCAAAAAAGCCGTATATTCAAAATGAACGGAAAATATGCCGAAAACCCATTGTTCAAGGGAATCCATTACAACGTTTCTCGGCAATGTATGAAGTTGTTGATTATAGAAGTCGAGTTGATTGAGAAGTGGAAAACCAAGCCGGATAAGGTGTGTGTATAACATGAAGAAGTCTATGGGACTACCTTGTCGCCATATGATAATCAACTACGAGCATGGCGTAATCCCTTTAAGTGAAATTGATCCATTTTGGAAGCATCTAAGTTTCATCCCTCCTCCAAAGGGAGAAGAAGCCGGGGAAGAGTTTGGTGGCAACGAAATGGGTAGAACCGTACTAGAGATGTATCGTGGCATGAACAAGATCCAAAAACAAATCTTTTGGGATGACATGAGGAAAATCATATATCCACAAACTTCGGAGAATGTTTATGAACCGTCAAAAGGCAAATGCAAAGGTAGACCAAGCAAAAAAGAAACAAAAAAGCAACTAAGAGAATATGCAAAGGTGTTACGTAAGAATAAAAGAGAGCAAACCGCAAATACTAGAGATCCTTGTGGCCATGAGTATACCCAGGAAATGTACTTGGAGAAGACCAAGAAATGGGGTAGGAGTATTGAGGAGAAAGGCGAAACAAGTGAGCGAGATTTGAAGAAAAAAGGTCTGATGTATCCATCACAACCAAGCCAAACATTTTACGTCGACGTGAAGCTTAAGTCTCCAATGTGCCTCATCAAACCATCTTCCCTAGACGTGAAGCTTGAGGCTCCAAATAAAGACTATTTAAATGAGCTACCGCTATACTTTAGAGAATACGTTATTTCCAACAACGACGTTCCTCCGGATGGTAATTGTGGTTTTCATGTTGTGAATCAACAACTTGGGCCTTTCATCGAAGGTGCGAAGCGAAATAATGGGTGTTCAATCACTCATATAAGGCAAAGGTTGTTGTCCAAACTAAAGTAGAATCCGGCCTTTTACAAGACAATGTTGTGTGATGGGGAAGGTAGTCTGAATGAGAAATTTGTTAGGTATCAACGTCGTCTTCATGGGGGCCATCCGATGACATCGGATTATTGGATGAGCATGCCTATATGTGGACACTTAATCACCGAGGCATTCAATTTGTGGTTTATTATTTCACAAAATATGTTAGTTTCACCTTCACCCCGAAAACAACCGTATGTGTCGAGCAACTCAAACGAAGGAGATGTGTGATGGCATTGATTAACAATAACCACTTTATAGGCCTCCGGTTAAAACCCGATTGTCCATTGCCTCCAATATGTGAAACCTCTTATTGTCCTGCATTTAACCCGGAGAGAATGTTAGGTTGGTGTATCATGTATGAGCCTAACATGGAGATGTGGAATGCTTTGAAGAACTCGGAAGAAATTGGACATGAAGGTCAAATTTCACTTGAGGATGATTAAATGACACATGTAATGTAACTAAGTATGCTTATCAATGGAATACTGTGTTTTTTGAAGAGTGGTATAATTATTGAGTAAATGTTAGTATTTTATCGATTTGCCAAATACTAGTTCGGCTAGGAATTATTTTTATCGAGATTGCTGAAACATTGTTCGGTTATCTGCCCAAATATTCCAGGTAACCGAACAACGTGTTCGGTTAGGTTGATGAATAATACCAGGTTACCGAACTGTAGTTCAAAAGTCTAAAATATTAACTGCTGAATTTGACATTGAAGTTCGGTAAGGAAAAGAAATTACAGGACAATGGCAAACCGTACGAGACAGAAGTTCGGTTAGGAAATAACATTACACGACCATACCGAACTAATACAAGACTTTCGAAAATAAAATTACATAAATTCTAATATCCGAAACACGTTAGGAAAAAATCTTTAAGGAGGCGGAAATATATTCATATTTGAAATCCTTTCTCTTCCATCTTCGCCATTCGTTTTTTGATGTTAAAATGATTTCGTCGAATCCTTCACCCCTAAGTCGATACCGCCTTACAATACGAAATAAAGCCATAAGTTCCACAACCCTATCTCTAATCTTTTCAAATCGAATGAACAAAGATATATGATCACGGTTATATGGGTTTGTTGTGTCGGAGCAGAGAATTTCTCATGAATTTTCCCCAATAACTTTGACTCATAATACCATTCATTCTTCGTTTCTTCACCCCTCTTTGGATAGTATAATATGTAGTTTCTGCAAAGAGAAAGATCTTCATTTAGAGTAAATTTAGGACTAGTAGCTGCCATTTTTTGAAAATTTTGTAACAAAAATGTTAACTATGAGACACACATATATATATATACCACTTAGGTGTATAACGGTTATAAATTTAGCCGTTACTTGTTGTTACATTCTAATTTCAAAATTATGATTATATTTGTGTCAGATAAAGTAGATTGAAATTTCAAAATTACAAGTTCGGTTAGGAATTAAAAACTTGCGACCAAACCGAACCTTGTGTTCGGTTACATGTCAAATACATGTCTTCACCGAACTTTCTTGTGAAGGCTCACACTCAAACTGAGCATATATACAATTCCAAAAACACTCCAAAACAAATCTAAGAGTTGGTCTATGTGATTTATGCATCAAGAGAATGAGTTTTCCAACATGTGCAATAAGAAAAATTTGAGTCTCCAGAGAATATTTCGGCTACCTAATATATGATACTCTGATAACCGAACAATTAGTTCGGTTGGGTAATAAATACATGTCTTCACCGAACTTTTTGGTGAAGGCTCACACTCAAATTGAGCATATATACGATTCCAAAAACACTCCAAAACAAATCTAAGAGTTGGTTTATGTGATTTTTGCATCAAGAGAATGAGTTTTCCAACATGTGCAATAGGAAAAATTTGAGGCTCCAGAGAATATTTCGGCTACCTAATATATTATACTCTGATAACCGAACAATTAGTTCGGTTGGGTAATAAATACATGTCTTCACCGAACTTTTTGGTGAAGGCTCACACTCAAACTGGGCATATATACGATTCCAAAAACACTCCAAAACAAACCTAAGAGTTGGTTTATGTGATTTCTGCATCAAGAGAATGAGTTTTCCAACATGTGCAATAGGAAAAATTTGAGTCTCCAGAGAAGATTTTAGTTACCTAACATATTATGTTTTGCTAACCGAACTAATATCTTATGGATGAAGGCTAACTGCTTCAGCATACAGAGTAGTTCGGTAACCAGTGAAAATGTTGCGAGGTAACCGAACTATGACTTCGGTTACCTGGTAGAATTTTACAGGTTACCGAACAATGAATTCGGTGACCATGAATTTGTCACAGGTTACCGAACGACTAGTTCGGTTACAAGTTTAAAAATCGCAGGTCACCGAAAACCATACTGTATTTCAACATTTCAGTCTTATAACTTTGAAAACAAAAACCCAATAAAAATTGAAAACACAAACAAGGTTCTAAAACAAATATAAAACTGTTATACATAACAAACTACGAAATCCTTAAGTAATTGTTTAAAATACACAAACATACCAAATTAAACCATACGAAATCCATAACTAATATGTCTTTTGAAACTAAAAGCATACGAAATCACTAACGACCACTTTTACGACCCCTCTTACCACCTCCTTGTTTACCACGAGTTTTAGGTGGAACTTCTTCATCACTTGTGGTATCATCTCCTTGACCAATTTCCTCCACATCGCGACTTGAACCTTCTCCTCGAAACCTTTTACCACCACCTTGTTTAGCACGAGTTTTAGGTCGAACTTCCTCATCACTTGGGGTATCATCTCCTCGACCGGTTCCCTCCACAGCGCGACTTGAACCTTCTCCTGGTTGTCGACCCCTCTTCAGTTGCTTAGACCTACTTGGCTCCACCATTCTTTTAGTTATAAGACCCTCCCACTGCTTGTAGTAGGCGGTTTGTTCCTTACTCTCCATCGGCTCTCCACTTTTGATTTTAGCCATCCATTTTTTCAACAATTTCGAACCCTTCAACACCTAATTCCAATTTTAAGCACAAGTAAATATTTTTTCAATAGTTTGAAAAACCAAAAAGTATAAGATAAAGAAATTTTCTTACCACATTATCCTGTAACCTTTTTGCTTATTCTCCACAAATAGGCATCTCCTTCTGAGCTCTCTTAGCCTCCCTCTCCTTTTCCTTTGCCTTTGCCGCATTAGCCTTAGCTTGTTGTTCTCTATTTATCACAAAAGGATGACTAATTTCTTCATAATACTCCTTATAATCTTCTTCACATGCATTTACATCTTCCCCACAAGGTACAATCAATTTCTTTGGTATGTGGTAGTTGGTAAGTGCATTCCAATGTGCTACCGCAGAGTTGGTTGATGTTTTGCCTCAAAATACTTCTCGGTGTTCTTTTTCCTTGAACCAGCAAATTGAAATTTTCATTCTCCACGTCGGGATCCATTTGGACGCAACAAAGTTGTCTTAGTACTCTCCTTGGATTATATATTGCGTAGCCGTCAGGATACCAAATTGGTCCATAGTAAGGCGAGACAATAGAGAAACCATTTAAGTCTTCTTCATCTACAGAGACATCATCGGGTACGGCGTATGGGTGAAATACCACATCGTTCACAGTAAGTGCATCCAATCTCTCCCTCAACGAAGTCAACTGCTATTCTTTAGACTTCTTTTGTACATCCAAAAACAATCATTTTCCTGCTGTAGGTTGGTCATAGGGATAAGGGTCTTTTTCCCTAGCCAATCCCAATTTAGGGAAGTGGTCGTAAATCCAGACCTATGCGAAAATATGAAAATATCCACGTACATGAAAATTGAATTGGAAGCAGAAAAATTTAGCGAATAATTTGCTAATTAACAATGTAGAAAAACTCACTTGAACAAGAGTTAAGTAACCTCCAATTTGATTACACTTAATCCTCGACTATTTGTTCATCTCTTCCAAAACAAAAGCAAGCACACCAGTGGCCCAAGAGTAATTGTTCATCTCATCGAGATTATCCAAAAGCTGTAGATAATGTGCATCCACCCTATTTCCAGAAGTGTCGGGAAAAATGACAGTTCCTAGCATATATAACCAATAAGCGGTGACATGATGCCTAAGGGTCTCCCTGTCCATCATCAACTTTCCATTCTCCACCTTCTTTTTTGTCTCTCCAAATGCTGCCTTCAACTTTACCAACTTGAATTTCTTGACCTTCTTCTTGAATGATCCATCTGCCTCTCTTGGATTATACTCATCTCCACGTTTAGGGGACCTCACAGCACGTCTAAACTCACATTGAGACTTTCTTGCATCCATCCTAGACATTTTAGAGCCAAATCTTCAAGAGCTTCATAACTTATTGAGGGGTTATAGCCTTCTCGAAGACATTTACCTTCCACTGGTAAGCCGGTGATATTATGGCAATCATTTGGAGTAATTCCCATCTCGCCGAATGGAAGATGCATAGTATATGTCTCGGATAATGCCTCTCGAGAAATGTGGATACGGCAACAGTGTCAAATTCCACATGTGCTAACTCAATAGCTCTCCATAACACACATTCTTTAACCTTAGCTACAAACTCGTCACACTCCAAAGAAAGATCCCATGTGGACGCCTTTTGACGTTTAATAAGACGAACAACATCGTTATAATCCTACAAAAAGAACATAACACTATAAATACTTGACGAAACACTATTAATACGAAAAGAACGTAACACTATGAACTTAAAGAATACCTTTGCCGCATAGATCTTCGCAGCCCATGAGTGTTTGTAGCCAAACAATGTTGCCCCTCCATCATTTGGAGTACCATAAGTTGGGTCCATGGTGGCAAACACAAATCAGCATGGGGAATGTGTGAGTATCTTCTGCTAGGCGGCTTCGGCTTCTTTTTCTCTTTAGCATGAACAATTTCTTGCTCTTCTTCATCATCATCCTCTTCTTCTTCTTCATCATCATCCTCTCCCTCTTCTTCTTCATCATCATCCTCTCCCTCTTATCCATCCTCTTCATCGTTTCCCTCCTCTCCCTCCTGTTCCTCCTCTTGTCCTTCTCCTTCTTTGTCGGGTTCTAGTTCTTCTTCTTCTACATTTCCAACATGTTGTTGTTCAACCTCTTCATTTCCTTGTTCTTCATTTCCTTGCTCTTCTTCATCATCATTCTCTTCTTCAATAACATTATCAATTGTATTCTTCATCACCTCTTCATTGACATCTTGGATTACATCACGAACATTCTCTTGGTTGACTTTCGGAAATCTAATTGTTTTGCTCCACGAGGGGTGGGAGTTTTCAAATCCTCATCTAGTTGTAGTCTCAATCTTTTTCCTTTGTTCCTAATGAACAAAAACCAAAGTATTAGCTAAACATAAGAGAATATTGTGTTATCAAATCAAATAGAACTAAAGAATAAAGTAAACACAACACTTGAAGTTAACAGACTATAGTTCGGTTAGCAAAAAAAAAAAAATGCGAGGTAACCGAACTACATATTTCAAAGGTTCGGTTAGCCATAAAAATTATCGACAAAACCGAACTCATTCTTAACTTTTGAAAAATTTAGTTTGGATACGAGAGGTTTTTTTACGAGCACACCGAACTAAATATTTCAAAAGTTCGGTTAGCAAGAGAAATTATCGACAAAACCAAACTCATTCTTTCAAAGAAAAAATTGAGCTCGGTTACGAGGGATTTTTTTGCGAGCAGACCGAACTATGTAGTTCGGTCACCAGATATTAGTCTATTTTTTGCGAGCACACCGAACTGTTCTTATTTTTAAAAGTTCGGATAGCAATTCTAGGGTTACACAAATAATTCTCCTAGCCGAAATATCTACTGTAACTACCATTTTCAATGGGTTTTGATGATTTCTAATCGATTTCTTCAACAAATAACGAATTAAAAAGAATGAGTATGAAAGAAATTACCCACGGATTTGCATTTCACTCGAATCGGACTTCTTTTTCCCTGTTGGATGCTTGATTTGGTCTCTCAACTTTGCTTGAAGTTGTTTATCAATTTGAAATTGACTTGGGAGATTCACTATGCTTGCAAGTCCAAGACTCAATCCTGGAATTCTTGGTGTCTGCTTAGAACGCATTGTTTATAAAGATTGACTAATCGTCGATGAATTTTTTTTTGAATCGACGATTAACGTCGATGTCTACGAAGAATAAGAAGAGGAAAAGAAGAGAAAAACAAGAAGATGAAGAAGAAGAAAAAAAATAATCAGTTTCAAAACTGATTTTAAGTTTTTATTTAGGTTTTAATTAGTGGGTTATATTAGTGGGTAGTGGATTAGATTAGTGGGTTATTAGGATTAGTTATAACCTTAATTAAAATAAGGGCAGATTAGTCTTCCCAAATCTTTTAGGACACCCTTATAATGTAAGGTGGACATTTGTATCACAAAGTAATCCCCCACCTTTTTTGAGTAGTCCCCAGAAAACGGTTCCTTAAAAAAGGATGTTGGTGAATCCACACGCAAGCCCAAGCCTGCCATCTCAGACACAATCAAAATCTATCTCCTGTGCTTTGGAGCTCTGGTGCGAAGAGGCGAAGCACTTTGCATATGTTTTTCATATCTTTCAAATACGAAGTTTCAAAAAATTTGTGGTGAATTCGCAATCTAAATAACCTTTATGGTTACTTGAAAAGAAAAAAAAACTTTTATGGGGCAACAGGTGTTAGTGATATGGTTATTTTCAAGGGTGGATGACAAATATCGGAGATTATACTTGGAAAGATTCATTTGATCATATAGATGTGAGTCATACACATACATGCTGGTTAAGTCCTAGAACTAATTGGGTGCGACAATGTAACAAGAATAAAGTAATAAAGGTAAAAGGGTGCAACTGTGGAACCATCGAGTTTTTTTCACTTTAGGTGTAAATGAAACTTAAATATTGAAATGCCATCAAGGAGATGAACTAATAAGGAGAAAAACAAACCTGAACTACTGACGTGGAGGTAAGAAATGGTCCACCAGGTTTAAACAGAGAGATAAGCCTGTTAGACAAAACCAACACCACTAGCGTTTCCATGATGGATTCTCCTCTGAGTTAGGGTCCGCCAAGATTTTTCAATGAGAATGGAATGCAGTTCAGAGTAAGTTTCCTCTTTTCTTTTGTTGAGTGGCTCGTGTACTGTCTTGTTCCCCTTGTTTCCAACTGACAAAGCAATTAATTTCCCCTAATCATTCATAGAGAAGACAGGGACACTGCAAATGAAAGGAAGATAAAATGATAAATGTTATCAGCATCAGTCATCTTAATTCATATACATGCATCGCCCACCAGAAAACATCAGAGTTTGACCCCCCATTTCCAGGCGTGAAGAAATGTTGCATCTTAACAGTTTGAACTGAAGCAATTGCATGATGAAGAATTCATCAGAATCAAAAAAAATGAAAAATTCATCATACAGAAACGAGGATCCTTGCATGATAAGTATAGACAGGATAGAACATTTCCAGAAAATTGAAAATGCTAAAAAGAAACTACGAATGGCTGCTTACAACTAGATAATGCAGCAACTGCTGAAAGTAGCGCAACATCGAAAAGTGAGCCATCTGCATCCAAACTGTATATGTCATGCATGAGAAGAAACAAAATTTGTATGTCATCAACAACAGAAAAAAGTATCTACATTCTGCAATATTAAGTAAGCAAATCTTATTGTTTGTTTGGTATGGATGAAAAGTCTGCTGCTTGTCAGTAGCAACAGACACTGCCTAGCCTGGATACTAGGACATAGACATCTTAAACAAATTGAGCCTTTCGATCCACAGGAGTGGCATCAGAAAGTATTCTTTCTGCAGGCTGTAGATAGTGAATACGAGAATAATTTCGGACGAGTTAAAAAAGAGTTGGCACTTGGTAGTATTTGTACATTGATGGCAGTATCCACCAATGATGGACCGAAGAAGGAAATTAAAAGCGAAAACAAATACCATGCAACGTCCTGAAGTACAAGGGAGACTATTTTCTAAAGATGTTCATTGGCTAGTGGTGTTAGTGTTGATTCAATGGGAGTATGCTATTCAATGGTGGCCTATCATTTTCCACCAAATCCGAAGGAAAAACAAATACATGATGTTTTTCCGGTTAAAATCAATTACACCAATAAATAAAAATGATCACGATTCATGAGAATGCAGAATGTTCAGAACTGCAATAATTAAGGTGACTAGCCGTTTAAACGTATTTGTACTTGTAAAACCAAATTTGCTTTCACTGTCGAATGCACTCCAGTCAATCAAGCATATTGTAGCTTTGTAAGCAATACTGTATAACCAAATGGAAACATTAAATAACAGTTTGGACTTTCATGTTAAATGAAGTTCAATCAGAAAATTACCCAAGTTAAACAGAAAGGAAAATAAGATGCATTACTAAATGAACCAGAGTGTTAACAACAGTTCCATTATGTACCACTATTACTAATGTCTGGTTGCTTTTTTTATGATGATGATACTTAAGTATTGTGCCTTTGCTGGTAAAAACCTTGATTCCATTCTTTTCTTCAATATGCTGAACAGTTTAAGCTAAAACAAAATCTCATACTCACAATTTCTAAAAAGAATCAGGAAAAACGAACAAAGGGAAAATGTTAGACGCCTGTGTTGTGATTATATGAGTAGCTATTGAGTAGTAAGGATGAGCTAATCAAATAAAAAAAAGTTAAGGTTGACATTGCTCATTGGATTCTTCATACTACATCATCTCATCCGAGTCCTCAACCCAGTTATAAGCGCATCAGTTTTTCAAACATTGGTTCAGGATTGGTCTGTATCATTCTAAGTTGCTATCAACATTCACGTTTCCTCTGCAAACTAACTAATCATATTTCTAGTAATTAAGACACTTTAGACCAAATGCGATTAGCAACATAAAAGCTTCTCTCTGATGAAATTCCTCAATAAATGTGGAAGAGAGTTCCACAGCACTGTGCCACTGTTTGAAAGTAAGTAACCCCTCATGTTTCTTCACTAACATGTTTAAACTCTCTACACAGACAGACAGACAGAAGAATAATGTTGCTTAACACTAATAGAGCCTTTCAACATACCTTAAAATAATATCAGATAGTTGTTTAGCAATAACAGGCGCTTGCTCAGCAGGCCGGACAGGCCTAACAAGTGGCGAACAAATCGGAGGCATATGAACTCAACAAACCCTCATCAGGTAAATCTGTTGATGGTATCATGACTTCCATTTTAATAGCAGCCAACATACACTACATAAACACACACCAATTCATTAGCGCATTTCATCAAACACCATATGTTCATCAGATAATAGAGATAGATTAGTTATACCAATCTTTTTGACCAGGACTGTTCATCCTTTTTAACCCAGTTGTTGTTCCATCAGTGCACAAAATCAAGCAAGAGAACAACTTGAACTAGGAGAAAGAATCCCGAGCCTAATTTGGATATCGTCTCCGCATTTACGGATTGCGAAGTTAGCTGTAAGCCATACCTTGTAATAGAAAACAGCTCCAAGAAAACTGTCAAAGATTTACAAATAAAGCCTTCTTCAAAAATCAGAAGGATGAGTTACTGCAAAGCACCATTGTATAACAACACTTAAGAAACTAATAAGAGAAGAAAACAATAATACAGCTGCAAACTGACACAATGCTTACTCCACTACCAATATCATGGCTCGGTACGAATGGGTTAGGGCAAAATAATCTGCCACCGACATCAATTCGATCTGTTCTACAGCTGGAATTCAGTCATTCAATACACAAGTTCTGAATAAACTAAGTGTTGGTAGAATTCCTATCTCAAAAGCTATAGGCTAACCATCAATTTCAACTACACCAATTGTTAAGAGGATTTTTCTGACATTTGTATCATTAAGGTTTTAAGAGGATCAGAGAAGAAAACTGATGAAATCGACTTTTTAAGATGAAGTAATAGCTTTCATTTTCAGAAAATCCACATGAATTTATCAGATAACCAACTGCAAACGAATCATGAACTGACAATATTACAAGATGACAATTTGAATTTTGTAACAGTGAAGAGAAGATGATGGATAAGATTTAATACCTAGTCGATGATGATGGACAAGATTGTCCATTAATGGCTGTCATCCTTTCAGATTAACTCCTCGACCACACCATAAGGATCCAAACATTTTCAGCTCCTGAGAGCCGGAAGAAGAAAAAGGGGGGAATCGGAGTGAGCATCGAGAAACATTTCGAGTGTTATTGTTGTGCCCTTTAGTCAAAACGCGCTGACTTTGTCAACAAATTCGTCCTTTTTAAACAAACGCATCCTGGTTTCTCTTCAATAAACATCTCGAACCCTCTTTTCACTCCATTCACTTCACATCAAAATCCCAATTCTCTGAACCCTAAATCTCACGATTCCCTTTGTAAATCCCTTTAATGGGGAATTTCAGTCAGCTTCCATCTGACATTCTACTAGACATAATTACTCGTTTACCTACAGAATCGGTGTTGGATTGCAAATTGGTTTGCAAGCCCTGGGAAAATCTGATTTCTCACCATCCATCCTTCATCCAGTTGCATTCAACTCGTCTTCTAAATGATACTTCTGATTCTGCTGGTGAGTTAAGCTTTCTTGTTTCCAGTTATTTTGGACTTTACTACTTTAAGTATGATAATGAAGATGATACTTTTCCTGTTCGTACTTTTAGAAGGATCAATTTAACCCCTCCATATCCATCTCGTGAATATAAGATTGTTGGTTCTTTTAATGGTTTAGTTTGTCTCCATGGATGGGATGATTATTGCATATGCAACCCCGTTACCAAAGAGTATGTTATGCTACCAAAAATTGAGAAAGATTATCCTGTACACGATGTTAAGTGGTCAAGAGGATTTGGTTACCTTCCTTTGACAAATGAGTATAAAGTTGTTCAATTCATGGTGAGGAAAGAATATAAGTTTCCAGAATCTGTTGTGTTTACAGAAGCTTTTGTATACACTCTTGGCAGTGGCAAGGGGTGGAGAAATGTTGGGAGATTGGGTTATGAAGGTTGCTACATGTATGATGGATGTCGTGTTTATGCTGAACTTGGTGTCTTTCTGAATGGAGTGTTGCATTGGGCTCATATAGAAGGAGGAAAGGTGTTGACCTTGGATTTGGCTGAGGAGAAGCTTGGATATCTTTCACCACCTCCTTTGCCACTAGATGGCGGTAATAGATATCGTTATTTTATTGGGGTTTTGGATAGGGTTTTATATTATCTTGTGAGCTGGGCTACCAGAGATTTCAGTCAAACCGAATCGACGTATTGTGACATATGGCTACTGAAATATAAAAACGATGTTTCTGACGCAGAACAAGACCATTTGGGTTGGAGTAAAGAGTTTAGTCTCCCCGAAAGAGAACTATTAGCCTTTACCAAGAGTGGTGGTATTTTATGTTTTGGTTATAAGTCTCTTAATATATATGACCCAGTAGCTTCATCCTTGGAAACGCTTGCGGATTTTAATGTATTCGAACAAATAATCCATTTCAAGACCACCTTTGTTTCATTAAAGGGATTAGCAGGAGAAGAAGAAGATATAAAGTTTATGGAGTTGGGCTACGTTGAGAAGAAGTCAACTGAGATTAAGGGTGAAGTGCTGACATTCGAGCTGTATAAGATACATGGTAAGTTTCGCTGAGCTTCTGAAGTAACTCATGTCACTTTATTTTCTACTTTGTTTGAAACTGAGATTGCATAAACCTTTGACATTGTCTTGATGGCTAGTTATTATTAATCTGTTTTTTAGTACTTTTTTATGTTATCAATCCTCGACTTTCTGTCAGTAATTTTCTGCTTTAGTTGAGCTATATTGCTTTGTTAATATGCATTTTCTTGCCCTAATTGCATCTCGAGAACAGGATGCATAGTCTAGTTACTTGTTTCAATGTTATGCATTGGAGTTGAGTAAGTATATGGAAGCATAATTGTGGAAGTGAGGGAGACTGTTCTTACTTCTTAGCGTAGTGATAGATTCTTTGGGCTATAAACTTGCACATCCACATGTTATGCTAAGGTACCTTCAGTTTCACATCGTAGAATTAGAAGTCTGAATACGAAAAAACTCTCAAGTGTTTGCTTTCGTGTTCTCGAAATGCATCTGGTATTAATGTGTGTTAGCTAGGTACCTAGCCAGAATCGAGCTTTCCTATGGAGATGGAAACGTAGGATTTTTCGAAGACAAATAATTAGCTTTGCTTGTTTAGTTAACGTCAGAGTTGATACATAAATCATGTTAGCTGTCACACAGAACCTTGCCTACTTGACTCAAAGACTCGAGAGAGATAGACATAAGCATAGCATAGGATACCATTATCACAATGGATAATTCCGAATGCTAGCCTGAACCAACTTCAGCTGAATATAACGGGGGTTGCTTGTTATTCACTTAACTATTATGTGGTCTTAGCAAGAGAAAATATCCAACGATGAAGCAGCTAGCTAGAAAGCATTGTGCCTGAGCTTAATTTTATAAGTCTTCTCCAGCAGACAAGTTCTCTTGAAATCTTAAATCTTGGGTGTGTTAGAATGGTTAAGTCCTTTATTATGCATTTTGATTCCTATTGGTTAATTTCGATATCATCCACTTCCATGGTTTTGTACACAGTGGTTAAATTTGGTTTTATTGAACCTTACTGATTCTAGCTGTGTGAAATTAATTACGAGTGGCAGACCTTCAAGAGATTCATCATTCCTCGCCCTAATGAAACTTGCCTTGTTGCTGAATCACTTGCCTCATTAAGTTTAGTTACTTGTTTCACTCTTATGCATCGGAGTTGAGTATATACAGTTGTGGAAGTGAAGTTTTCCCAGAAGTATTAGGTACTGTGTTCTTACTTCTTAGCATAGTGATATGTTCTTTGGGCTCTAAATTTGCACATCCACATGTTATTCCAAGGTACATTCAGTTTCAAATTGTAGAATTAGAAATCTTAATAGGAACAACACTTATCTTTGCCTTTGTTCATCAATAAATTTCAGTTTCTGCATCTGGTACTATCGTGTTAGCTAGGCACCTAACGAGCATTGATCTTTCCTATGGAGATGGAAATCCAAGGTTTATCCGAAGAAAAATAATTAGCTTAAGTTGTTTTATGTTACAAGCTAAATCATGTTAGCTGTCACACAGAACTTTGCCTAGTTGATTCAAAGAGAGACATAGACACAGAGCATAGCATAGGATACCATTATCACAATGGATAATTCTGAATGCTACCCTGAACCAACTTCCGCTGAATATAGCAAGAGAAAATATCCAACAACGAAACAGCTAGCTAGAGAGCATTGTGCCTGAGCTTAATTTTAGAAGCGGTCAGAAGATGAAAAACACGACTGACTAGATGAGTTTGTCTTGTAATCTTAAATCTCGAGGGTGTAAGAATGGGTAATTCTATCAAACTTTACTATGTACTTTGAAATCGATAGTATTGGTTAATTTCTTTACCATCCTTGAGTGTTTTATGTTTTGCTTCCATGGATTCATAATGCTGAATAGAAAAGGGATGCCATTTGATTTCATCTGTTGGGAATATTTCACTGAAGAAGCATAATACAAGAGCTTCATCATTGCTCCCTAATGAAAATTTTCCTTGTTGCGTAGTCGCATGATTCACGGCAGCAGTTTCATCTTAAAAAATGAGTGTGAAGTTTGTATGATCAGGTACGACCCCTTTGAATATGTGAAGCATTCCCTATTCTTATGTTGCACAGTAGAGAGACTCAAGAGTTGAAACCCTTTTAGGCCACCTGGAATCAATTGGTCAGTATGGACCGACACTGACAATTTAGAGTCACTATTATCTCAGTTCAGGTGCTCAACTTATTCATTTTATTGTTAAGCCACGACCGGGTATCTGCTAAACGGATCAGATCAGCAGGACT
The DNA here is from genome assembly GCA_023531295.1 of Papaver armeniacum. Classification (NCBI taxonomy): domain Eukaryota; kingdom Viridiplantae; phylum Streptophyta; class Magnoliopsida; order Ranunculales; family Papaveraceae; genus Papaver; species Papaver armeniacum. The sequence goes on from JAJJWW010003236.1 coordinate 258,359, forward strand.
GACCTCATGGCATATAGGACCAGCCTTTTCGCAATACAACATTTGTGTTGTCCATGGTGGAAAGTGCAGAAAATAGGGATCCAATTTCTCCTAATCTGAAGGGATGTTTTTTTCAGCTCGTGGTGAACTGATGGTCCTAGAATCCCAGTTATATATCCTCTCAATTCTCAGTCTCGGTATTTTTGAAAGGGCGCCTATGGTTGACAATCTTTTGTACTTATGAAATATAGCCAGGCTAACATGATAAACATGAGGAAGAAAAATGGAGCTCCTAAAGTTGCACTTGCAGCGGCAACATTTGTCAGAAAATTCTCGGGTTCAGTCTTATGGCAGTATTTTTTTCGTTTTAGTTAAGCTATATTGCTTTCTTAATATGCATTTCGTTGCCCTCTTGATCTAATTGCGATTGGAGAACATAATGCATAGTTTAGTTACTTGTTTCATTCTTATTCATTGGAGTCCGCATAATTGTGGAAATGAAAGTTTTCCCAGCAGTATGATAGATTCTTTGAGCTCTAAATTTGCACATCCACATGTTATGCTAAGCTACATTTAGTTTCACATCATAGAATTGGAAGTCTGAATAGGAAACAACACTCAAGTTTGTCATCATTCATTAGTAAAATTCAGTTCCTGCATCTGGTGCTAATTTGCTAACTAGGTTCATAGCTAGGATTGAGCTTTCTAGTGGAGCAGATGGACATGTAGGACTATTTGAAGACAATAATTAGCTTGTTTTGTCAGAGTTGAAACGCAAATCCCGTTAGCCATCACACAGAACTTTGCCTACGTACTTGACTAAAAGACTCAACAGAGATAGACATAGAGCATAGCATAGGATACCATTATCACAAGGGTTGGTTCTGAATGCTAGCCTTCACCAACTTCAGCTAACAATAGGGAGCTTACTAGAAGATGAAACAGCTAGCTAGAGAGTATTGTGCATGAGCTTTAATTTTAGAAGAGGTCAGAAGATGAAATTTCCGCTACTGAGGATTAGGCAGAATAGGAATTCAACAATTGTTTAGTACTCTCCAGCAGATGAGTTCTATTGTAATATTAAATCTCAGGTGTGTTAGGATGGTTAAATCCTTCATTTACGTTTCGCTTCCATGGATCGATCTGTACACAGTGATTGTGCATTAATGCTTTAATCACTGGTTCATACTTTTCAGGAAGAGAGTTTATCAGACACAAAGCTTGTTCCTCGTCGTTGATCTTCTCATCGTAGTTGACCAACTCAGCAAGAAGTTTATTATATAAATCTAGGTGCTCGGTTAGGGTTGCACCTCTCTTCATGTTATAGCGATACAAATTCCTTTTAAGATGTATCATATTGGCCACGTTCTTCACAAGGTATTCCTTCTCTAGCTTTTCCTAGAGATCCTTATAGCTGAAGTCTCGTGCTGATAATTAACTCTTACTGCAGTTGCTAAACATCCTCGTATCGAAGCAAGACATAATTTATTCATCTTGTTCCACTGCTTTTCAGACATCTCCACTGGCTGACCTTCTAGAGCTTCTTCTAGGTCAAGATGAACAAGAGCATCCATTACGTCCATTCTCCATAAACCAAAGTTATTGGTTTCAATAAACTTTTCTACCTTGAGTTGTGATCTATGTGAATGAAGTATTTCTTCTTTTGTTTCTTTATCTTTACTTGTGGATATCGATGGTTTTCGGCTCATCCGGATTAACCATTGTAAACAAATATAAATAAAAAACAGAACCTTTGAGATTAGTATTACCTCAAGCAATCTTCGGAAAAATACTTTCACTTCAACTACAATCTGAGTACCCGTATCCAAGATCTCCTTGCTCTGATACCAATTGTTGGGACAATTGGATCGCTCTGATACCAATTGTTGTGCCAAAGCCTGCGGAAGCGTTAGGTTTGCACTACTACGAGGTATCTCAATATCGCCAAGAACACAATCACACACACAAGAAGAACAAGTATTTAACGAGGTTGAATCCTCGGGAAGGAATAAGCAATTTTATATATCACTGTATAGGTTGGAATATACAAAGCCTAAGCAGAGAAGAAGAGAACTTTTACTTAGTTCTGGCGTATGTTCTTATTTATACACATCAATAGGACTGGACACATTCCTTAGCTCTAAGAGACAAACCTCTTAAGCTGCTTTACTTAGGACACAAGTACTTGGTTTCCTTAACCAACTAGATTTCCTAATCTAGACCTGACCGACCTACCAACAAAATAATCTAACTGCAAGTGGAGACTGTAGTTGTTTTCTTCTTATACATTGGAGTTGAATAATTATATGGAAGCATAATCGTGGAAATGAGAGCTTTCCCAGTATGGGGAAGACTGTGTTCTTACTTCTTAGCCTAAGTGATAGATAATTTGGGGATCCAAATTTGCTCATCTGTTTGTTATGCTAAGGTACATACACTTTCATAAAGTTTGCCATCATTCATCGCTGAATTTTAGTTCCTAGATCTGGTAACTACTTTGTTGGGTACTTAACCAGAATTAAGCGTTCCAATATGGAGATGGAAAGGTAGCAATGTAGCATACTTTGAAGATAAATAATTAGTTTGGTTTTAGTTAACCACGGAATTCAAACGTAAATTATGTTAGCTATCACACAGAACTTTCTTTGCCTACTTGACTCGAAGACTCGAGATAGAGATAGACACAGAGCATAGGATAGAACCAGTATCGCAGTGGTTGGTTTCAAATGCTACCCTTTACCAACTTCAGCTGAAAATGGGGAGCTGAAGTTGAGGAGATAGCAGGCCGTGATTTGGAGACAATCCAGCTGTAAAGTTGAGATACCTGGATACATGATAATCTTGGCTGATCTTCTGAAGTAATACACATGTCATTGTATGTTGTTACTGGTTTTAATTTGAGATCGCATAAACCTTTTCATATTATCTTGATGGATATTACATAAAACTTACTGTTAATCTGTTTTTGTGTTATCAGTCTCAACTGTATAGCAGTATTTTCTTGCTTTGGATAATATGCAATTTGTTGCCCTGTTGATCTAACTGCAATTGCGGAATATGATGCATGCTTTAGTTACTTGTTTTGTTCTTATACATCGGAATCGATTAAGTATATGGAAGCATAAACGTGGTGGAAATGAGGGCTTCCCCATCAGTATGAGGGAGTCTGTGCTCTTATTTCTTAGCATAATTGATAGATAATTTGGGGGATCCAAATTTGCACGTCCACATGTTATGCTAAGGTACATTCACTTTCATACCATAGAATTGGATATCTGAGTAGGAAGCAACACTAAAATTTGTTCATTGGTAATTTTCAGTTTCTGCATCTGGTACTTAGGTTAACAACAGAGCTGTACTGTACACAGAACTTTGCCTACTTGACTCAAAGACTCGAGAGACACAGAACATAGCATAGGATACCTTTATCAAATTGGTATCTTATTTTCAAGGCACAACTGGCTGTAAATGTTCTTAATGGACCCAGTCAGTTGGGTTGGCGTCACTGCTGATGGAACCGGCTTTTGCACATAACAATATCTGTGATGTCCATAGAGGAGAGTGGAGAAAAGAAGGGATCCGATTCTCCTAATATGTATCAATTTCTCCAGTTTGTGTTTTTCTTTCAGCTCAAATTGTTAACTATAGTCCTGTAATCCGAAAAACTTAAACTGAACGGTCTGTTGCCGGTAAAACTTGAATCGGTAGATTTCAGACACTTATCTACTGAGCGAGGAATTTTATTGGACAGCTTCTTTGGCCATACAATATTTCCATTGGGTTTTTTCTTTTCCAGTGAAGATTTAATTTTTGCATTGAATATTAATCCATCTTTTAACTAGTATTCTACTCTTAGTTTAATCATAAATTTTGTTGAAAACAAGTTTGTATTGAGTGGCTTGTGTGCTGTCATTTCCCCCCCTTGTTTCCAACTGACAAAGCAATTAATTTCCCCTTGTCATTCATAGACAAGACAGGGATGGACACTGCAAATGAAAAGAAGATTAAATGATAGTAAATGTTATCAGCGCTAGTCATCTTAATTCATACAGACATCCTAAACCAGAAAACTCAGAGTGTGACCCCTCATTTCCAGGCATGAGAGTTTGAACTCTAGCAGCTAAAAAGAAGGGGCCGCCTTTTTGATAAAGTACTGCTACTTTTAACATTATATTAAAAAAATGTCCCCGTTTTTTAAAAATTTGTTAAAGTACTCTTATCTTGACCGTTTTATTAAAAAACGGTAAACTGCAGCTGTTAACGCTGAGGTGGCAGGGTTAAAATGTCCAAAAAGCCCTTCCTCCTGAGTAGAGTTGGATTTTCGTTGACTCCAAATCAACTCCACTTCTTATTGCCTGCAACACCAACATCATGCTCTACAATACAAACCAGTCCATCAACATGCATTCAACCATTCTCATGCTCAGTTCATATACATTCGGCACATCATTCCATTTCTCTAGGTCCTGCAATTCCGGTACTCTCAGTTGCTTCATCCTAGATTTAAATCTCAACTGCACAACCTCAAAACCACCTGCAATACATTACTTCCATGAACTGCAACAAATACAGCTCTTTCAGCTTCACCATACCAACTCCATCTCTGGTGAGGCTGGTAGCGCTTTGTCATAGTGTGCAGATTATACCTACTGGAAAAATTCGTAAGGGCCGGTCTACATATGGTATAGATATAAGTTCATACTCGTAGTGTGCAGATTATACTTGCAGCATACTTCTTAGTTCATGCATCTGCTTACTGATGAAAAGACGAGAAGGCAAGAAATAGAATAAAAATAAAAATAAAATAAATAGAAGAGACTTTTTTTTTTTTTTTTTGCTAGATTTAAAAACATTGCAACAGAAGAGATAAAAATGGTTGTTTGTCAGCATGGGTGCACATTACTTTCAGCCAGATGAGAACTTAGCTCTAAGCTTCCCGAAAGGATCAATCTATGTAGAAAAGTGCAAGTGTGTGAAACTGCCTGCTAGTCCGCTACTCTATCATCACAACCAATATAGGTAAGCAAAACCATGATTCATGAGAGTGCAGAATGTTCAGAACTGCAAGGTGAGTAGCCGTTTAAACATATTTGTATTTGTAAAACCAAATTTGCCGAAACTGTCAATGCACACCTGTCAATCAAGCATATTGTAACTTTGTAAGCAATCCGTATAACCCAAACGGAAACATTCAAATAACAGTTTCATGTTTAATGAAGTCTAATCAGAAAATTACCCAAGTTAAACAGAAAGGAAAAGGAGATGCAATACCAAATGAATCAGATTATTAGCAAGGGCAAGGATTCCATTATGTACTACTAGTACAAGTGTATGATGCCTTTTCTATGACGATGATACTTAAGTATTGCACCTTTGTTTGTTGAGATCTTGGTTTCACTCTTTTTTCAACATAATGAACGTTTTACACTTATAGCCTGTTCGGTTGGGAGAATTAGAATCCTAGGAATCCAATTCCTAGGGAATGCGCCCAATTCCTTGAACCGAACGGGGCAAATGAACTCTACGTAATTGGGAATTTCAATTCCTAGGAATCCAATTCCCTCCAAAATGATAGATTTCCATTGCATTGGTCCAATGATGCAATGGAATTGGATTCCGGGTTAATAACAAAGGTAATTGAATTACCTCAACCGAACATGAATTTTTTGGATTGGAATCCAATTCCAAGAATTGGAGTACCCCATAATTGAATTCCTATGATTCTAATTCTCCCAACCGAACGGGCTCTTAAGCAACATTTCATACTTAAAAATTTCAAAAAGAATCAGGAAAAAAGAACAGAGGGAAAATGTTAGACGCCTGAGTTGTGAACTTATGAGTAGCTATTGAGTAGTAAGGATTTAAAAAACAAAAAGTTAGGTTGACATTGCACATCAGATTCTGCATACTACATCGTCTCATCCCAGCCCAGTTATAGTCGCATCGGATTTTTAAACATTGGTTCAGTGGAAGGATTGTTCTGTATCCCTCAATGTCTCTATTCAACATTCACATTTCCCCTACTAATCCTATTCCTAGTACTTAGAACACTTTACAGTAAATGAGATTAGCAACATAAAAACTTCATTCTGATGAAATTCCAGTAAACATGGAAGAAAGTTCCAGACCACTGTCTGAAAGTAAGATGTTAACCATTATACCGACCCCCCTTGCTTGTGTTTCTTCCCTTACATGTTCAAACTCTTTATAAACAAAGACACTGAAGAAGAAGAAGAAGAAGAATGTTGCTTAACACTAATAGAGTCTTTCAACGTACCTTAAAATAACATCAGATATTTGTTTAGCAATAACAGATGCTTGCGCAGCAGGCGACCAGACTTACTAATAAGGGGGGAACAAACGGAGGCATGTGGAACTCAAAAGCTGAGCAACCCTCATCAGTTGAATCTGTTAATGGTATCATGACTTCCATTTTAATAGCAGCCAATATACTCTACATAAACACACATCAGTTCATTAGCGCATTTCATCAAACACCATAAGTTCATTAGAAAAACAGAGAGAGATTTCACCTAGTTCACTCGCCACGTCTCTTTGCATCCATGGCTGAAACAGGGCAATTCGTAGGTTTGATTCCTGCAGGATGTAAGTTCAATCACTTCTTATCAAGGCTCGCCCTTCTAGCATATGGGGTACTTCACTCGAGGAAGCGTGAATCCAATCTGGCCAACATACAGTGAATACCAATCTTTGTTATGGCTGAACCATCAATAGATGATAATCATCTATCTATTTCAGGCACACAGAAAACATTTCTAAGTAGAATCATTATCTTAGAAGAAAATTCAATAGCATGCAACGATGAAAGAAGAGTGGATAAATGGAATTTAAATGTTGGTAAAGATTCAAGTTTTGTTATCGGACCAGAACTGTTCATCCTTTTTAACCCAGTTGTCATCCCATCATTAAGAACAACTTGAACAAGAAGAAAGAATCCAGAGCCAAATTTGGATATTGTCTTTGCAACAAAGTTCGCAGAAGCTGTAAGCCAAACCTTGTAGTGAAGAAGTACCAGGAAAATATATGCGAAGAGAAACTATCAAGGCTTTATATATAAAGCCTTCTTTACAAAATCAACAGATGAATTACTGCAAAGCACGATTGTATAACAGCACCAAAGGAACTAATAAGAGAAGTACAACTGGAAACTGACACAATGCTTACTCCAACTACTCAATATCATGGCTCAGTACATATGCGGCAGGCAGTCGTGTCTAAAGAGGTTAAAAGTCCATGTGAGAACAATGTTTCAAGTTTCAACCTTCGCTCTAACATAAAAAAACTTAATTTTCAGAACAGGACACATGAACAATTTCCAATACGTATTTTGTATAACAATGATACTGGGAGGAAGACAAACTGCAGTGTAGTGTGTGATTAATCAAAGAAAATCATACTTCCAGCAAGATGAACAGAAATCTATTGCATATTTGCATCTAGATGATGGTAGCACACCTTGCTATGACATTCATATACAAAGAACATGCATTGAGTTATAAATATCTTATGGGGTGAATGAGGAAGATTGGTGACAGATTCTACGAAGAAAAAATGTTTATGCGTTAAAATACAGGCTATATATTGAAGTCACTCACCATAAAAAGCTGACGATCCCATTTGGAAGAAAAAACATAATAATCACCATAAGGCACCAACTAACAACCTTCCTCATTCACCCGCCAAGGTGGAAATTGTACCTAGGGTCCTTTTGGTCCTTAACACCAATCATTATAATGGCAAGGATGGTGAAAAATAAAAAATCCCCGGAGTCACACGCAGCACCGTATCAGTTTCAAACCACTCCCTATCAGGAGTCTGGTAAAAATGATTAATCCCTAAAACAAAAACAAAAAATTAATCAACAAAGATGAGTTTTAAACATTTTAAGCAAAATAGAGACCCTGAATTACACAAATATCAAAGCAAATAACAATTTCACATCCAATACCGAAGCTATTCACCCAATAATCGTAAAGTAAGACATACATGAGATTCTATTTTCTAAACTTCTCAATTAGTTCTACAGGAAACCTAAAGCGTCGGGAAAACGGCAAATGTATGTCAATCAGTACCAACAATGTTCTTGATGAAGTTGAAAAAAGGAATGATATTGTTTCCTAAACTTTTACTCAGGATATCTGTTTACATAGCTTTTAGTTCTTAAATTAGATTACCTGAGGGGAAGATCAAATTTACCTCCTGAAGTACGCCACTATGTCAATTAACCAAATACTACTGCACTTCAGAAACAATGAAAAACTGAAGAACAAACTTTGCATAATGATAGAACCAAAATTGCTAGCTGCTTTTAACATGAGGATTTCTCTCTTAGACTATTTATCAACCTAATCAACTTCCATGTCTGAAATTGCTTTGTTCAGAATCTGGTGAAGTTTCTTCTCTCTATCGTTTGCAATTCAGAGTAAGATTCCTCCTGTCTTTATTGAGTGGCTTGTGTACTGTCTTTTCCCCCTTGTTTCAAACTGACAAAGCAATTAATTTCCCCTCGTCATTCATAGACAGACAGGGATGCACACTGCAAATGAAAAGAAGATTAAATGATATAAATGTTATCAGCACTAGTCATCTTAATTCATATACAGAAATCCTAAACCAGAAAACTCAACAGTGTGACCCCTCATTTCCAGGCAAGAAGAAATGTGGCATCTTAAGAGTTTGAACTCTAGCAGCTAGTACTAGTATAATATATCATGCAATTGCATGATTAAGAATTCATCAAAAACGAAAAATTCCATGACAAAGAAACAAGATTCCTTAAAATGCATGATAAGTATAGACAAGATACAACATTTACACAAAATTGAGTATGCTAAAAAGAAACAACGAATGGCTGCTTACGACTAGAGAATGCAGCAACTGCTGAAAGTAGTGCAGCATCAAAATGTGAGCCATCTGCATCCAAACAGTATACGTTCTGCATGAGAAGAAATGAAAAAGTTTATGTAACATTAACAGCAGAAAAAGTGTCTATATTCTGCAATTAAGTAAGCAAATCTTATTGTTTGCATGGATTAGAAATTTGCTGGTTGTCAGTAGCAACAGATGCTGCCGAGATATTAGGACAGATAGACATCACAAACGATATGAACCTCTCAATCCACAGGAGTGGAATCAGAAAGTATTCTTTCTGCAGGCTGCCGTAGTAAAAATAGATAGATAGTGAATACGAGAATAATTTTGGACGAGTTAAAACAGAGTTGGTACTCGGTTGTATTTGTATATTGATGTTTCCACCGCTTTCCCCGAAGGAGCTACACCACACCGGTGCACCAAAGAAGGAAACTAATAGCGGAAACAAATTACCATGCAATGTCCTGGAGTACAAGGGTGACTATTATTCTATTGATGTTCATTGGCTATTGGTGTTAGTGTTGATTCAATAGGAATATGATATTCAATGGTGGCCATTTCCACCAAATACGAAGGAAAAAATAATACATGATGTCTTTCCGGTTAAAATTAATTGCACCGGTAAAAAGAATGATCATCATTCATGAGAGTGCAGAATGTTCAAAACTGCAACAATCAAGGTGACTAGCCATTGAAACGTATTTGTACTTGTAAAACCAAATTTGCTTTAGATATCAAATGCACAACAGTCAATCAAGCATATTGTAACTTTGTAAGCAATACCGCATAACCCAAATGGAAACATCAAACAACAGTTTCATGTTTAATGAAGTCTGCTCAGAAAATTACCCCAAGTTAAACAGAAAGGCAAATAAGATGCATTACTAAATGAATCAGAGTATTACCAAGGGTTCCGTTATGTACTACTAACTGATGCCTTTTTTTTATGATGATCATACTTAAATATTGCGCCTTTGTTTGTAGAGATCTTGTTTTCATTCTTTTTTTCAATATAATGAACAATCTAAATTTAAACAAAATTTCATACTCACAAATTTTAAAGAGAATCAGGAAAAAAAAAAAAAAAAAAAGAGAAATGCTAGACGCGTAAGTTGTGAGTGAACATATGAGTAGCTATTGAGTAGTAAGGATGAGCTAATCAAACAAAAAATGTTAGGTTGACATTGCACATCGGATTCTTCATACCTCATCCCAGTTACAGTCGCATCGGTTTTCAAACATTGGTTCAGCGGCAGGATTGTTCTGCACCAATCATAGTCTCTATTCGACATTCACATTTCCCCTACAAACTAACTAATCTTATTATTCCTAGTACTTAAAACACTTTACACCTAATAAAATCAGCAATATAAAAACTTCATTCAGATGAAATTCCAGTAAACAGGAAGAGAGTTCCACACCATTGTCTGAAAGTAAGATGTTAACCATTACACTGAACCCCCTCGTGTTTCTTCCCTACCATGTTCATACTCCTTTACACAGGCAGACAGATAGAAGAAGAAGAATGCTGCTAACATTAATAGATTCTTTCAGCATACCTTAAAATAACATCAGATAGTTGTTTAGCAATAACAGGTGCTTGCAGGCAGACCAAGCCTAACAAGTGGCGAACAAACCGGAGGCATATGAAACTCAATAGCCAAGAAATCTTAATCAGGTAAATCTGTTGATGGTATCATAACTTCCATTTTAATAGCAGCCAACATACTCTACATAAGCACACACCAGTTCATTAGCGCATTTCATCAAACACCATATGTTCATTAGAAAGAAAGAAAGAGTTTAGTTATCGTTATAGTGAATATGAATCTTTGTTAAGGCTGAACCATCAGCAGATGGTAATCTTATGTCTATATCAGGCACATAAAAACATTCCTAAGTAGAAAAATTAACCCAAAGTGTGTACGTGCTTAACAGATTCCAAGGAAACAGATGTAAAAACCATCATACAATCATTGGGGGAAAAGGATTTCTGAAAAGAACCTGAACAAAAAGCTAGAATCGATGGAACAAAATGTTCCAAGCAATCTCTCCGGGATTCAACAACATATTCAACTGCTATATATATAACACAAAAACTCCAGATACTGCAGAATCAGTCCATGATCGAGGATTCGCTCTGACTGAACCTAATAACGTGAATTGGATGAAAAATCAAATAGATACCCCAATCACGGTGAGAAAATCACTTCTGCAACCTCAACTATTTTTGGCAAAGCAATTTCCACAAAAAAAATCGCCGCTGCAAAACTTGGGTATAGTGGAGATGATACAAGCAATTTTCGCTCACATGATGACCGAAAAAGAATGTACAAGATTGGTGATTATGGATGACAAATTGATATACCAGATGAAATGAACGTGGATAAAGCTCCAAGCCAAAACTCTAGTTTTTTTTTTTAATCAGAATCAAAACTCTAGAGAGATCCCTGTTGGGGTGTCTCATTTTTGTGCTTCTGCTGCATCACCTATAGTAACAATTTCTCATCCAATATCCAAGCTAATAACAATTTCACATCCAATATCACAGCTATAATAATAATTCAAACAATTCAAGAAACCTAATAGTTGTAAAGCAAGACAAAAACATGCGACATACATGGGATTTTGTTTTCTCAATTAGTTCTGCAGGAAACAATAATCGACAAATGTGTGTTTTTCAGTACCAACAATGTTCATGATGAAGTTGAAAAAATGGGTTAGCAGATAAGACCTATTTAGAATGGAAACAATCAAATTTGGGTTTTTAGGGTTTTATGAGTATCAAATGAAAGGATCAGTGGCACTGACTCTAGAGATGTGTGGTCCTATTCCAAATCAAATAATTACATATATAGAAGGAAACATTGCTACAAAAAATGAAATTAAAAATTTTAGGGTTTAGCAGTCTCGCACTTACAGGTCTTGGCATAGTTCACTTGGTGAGAGAAGATATGAAATTGAAAATGAGAATTCTGGTGGTGTGTGTTGGTAAAATTCAAGAACTATGATTTTAGGCATACCCAAATCTTTTGGGCATACCAAGTAAAGACAAAAAAGGAGTATAAATAGCAAAATCAGAAGCCCCTTAACCAAATATTTTTGGTAATGGCAAATCTGCCCTTTTAGGATTAGTGTTAATACTAATGATTAGTTAAAATAATTCTGATTAGTGATTAGTTTTAGGATTAATAAAAAAATTTGAGTGAGAAAAAAAAAGTTAGGTTTTTTTAGAAGGAGAAGGGGAAAGTGAGAAAAAAATTTGTGTAGATTATTTAGTTACCCTTGAATTGTAGTCATTTAGAGGTCATTGGGGAAATTTTCCAACATATCTTATGTTTAATCTCACTTTTGTAGGTTAAAATCATCAAAAGTCTGTGTTTTTCACTAAGGTTAGCGAGTCTGGATGAGCAGTTCGGCTGGTAAAGTGTTGATTAAGAGCCGAACCTACCTTGTAGACAGGAGTTCGGCTTGGTTGGTGTCCTAACAAGCCGAACCCTACACCGAATTTGTCTGGAAAAAAAAATGTTTAGGGTTCGGCTTATATTTAGAAAATCGTAAGCGCCAAACTGTTGGAAACACATTGTTCGGCTATTTGAATAAGTAGAATATAAGCGAACTTTGATCATGTACATTTACGGGTTAATAATTTTGTATTGGTTCGGCACATATTGTGAATATCGTAATAATAGAACCTCGTAAATGTGCGAGGTTCGGCACATATGATGATTATCGAATACGCCAGAACCCCTGTGCATCTCTTTTACGTGACTAGGTTCGGCTTTAAATTTCATGAAATTTCAAGCGAACTAATTCATATACACTTACAGGAAGCTTTTGTGAAGAGCAGTTCGGCTAAAAACGCAACTTAATTTCGAAGCCGAACCTAACATCATGAATAGTCATTTAATCGATGAAAAACAACAAATAGGAGATTGGGTTTGTAAAACTTACTTTCTTATCCTCGTTTAGGAGTTGGAGATGCAATTGGTTCAATCCTGGTTCAATTGGTGGTTGATTTTCGGTTTCTACACCTTCATCTTTAATTGGTTCTTCTTGATTGATGGATTAGAAGACGATTTGGTTTGCCTAGTCCACCGCTTTTCTTTGTACGAGTCATTATGTAGTTCGAGTTTAATCGACAATCAAATTTTTACGAATCGACAATTAATCATGGTGATGAATTTTTTTCGCGGGGAGGGGAAGAGTTCGGCTAGAGGAGGAAGAAGAAGAGATGTTAAGGGAAGATGATTTTGATTTTTTTAGAAAGCTGATTTTAGATTTTTGTATTAAGGGTATATAGGTAATTGAGCTACCCATAGGTTACCCCTTATAAGGTCACCCAAGATGGGACTATCATTTTGTATGCCCAAAAAGATTTCAGTATGCCTAAAATCATAGTTCTTTCAAAATTCAAAGGATATATGGAAATGGGCCTGGAAATGGGCCCTGAGGTGTGGGTTCTCTTATAGCCTGTTTGGATAGGAAAAAAAAAGTAACTTTTCGAAAGTTAGTATGGATGTCTCGTTTATAACTGACTTTTGGAAGCAAAGAAGTAGCTTCAAAACTGATGCAGGGCGGAAGCGTTGAATATAACTAAAATCTAAAACTCATGTTTCCGAGATATATACCACTCTCAAAGAAAAACATTACTTTTTCATTAATCAAAAATCTTCTCCTCTAATATGAAAACATGGAGCTCTTTATATAGATAACTCCTTTTCAAATAATCAAATATTTCCTAAATAAATTATTAAAATGCTTATTACCAAAACTAAGAGATATTTCTAACTAATATAAAATCCCTAACTAAATTATCATATTTCTAGAATATATTTAATAAATGAAAATAACATAATTAATTATAATATATTCTGCTACATTTATTAAAATAAATTAAAGAATAGTAGAAATATGCAAGCATATTTTGTTTCCATGAATACTCCACCATTCTCCCCTTCTCAGAAAAAATTCGTCCTCGAATTTTGCTGGTAAAATTGCTTGCATTCATGGTTCTTTGAGGAAACTTCTTATAATTCTTCGGCAAATGCAACCTTTCCAAAAAATTTACTGGAGATAATGACATTTGCATTGGACTAACAATAAATGTTCCTTCAAGAAAATAAGGATCAATGCATTTGGAACATACTGAAACCTTATCGTCAGGGTAAACATCATAGATTGGTGGTGAATTCCAATCCACAATGACTTGATAATTTTCAGTTACAGAACAAGAAAAAATATCATCAACCTTTGGATTTCAAGCTTTAATCCGGACTCCAACGAATCTCGCGGATCATGTGCAACTCCTTGAAATCCTTTCTCCTTATCGCAAAAGAGGTTTTTGTTTTCATCACCGGTCACTTCCTCCACTCGTTGTAGGCTAGGACCATGATGGGGCTCTTGCTGATGATGCATTTCAGCCAATTGGAGGGTGAGCGCCTTAACCTTCCGTTCTAGATCATCTATTACCGCTTGCTCTTTCTCATCGCTGAGAGCGGCTCTTCGAACAACACCATAATCTCTTCCTCGAAACATGATGCAGGAGCGTTTCATGTCTCTAAACCAACTGATGCAGTGCGGAAGCGTTGAATAGTACTAAAATCTAAAACTCATGTTTCCGAGATACCACTCTCAAAGAAAAACATTACTTTTTCATTATCAAATATTTCCTAAATAAATTATCAAAATGCTTATTACCAAAACTAAGAGATATTTCTAACTAATATAAAATCCCTAACTAAATTATCATATTTCTAGAATATACTTAATAAATGAAAATAACATAATTAATTATAATATATTCTGCTACATTTATTAAAATAAATTAAAGAATAGTAGAAATATGCAAGCATATTTTGTTTCCATGAATACTCCACCAAAAACGAAGCAAAAAAATCTTGGCTTCTTGATTCTCTCAGAAGTAGCTTCTTGCTTCTCCTCGATCTATGTGTAATTATATTTTTATCCTTCCGCTTATCTTCCTTTCCTCTTCCCCAAACCATGATTTAGAACTGAAAATTTCTCAGTAGGGTGTTCTTAGCGGAGAAAACCCATCAATCTCATTACGAACTGAAAACTTCTCAAGTCGCTTTGGTTTTTTCTTTGCTCATCGTCATCATCAATACTCCCCGGCTTCTGAGCTACATATCATACTAATTATGGCGCCCCAAAGATTGCAGATGGCTTAATATTGATGGGTTATAGTCGATTTTAAGGTATGTAAACCTTGATTTTTCTCCTCTTTACTGATTTTTTTCGACTTTCCATTATGTAAATCATCTATTGTTTTCCTTGGATGTGGAGATGAACTCTTATGGAGATCTCGGTCAGTTTGTATTATTTTTCTACTTTCTGGATTTTATTCAATTTTAATCATCTTATTGATTTGAAGGATTTTGTTCAATTTTAATCATCTTATTGATTTGAAAATTATGTAATTACTCTTGTGAAATTTAGTCTAGGGTGTCAGACTAATGACCCTAAACCAGAACTGTAATGGGTTTCATTATCTGCACATGGATAGCTGACTAATTTTAATAAATTGTTATACATATTTGTGATCAGGAATGAATTTAATGAAATGTGATTTTGGACCACAACCGCCATTAGTTCCAATAAATCTAGTAAGAAGATAGAGTTAATCAAGGTAATTCTAATCCCTAATTTGGTTTATGTTGGGCAATAGGAACAACAAAACTGCCACTGCTTAGAGATACAACCCCAGTTTCAGGGCATATAACTCAATCTTTGCATTCGTTCGCGGAGAACTCTCCATGCTACATAGGAAAAAAATTGCTGCTCCTAGCTGAACTTGGTTAACATTTGTGCATTTAAGAGGTTCACTACATTGGAAAATAATACCAACTTTACTCTGTTAGATGTACTAATACTAACCCAATTCAAGCTAGGAAAACTAATCTTCCACTCTATACTGCTACTTTGCTAGCTTCAGCTTCGAGTAAAGGTAAGTATAGCCATGCTTTTTTTTATATGTAGCAGTTGTGCAAGAAGGATCCTAGAAATGATTCCATTATATGAATGCTGGACATTATTATTACTAAAGATAACTCTTACCCTTATACTGCATTTCAACTTGCGTCGTTTCACTTACTTTCATTACTAATAAATTAGTTCGATAAGTTCAGAGTTGAGCCTTACTAGATTGCTATATTATAGATGACTCTTGTGAATTTCTATACTCCAGTTAGGCTTTTAAAATTTTGTCCTTATCGTGAGAGATATTAGCTCTTGTGAAAATGTTTGTAGAGTTCTCGCATGTTGTCAAGAAAAGGACAAGAAAAATATGCAACATAGCATGAATATGTTTACTATTAGGCAATAGTCATCCTGGTCCTAGTGGTTGTAAATTGTGCTAGTCTAGTGCATTAATGTGGATTTGTAGAGATGATTTTTTTAGGTTTGTTTAGGACCAGGTAGCAGGTTCTCTTAATTCAGTATAAATGGGATGACCAAAATTCAAGTTTCATCAAATTTTTAATTCAGTATACTTGCGTAAGTAATAATGCAGACTAATATTGTTCATTCTTGTTACTGATAGGATTGTGTTGAGGATATTGACAGAAGTCTTATTAGTGCATCGGTTCCAACTATTATCATTGCTTAAGTTTGAGTTCCCATCAGCTCTAATTCCCTATAACAGTAACACATCAATATAGTCAGAATAAGATATTTACAAATTAAAGTACAGAGGTTGAGCAAATCAAACAAACTATAACCATAACAGGAAATCACTTTCATATGTCAACCATTCAACAGTTACAGACTAATATAAAGGATAAGTTGGGGAGAGAGAACTATGCCAAACATTCTTCATAAAAACCTCTGCCCAAACGAATTTTGAAAGGTTTATCCAATAACTTATAAGCAGTATTTTGGTGAGAGACGATGTAAGCATTTCCCCTAGTATTTAAATTCGCTGGATCAAGTTCCATTAGCTGTATATATATATATATATATCATACCCAAGTTAATAAAGAATCACACATCTGAGTATTTAGAAATGTGCAGCGTAGGTGTTGATGACTCTATCAACAAGCTGGCTCAAATGCTAGGGTACAAAGTTGTAGCCCTTCCAATAAAATTTAGGAATGCCCCTGGGAGCAACTTCAAGACATACATATGTGTGAAGAGATGTTCAAGAAAGGATGCATCTCGGAAGAAGAAATTCCTTACTAAGAATGGATGATTGGTTCTAATTAAAAGCTGCATATCACTAATTATCCCTCTTTCCTATTCGTGCTCGCATTGAGAAGCAAATGGTCAAACTGATCAGGGATACAAGGAAATCACTTGATAATACTTACGGTATGCTTGAGAATGTTCTCTTATGATATAAGATTTACTCAAACTAAATTAGAATATCGACGGGATCTTTAGAACTATTGTTAGATCTAAAGACATATTGTGATAATCCATTGTTAACAGACTCCGCTTTGTTCATGATTGATCACAAGAGATTCAAGTGGTGTTGTGCAGGTTATTGAAGATTAAAGAGATTGGAAGACGAAGAAGATTTCTTATTAGTTTTCATATCTTGTGAATTATGTGCACAAACCTTGATCGTCTAGGATCCAACTAGAGTGGTTTATATTTGATAGATCTGATTGATTAGTTGCGTGAGATCGGCATTCTCAATATTTCTCTTTGAGAATATTTATATTGATTGAGTGTGAATCTATACTTGACTATTTCGGTAGTTAAACTTAGATTGATCTAACCAGACAAAAGAGTTTATTACATTAAACGGAAGAGCCTTCGTCAAAAACTCTTATCAAGATTGATTTGAGTGGTTACCAAACAGATTCGTTCTTTGATGTTTGGAATACGATCAAAAGGACTTGCTATTCACGTGTGTGACTTTAGAAGTCGAAGGCGCATGGATACTGAGGGAACTAAGTAGTTAGGGGTAGTATGCTTGGACTCAACTATACGAAGTTGGTATTATATTTTGTATAGCTGATTAATTATGAGAGTATTCAAAACTGGACTAGGTCCCAGGGTTTTTCTGCATTTGCGATTTTCTCGTTAACAAAATCTTTTTGTGTCTTTTTGATGAGTGCCAAATAGTGCATATTTATACACCTTTTTATTGGCATTTTACTCATCTTTTGCGCTTAGAAATCAGATATTATCCCAGATTCTGTGTTTTCCTTGTTTTCAAGAATAAATATTTGTATTAATTAATTTTGTGTTTTTAGGTAATAAATAAAGCTCGGAGAATCGAGGAGCCAAAAGAGCGAAGAATTGGAGTCAAGTGCCCAAGGAGCAGAAGCAAGCCGCGCGCATGCGGTTGCAACCCAACAAGTAGCAACTTATCTACAAGACTTGGGCTTGAGATGACCCGATCCGCGACCGGATCCGAGCCCGTCTCTTCGAGACGTTGAGATTTCTTTCTCCCTCATCCAACGTCATTGCCTCCACGTGCATCGAAGATCGCCGCTCCGTGCAACACCGAGATCACACCAAAACCGTCTACATCCCCGAGCGGTTCAGATTTCACTCCTATGCATCCTACGCTCGCTAGGCGGGTCCCATCAACTCCCTGTACTGCTCAACACCGAAGCATCCAACACCATATACCCTAATCGACCTACCCATTTTCTCTCCATCCTTCTCTTTCTTCTCTCGTTCGAAGCTCGCAAACCCATCTCCCGACACGGGAGCGAGCTCTGCAAAACCCTCACCACCACCATCTCCTCTTCTATCACCATCACCACCACTGACACCAAAGCCAATTACCACCCTATTCCGCCACACCCAAGTGGTGTTTATCTCTAAAATAGCTTTTCAAAACCCTAGAAGCTATGTTAAATATAAACAAGACTAGGGTTCTCTCATAAATCAATCAAGGGAGTCGAGAAGCATGAGTAGAGCCAACAACCAAGGCGAATCAGTATGGGTTGAATTATTTTTCAATTAATTTTTAAAGAATTAGGGTTTCTTGTTTTGGGGAATCAATTGCATGTATAAATAGAACCAAAGGGGGTTGATAGAAAGCATGCCTGGACTAGCCGATTAGCTTCATTTAGGTTTTATTTTGTGTTTTAATTGTTTTGTATCATGTTTTAGTTCAAATTGCTAGGGTTCGAGATGAAACCCATAATCACATTGCTAATGTTGGTTTATATTTTGTTAATTGTTCTTGGTTGTGCTTTAATGCTTAGGATACATTTAATCTTAACACCTCAAGTATGTTACTTTCACGAGTGTATGTCATGCATCCAATTGTAGTCGGACTATTTCCATGTTGTGTGTGTTGCAATTCATACCTCATTGCCTGTGATTGATCCTCGAGACTAGTTGTGCCCCGAGAAGACGAACTAGTACTTGGGAGAGATACTCTAATTGCGATTAAATATCCATCTTAGGGTAAGTTTGATCATCTAAGTAGTGGAAGCGATTTGTGATTAGTTGTACTATGATAAGACAGGCTAATACTAGGAATTAGTTAATCACTTTAGTTGATAGTGAGCCACCCATTGAGACCCTGGATGAATGGTATAATTGCCATTGCAAGGGACAAGAACTTTAGCAAACATTGGGCGACTTAGCTGAGATTAGGAGGTGGATTGACACCCTAGTCCCTCTCTATCTTGTTACAATCTTCTTTGCCTTAGCTTAGAGTCACCACAAAACACTTTCGTTCGTATCGGCAACAAAACAACAATTGTGTTACATTATCACTGAATTCAGTCTATAGCAAGCCTTAGATCATACAAGAGCACCACAAGTCTCTCGTGGATCGACCGTGCACTTGCCGCGTCTCCGATAGACGCCGTGCACTTGCACGGTTATCACCGTAGGCCATAAAATATACATCTTCCGAGGCCTACCACTTTTACTTTGATTTTTTTGAATTATAATTGTTTATTATAATAAAGTAAAATACACATTTTTAAAGCACTACTCGGTCGAACTCGCAGGCGTTGTTATCTCAAGATTTTTGTCAAGTCTACTTATAGCTATGTCTCGGATTAGGATAAAATGTGTAGTTGAGCTTTAGATTTCACGGCATTCACCAATTGAATAAGAAGATCTACTGGGGAGCTTGGAGGAACTTCATCAACAAAAGGTATGCGGAGACTAAAACTTATCTATCACTCATAAGTTTATTCTATTTTATCTTCTAATGAGACTAAGTTGTATAGCTATATAGACTTTTACATTATACATATTTGATATTTTGAGCTGAGTTTATCTCGCTTATTTATTTCTCGAAATATATGTTGGAAGCATTTTTCTTTAACTATGTTCGTCATATTCTTGACGAGTTTAGTTGGAAACAATTTATTTGTTGGAAACTTTATTAAGTCAAAAGATGATCATGTGAAAATTACCTTGAACATCTTATATGATTTGTGTGAGACGGTCATTTGATGTTAACTTGGGAAGTTTCGTATTGATCATTCGATCATTTGAAAATTACTTGAAGTTAATGGTATATGTGAGATTACTATTGTCGTCTTCTGAGGATATTTCAATGATTGAAATGAGAGTTTAGAACAATTACACATGTCTGGATGCAACACGGTATACATACCTAGTATCCGAACTATTTTGTTATGTTTTAGGTCCGGAACTCTTGCTTGTGTACCTAGTATGCGAATGGATTCACTTGAAAAGGTCTGAAACTCTTGTTTGTGTACCTAGTATGAGAACGAGTTTACCTGAGTTGGGTTCGGGATGGTTGTTCGCGAACCGGGTTTGTGAACGGCTTGACTAGGCCAAGGTCCGGAGCTGTTGTTCGCGTACCTAGTTTGCGAACACAGTTTTTAAGTTCTAAAATCGGTTATGTATGATTATATACTCATGAACTAAAACATTTATGATTTAAGGAATGCAAATTAACTTTGCAAATTGTTTCTTAATGTTCATGAATTAATTCTTGTATAAGTACTGTGTATGATTACGAATCAATACGATTTTGATTCAATTTGTTCATATATATTTTTATGAGATAGTGAACAATTGAGTAACTCTAATTGAAATACAATTAGATTCATTTGACTATCTTTCATGAATGATATATCATCATATTTGATCTAGAAGTGTTAGATGAATACGGCTAAGACAAAAGTATTCATATGGCTAACTTCGGCTAACTATTATTGAGCCAATTCAATATACACATTTAGGTATAGTTACTCATATATAAATATAAGTATATTTCATTTTGTGTGTAATAACCTAAAAACCATCTAACGGTGGAGATTAATTGATTAACTTCTAAGCAGACTTATCTTGAATCTTAAATTAGGATTTCATCTAACGGTGAATATTGAATGCTTTGTTACTAAGATATCTTAGCTTTGATTGTAAGAAACCACGATTTGAAAGACTATATAAGGGATAACTCTAGCAACTAGAAAACCTAATCCCGGTAATTTCCTGCGTCCTAGTTGCAAACTAGAGTCAATTCTTCTTTAACATAGGTTTTTCCAAAACCATTATAGGTTAACGACATGAAGACTTCATTTGGGATTCGTTAAGCAAGATCCAACTACTTTCTCTGTGGTTGCGTATTCTGATCTTACTTGTTCTATCGTATTGAGTTTTATATTCTCTAAGATTTACTCGAGATTTATCTCTGATAGGTAAGATATAAAAAGTAATCACAATGAGTTCTTCGTCTCGAGACTCTTGTGGTTCCAATAACTTTTTCATTAATCGGTTGGGTTATTGTGAGGTGACTAATATTTCAAGGCCACTCTTCAGGAGTATAAGACATGATTATTAGTTGGTTCCTTTTCACCTTGATTTACCTTGAATAAAGAATAAACATATCTGTGCGTGGGAGACAGATTTGTTTATAAGTCTTCGACTTTGGGTCATAGCAACTCTTACTTGTGTGTGATATCATCTAAGGGAATCAAGTGCACAGAATCCGGCGTGGTTTTAGAGGCATAAGGAACGCGACTGTACCTTAACCGGTGTGAGACTTGGTTAGGGCTCAATTACATTCAAGTCCGAAGTTAACTTGTAGTAGGCTAGTGTCTGTAGCGGCTTAATACTGGGTGTGGTGTTCAAAAGTGGACAAGGTCCCGAGGTTTTTCTGCATTTGCGGTTTCCTTGTTAATAAAATTTCTGGTATATGTGTTATTTCTTTTCCACATTATATTTGTTTATATAATTGAAATATCACAGGTGGTTCGTAGTTCAATCATTTGATAAATGCGACCTTGTTTGTTGGATATAACTTGATTGACACTTAGCCATTGGTTTTTGGTACCGACCAAGTTATTTCTCATATCAATCAGGCTCACGGATTTTTATCTGTTCGATTTGCTGATTGTGTTGAGAAATAAAGATAAAGCTCTTTGATATATTCCTTGATTGAATCTCAATTTTAAGTTGGTTATCTCATAATTATAATTGAGTTTAGTCCATACAGATTGTCGAACGGATTATTGGGTGTGGTTGTTATACCACCGTTTTTTCAATTGGTATCAAAGAAGGCAAACATGCTAAGACCTCACAAGTCTATGTTTGTAGCAATCCGAATTTATGGACAGAAGTAGTATCTCCATAGCGTCTGCCAGTCTTCGATGGATCGAATTACTTATGGTGGAAAATTGCTATGCGTGCCTTTTGATATTGTTTTGAAAGTGGTAAGAAAAGTTCGTTCAACTCGAACTTGTTGAGATTCGATTTCAGACTTAAAAATAGAAAACACTAAAAACAAAGAAAATATATACAAAAAGTTGTCACGTTATTGAGAGGTACTGAGACTCGGGATTCCACCATAAACTCATTCATGCGATCCATATATTTATTCCAAACAATTATAGCTCAAATAATATTGACTCTCATTCTTTGCCAAGGTAGATTTTTGAAAATCAACGACTGTATATCTAAAGCATGGGATATCAAAAGACTTAACCTAAGTATAACCCATCAATTTAAATCACAACCCTTCAATAAAAACCATAAAACAATTAATAATCCATGCAAAAAGTCATGAAAGAATTAAATATAATTACCACATGCATGAAATATAGCTTCCTCCGTCGTCCCAGTGTTGGAGTTTAGCTCCTCATATCAAAAACACGCACAAAATAATAATACATGGCTCAAAAGGTGTTTTTATTGAAGAAATTATATGACTCAGCGAATATGCAACGCTGTGATGGCGTTACAGAGTTCACTGTTACAGAAGGTATGGCTAACCGAAGATATGCATGGCTGTTGGACTATTACAGAATTGTTTGAATATAAGACACTGACTGCGACTGTTATGTGCAACTTAATGTTCTTCATATTAGGGTTCTTGATAACGACACTTCTGATATGTCGTCTGCAACTCTTCTTCTTCCTCTTCTCTGCTGCTACTGTAGAATCGCTCTGTAGCTATTTCTGTTGCTCTAAACCTACCCCAAACTCCCGATTCCTTCTCTAAACCTCATACAACCCCTTTTATACACCACAGGCCTCCCCTAACTCGAGTAAATCCTTCCAAGTATACTCTTTTCTTTTCCACAAAATCACGGATTTATTGCTTCTGAATTGATTTCTTTCCTTATTTTTATTCTCTTACGCGTCTTCTGCTTCATCCAAACTCCTTTCAAAGATATCGTATAACCTAAACTGCACGCAACTTCTATATATACTCGGAAAAATATCCCGAGAAACTCCATTCCCTGTTTAGTCGTGATTACGTGTAACTCCCTTGTTTTTCGATTCAAAATCCATTACCAATCCTGTGTTCTCCTAATAGGCTAATTAGAACCCAATCCAGCGAGAAAATCCGATAATAACTCTCGACCAAATTCAATACAACAAGTTTGTTGTTTCTGAAATTTCAAATGAACTTTTCCCGCCAAAATTCAGGGAAGCTGGTGGAGTGCCCTCTATCATGAACTGGAGTGCGAATAGAAGTTGGTTGTAAAGAGAGTGTCTCTTATCATCTAGGTGCCCCTTATCCAAAACTGGGGTCCGAATAGCAGGTGTTCTCCGGGTGCATTTAACAACTTTTCGATCCGATTTTTCCAAAAATATTTATTGGCCAAAAATACCTACACAAACATAAAACACCGTAATAAGTACAAAAATGAGCCCTAATAATATATAGAATCGAGACAAATCGGACACCAAAATGTGTCCATCACCTTTCTACAAACGCGTGATTCAATCATGGGTTCGTGTTATTAATGGCTATAATCCTCCAATGGTTACAGTGAAGCGGTGTAAATCGCAAAGGATCTTTGGTGAGTATGATGATCTTGAGATTCTTGCTGAAAAACAAAATTCTGACGGATTAAATGCTATAATTCATGCCACTATCCCAGATCTTCAGCACCATGCGACTACATGCATTAAGTTTAAAGATGCTTGTGATATCTTAGAAACCGTATTTGAAGGGAATTCATCTGAGAAAGAAGTTAGGATTCAAAACCTAAATTATGATTGGGAAAACCTTCGTATGGCTGATAAAGATTCATTTGATGAGTTTAATCACAAAGTGTCTAAAATTGTTAATACATCTTTTGCATTGGGTAAGACTATTCCTGAAAATGACATTTTGATGAAAATTCTCATATCGTTGCCAACTAGATATGATTCTAAGAAACATGCCATTGTTGAAGGAAATAACCTTGAAACTCTTTCCAAAAATTCACTTGTTGGAAAGTTAAAAGTACTTTATCATGATCAGGACACAGTCAGAACATATGAATTTAATGTTGTCACCAATACAAGTGAATCTTCTAACTTGTCTTGGGTTGATGATGAATGTTGTCCAAATCATGTTGATCTTGACATGTCATTGATTACATAAAAGATCAAGGATATTGTGAAGAGAAGAAAAAGCTCTGAGAAAAGACTCACGCCCCCTCTCTCTCTCTCTCTCTCTCTGAAGCTTCAGATGACTCAATATAAGAAGTAAAATTATGTCAGTTTGTCAAGAATATGCATACTTCTGAAGTTTGCACATAAATTCTTCTCTCTCTGAGAAACTTCTATTAACTCAAATTCTGATTCAGAATACGGGTCTGACACTGAGATTTTGAAAGGCTTGGATAAAAATGAAGAAATTCACCAAGAAAATCTTCAACTAAAGAATTTGTTGGAGAAACTTGAATCATCACTCCAGGAAGAAAAAAATCTTGAGATTGATAATCTTTATGATGATTCACCAGAACCCTATACCTAAAACAAAAGGAGATTGATACTCTTAAGTATGACTTACAAAAGTTGTCTAGAAGTTCTGATAAGATATCAACAACGTTATTTGGTTTGAATTCGTCTGGAAACACAAATGGTATAGTGTTCAAAAGCAAGATTGTGAGCACAAACAACTCCTTTGTTCCAACCGGTTCTGGAAAGATGGATGTGATAAACAGGAGGCCAAACTCCAAAATAAAAATTCCTCTATGAATTGCTTGTTTTGTGGAAATGCAAATCATGTTCAAAGTAAGTGTTCAAAATTCAAGAAAAACAACAAAAGAATTTCTAAGCTTCAGAATGACATGCAAATGATGAATCTGGCATTGAATAACCAACATGGAACCTCAGATTCCAAGAAGAAGTCTAAAAGAACCAGAGTCAGGCGAGGTAAGAAGTGTGGTTATTCCATAAAACTTGGTAAGTCACCATGTGACACAAGAAGTGAGCATTCTGCTCACTCCATTACTACCTAATTGTAGTGATGTTTGCATCCTCATTATTAAATTGAGAATATGAGGATTATATCAAGGTTGCTCAAGTCTTGTATAATTGTTTATTTTTATCTTAAAATTTACATAAGGTTATGTAAGTTAAGTTTTGCAAAATGAATCTTTTCTTATCAAAATAGATAATGGATCGTGAACCTTGAAGACTTTTTCAAAGTACCTCTTGAAAACCTCTTTAGGGTTTGGTATTTCCGATGATCTATTTATATTCATTTGTGATCAAAGTGCCCTTCACTATTTTTTCTTTGAAAGATACAGTATCATGGCTCCTGTAACTAGAGGTACCACAAAAAGGGATGCAGTAGAAGCAGTTAATGTGTATCTATGTGAAGGAATCCAATCTTCAAGAAAGAAAAAGGAGAGGTCTACAAATGATGAAAAAGGTTCTTCCTCTAACTGTTTGTTATCTGTTCAACATGATAATAATTTTAGGGATATGGTGAAGGATTTCATCATCAAAAGAAATGATTTAAAATCTAAAATAATTTTCTCTTTGGAAAAGATAGTTCACTATGAACAAATATTATCTCTGACAATGAACACCTTGTGTGAACTAAAAAGAGAACTTAGTAAGTTAACCGACATTTCTGAAGATCCGGAAGAATTGAATGATCTCATAATCAATGGGTTTTTCAATAATGAGAAGGAATTCTCGGTAGATACTCTGAGAAAGCTCTATAGTGTCTAGGAAACTTCTTATGAGAATTTATTCTCATGTTTAATTAAGAATGATAACTAGGGTTTGGAATAGAAAATATTGTGATTACACATAGCAATTTCCAACAATTTTCATCTTGCAATGTTTTTAGATTTGTTTATTTAAATTCTAAGTTTTTTAGAAGATGATTTTTGCAGTATTTAATCTTTTTGATTTTATATATTGCAATTGCTTATGAGATGAATGCCTTTACATTAGTGAACTGTGCTTGTATCTCATAAATGCTCAAAAGTTAAGTCTATTATGTCTTTATGAAAATATTGATAAAAGATAGAATGAACTTTTGAAAATTCCGTAGTATTGATCTTTCCTTGATCCACTTTTATGTGAAAGTATTGTATGGCTCCATAAGTTTTCTTATGTTGAGCGTTTCTGATTAAATTAATCTATAAGGTATTCTTGTGGTTAATTTATTCCCGTTTACTGGATACAAATCCATGTGATTTGTTGATCTCCAAAGAAATCCTTCTTTTCTTGTAAAAGTAAGGTCGCTCATGTAGTTCTCTAGGGAATGACATCAAATGGGGGAGAGTTCTTAAATGAACTTGTGCTTAATTGTCATATATTAGTGGGAAGTACGGTTGTGGAATATTATAGGAGTTATCTTGTATCTTTATAACTCCTTTATGAATAAACTAAGTTTCAACTATGTGAAATCATCGAAACAAAGTTGATATGTTCTCTTTTAGTCATGAATTATCAAAAGGGGGTGATCTGCAGTTTTCGTTATCAAAACAAAGTTTCAACTATTTGAGACTTTCATTATGATCCTGAAGTTTTCGTACCTTTGCCAATTTATATTGACAAAAGGGGGGAGAATTATTTGGTAGTTCACTACATACATATGGTTTACGGATCATTATGTAAGGGGGAGTGGTTTTCATTGTGAGATGGAAGTATTGACTAAGGGGGAGTGATACATATCACCATGTATTATTCAAAGCTGTAATTCAATTGGACTTTGATTCTATATAATAATACTATGACATTGTATAACAATGATTGAGAACATCTGTTTTCTTATTTTTATGGCTACAGATCTTCAACAACAATGATGCTGAGTTGAACATGTTCAGAATCGCTGGAGTACTTGGAGTAGCGAAGAATTCAAGGAATGTCAAAGAACCAAGGAAATCAAGCATGATGGATGAGAAGCTACAAAGTTTATTGATTTTGGAATCCATATGTATTGATAGTTTTGTCACTAAAATTGACAAGTGGGAGATTGTTAAAGATTTTGCAAATTCGAACTCGTAAGCATTGTTAGGATCAACTAGAAACAGTCATATATACTTTCAAGAGAATCAACTAGACAATCATACTCAATCTTAAGAAAAGTATATCAAAAAGTTATATCTTTATTTCTTAATATAATCAACAAATCAAACAGATAGAAATCCATGAGCCTGATAAGAAACAACTTGGACGGTATGAAAAACCAATATCTAAGTGTCAATCAATTCAATCAACAACAAAAGGTTGGATTCACAATTGATTGAACTTACGCACAACCTGTGATATTTCAATTATATGAAAAAATATAATGCGGAAAAGAAATAACACAGACAACAGAAGTTTTGTTAACGAGGAAACCGCAAATGCATAAAAACCCCGGGACCTAGTCCAAATTTGAACACCATACTGTATTAAGCCACTACAGACACTAGCCTACTCCAAGTTAACTCGGTGGAATGTAGTTGAGCCTAATCAATCTCACACTGATCAAGGTACAATAGCATTCCTTACGCTTTGTGGAACCACATGGATTCTGCGCACTTGATTCCGTTAGCTGATCTCACCCACAACTAGGAGTTGCTACGACCCAAAGTCGAATACTTGATAAACCAATCTGTCTCACACAGAAAATTTTATTGCGTAGAAAAATTTATCTCCCACAGATAAACTTATGAGTTTTGTTCCGTCTTTTGATAAATAAAGGTGAACAGGAACCAATTGATATACCAGACTTATATTCCCGAAGAACGGCTTAGAAATATCAATCACCTCACAATAATCTTAATCGTATGGTAGTGAAATAAGATATCGTGGAATCACAAACGATGAGACAAAGATGTTTGTGACTAATTTTTATCTTGCCTATCGGAGATTAAATCTCGAGCCAATCTTAGAGAAGGTAATACTCAATCACGATAGAAAATAGCAAGATCAGAACACGCAACTACAGAGAAAATAGTTGGGTTTGGCTTCACAATCCCAATGAAGTCTTCAAGTCGTTAACCTACAGGGTTTTGGGAAAACCTAAGGTTAAAGGAGAATTGACTACAATCGAAACTAGTATCACACATGAGAGGTGTTGGGTTTAGGTTTACCATTTGATAGAGTTCTCCCTTATATAGTCTTAAAATCGGCTTTGCATTCAATGTTACCTTGGTAACAAAGCATTCAATATTCATCGTTAAATGAAAACCTGATTAGACTCAAGATAATATCTTTCAACCGTTAGATCGAACTTAGCTTGTTACACACAAATGAAAAGTGACTTCATTTAGATATGAGTAATCGTACCTAAACGTGTACACCATTGTTGGCTCAACGATAGTTAACCGAAGTTAGCCATATGAACACTTTCATATCAACCATATTCATCTTAACAACAACTAGTTCAAATGACTCAAATGAAACTAGTTCTAGAGTTGTTCAATTGTTTATATTCTCATAGAGGTATACAAGATACAATTGAAGCAAAATCGATTTTGATTTACTCGAATCAATTCATGAACATTATAGCCACAGTTTGCAAAAGATTGGATTCCTTATTATATAAATATATTAGTTCATGAACAAACCGATTTTAGAACATAACCTACTCAAGTATGCAAACGTGTACGCATACCTAAGTGACCGGACCGAGTTTGGATTCGCCAGTACACGAACATGTACGCATACCATCAAACTCAGTAAAGTCCCGGAACTTAAACCTTGCGCCAGTACGTGTACCGGTATGCGTACTGAGTTCCCGGACCTTTACTAAACCAATCGATGTCATTACGGGTATACATACCATGGTTCCCGGAATTGGATTATACATATGCAAGTACGCAGACTGTGCTTATATCCAATTGTTCTAAACTCTCATTTCAACCATTGAGAAATTCTTAGAAGACGACAATAGCTGTCTCACACAAACTATTAGCTTCAAAACAATTTTCAAGTGATTGAATGATCAATACGAAACATTCTAAGTCTACATCAAATAACTGTCTCACACAAATCATGTAAGATGTTACCAGGCAATTTTCACATGATCATCTTTTGACTTTCGTCAAGAATATAAGATGAACTTGGTTAAAGCAAAATCTTACCAACACATATTTCGAGAAATATGTAAGCGAGTTAAACTCCGCTCAAAATATCAAGTGTGTATAATTCAAGTCTATATAGCTATACGATTTTTGTCTCGAATAAGAGATAGAGTAGATAGGCTTTTGAGTGATAGATGAGTTCAAGTCTCTACATACCTTTTGTTAATGAAGTTCCACAAGATCCCCTTAGTAGTTCTTCATCTTCAATCAATAAACGCCGTGAAGTCTAATGTTCAACTACACTTACTATCCTAATCCGGGACTTAGCTATAAGTAGACAAGAAATCAAGACTTATTAGTTTTGTCAACTAAACTTGACAAACAAGCTTGAGATAGCAACGCTAGCGAGTTCGACCGAGCAGTGCTCTAACACTTAGAATGGATGATAACAATACCTTCGAGGAGTTTAATACTAAACTTTATGAGATTTTCAATGCTTCTTTCTCGCTTGGAAAGACTATTCCTGAAAAGGAAATAATATGCAAGTTTCTCAGATCGTTACCATCCACATACGAGTCTATGAAACATGTCATTATAGAAGACACTGATCTTTCTATTCTTTCTCGAAGCTCTTTTGTAGGAAAGTTAAAAATCTTTAATAAAGAAATTCTGCTGAAGAACATAAATGTTGGATTTAATTAATCAATTAATACTAATCAATCTTCGAAAGAAGTAAGTATAAATCGGGCTGAGGTACGTTGTCAAACGGATAAAACATTTGTTGAAAAAGAGCTTGACTCAATAATTGTACTCCTAACACAACGGGTTAAGGATGGTTTATTAAAAGATAAACAAACTCCCGATACATTATCTTTTTTTTCATGAAAAACATGATGGAGAAATCCAATATTTTAAGTGTCGTAGATTTGGACATATGGACAAAAAAATGTTCTAGTAAGAAGGTTCAGAAGTGCAATAGAGCTTATTTTACTACCCTGGATGATATTCCTGAGGAGAAACCCTACGAAGGAACATCAAGTTGCAATACACTTTTTGCCAAAACTAATAGTGATCTGTCTAGTGAGTCTAATACCTAAAGAACTGTTTAGAAAAACTTGAGTTGGAAACTAAGGAAAATCTAAGGTTAAGAAGGAAACTTGATAACCTTATAAAATCCTTGTCAGATAAAACTCAAGAGGCAAAGTCTGAGCAAAAAAAAAACTGGTTGACAAAAACGCTCCTAATCAACCAGCCTTATCAGAAGGTAATAAAGGAAAGAGAAATTCTTTTTCAACATCTTCTGATAATATGATAAGTCCTTTGTGTGGATAAAACCACTCTGTAATCTTCTGTTGGAATCTCCAACCAAATAGTAAATTCATCAAGGCACTTTGTAAGAAAATAAAGTTGTTAAAGCCTGATAAGTTTATTAGATCCGAAAAAGAAGTTGCAGACTCTTGTAATTACAAGATAAAGAAAGAATATAAAAGAGCACAACATATTGTGTTCATAAATCATCCTTAGGATTTTTTTGTTACCTATGGTGTGATACTGTGATTAATACTCACCTCAACACACAATGATTGTGTATCACTTGTTGCCCAAAATCTTATTTGTGAGGAGGCATAAACTTGGGCAGAATTTGTAAGTATGTTCTTTTAGTAGGTAACAATAATCTTATGATTGATATCTTTCACTATTTTTGGGATAAATATATTTTGTTTGCATAATCCAAAATATATCGCTTCTTGTTTTACTCCTATCTTATATTATATATTCTTCTTGTCCGAAAGAAGACTATCTTAACATCAATGGAGAAATAGGTGAAAGAAGTTTCATCTCTTGGTGCTTTGGCACTATGTGCTTCGGTCATGACTACAACTGAAGATGCGCTACAACCTGGTAATCTTCAAGATTATCTAAGAAAATGATTCTTCTTGTTAGAAGTTGTATTAGGAATCATGATCTAATGATAAAGGATTCAAAAGAAGTACTTGCTGATCTTCAATCACAATCAGACGAGATGAACAAACTTTCCAGTGGAAAGGAAAGTTCTCAGAAGAATTTGAATCCATAATTAGAAAGTGACGTCCACACGATACACGATTGAAGAAAATAGACATCAATGTATTGATTTATCTCGATATTATTATATAAGATCTATTTTGAATAAAACTATCATTATCGTTATTTATGAATAAAATTATTATTTTATTATTTTTGTGTGATAGTTACCGATACATAGCCTGCGAATGAGTGTTTATACTTGTGATATGTGTATTCGGTTTATGAGATGTACTAGATCTTAACCCGTGCCGTAACGGCACGGGATGTTTTGTCTCTAATACGATATTGTTCACATTCCTCTTGCTTCATTTTTTTCGTGAGTAATTATTTTGATATTCAAATAGGTTTTGGGAAACAAAATGGGTTACCCGATCTTTTTATTTTTTACTTAAGCATGTTATTCCAATTTATTATTTGGACGGAGTAATAATGTTGTGCCAACATGAAAAAAAAATAAAAAATACAGTAAATAAAAATTTTCCCCATTTATTGTTCCATCATACCATAATTTCAAACTTCAAAACGAATATTTCATCTAACAAGACATATACCTATTTGGTAATCCAACTCCATGATGTTTATGAATACATTTGTTCAAATTATTGATAACTAAGGCTCTAAGGAGTGAAGCAAAAACCCATAATATTTTCCTACTATAGATAAACACTATTTATTTATTTTTTGCAAATGTGAGAGATATAAAAATGAAGAACCCTTGGCTATTGGAAGGATGAGATATACACATGTGAGTTGAAAAAAAATGAACTTATAATAGTAAATCAAAACATGTGTAAGATTCTTTCTCAATCATATTGATAACATAAAATTGAAGAAATTCGTGGATAAAAAGATATCACACCAACTATGCTAAGTAGTGCATGAATGACGCTCTCACATCTAGTGTTACTCAAGTAATTTGGAGTTTTAAAGAGCATAGTCATATTGATATTTGTATCTACATAAATGCAACTAACCTTCCGAACAAAAATTATTAGTTTCAAGGCGAGAGCCGACACAAACTCATCGCCTTCAATGTATAGAATACACACTTGGGTTTAATCGGCCTTGAGATTAAACAAATACCCCAACATTAGTCAAATAATGTCTACAAATACGGGATCGAAACAAAGTGCTAACGGGAAAAATGAGAGACTAACATCAGTCTTGCTACAAAGAAAATACCTATATGTATCAAAGTTTGTTAACCAAACATGTATTCAAA
Source organism: Papaver armeniacum (assembly GCA_023531295.1). Taxonomy (NCBI): domain Eukaryota; kingdom Viridiplantae; phylum Streptophyta; class Magnoliopsida; order Ranunculales; family Papaveraceae; genus Papaver; species Papaver armeniacum. The sequence goes on from JAJJWW010003236.1 coordinate 291,191, forward strand.
TTAAAAAGTCATCAACTTAACATAAAAATATAAAAGAACCCAAGTTAAATCAATACTTGCATAAACAAAACTTATAAGAGAATTTTGTAATTATTAAATACCTTTAAAATCACTATTAGAGATTTAATTGCATGCCTCGTTAAAAACTACGGTGGGACGAAATCACCAGTTAATCATAGAAAATTCACTGGATATGTAGCAATTTAGAGAAGTTTACCTTTGGTAGTGATGCGTTCCATCTAAGTGTTGTTCGATTGATTACTTTTTTAGAAGGTTTCGTTTTCATCGGAGAAACCGAGAGGGAGCATTTCATTATATTCATTATCATTCACAAATCCAAGACCAACTCGCCCTCTCCGCTTATGGGGATCTCAATACAACCTTAGATATATCTATTGGACGGAGAAACCTTGATACTAAATATGTAGTTTTTAGTGTTATTTATTATATAACGTGACATCCAAATGTTTTTTTCTTCTTCTTAATTTTCATGTATTTTAACTTAGAGTTTATATTAGCATTAAGACGATCAACCACATTTCTAATTTATAGTGTTATCCTTTTGTAGCAACACATAATTAGCATAGTCAATTACTACTCATCAATCTTAAGGCGGTACCACAAACCACCGAGATATCACTTCTTTCTCCACCACCACAATTTTCCATCCCTCGTAGAATACACTTATAACTTTTAATCCCACACGTCATGTATAAAGTTTAGATTTAACAAACTTAGGTCGTCAATTAATTTATTCAACCATATGTTTTTGTTAATCTTTGAAAATCATGCGTATTTAACGGTTACCAAAGGTAGCAGTGATACCAAAAATAACCATTTTGTATTATGTGATTTGGTATCATCCCAAAAGTATTTGTTATCCGTCTTTATTGATCGTGTCAAAAACAACCAACTATACTTTTCACAATACAATGTTACCCGTCATGTAAAAAAAATTATTATTTTTGATTCAAAAAGAAAAAACTAACACCACCGCCATTAAAACCATCCAGTATACTATTTCTTCCACCAAAACTAATGTTACCGCCTCCACCACTTTGTAACACATTCCACCGCTTCCACCACTTACTTCTTCCTTTACTACCACCACCACCACTAATATCTATTAAAATAATTTTTGTCAAAATTATTACTTATTGATGGAGATATGTATTAATATTAATTAAGGGATATTTATGATGTAAAATTAATAAATCATTTATCATGAGAAATTAATGAGGCATCAATTAATAAAACACTTATACTAATTAATATTTAAGTTGAACAAACCATAACCATAGATTTATCTTCTCTCTAGACAAATCACTTATACTAATTAATAAAACACTTATACTAATTAATATTTAAGTTGAACAAACAACCCTTTGTTGATTTATCTTTTCTATCAATTCCAACCAAGGTGGAACAATGGTTAGAGGCCACTCTTATGACACAATAGGTCATGAGTTCGAACCTCCCCGTTATAATTTTTGAAATTCAATATCTTGACTTGAGTATTCATTTTTAATTCATAATATTGGAATGAACATCACGTGTGCGACTTGTAGGGTGTGGCACGGAGGACCATGACCTTTGATTTATCTTTGCCAAGGATAAATCCTGACCACCACTCAGATAGGCAAAGTTAGCCAAACTCTGTTTTATACTATTGATGTATGCTTTCGGTTATTATTAACCTTAATATTAGATCTCATATGATGTAACCCTTATAATTTGTGCGGTTTTTTTGATTTAGCGGGATTAAATTCTAGCCCATGTTGGTAGGCTTTATCAAAGGATCATAAGGTGTTCCGATTGAAACTCATATGTGAAAAACCACAATATGTTGAATCAATTTGTATTTACATGATGAAAATACGGGGGTCTAACAACCACACCCAACAATTTGTTTGGCAATCTGAGAGGACTTACTCCAATGCACTTTCTAGAGAATCAACTAGACAGTCAGACTCAATCTAGAGTAAAGTATATCAAAGAGTTTTAATATCTCTGTTTCACAATGTAATCAGAAAATCAAACAGAGATAGAAATCCGTGAGCCTGATTATTATGTGAAGCAACTTGAACAATACCAAAGACCAATGTTCAAGTGTCAATCAATGCAAATCAACAACCAAAGGTTGGATAATCTAATTGATTGATCTTAACGTACAAAATGTGATATTTCAATTATATAACAAAATATAATGCGGAAAAGTAATAACACAGCCACCGAAATTTTGTTAACGAGGAAACCGCAAATGCAGAAAGACCCCGGGACCTAGTCCAGTTGAACACCACTGTATTAAGCCGCTCTGAGACTCTAGCTTACTACCAATTAACTTGATCGGTGAGTTAAACCCTAATCAATCTCACACCAATTCAAGGTACAGTTGGCGTTCCTTACGTCTTTGATCCCAGCAGAATACTATGCACTTTATTCCCTTAGCTGATCTCTCCCACAACTAAGAGTTGCTACGACCCAAAGTCGAAGACTTGATAGACAAATTTGTCTCACTTTTGAAAAGTCTATATGATTGAATAAACTGTCTCCCACGTAAATACCCAAGAGTTTTTTTTTCCGTCTTTTGATAAACCAAGGTGAACAGGAACCAATTTATAACCAGGACTTATATTAGAAGAACAACCTAGAATTATCAATCACCTCACAATAATCTTAATCGACTAACGAAAAAAGATATTGTGGAATCACAAACGATGAGACGAAGTTGTTTGTGATTACTTTTCTATCTTGCCTATCGAAGATATAAATCTCGAGCCAATTATTTCAATTGCACTCAACACGATAAAAATAGCAAGATCAGATCACGCAACTACAAAGATAATAGTTGGGTCTGGCTTCACAATCCCAATGAAGTCTTCAAGTCGTTAACCTACAGGGTTTCGAGAAGAAACCTAAGGTTAAAGGAGAATCGACTCTAGTCATGCAATTAGTAACACACAGGAGGTGTGGGGATTAGGTTTCCAAGTTGCTAGAGTTCTCCTTTATATAGTTTTCAAATCAGGGTTTGCAATCCAAGTTACCTTGGTAACAAAGCATTCAATATTCACCATTAAATGAAAAACCTGATTCAACCAAGATAATATCTTTCAACTGTTAGATCGAAGTTAGCTTGTAACACACAAATGAATTGTACCCTCATTTAGGTTTATGTAACCGTACCTAAACGTGTACACCATGTTGGTTCATAAATACTTAACCGAGGTTAGCCATATGATTACTCTCATATCAACCTTATTCATCTTAACCATAACTAGTTCAAATGACTCAAATGAAACTAGTTAAAAAGTTGTTCAATGGTTATATTCTCATAGAATTATACAAGAACACAATTGAAGAAAAATTGGTTTGATTCACTCGAATCAATACATGAACAATATAGCCACGGTTTGAAAAGATTGCATTCCTTATTGATAAATGTTTAGGCTCATGTACAACCGATCTTAGAAAGTAACACACTTAAGTATGCGTACTTAAGTAACCAGATTTGAGTTTGTTTTAGTTTTCAAACTCAGCAAAAATTCACGGACGTGAACTTCTCCAATATGCGACGGGTACGCATGAATTTAGGTAAATGGATGAGTTTTGGTTTTTATTTCAAACTCGCATAAATTCCACTTAACGTTAATTTCCGCCAGTATGCGTACTTGAACGCATATTTACCCAGTCTCCTACAACCTTTTTTGTATACACACAAGTATGCATACTTTAGGTTCCCGGTTTTGGACTTATACACTAATATGCAAACACACTATGCTTATATCCAAAGATGGTTACAAGATTCTAAACTCTTTATTTCAATCATTGAAACATTTTTCTATAATGATAATAGCCGTTTTCACACACTGTTAGTAGCAAAGCAATTTTCAAGATATTGAAATAATCATTATCGAAACATTCCAAGCCCACATCAAATGATTATATCACACAAACCATGTAAGATATTACTCGGCAATTTTCTCATGATATGAGATGAACTTGGTCGAACCGAAAGCTTACCAACACATATTCGAGAAATATGTAAGCGAGATATACTCAGCTCGAAATCTCAAATGTGTATAGGGAAAACTATATCGTAACACGACTTATGTCTCAATATAGGAGATATTAGAAATAGACTTTCCAAGTGATAGATGATTTCAAGTCTCCACATACCTTTTGTCGAAGAAGTTCCACTGTAGGAGCAGAATATCGCAGCAAGGATATACTTGCGAAGTCCTCACCAATGACACTTTGCGAGTGTCGCATACTGATGGCGTAATAGATGGCGGTGATAGAAACATGAAGAAAGTGCGAAGATCTTGCGAAAGCTAGAGTGTCTGCGAGATTTAACATTTATATGAGCTGTATGTGAGCTGTCATCCACTATGTAATATCCTATATAAAGAGAAAGGCAGGAGAGAGAAAGGGGGAGACACTTTAGAGGGGACATTTTAGGAGAGAGGATAATTTTGGTAAGAGAGAGAGAGATATATATTATTTCAGAGAGAGATATTTTTAGAGGGAGAAAGACTTTATTTTTCTTTATCATCTTCTTCCCCCAAATAATTAAATCTAGAGCTCTACAAAATATCCATTAATGGAGATTGTAAATGTAATACCAATGTAACCTCAACAATCATAGTGAAGAACCGTGGATGTAGATCACATTGATCGAACCACGTAAAAAATCCTTGCGTCCATTTTATAATTTTAGCACTTTAATATTTGTTTTGATTATGAAATAGATTTAGATCTACAAAATATTATAAGGGGTGTGTTGTAGGATTTCCTGCAACTACATTTTGGCGCTAGAAACAGGGAGGAGTAAAGGATTTATCCTTCCTGTAATTTGTTGGTTCAAGAAGTTTCCATGAAGATTAATTATTGTTCATATTTTTCTAGATCTACAAAGTTTAAGTTCAAATATGGAAATTTCATGGAAGAAATCACACTTTCAGGGAGTAAACATCATCAACAATTCAAAGACATAAAAATAAGAAGACAAAAAAATAGTTTCTGTGGTGAAATTCACGGAAGAAAATCAAGGTTTCAATGGAAGATTTCCATGTTCAGGAGAAAAAGCAAGAGGAAAATTGTTGAAGGATTTAAAGGAAGAACGAAGATAAGGATAAGAACAAAATGCTGTGATTTTTATCACAAACATAAGCTCGCACAGATGGTTTGAGTTGCAGCGAATAAGCAAGAGGTCACGGGTTCGAATTCGCAGAGACACATATTTTTTATTTTTCAGTGGCGAATAAGAGAATAAAGAAAAAAGTTGTGGGTTAATATCGCGAGAGAGGTTCTTGAAAAGTTGGTTCAAATGAGCAATATGTGAGTTTGAGGTCGCAAGTTCGAATTCACTTACGAGCATAATTTTCTACTTTTACGAAGGGAAAAAAATGGATAATTTGTAAGGTTGTTTCATTTTTTAAACAAGAGGCAGCATGATTGGTTATCTCAATAAATTAATGAGTTCATGGTCGCGTGTTCAAATCCCCAACAAATGTATATTTTTCGCATGGATATTTCGCAAGGGTATTCGTACGAGAAGAAAGTAAGTTATTATTTAGAGATAGTTAGCAAGCGAGAAGCCAGACAAAGTTGGTCGAGAGGTAAAGACAATGAGCTTGAGGTGTGATGGCGAGATGGTCGGAGAAGGAGTATGCAAACTAGAGAACATGGGTTGAATCTCCCTCCTCGCAAAGAATTTTTGCTTCGCAAAGGTTTATATCATAAGCATTTATTCATGCTGACGTCTACCTTGCGAATGTTCGCAGCGCAAACAAATACTACATACAGATGTTTGCTTCGCAAAGATATTTCTTTAGTTATTTCGCAAGAAGAAAGTAGGCGATTATTTCGCAGAAATACTTCGCAGAGGCAGGGCTAGCACAGTTGGTCAGGAGGCATGAATGCAAAAGCGGTTGCGGGATCAATTCTTGCTTCTCGCACATTTATTTTTGTTATGCGAAATTTGACGGACTTTGCTTATTTAGCAAAGAAAGAAAGTTGATGATTATCTACAAAATTAATTTAGCAAGAGTGGGTTAGAACAGTTGGTATGGTGCGAGAATATGCAAGAGCGGGTCAAGGGTTCAAATCTCATTTCTCACACTTCTTTTGTCTATGAGATAGTTATATTTTGTGCGATGTTTATACATTTCAAGGATGCTAGATTCGCAAGCAAATCATATACTTCGCAAGAGATAACAACAGCAGCAAACCACAAAATCTAAGTACCACTTTCCTTGAACATTTTACTTCTACAGAAAATAAAAGATTTTTGATTTGGTTACAAAAAAAAAAAAAAAAAAAAAAAGGATTTCAAGATTATAAAGACTTCAAAATTACAAAGATTTCTAGATTTCAAAATTACAAAAAACCCAGAAAATTCAATTTATATATTTCTCTAGAATATTTCTTTTATAGACAATAAAAGATTTTTGATTTGAATCACAAAACGCGATACGATCGCGGAATTATAAAGATTTCACAACTACAAAAGATTTCGGGACTATAATGTATTATAATTTCTCTTGAATATTTACTTTGCTTCAAATGATATGATATTATGAGAATGAATGAAAGAAATGACAGAAATGAAGGAATGAGTGAAGGAAGTGACAGAAATGAAGGAATGAATGAAAGGATGAATGAAAGAATGAAGACATGCGATAATTTCGCAGAGATAATGGAAATGCGATAATTTCGCAAAGATAATGAGAAGAGATAATCAAAAATGAAAGATTGAACGAATTGACAAAAATGAATGAGTCAGTGAATGGGACGAACCTTTATGGCGTACACCCTAGTTCGAATGATATTTCGTAGAAGAGGCAAAATGTAAGACCTAAAGTGCGTCATATATGGGGGTATCTCTTGACATGGCTCGTGAAAAGGTTACACCGCTCCGGAACTTTGAGTCATGGAGATTTGGGGCCATGAAAGCTTTATCCGGAGAGATACCTTGGATTTCCAACTATATATATAAGGTTATACCCTTGTTGACGACCGAGGATCTCTTCCAAGGAGTCGATGTATCTCAAGGCGCCGAGGTACAGTTGAGCCAAGAGTGCACAGGGCATTTGAAGTGTCTCGGCCATTCTTGGCAAGTCTTGGCATATGTTGCACTCACCAAGAAAACTCCACTTAGGGTGCAGCCTCGTAACCATAAGCCCTATAGGTATAAGGGATAAGAGGTCGAAAACAAGTTGTTGTTAAGACCCGATGGGAGGAGCTAGTCTTGTATGGCGATGTACGCCTCCTTGAAGGGGCAACCGAGGAGATGATAATGGCGGCGCCCTCCATTAGGAGGCGATAAGTGTCTTAAGACGCAAATGTCATGAGGCTTTATTTTTCGCAAGAAAATTTAGGCTTGTCATATTTTTTGCGATGATCCTGAAGAGGCAATAATACAAAAGACAAAGATAAGGCGAGATCAATGGGTATTTACATGAAAATGTAAAGACGTCCCCTGTGATTTAAATCAAGACAGCATAATGTCATGGGGATTTATGTTCGCAAGAATATTTAGGCTGTCATATTGCCAGAATAATAATGAGGGGTGGCAAAATAAGACCTTTAACTAGGAAGGCAAAATAAGACCACACAAGATAAATGATTAGGCAAGATCAATGGGTCATTACATGAAAATGTAAAGACGTCCTGCGATCTTGTCGCAATGACAAAATTCAACATAAACAATTTGGATGTAGGTAATACAGTTCTTTTATCGCAAAAATGATTACATGATAAGCTTGCGAGCTTGAGAAAATGATTAAATGATAAGCTTGCGAACATATACATGATAATGAGGTAGAGGCAATGCAAACGCCGCACAATTGATATTACGATCATATTATTATGCGATACTAATAGTGCGAATAAGAAAAAGATGAAGCACAAGTAAGAACTTACGAGGAACAATAAGTATGCAAGAGGAATGCATATACTAGAGACAAAATCGAGAGAAATAAAGAATGGAAGCAATTTAAAGCTACATCAAGTTTAGAACAGCAAAATAAGCTAAGTAACACAAACATTAGCTATACATTGGAATAGATAAGCATTCTCATCATACAAGCATCATACTTGCATCAAGAAAGCATCGCATAAGCATTTCATGGCATAAACATCGCATACACATTTCATAACATAATCATTACATAAGCATTATATTCGAACAAGTATTTTACATAATTTCGAAGAATTATTCAAAACTTCGCAGAGATATTCAGAATTTCACAGAATTATTAAGAATTTCGCAGAATGTGATTATTTCACAAGATAAGATAAGAAGCCCGAAGAGATTATACTATCGCATGAGCACAAAACATGAGACAGAGGCAAAATAAGAATGCAAAAATAATTCGCTTAATCAACACTTTCTCAAGGATTCTACCCTCATAGATAAAGAACAGAGGCAACTATGGATAACCAAGAAAACATTTTATGTTCTTCATCTTCTCGGCAAGAATCATTTCCAAAGTGGATGTTCGCTAATGAACAACAAGAATCCTCATCAAAAATGGAGTAATAATTTCGCATGAATAGAGGCAATACTTCTTGTTCGCAATCAAGGACGGATACTTCTTATACTTCTCAAAAGATACTTCATACTTCTTATATACTTCGAGGATTAAGTACTTCTTATACTTCTTCAAGGATACTTCATACTTGTTATACTTCAAGGATACTTCATACTTCTTATACTTGAGGGTTGATACTTCTTATTTATTTCGCAAAGCTTAGGAACCCTTAAAAGCATAGAGGCAAGTATGTACTTTTCAAGTCCAGAGATTCTTTCGCTCGTTCCTTCCATCAACAAAGATCAAAGACTACTACTCTGACAACGGATTTTTCTTAAAGATCGCTCTTCAAGCAATATTCAAGAAAAAGAGGCAAGATATGTGGAGCAGAATATCACAAAGCAAGGATATACTTGCTAAGTCCTCACCAATGACACTTTGCGAGTGTCGCAGATCACGGCGTAATAGATGGCGGTGATAGAAACATGAAAAAGTGCTTAAGATCTTGCTAAAGCTAGAGTGTGCCCAGTTTAACATTTATATGAGCTGTATGTGAGCTGTCATCCACTATGTAATATCCTATATAAAGAGAAAGGCAGGAGAGAGAAAGGGGGGAGACACTTTAGAGGGGACATTTTAGGAGAGAGGATAATTTTGGTAAGAGAGAGAGAGAGAGAGAGATATTATTTCAGAGAGAGATATTTTTAGAGGGAGAAAGACTTTATTTTTCTTTATCATCTTCTTCCCCCAAATAATTAGATCTAGAGCTCTACAAAATATCCATTAATGGAGATTGTAAATGTAATACCAATGTAACCTCAACAATCATAGTGAAGAACCGTGGATGTAGATCACATTGATCGAACCACGTAAAAAATCCTTGCGTCCATTTTATAATTTTAGCACTTTAATCTTTGTTTTGATTATGAAATAGATAGATTTAGATCTACAAAATATTATAAGGGGTGTGTTGTAGTATTTCCTGCAACTACATCCACAAGCTCCCCTTAGTAGTTCTTCATCTTCAAATCATCAACTCCGTGAAAACTAAGCTCAACTACAGAATCTATGTCCTAGTCCAAGACATCTATAAATAGGCTAGAAATCAAGACTTATAGTTTTGACCACTAACATTGACAAACATGCTTGAGATAGCAACGCATGCGAGTTCGACCGAGCAATTCTCTAACACATGAGTTGTGTTTAGCATAACATATGTGTTTCGGGTTTTCAACTTTTGCTATTTGCACGCATAAGTCAAAAACCGATTCAACCTTTCTCTGGTAAAGGTTGCTTTTGTTGTTGTTCTTTTGTTCTTACAAGAGGATAACAACACACTGGGGGAGAGTTCTTATTTGAACTTGCGCTTAATGATACATCTTTCTTGGGAGAGTTCTTGAGGTAACGAATTTGTTAGTTAATCATTTTCTTGTATAAGAAAAGTCTATTTATATTGCATATATTTTGCTTTCTTAACAAAATTTCGGTACAATTGGTATGTTCCATTATATTGTGTATGGATGTGTATGTGATTCAATTGTTTCCGGTTAAGAAAAAATGCGTCAATTTATTAGGCTTATTGTTTGGTATCTTCTTTACTGTTGGGTATCAAGTGTTTTTGCTTAACAAAATTTTGTGCAATTGCGGTTTTGTAATGTGTATATTTGTTTTAATTGCTTCCGGTTAATTATTTTTTTTGTGGCAAGTCAATTTATTTTGGTTTGTATGTATTGTTGGTGGCTTAACAAAATACAGGATCGTTTGTTTAGTCTGATTGATTCCGGATGAGAGAAATAAAGTTAATTCTGACCTTTATTTTAGTCTTATCGAAATAAGATATTGTGCATATGAAATTGGTCCAACAAGTGAATTGAGTATCTTGGTCGAATTATTGAATTATAGGGAAAATTGTTTCCTTAATAACATATTGAAACTAAATTACTTTGTAGTTTCGATTTTAATATTGGTTATCTAAAGTGGTATGTGAAACCTTCGTGCTTAACTCTTATAGGTTGTTTACAAGTCTTTTAGATTTGTAAGATCCTTTCGGCTTATCCTTTATTTGCTTGAACCTTTGTCATTTTGCGACTAAAATGGGAAAAAATATATGGAGTAAACAAGTGATTTCACTAGGAAAGGACAATTGTGCTTAACGTTATATCTAACGAAATATTAAAGCATTGACTAAGGGGAGGAAACATATCATATTGCTGTGTCGTAATTCTTACTACAAAAGGGGAATAACAAAGATTTTCGGATTGAATATTTACCTAGCTTACCTTTTTGGGGAGGTAGTAAAAGCTTTTGTTATTCAAATGTCAACATCGGCGTTTATTGATTTAATATATGCAGGTTATTGTGCTGTTGAAACTTGGAATCAAGCGTATGAAGAGTGAGTTATTTTGTAATTCGTTTAGCTCCATATGTAATAAGATTTTTGTCACTAAAATTGACAAAGGGGGGAGATTGTTAGAGCATATATCGGTTGAATTCACTAAGCGTATGTCAAGTTTGGTTGTCATATTTTAGTATCAAAACTCATTTAGAGTCGCTTGATTAAATACCAGAGTCAGTTTATTTTAAGGTAGAATAGAAAGTCTAGGAATCTTGAGACATAGAAGTATTACTCCGAAGACCTGAAGAATGTGAAGAAGTAACGAACTACAACGACATCATCCTTCCACATGAGGTTAGTAATATTGACTTTAAACTGCTTCATTCCTAACGATCTTTCAAAGTTGTGCTATATTGAAAACATAACCGCGGTTATATATACTATACATATTGTATAATACTCTAGTGATGTGACATGATCATAGTATTAAGGAATTAGACTCACGCAAGATAACGCTTATTTTTTGAACTTCGTAGATATGACATCGTTATAATCTTGTATATAGTGTTATGATTATGTGTATGGGTTATGGTGAAGATTTCATCCTAGGAAAAAATGTTTTACATTTGTTTAAAGGAAGTACATTCATGGACTTGTTTCATGAATCGAAAGGGAAATCAATAGGATTATTGGTCCGGCTATTCATTGCAAATCTTTGGATGACCAATATGAGTGAAATGATAGAACTAATCTTAACTCATGTTATGTATCTTGGTATAACTAATCACAATGCCTAGACTTATGATTTGGTATGACCGGTCTTGATGATTGGTGTAACCGATCCTAAGTAATCACCATGTGATGGTATGATCGATCCTTGTAATTATTGTGGCCGATCCTAGTAATTGGTGTGACCGATCATGAGTGTGTGTGAATGATACTTGTAATTGGTGGAACCGGTCCTGGTAACTAGTGTGACCGATCACAAGTAGATATCATGTGTAGATGGAACTGATCCTTGTAACTAGTGTAACCGATCCTAGTGATGGTGTGACCGATCACAAGTAATTCCATATTTAGGTATAACCGATCCTAGTGATTGATATAACCGATTAAACCCATGTAAGTGATTTGATATGATCAATCACATAATATTCTTGGAATACAGGTAAACTAATTCTAAACTTGTTTGGAAGTGTGGTATAACGATTCCAAGAATGCAAATCCATGTAAATATGAAATAAGGATTTGCAGTGAAAAGATGTCAACATAATTTGAACACGAGCAATAACTCTTATCATTTATTGTTCAAAGATATTGCGAGTTTTAATGTATTCAGACAAATAATTCGTTACAAGACCACCTTAGTTTCATTGAAAGCATTAGAAGGAGAAAAAAAAAAGATATAAAGTTCATGGAGTCAAATTACGTTGAGAATAAATCAAATTTGAAATTGTGGGTGAAGTGATGACAATGAGAGTCAGATATAGGATACATGGTAAGTTTTGCTGAGCTTCTGAAGTAAACTAATGTCACTTTATTTTCTACTTTGTTTGAACTTGAGATTGTGTAAACCTTTGACATTGTCTTGATGGTACAACTGCCGAATTGATGGTTACCAAGATACATTGTACACTCAAACCCATCGCATGATTCTACACAAATTGTAACAGTTTTGGGAACAATCGATTTCATTTTGGTGATGCATTCCAATCATACAAGACTCCACGCTCATTGTTAGAGGCCGTTAGATAACTAGCAAAACTCATCAAGACAAGGAATAGTGATAAGCGTGAAACCACCGGACTAGTTATACAAAATTGTATTATCAAGGAAAATTATGCATTGTTGCTTTAGAAGTTTAAGATTAAGAGCTATCTTGGTAGGCCATGGAAGGAGTAACGAGAACAATTATCATGGAATCGACTATTGGAAACCTTATAGCACCAGAAGGATAGATGCCATGGCAAGGGGACTTCGCATAGAAGACATTAGATTATGTAGAATATGTATACACAGATGCATTAAATCTTGACTATTCCGTGATTTTGTGGCCTTTCACAACACTAGACATTTCTTTAGACTTTTTTTGCTGGACGATGTGCTTAACAAAACATTGTAAATTCAAAATATGTGACATGTAGTAAATTGCATGCATTGAAGGTTCTGCAAATTCGGTTCTGTTTAATCTCTATATACTCGATCATCAAAACAAAGCAAGCAAAATTCTTGATGATGAATAAGACCAAACAACAGCAACAACAATACAACAAGAAGTAACGATAAATCATTTCTCATTTTACAAGTAGTTTACTTTATATATCATGTCTATGCAGGCATAAATACCATTTTATTTTTTTTCGTTCATTTATTTCTCGTACAATCCGATTTGAACAGGAACTCCTGTAGGTTTAACCCAATCTCCAAGGAAAGGGGTGCCTGTAGTGCGTCTTCTGGGTGCCTTTAATAATTTTCTCCCAGGACCACTTTTCGAGCCAATTTCTTCAACTTGTGCGATACAACATATCAAAGCTTATATGAGATGTATGTTACAATGGGAGAATCATGATGCTATATTGTGCAAATATTTTGCATCAAGTTTGACAGGAGAAGCTTTGAAATGGTTTGAAGGACTCACCAAAGAATACAATAACATCTTTCAATCATTTGCATGATATATTTTTAGGGGCATATATAAGTAATAATTCCTCGCGACCTGGTATTGAAGATGTATTTGGGTTAAAACAAAGAGTTGGTGAAAGTTTGAAGCATCTAACTGTGGGATGGAAGATAATGTGTAGCGAAATGGCTGGTCGTGTGGAGGAGAGATATCTCATCTTATCATTCATTAATGCTATGTTCGTAACCAATCATTATATATACAAATTTTTAGAGTCAAGAATACAATCACAATGACCGAATCGAGAGCTTCGGGGAGGAGTATATTGCTTTAGAGGAAAAGCAAAATGAGATGGAATCATACCTTATCGCGAATACAAGTTCGGGATCCGCGAATGAAAGTTTATTCTGAGAATTCGATAAATCGTCTGGGTAGCACTTCGCAAGGTCAACAAGGAATGATGATACCGGGTGATAAAAGCAGGTTGGTAGCCATGGGAAGTCGCGATCGGGAAGAATTTTAAAAGAGAGAAATTTCACAAGTGGCGGAAATAATAAAATTCAAAGGCTTGATCAAACAAGAAACCTATGGAGGTCATAGAGAAGCGGAGGTCATAGGGTAGTATGGGAAGAAATCAAGATGCCTCCACTAAACACTAGCGTGGAGAAAATATGGAAGCTATAATCCACGATGGAAAATATACTGCACCATGGAACATGGGAATGAACCGCCTCGGTGTGAAGTCATGAATTCATTCCTATCACCATTTTTATGGACACCTAACGAATGATTGCAGGAATATAAAAGAATCATCCTCGGGAATGATAGACCAAGGGAAGCTAAATCATTTCTTAAAATGTGAAGAGAAGGCTCAACCATTACCACCACCTCCAATTCAGGAGTAAATACAACAAAGGGAAAGAAACATTTGTAGTAGAAGTTGGAACAAAAAAGCCAAAAACTTGTTCTCAAGAACTCTATTGTACATCTGCACAAGACAATTGAAGATTTTCATGATAATGTTCTCGATGAGGGTTTTCAAGAGATCTTTGATAATAGAGAAGTAATGAACATCATGAGGACATCGCCATTAAAAGAATGGCAAATCTGATTATTTCTTTTCTGCATAGAAGAGGTACCAAGGAGGAGAGATGCATGATAGCCCATTAGTAGTAAAATTGGGGATTAATCCAAAAGCCGTTGAGGATGAAGATGATGAGACGGAAAATTCATGGCAATCAATAATCTTAATTGATCTTGGAAGCTCTGTAAACATCCTTTTTACCATACATACAAGACAATGGGAGGAAAGACGAAGATTTAATACCTTCCACCTATAAGATCTATGGTTTCAATGGTACGCAACAAACCTAAAGGAGAATCTCATGTCACGAATATCATTGAAAGGATTATCTGGCAGAAATTTTATTCTCGCATAGTCGATGTGGAATCCTATGATGCGTTAATTGGGCGACCTTGGATACATGAGATTTTGGGTGTGGCGTCGACTTATCACCAATGCATCAAATTTCCTCATCCCAAGGGTGTTGGAATTATCAAAGGATATAGGGTTGAGGGACAAAAGTGCCATGAAGTTGATGTGGAGTCTTGCGAGGAAAGGGCTGCTCAAAAGAAGAACTGGAAACGAAATATCAAAGAAGAACAAAGAAGAGAAAGACTGATGGTGGACGCAATAGAAGTGAGAGATGAAGATACATTGCGAAATCAATGTCTAAAGACAGTTGGAAATTGCGATGGTTTCGCAAAAGGGAAGGAAATATCAGGAAATTTAAAGGAAGAAGCAGAGAGGAACAGAAGTAAGAAGTGTAAGAAAATGAATAACTGAGTTTAGATTTGTGTAAAAAAAAAAAAAATTTGTTTTGAGTGACAAAAACATGTCAAAAGTATGAAGAAAATAACGATCGAAGAAGGAGTACGCGAAAGTCTCGCGAGATAGATTATATGAAAATCTTCTTAAATAATTACAGTGAGATTGCAGAAAACGAAGCAAGACTATGCGAAGAAATAATTTAAATAATTTCGCAAAGATAATGAGAAGAAATAATCAAAAATCAATGAATGATTGAAAGAATTGAAATGAAAGAATGAGTGAATGGGACGAACCTTTATGGCGTACACCCTAGTTCGCGAATGATATTTCGCAAGAGGCAAATGTAACACCTAAAGTGCGTCATATAAGGGGTATCTCTTGACATGGCTTAGGAAAAGGTTACACCGCCCCGGAACTCGAGTCATGGAAATTTGGGGTCAATAAAGCCCATCCAGGAGAGATACCTTGATTTCCAACTATATAAGGTTATACTACTGGTTGGACGACCGAGGTCTCTTCAAGGAGTGTGTATGACCAAGGCGCAGAGGTACAGTTGAGCCAAGAGTTCCCGGGAATTTGAAGTGTCTCGGCCATTCTTGCAAGTCTTGGCACATGCTGCACTTCGGCCCAAGAAAACTCCACTTAGGGTGCAGTCTCGTAACCATAAGCCCTATAGGTATAAGGGATAAGAGGTCTGAAAACAAGTAGTTGTTGTTAAGACCGGATTGGAGGAGCTAGTCTTGTATGGCCGATGTCACGCCTCCTTGAAGGGCAACCAGGAGATGATAAGGGCGGCACCCTCCATTAGGGAGGTGATAAGTGCCTTAGAGACGCAAATTTCATGAGGCTCTATTTTCGCAAGAAAATTTTAGACTTGTCATATTTGTGCGATGATCCGAAGAGGCAATAATACTAACGAGGGTAAGATGAGATCAATGGGTTTTTACATGAAAATGTGAAGACGTCCTGCGATTTAAATGCATGCAAAGACAGCAATGTCATGGGGCTTTACGTTCGCAAGAATATTTAGGCCTATCATATTGTCGCAAGAAAAAATATCTACAGAGGCAAAAATACTAAAGAAATGATAAGACAAGATCAATGGGTCATTACATGAAAGTGTAAAGACGTCCTGCGATTTTGTCGCAATGAGGGGTGGCAAAATAAGACCTTTAACTAGGAAGGCAAAATAAGACCACACAAGAGCAATGATAAGGCAAGATCAATGGGTCATTACACGAAAATGTAAAGACGTCTTGCGATCTTGTCGCAATGATGAATTTCAACATAAATGAAGATAAGACCACACACAAAATTGAGCAAGCAAATAATAAGCTTGCGAAAATGGCTATATTTCTTCATTTATTTGTGAAGAGTTAGCAACAGCAGTTGCAAAACTAAGAAGTATTATTATTTAAAGATTATCTATTTAATCTCTCATGTGAAAATAAATAACAGAAGCAAGTATGGGAATGATTCGAGTAAAAACTTGTTATTTATTTTCATATGAGAGATTTACAGTAAGAGATTACAAAAATGGAAGGCTAGAAGGATAAATGTACAAGTATTACAAGAAGAGAAAAAGGAAAATGGAGCTATCTCTCAGTTCATTCTTCTTTTTCATCAAACTCTTTATCGGATTCTTCTTCTTCGCTAGCATCACTATCAGAGACATCTAAGGAAGGCATGTTTTCAGGAACTTCTTTAAGAAGACAAGGATACGAAGAAAAAGGAATATTGTGGTTATCGCAAACTGTCTTAATAGTTTGATTGCGAAAACGGACAACATCATTATTGAAATTGCCATGAAGGTTTGAAATGCTTTTTCAACTTGGAATACTTGTAGTGTCATGAAGAGAGAGGTCCTTTGCAAGTTGTTCTTTTGATTCAAGTTCTTCAATCCTTGTTTGATACCTCTTCTCAACCTTCTGCGAATGTATGATAATGGATTAGTAACTTAATAGCAATTTCACAAAAAAGAAGCGATAAAATAAAGAAGAGTCATTAACAACCTTTGGAAATCATGTCTTTAACCAGCGGTTTGATCACATGAAGGATAACGTTAACACCTAAGTTATTTTGGCATTATCTAGAACTTTCATGAGGAATTCATCATCATTATTTATAAGAAGAGAGAACGCAATTTGATTCTCTCTTTTGTTAAGAAAAGTATTTTGACGAATAGATTTATCACGCTCAATCCCGAACTTCAAGAAGAGGTTTTGAAATTGCTAATGCTTGAGCGCCTTGATTAGCAATGCGATCTTTATCATCTATAAGATCGCTAACTTTTTTCCTTAAAATACTAATTTTCTCCCGGGAACTAAGATGCAGTGTTTCATTTGGTTGGCTAAACTTAAGCTAGATCTATGATACGCTTTTAAGAGACTTCGAATTTGGATTGAAGTTCGTTCAAAGAAGATGTTTGATTTTGTCATTTGAAAAGCTATTTAGAGAATTATTGAGATGGGCAAGAAGAGCATCGTTATCCATAGGCTCGGGAAATGTGTGAAGAAGAATAGCTTCATCAGAGAGGTTATAAATGTCTGCGAAAATGATAAGTCAGATAAAGAAAAGTAAATGATAAAATAAGAATAAGAGAAAGAGAAGAGTTTTGTACCATAAAGTTGTTGATTGGCACTTTGAAGGGTAGATATTTTATTCTCCTAGATAGAAGATTCAGCTTCCAATTGTTGAATTCTTTCGCGAAGAGCGCCAGTCTCATTTTCATTCTTCTTGCGAGATGTCGCAACTTCAACTTTTAGTTCTTCGGTCTTTTTGTGAAGCTGAAGATTTTTCTTTTCAAAATTGTTGCCCTCTTCTCAAGATCTGAGGCAACAGCAAAGGAAGCTCTTCCAGACTATAAAGAAATATAAAGAAACTGTTAATATATGATTTAAAATTAAAATTATGAAGGAATAAAGAAATATAAACATACCAAGGCACTGAGTGCATTCAAGAAGCTGGGATTTAATAATCTGTAGATCCCTTGAAGACACTCATTACCCTCCAGTAAAGAAGCATCACATATACTTGCGAGAGCTTCGCATATACCAGAGAGGCGGTCATCTCCAAGCCCCTGCATGGAGTCTGAAAAGATATTAGACAATAACGTCATAGGAGATTCAGTTGGATGATCCTCCTTCGCGATATCTACATCATCATCTTCTTCATCGGAACTCTCACTAGAATGAGGACTTGAGTGAGAATAAGAATGGGTCCTTTGTTTTTTAGAAGGCGGTGCAGCAGATTTTTTCTTGCGAAGAGGGTCTTTACCCTTTCTTTTGACCCTCGCGGCTTTTGAAGTTTCTTCCTCGCCGGCAACTTCAACGCCAACCTACATACATGAATGAAGATAAGAAACAGAGGAAACAATATTGTGGATAACAAGACAAAATATTTCTTACTTCATCCGTGATTGAGTGAAGTATCGCCAAAGTACTTGGCTTTGGATTTCTTTCACAACTTTTTCTCAATTTAGTGATCTGAAAATTTCGCAAGTTTAGTAGATATAAAAGGAAAGAAACATCGCAAAGCGAATGAAAATTAGAAAATATACCTCTTTTGCTTTCTTGGGCCAATTAAATACCCAAGGATGATAATTTGTGAGATTCGCAGGGAGTATATTGGAACCTGAAATGTAAGGTCCATTAAAAAGTAATGGATATACACACCAGTTGTCGTCTTTGGAGTAGCGAGGAACATTATTCTTGCCTGAGTGCCAGTCAATATCCAGCATAAGTAGCTTGTCACTTGAAATGTTTTCTTTCCTTTTCAACCGAGCACCCCAGCGAGACCTATCATTCTTCATATTTATCACTTCATAATTTTCAAAGAAGTTTTCTACCGAATATTTTTCAGGAAATATTTCTAAATCTGTAATTTAGGATCTCTCGACCGTGAGTGGATAAAGAGATCCCTTGCTAAACCCACGATTCGCTAATTCAAGCATTAAACGGATGCAATCCACTTAATTGGTAAATAGCTCGCGAGAATTTCTCATGAGCAAGAATTTCATAGAATAATGCGTTGAGGTTGAGAGAGGAATGGGAAGACATGCGAGGAGTTGACCTAGTGAGATTATGATCTTCTGATCATCACAATGATGATCAGTAAACAATTTTGCAGAAAGAATAAATGAAGATTCTTGATCGGGAATGGTGGACAAGGTGAAACCCTTCTCTTGTAAATTCTTTTGAGTCTCACCCAAAAGAGTTTCATATTTACGGTAGGATGGAGCCATTCTCGAGTATGGGAATGATTAGGAAATTAAAGATCAAAAGAAAGAAGAAAAGGAAGATTTGATGGCAGAACGTGAATTGCGGAAGAGAAGAATTCAAGAATATTTGAGAGAGAGAAAAGTAAAAAGGAGAAGAGGAAGGTGAGAAAACTATATATATAGAAAAACTCTCGAGAAGATAAATGCATTTAATGCGATAAGAGACGTGAATGGTCAAGAAAAAACGGTTGAAAGAGACGTGTCAAGAAAAGAGCGGAAGAAGAAACATGTGTAATAAATTCTGTGTAAAAGTACGGGATCATAACAGATAAAGACGAATCGTTGAGGCATTTTAAAAACTCTAATTCTCATGACATTCTCTTCTTCGCAGAGATGACATGAGAAGAGGCAAGATGTAGGATCAGAATATCGCAACAACAATATCTCGCAAGATCAATAAACGACGATATCGCGAAGGCGTCGCAGAAGAGTAATATAAATGACGCAATGAATGACGACAACCAAAAAACGAGAAAGATGTGAAGATTTAGCGAGGTTTAGTAGTGTCGCGAGATTATATATTTGTACACTTGCGATATTTCGCAAGTCATTCCCGAAAATAAAGGACAATCTAGCTGTCATCCATTGTGTAATACCCTATATAAGGAGTCGATCAGGATTGATGAGGAGAGAGATCTTTTTGGGGTGTTAGGCAAGTCATTAGGAGAGAGAGTTTGTAGTGATTGTAACTTCTTTTGCTCTTTTCCATTTTCTCTTGTAAACATTCAAGGAATTAATCAATAAAAATCATAATTGTTCATCTTCAATGTCTTAGTTGTGTGGATTCTTGTGAGGGGTGTAGTGTAGGATTTCCTGCAACTACAAAAGGTCTTCATGGATGTTTAGTGAAGAGTTCATTTGTTCTACTAGGTTTTCAACTTGATCTGAGGATTTAGTTCTTGAGGAGGAAGCCATGGAAGGAGTTTTAGTGATGGTGGTGGTGATGTGGGTGAATGAGAGAATGGTGTATGAGTAGTACTGGAACTAAGTACTTTAATTTGAATTTTGTGGTGTAGGTATGTTGTATACTTAGGGTACGTTTTGTTGTTTTGTTGCAGGTGTTAAGGGTGATGCTCTATACTCCCAATGTTAACAGAGATGGAGTACAAGCACCATGTGCTAGCTAAGTGATTCCAATGCCTGTGTTGTTTAGCTTTGCTGACCAAGTTGGTGTTGTTGACTTTAACCACGTGAGAAAGACCTGTCAATAAGCCAATTTCCAGAGCAATACAAAATATGCTTATGATAATATTTGGTTAACCCGTGAGTTCTATTTATGGTAAGTTTTTCTAAATTATTATCAAAAGTACTAATATGGGCATGCATGGGATATTGTCAGCAATTGTGCATAACGTTTAAGTCTGTTAATATGTTATCCTGCTGCATGGACGGATTAAGGACATAAATATGGAAGATAATGAGTAAAATATGCCAGTGTGCAGAGAGAGGTATACTAAGCCTTAATTCATGTCTGTGATTATCAGCTTTGGAGACAATCTTGAGGATGACTAGTTAGAGCACCAATCAGATGAGTTATTGAGTTCATTCGGCTTTATAATTGTCTCGAGTCGTGTACGTGTACATAGGAAAATGCAGTTACATGCACCGAACTTGTCATTGCGCCAAGTGTAGTGAAGAACCTCCTCCACTCTCCATCTGTCATGAAATTTAATGATGGGTTAGTTAGCCAAAATTATGAGCAGTTAATCACCTTAGGGTGAAGGTAATGATGCCTTGGTTGTGGGAAATTTGAAACGACAAAGATAAGATTAAGAGAATTGGAGATGCAAAAGATTTCTCTCTGGGAACCGTCGCCAGTTAAAGTTGAGAAGACCCAACACCCGGCCATGAAAATCCTTATAAAGTCTCGCTCAACCATTATACAATGTTCTAATTTCTTATTCAGTCATTCTCTATGCCTCCATTCTATTATGTTGAGTAGTCTGTCAAATCCTTCACTATGGTTGATGCTGAAAAGAAATCTGATCGAAAGGGAAAGCGGAAGATGATTGATGCTGATATTGAACCCAGAATTCACTGGTATCCTCGAGAGTATTATGTTGACTGTTTTCCATATGGCATAGCATTTCCTCAAGGATGTGAATCCCCCGGTTTTGAGGAAAACTTCGCCTGATATTTGAATGATCTGCAGAACAATATTGATGTAAAGGTCGAGGAGTGTTTGCAACAGGAAGGGCCACCAGGTGTTGTTCATGAGTTGCTGATGGAATGTCCAGTTGAGCGTCTGCGTCAGTTTTTCAATCAACCAAAACCTTCACCTATTAATCAGGATACTAGTAACCCTTTTAAGGATGTGAATGTTGAATCTCCAAAAGGGGGTTGTAGTCGACATGCACCAAGTGAGTTCGGAGATGCTGAAAAAAAGTTATGTTACTGGAATCCCAATTTCTTCTCAGCATCCTCAGATGGGTTCTAAGGAAGAATGGATCTTGTATGCTTATTATCCTAAGTTTGGGCCCTTTGAGGTGCATGAGGGCGTTGATATTGTTGCCGATCGATTCCTGGTATCTGACTTGAGTAGGGTTGGATTCCGATCCATTACTCTCTTTGCTGATGAGAGGTTTGTAATGCGTCTGCTTTTTGTTTATTTTTATTTACACAATCAGAAAATCCCCCGTGTTACTTATAAGATACCAAAACATATTGACAACCAAGACCTCTCTGTGGGAACGATCCTTTCTTACCCTTGCTTCATTATATATTTTGAGTAGTAAGAAAGTGTAATTTATTTTTGTGTCGGCTGACAACCGGTCATTATCGCAATGGATAATTCTAAGTGGGGCTTACGTATTCAATTAACTATCAGGTGGTCTAAAAGCAAGAGAAAATATCCAACAATGAAGCAGATAGGTAGAAAGCATTGTTCCTGAGCTTAATTTTCGAATAAGGATTGTTCGAAGACAAATAATTAGCTTAGCTTGTATTTAGTTAACATCGGAGTTGAAACATAAATCATTTTTTGCCACCGAGAACTTTTCCTACTTGACTCAAAGACTCAAGAGAGATGGACCTGAGAACATAGCATAGGATATAATTAATCATAATGGTTGGTCTGAATGCATCCTACACCAATTTCACCTAGCAATAGGGGGCTTGTTTTGTTACTCACTTAACTATCAGGTGGTCTAAATGAAACAGCTAGCTAGAGCTTCTCCAGCAGATGTGTCTTGTAATCTTAAACTTGGGGGTGTAAGATTGGGTAATTTCTATCCAAAAGTTATTGCGGAAGCTGATAGTATTGGTTAATTTCGTTATCGTCCTTGAGAATTTTATGTTTTGCTTCCATGTTCTAGCACACACTGATTAGAAGAAAATTACGAGAGAGATGGACATATGATTCCTAACATGTGCTGAATAGAAAATGGATGCCTTTTTGTTTTAATAGGCCTTACTGATTCTAGCTGTTGGAAATTGTTCACCGAACCAAGAAGCAGACCCTTCAAGAGCTTCATCATTGTTCATTAAATTCTTGATTTTCTTCGATTCTGGTAAGAGGTTAATTATTTCAGGTGATTTTTCAGGTTTGTTTCAATGATTGGTGATTTGTCCTCAATGTTTCGTATTGTTAGTACTCGTTTTTGTCCTTATTATGGTGTTTTGTGTGTTTGTAGGTATTTTTTGGAAATAAAGATTGTTGGAAAATTCGGCTCGAAAAGTTGCTCCGGAACACCCCAGGAGGACATTTGCTATACGGACTCCCATTTTGGATAAGGGTAACCCAATTACTAAGGGCACCTTGTTGATATTCGCACCCTCATTTGTTGGATAAGGGCTGACCTTCTTCATCGTTTGAATATTGGTTTTGGCGGGAAATTGTTGCGGCAGAGGCCGGAGATTAGGGTTTGTAATTTGGTAATGTTTTAGCGAGATTCAATATTTGTAATTGCTCAAGGAACACTTGAAGGGCTCAACGGGCGTGGTATGGGCTTCAAAATCAACCGAATTTGTTTGGATAATCGGCGATGAAGGGGAAACGGGGGTAACTCGGGTTTTGGTTACATCATCCAGGAGTTACGCGTTTCAACGGGTATATGTCTATAGAGTAGTTTACTCTATATATGTCGTGTTTGGAGCGTGTAGGATCCTGTTTAGAGTGTCTTTGGCTAAAAATCAACGCGTGAAAAAGAAGAAAGGAAAGAAAATATTTTTTTCTTCAGCTGTAGGAAGTAATGGAAAATTTTGTGGAGTTATGAGACGTCATTCTTGGTCCTGAGAGTATATATATGGTTCTGGGGAAGTATAGAGGGGTTATGGATAGCTTGGGGAGAGTTTAGAGTGTCAACAGAGTGAGAATCGAGAGTTGCAGAGAATATTTTTCTGCTCCTGTGGAAGACGAAGAACAGACTGCCAAAGACCGTCGTTCTTCAACAAAGTTAATGACTAGTACTTGTTGTAGTCGTAGTTTGGAGGCAGGACTTAAAGCAACGATAACATCGGCAGGTTAATATCATCATTCTACATAACTTGATTCGGTTTGTAACAAAAATAATTGTTACAAGCAGATTTTTCATTATTTCTCCCTTATTCATCATTTGTAAACCATTTTTGAGCAATGAAATCAACTTTTGAGCGTGTTTCCAACATGATGAGCTAAACCCCATTCTTGGGGACGACGGAGGAAATTTAATTTCATACATGGGTGAAATTATTTAATTCTTTTTAAGACTTTTGCATTAATTTTAATTGAAATATGATTTGAATTAATTGGTTGTCATTTAATTTGATGAGGTATGCTTAGCTTAAATGTTTTGATACATCATGCTTAGGTTTTACAACCAATCTTTTGAGAATCTATCTTGGCAAAAATAAGAGTCCATGTTTTTATTTGTTGAGCGATAATTGTTAAAATAATTAATATTTGAACCTTTTTGTTATGAGTTTGGCCGAATCCAGAGTCCCAGCACATCTCTTCATCCTGTGACAATATTTTTATATATTTTTCTTTTATTCTCTTTTATTAATTCTAAAAATCAATCTCATCAAGTCCGAGTGAACGACAACCCCTTTTACTACTACAACATCATTGAAAATATCCATCATGGTTCTCATGGAAATTCACCATCTCTTTTTATTCCTGATGATATTATTGATGATAGCATTAATGAATGGAAGTTTAGTTTGATTGGTAGATTGGATCTTGTGGCTGTTAAGTTTAAGATTGCAGAATCAACACTTAGAAGACAATGGAAATTAAAGGGTTAACATTTACGAAACATTCCTGCAGGAAAAGGTTACTTCATAATCAAATTTGATAATGAAGAGGATAAATTCTATATATGTTCTGGTAATTGGATTGTGGAAGAATAAAACCTTACGATTAGAAGCCAGGAGCCAAATTTTAATCTGCGGCCTGGAAAACAACCCGACTTATGTTTGAGTGAATTTTCACGGCCTTAGTATTGAATATTGGAAAGAGAAGATAATTATGCAAATGGGAAGTAGTCTTGGTAGACCAATTAAGGTTGATGAAACAATTCGAAGAAAGAAGCGAGGGGTTTTATGCTAGTGTTTTTGTTGAGATAGATTTAACAAAACCCATTCCAAGTAAAATTTGGGTTGAATCTAAATATGGTGGATTTGAACAAGCAATACAAATTCCTAATTTACATAAGTTATGCATCCACTGTCAAGTTATAGGTCATCAAGTTGCTGAGTGCAAAAATAAGAGAAAAGAGAAGGAATATACTGCAGATGTCACTACAACAAAGACTGTCAAGCAGATTTGGAAAAAGGTTGAGTCAAAGAAAAAATAATCTCCATCAAAACAGGCTTTGACATAGCTCTCCTCCTAAACTGGATAAAATTGATGAAAACTTACTAGACAGTGATGAGGAAGTAGATGCAATAATACCTCCAATTCCAACAAATAAAGCATCTACAAGTCAAGCTAATTCATGTAAATTTCAGGCATTACAAGATATGAATGAAGATATTTTCAATTCACAGGTAGAATTTCCAGTGCTAAATGTTGAGCAAACTATTAAATCAGCTTCAAGTGCCCCTTCAATAAATGAAGTGATCCATGTTATTCCTCCAGTTGAAAAGGAAGTTGTCCATGTTGAAGTTCCAAAATAAAACAGAAAGAAGCTAAGCATATTAGTATTATCAAGACGAAATCAAGCTTCGGGTTTGGGAGTAATGACTTTCAAATTGGGAAGGCAGAGAGGAGAAATCCTTCTCAAACTCAATCAAAACAATGAAGATTATCTTCTGGAATATCAGAGGTCTTAGGAGATCTAGGGCCAAAGATAAACTAAGAAGTTTAGTCTATAATTTTAACCCTTCTTTAGTGATCTTAGCAGAACCAAAAGTTCAATATTCTGTTGATTTTGTAGAAATTAAGACTTAATGGTATGCATTATGAAGCTATTCACAACTCAACTGATTCAAGGAAAGGCAATATCTGGATATTATAGAGTTCTTCTATTCAAAAACCTTCTATCATTTCTATTACAGATCAATCAATAACTGTGGAAGTGGGAGGTGCATTTATCACTGGAATTCATGCAAACTATTTAACAATGCATAGAAGAGATTTATGGTGTGAGATGGAAGAAGTCAATTCATTAAATAAACCATGGCTTGCAATAGGTCACTTTAACTCAGTGCTTAGAGAGGAAGAAAAAAAGGGTGGTTTAATAACTGTTTACATAGCTGTGGTTTAATGCAAGCTCCTCATTCTGGTTTGGAATTCTCTTGGTGCAATAACAGATCTGGAAAAAAAAGAATAGTATGCAACTTAGACAGAGCATTATACAATGCTAAATGGATTGAAATGTATCCAATTTGGGCATATAAAGTAGGAGCAAGAGGGGTATCTAATCATAGTACCTTGTATGGGGGAAATACTTCTATCCCTAAACCAAAAAATATTCCTTTTAGAGCTCTTAAAGTGTGGAAAAATCACTCTGGTTTTTTTACCACTTATTAAAGATTCATGGAACAAGACAGTGAAAGGAAATACAATTTATATTTTCATGGTCAAAGTTAAAAGGTTGAAAAATGACATTAAGGAATGGAATTGGTCAGTCTTTGGAGATGTTAATAAAAATCTAAAGTTAGCTGAAAAAGAGGTTCTGAATGCTTCTATTGCCTCAGACCAAGAACCAAATAACAACACTCTTTTGAATAAGCTTGTGACAGCAAGGGGTAAGCTTGAAGTTTTAACTCATCATCAAACGAAAATTGTTCAGAAAAAATCCAGAGTAATGTGGCTAAAAGATAGAGCTTCAAATACTAACTTTTTTCATGTAATTATGAAATTAAGACAAGCTCAGAATATGATTGTGGAATTGGAAGATGGTGATGGAAATATAGTTACTTCACAGAGAGATATAGCTGCAAATATTGTGACATATTTTGAAGACAAATTCAAGTTTCAGAATGTGGAAATGAATCAACAATTCTTGGATGTAATTCCAAAAGTTGTAGATGTTGAAGATAATAAAATGCTTGAATCAACTCCTTCTGATGAAGAAATTAAAAAAGCTATTTTTGATCTCAATCCAGAAAGTGCACCATGACCAGATGGATTTGCAGGGTGGATATACAGATTTGCTTGGGAAATAATTGGTAATGACCTCACAAATACAATACAATGCTATCTTTGGAGGAGAGGTTTTATACACGATGGTATTAATGTTAACTTCCTCAAAGCGATACCAAAAGTTAATAATGCAAAAAGAGCAAAACAATTTAGGCCAATTGGCTTAATGAATTTTAGCTTCAAAATTTTTACAAAACTTTGGGCTACAAGACTTGGAAGCATAATTCATAAGATGGTTTCACCTCAACATAGAGCTTTTATTAAGGGGAGAACAATACAAGAACAAATTGCTTTAGCTTCTGAAATGGTGAATGAGTTGGAGAAAAAATGAAGAGGAGGCAATTTTGGTTTAAAAATAGATATAACACGGAGCATATGATTCACTTAGTTGAATTTTCTTTTCCAAGTCATGAGCAAATTTGGAGTATCGATACGGTATTCTTTGGCTTCAATTTTTACTAAATTCAACAAGAATTTCGGTATTAGTAAATGGTGGCCATTTGAAGGATATATTTTAAAGTAGAAAGAGGTTTGAGACAGGGTGATCCCCTGTCTCCACTTATTTTTGTTTTGGCAGAAGATGCTACACATGGTTTATGTCACCACAGGCAAAACAA
The DNA here is from genome assembly GCA_023531295.1 of Papaver armeniacum. Taxonomy (NCBI): domain Eukaryota; kingdom Viridiplantae; phylum Streptophyta; class Magnoliopsida; order Ranunculales; family Papaveraceae; genus Papaver; species Papaver armeniacum. Next base: position 318,974 of record JAJJWW010003236.1, read on the forward strand.
CACTTGTTGGCAGAGAGCTGAACATCCAAAGATTTAACATCATCTATTGCATCTACAAACCATTCAAAATAGTTGCAGATGGAGCAATTAAAGAACTTCTCACCAGGATGATCAACAGTTTGAGACAACAACATTCTCCTAACACCATTGCAAGGTACATTCTTGCACCTAGATTAGATATATGGACACTGAATTGGTGGATGATTATTTATTTCACACAGTGGACATAAACTGTTACAACTGCTGCTGCTAGATACCTCACCCATACAACTGCTGACATTAAACTTCTGCATAACTCCATCCATTGTAGGGAAAAAAAAGCTATTTTGCAGATTTTTATGGACTTTTATGTTCTGCAGATTGGAGAAGTTGGAAGGGATGGTGGTTTTATAACACATAGAGCATAATATGACAGTTCAACGGTCATATTGGGGTTACAGTGCTGACGTGTCAAATTTGCCATGTCATCATCAGGGATGATGTGTACAAGTAGCCACGTGTAAAGGATTCCACGTCAGCTTGTAAGTTAACTACCTAGGTTAAATGTTGATGGCAGGTTTGTCCACAATTGGGTGTCAATATGTGTGACGTGGCACCGTATTTTTATTTTCAAAAATTCGGATGGAAAAACTTAACACATGGACATATTTATAATTCTGTTTGAAAGAGTGACATATTTGTAATTATAATTATAAAGAGGGACATGTTGTCAAAAAACCCAAATTAAAGCCTGACTAAAAAGTTCTAAAGTTCTAAAAGCTATACCACCCAACTCTTTAGAAGTACAAACACTAATCCAAGCTATGAATCAGATACCTCTATTACCATTATGTCCTCGCCAGAATTTTCTCTGCAAAGTGTCAAGTTTAGTAATGATATTGTTAGGATTTTAAAGAATCCCATTTGATAAATATGGATAGTATTCAACATTGATTTAATTATAGTGGTTCTGTAGTTGCAGGAAATCCTACAATACATCCCTCACAATAATTCATAATAATCAACCCATCTTTAAGATCAACAATCACACTTTTTATTAATTGAGTTAAAGAATTTTACAAAGAGGAAATGAAATCAAGAATACAACTATTGTTCTAGACTTTCTCTCTCCTCAAAACTTTCTCTCCACTCTAAAAAGATTTCCTCCTCTCTCAAGCCTGTTCGGCTCTTTATATAGGATATTACATAGTGGGTGACAGCTAAGCTGTCCTTTATTTTCAGATCTGGCTTGCGATATTCTCGCAAGTATACAAATGTTAAACTTCACAACCCTCCTAAATTTCTCTAGGTATTCACATCTTTCTCGTGTTTAGGCTGTCGTCATCTATTGCGTCATTTCTGTAATCATTCTGCGACATCTTCGCAGTGTGTTGTTCAAAGGTTTCGCAAAGGTATTGATGTTGCGATATTCTGATCCTACATCTTGCCTCTTCTCACGTCTTCTCTGCGAAGAAGAGAATGATATGAGAACTAATGTTTCAAATTTCCGCAACTGTCCATTTCTTTCCTTAAATTTTCTACTTGACAAGATTCCATGAATTAAGCATAACCGCTTACACGTGTTAAATATTCCCCTATCCACCGGCACATTAAATGCTAACCGGTCATCACTTTCTTGTCTACTTAAGAAGAAATTTATCATAAAAATATTTTCTTTCTTTTACTTCATCTTCTTCATCTCCACATTCTCTGTAAATCTTTTTGTCGTCTGCAATTTTTTACAAATTCATCTTTCTTTTTGTTCTTATGGAGCCATCAAGGTTTGTTGACTTTCTTTGAAACCGATCTTTCCGAAATTGATCTCATCTCCGAAATTGTCTTATTTGATTTTGTTCATCTTCGTATAATTCCCATCTTGTTTCTGTTTCAAAGAAAAACACCTCTAGTACCAAGTTTACGTTTCTAAACCCTAATGTTCCCAAGAGTTCTCAGAAAAAGGTCACCGTAAACAAAAGGAAGCCTGCGAATAACAAGGTATTAAGAAACACTATTCTTTTAATAACAATATTGTTGCCTCTGTTTCTTATTTGAATTGTGATTCGCAGGGTGATGAAAATGTCGATAAGCCCCGCAAAAAACATCGCCACTTTAAAAGTGTTGAAACTTCTGATGTGATTTTGAAAGTTTTTGTAGAAAATGGTAGTAAAAGTTCGTTCAACTCAGACTTATAAAGATTGATTTCAGACTTAATAATAAAAATATATACAAAAGATGTCACAATATCGAGAGATAATAGGACTCAGGATTCCACCATAAAATTCATTCATGCGATTCATATATTTATTCTAGACAATTATAGCTCAAATAATAATAACATATTGACTCTATGTTTTGCCAAGGTAGATTTTGAAAAGCAACATTGTTGTATATCTAAAGCATGGGATATCAAAAGACTTAACCTAAGTATAACCCATCAATTGAAATCACAACCATTCAATAAAAACCATAAAACAATTAACAATCCATGCAAAAGTCATGAAAGAATTAAATATAATTACCACACGCATGAAATATGGCTTCCTCCGTCATCCCGAGTGTTGGGGTTTAGCTCCTCATATTATTCACGTGCTCAAAATAGTTGTTCATAGCTCAAATAGGTGAAAAACAAGAGAAAACTAATGACTCGAGACAGTTTGCAACGTTTGAAAAGGCGTTACAAACGGTATTCTGAGGTAATAAATGCATAAACGATACTAGGGTTTGCGGTGGGAACAACGCGACACTTTTTCTGCGACCGTTCCATGTGCGTCAATGTTCTTCGTCCCTTTATTCTTCAGCAGCAGCAGAGAACTTCTCTGCAATTATTGTTCTTCGCTCCTGAGCCCTATGTTGGCTCTCCCAACTCCCGATTCCTTCTCGATGTTAAGCCTACCCTTTTTATATCATCACGGAGGACGATTAAAACTCAAGGTTCCTTCTCCCATGGTCACGGTATTTTTCTTTTATTTTCCATTCACGGCTTAATTTGTTGTCAAACTTCTCTTATTCGATCAAACCAAATCCTTTAAGGAATATATTCTCGTTATACTGACTTCTTTCCTTGTTTAACAAACCAAAATCCCATAAATATTCTTCCCGTAAAATAACAGTGAAACCCCGTGAATATCCATCTCCATGTTTTCCTCCAACTCGACGATTAAACCCTGTTTTTACGAAACTAAACTCTTTACAATCTTGTTTAGTTACTTCAAGTCCATCCCAACTAAATCATCGATGATTGAATCGGTCTAGATATAGCCCAAACATCGAATCCTAAATCCGTTTATCTGTTGCAATATCTTCCGCCAAAATCCATCGATTCAAAACTGTGAAGATGAAGGGGGTTGCCCCTATCCAGTGCGATGGCGCCTATAACACAGGAATATGAATAGAAATTAGGGTGCCCCTTATCAATTGAGCGCCCCTTATCCAAATGAGGGGTGTCTTTAGTAGTTTTCTCCCACGAGCACAAAAAACACCTTTCGAGCCAATTTTTCCACACATGTTTATTTCTCAAAAATACCTGTAAAGACACAAAATAATCAAATAAGCGCAAAATCGAGTACTAACATTACAGAGAATTGAGACTAAAGTAGACACATAAATGCGTCTATCAAATACCCCCAAACTTATTATTTGCTAGTCCTCGAGCAAATCAAATCTACAAATAAAATCCTAACTCATTTGTCATGAGGCATCGTCGATTGCATTTAGCGTATGCAATAAGCCTTTAAACCCCTAGGTGGCCCTAGTGGCGAGTTATAGTCTCGGGAGGGTTTACAAGAGATATACCCACAAAACCTTTATACTCTGGACCCTAGCTATCTACGTAACCTTGGAAGGCACTAAAGAATCTCCTTGGTTGGCATACTTATTGACTAAGGGAGAAAGTACCCCGATGCGAAATTCCAATTCTTTGTGCACGAGTTTGCACTCAAGCATACTAAAATTCATATATAAGTCACGAGCTCTACTCGGATAGTCGCACTTATGGACATCAATACTCCGGACTCAAAACTAATCACATGGATAGATCAAGAAGATGGATAAAGAAAAACATAGATGGTTTTGATGTTTACTAAGTGATTGGTGTTTCCCATATCTGTCGAAGGCCTCGCCAAAATGAACCTATCCTAATGGACTCGAGATACTAGTCTGACTAATATCAACACACCGGCATATACAAGGGAACCGGTGGTCGATAATCCTAACTCTAGGTCAGCCCTTATTTGGCATATACAAGGGTTCCAGTGGTCGACTTTATTGAATTTATTCCGGTTGGTCGGATGGTCTGGTCTCACTTTTCTCTTTCTTTATTATTTTTTTTTTCCCGGTATCTCAATCACTCTAATTCACCCTAGCATTGGTAACAACTTGAATCGTGAGCCCCACCTAATCACTTAGAGAAACATAGTTTAAAAACAAAATAAAATAAAAACAGGAAGTGAAAAGGACTCAACGAGATATGGTGAAACTATCATGTTATTTCTAACACCCGAGCTCGTGATTTTATGAATAGACTCTTTAAATGTTTCCATCTAATCGATTGGTTCCTCAACTCCTATAACCAAAATGCTTCCATCCACTTAGATTGGTTAGTGCCATCCTTAATAAGCATAAATTTCTAGGCTCGGAGTTTATTTATTGCAACTAACAAAAAGTTTCTCCCATACCCCAAACTTAAATCTAACATTGTCCTCAATGTTCTAAAGATAAAATTAAAAGCATGAACAAGGAGAAAGCTGTTACCATTTGAAGTAAAAGAGTTAAGGAAAGATATTACCGTGTCGCATGAATGTTGGGTTACCTCCCAAGAAGTGCTAAGTTTAAAGTCTTGACCAGGACTAAGAAAAGGATTAGTCACCTTATAAAATCATAAAGTAATAGCCGGAATTTCTGTGGGTCATCAAAACCAAATAGAGCTATCAAAAGTAAAAGGAATCTGCAACATGCCTAGAAAATAAACAAATAAAGCACACCATTGTCTAGTTTCCTGCTTAAGACAACTATATCTAGGGTGTTGTGTTCGGAGCTCTATAATTGGGTGAGATAAAATATTTTCATGGGTTGGATTTCCTCGAAGCTAAGATCCGTTTCCAGGTTTTAAAGTCTGCAAAAACTCAAATAAGAACTTAGAAGCACATAATAATAACTCTGAATAATTGCGGATCCTTAAAGTCAATCAGTTTTGACTCACACAATTGACCACGATGAAAGTGGTGGTCAATCTTAAGCAAATGTGTCATTTCTATTCTCCTAAAGTACTTAGGTTTAGTCTCAAAACTAAATAAATGACACAACTGAAACTTATACGTTCCCACTGGTTGAAAAATATTTGGTGGGAAAACAAAATCAATCTGGGTATCATAGCCTGGGTAAACCACATCAACTAGAGGATGGGTTTCTAACAACTGAACTTCCTTATGGACATCACTAGGTTCAGGAAAACGTGTATGAAGATAATCTTTTAAAATGGTTGAGGCACATATGTCAAGTCCCAAGTGAGGGACCTTTCTAAGAGTTAAAGCACATGGAGAATGATAATCACCCCCAAACTTAGAGTTTTCGAGTGTCTCTAGAAAGACTAGTCACAACTTCCCTAATTTCAAGGTCATCCGATTCCCGAAAATGGTCAATTGATTCTTCTAAGTCAGGTTCATCCTCACTCATCTCTACGAGTTCATTTCCTTCGTCTAAGGCTAATGTTTCTAAATCGCTAGACTCTAAAATAATATTCTCATAAGAAACTCTTTCCTCAAAACTATCATCAGCTTCGTAATCATAAGGGAATACTACATCGTCTAAAATGGGGGAATCTCTAGTCAAATCCTCGTCCTTTTGAATAGGTGAATAATTATTAAAATTATTTGGATTTGAACTAGAAATATTATCATTATTAAGCTCAATTGGAGTAACAAATTCCTGATCACTATGCCTACTTATTTCAAATTCTTCATCAACACTATCCTTATCATAATCATCATTATAATAAAATGAAAATGGTTGAACCTCATCTAAACAAGTAGTGTTACCAATTTTATCCTCGTCATCTTGATTATGCAAATAACTATCCTCATTTTCAAGGGTATTATTGGAAACACTTGTATTGAAATCAAGATTATTTCGAGCAATTCTTTCGTTCGTCTCAGCCATCAGCTTGAAGGATTCCTCTATAGAAAGTTCTCTTTCGTCATAAACTAAGTTATTCATCTTAGCTAACCTACGTGTCGTCTCCTCTAATTTCCTGAGAGACTCTTCTAAAGGAGAAACATAAGAATTTTGCTCATATGACCCGTGCGTGTGTGGATAGTAATTGGGCTCATCATGGTATGAGCCATAACCTTGAAAAGGCTGATGTTCCCAACCACTATTCACACTATGGTCAAAGTAGTAACGTCCATTTTGAAACTCAGTCGGATATTCGTTGTATTGGCTATTGTAATACCAGTTCGACATTCTATTTGTAGGGGTATGAGTTGTCACACAAAAATAAAACCCACTGATAGGGGATTTGTGGGTGGATAGAGTATTACCTCCCGTACCAGACGGGCGATGAACCGTTGAAGTCGGCTCGGGCCACCGACTCCGATGTCGGTGTACGAACTCCGAGGGGCCGAGACAGATAATGAATCATCGTCCTTCCTGCTGATTTATATTTAACTTTAACCCTTCCTTAGGGTTTTAAAATAATGTCCAAGTCCAAAAAAATGTCCAAAAAGGAAAAGAAAATTTACAAAAATAAAACCCTATTTACAGTTTCTAAAAATAAAACAAAATAACTATATACAAAATCTTCTTCTTCACTCCCTTCAGATTCCTCTTTTCTTTCCTTCTTTGGTGATGCTTTCCTTTTATAGCACTTTTTGTTTCCTTGTAGCTTCGCTCCAAATCTAAAAAGAATCGAAAAATACCAAAGGCGTAAAAAAGAACAAAAAATAATAAAAAGAAAAAGAAACCTAAAACAAATCTAAATACAAGTCCGCGTCGGCGGCGCCAAAAATTGATGTGATTTTGAAAGTTGTTGTAGAAAATGGTAGTAAAAGTTCGTTCAACTCAGACTTGTAAAGATTGATTTCAGACTTAATAATAAAAATATATACAAAAGATGTCACAATATCGAGAGATAATAGGACTCAGGATTCCACCATAAAATTCATTCATGCGATTCATATATTTATTCTAGAAAATTATAGCTCAAATAATAATAAAATATTGACTCTATGTTTTGCCAAGGTAGATTTTTGAAAAGCAACATTGTATATCTAAAGCATGGGATATCAAAAGACTTAACCTAAGTATAACCCATCAATTGAAATCACAACCATTCAATAAAAACCATAAAACAATTAACAATCCATGCAAAAAGTCATGAAAGAATTAAATATAATTACCACACGCATGAAATATGGCTTCCTCCGTCATCCCGAGTGTTGGGGTTTAGCTCCTCATATTATTCACGTGCTCAAAATAGTTGTTCATAGCTCAAATAGGTGAAAAACAAGAGAAAACTAATGACTCAGACAGTTTGCAACGCTGAAAAGGCGTTACAAATAGACTGTTACAGAGGTAATAAGTCTGCCTTATAAACGATACTAGGGTTCTGCAGTGGAACAACGACACTTTTCTGCGACCGTTCCCTGTGCGTCAATGTTCTTCGTCCCTTTCTTCTCTCGGCCAGAGAGAACTTCTCTGCCAATTATTGTTCTTCGCTCCCGAGCCCTCTATTGGCTCTCCCAACTCCCGATTCCCTTCTCGATGTTTACCACCCTTTTTATATCATCACGGAGACGATTAAAACTCAAGGTTCCTTCTCCCATGAGGTCACGGTATTTTTCTTTTATTTTCCATTCACACGGTTTCATTTATTTTGTCAAACTTTTCTTATTCGATCAAACCAAATCCTTTAAGGAATATATTCTCGTTATACTGACTTCTTTCCTTGTTTAATAAACCAAAATCCCATAAATATTCTTCCGTAAAATAACGGTGAAACCCCGTGAATATCCATCTCCATGTTTTCCTCCAACTTGACGATTAAACCTGTTTTACGAAACTAAACTCTTTACAATCTTGTTTAGTTACTTCAAGTCCACCTTCAACTAAATCACGATGATTGAATCCTGCCTAGATATAGCCCAAACATCGAATCCTAAATCCGTTTATCTGCTGCAATATCTTCCTTAAAATCCATCGGTTCAAGCGTGAAGATGAAGGGGTTGCCCCTATCCAGTGCGATGGCGCCTATAACACAGGAATATGAATAGAAATTAGGGTGCCCCTTATCAATTGAGCGCCCCTTATCCAAATGAGGGGTGTCTTTAGTAGTTTTCTCCCACGAGCGCAAAAAACACCTTTCGAGCCAATTTTTCCACACATGTTTATTTCTCCAAAAATACCTGTAAATACACAAAATAATCAAATAAGCGCAAAATCGACTACTAACATTACAGAGAATTGAGACTAAAGTAGACACATAAATGCGTCTATCAACTTCTGTCCCATTTCCTATGTTTAAGCCTTCAAAATTTCTGTGATATCTTCGCAAGGTGACTCCTTACTTCTGTTCATGAAGGTATCGCTACTGAATTCTCCCAGAATCGATCTTTACGTAGTTGAAATTCCTGGTGATAACCCTCTGCGAATGAACCCTTCTCTTTCTTCTGTCAATATCTCTTCTCTTGACACCTTTGCCTCAATTTGATCATTAATCCTCATCAAATTTCATCTTGAATGACGCATCTATGGCAAAGGATGATTCAACTCTTCAACCTTCCCATCACCACTTCTTCATCGAATCTCTCCCTTTACTAAAGAAACCTTGGAAGGAATATATATTGCTTTCAAGGTTTTATCGAATGTTTTAGCTGATGTCAAGAAATCTTCCATTGATCCTATCAAATCTGGTGTCTGCGAAATTTTGAGTAAGTATTTTGGCTCTGATAGAATGATTTCGCAAACATCCTTTGAGAAAGAAGTTGAAACTTTAAAGGAAAATCTCCAAGACATGACCTTGAAATGTGACACTCTTCATCTTGAAAGTAAAAAGCTTCAGAATGTCTCACTAGATCGTGACAATCTTCGCAAAAAGAACGAAGAATTAAAAGGTACAATTTTCTTATCTTTTATCCCCTCCTTTTTTTTTTTTTTATGATCAATTGTTCGCCCTTTAAGTTTTACACCAGAAACGAGTGATGGAGATATATCAGCTTGAATCTGTCGCTGAAGAAGCCCGTGTAAATAGAGATGCTTGGATGGTATAACCAATTAGATAACCTTCATACATACTCTGTTGATCAAATAGATAATCTTACCAAAGAGAATGCTCAATTAATTCAGAAGCAAAACTTATTAAGTAGTGAATTGTCTCGTCTCTTTTACTCTTTGACTAAATCTAATTTGGAGTTGGAAATTTTATCAGATGAGAATGAAACCCTATCTCAAGAAAAATGATTTCTTTTAAATAAGGTGGCGATCACTTCGCAACAACTTAACGTTTGTCAAAAGTATGTAATGATCAAGAACAATCTCTCTGCTCGTTGAGAAATAAACTTAAAGAAGTAAATGTAATCATTTATCAGAGAGAGACAAACTTATTCAAGGTAGAATAACTTTAAGTGTAAAAAGCAAGCCAACTCAAAGATCAGTACTCCAAGCTAGAAGAATCCTACTCTTCTCTTGCGAAGGAAAACACCTTACTCATTTCTAATGAAAAGAATCTTCGATCTCGCTTGAAAGGTTTAGTTGGAGATAAGTTTGACGATGCAATTGATCGGTTGCAGCCGTGCAAATATAATTTCACTTTCTTACTCACTAAATATAAATGAAGTTCAAGGCAAGGAAGAGTTCGTTTCCACAGAGAGGCAATTGTTGTTATGCGATTTTCAGTTTCTAAGGTTACCAAGGGGGGATTTTTGTTGTTTTAGCGAAATACTAAAGTAAAAATAAAATAAAGCAAAGCAAATAATTGGAATAATCAATAAAGAGAAGATATTGGTCACGGGATAGTATCATTCAGAAACATGTATTTTCATCAATGATTAGAATTGATAATTTAATCACTCATTCACTAAAAGTCCTAGGATATCTTGATCGCAAGAATATCCCGCTAATTCCCTGATTTCATCACAACCACATTAAAAGATGTATATGTGAATTCTTCCTAGAAAGCAACCTAAAGTGTAAAAGCACAATTAGATTTAACTCCCTAAAAGCAATAAGTTCTATGGAATAAGACTAATCAAGGCAATCAAACGTGTAAAAGCACTAATTCAATTTAACCAAGGTTATGATTCATATGTGATTATAAAGATGTATCACTACAAGTAATAACCACACTATGCTACTTAGAATCAGGGATAAACAATTATTTTGTATTGAAAACCCTAATCTAGCAATAGAGGTGAATGTAAATCGGATTGATTCCGGACTCAACCAATCAAACAATCAAATCATATAACAATATTAATAATGAATCATAAACAATAAAGTATTGAGACAAAACTAATTCATTGAATCATATAACATGTTGTGAAATCCACTTTATCCCATAACCAATAATAATTGTTTTGCTACTCATAGCTATGGAGTTCATCATAAAAATAAAAATTGAAAAGAAGAAGATGATCAAAAGCAAACCCTAGAAGCGTAAACAAAAGCGGCTCTCTCCAAAGTTCCAAAATAATACGTGATCTCCCAAGTTGTAGAAGACTTTTCCTTTTTATAGCTTTTCCTCTCTTCCAAAACTAGGTCAAGCCCCAAGGGTCCAATAGATAGAAGTCCACCAAGCCCATGTGTGAGGAAAACCCATGTGAAAATATGTCCCAAAAAATAGTCACCGGAAAACTGGTATTGTGGCCGGAAAATATATCTCAGGTGGCCGTGCAAAGTCCACACAGTCACCTAGGTCAACGATTCAAATCGGTCAGGTCAACTCAGTCAAGTCACTGAGTCAAACCGGGTTATATGAGTCAGGTGGTCTAGTCAGACCTGAATCCGAGTCTAACAAAAATAAAAAGATGGCCTGACTGAGCTGAGTTGGCCCTAGCCTTCTAGTCCATTGCACAGGCCTGAGTTGTTACACAGTGATTGTGCTTCACTACCTCGGTCACAGCCATGATGGCCCTGCATTGCCACTCCCAACACTTGCAACTCTGAGTTAAATTGCTCCATCACCATCTCTGTAGCTCCATCAATCCTGCAATTTTGATTCACAAGTGCCTGAGCTCAATCAACACCATTTTCGAAATCTCCACTTTGCTCTTTCACTAGAACCAGACTCATTCAATTCATATCATAACCTGTACCTAGGCATACATCTAAACAGCAGCAGCAACTATGAATCACATTCATTCTACCTGTTGTAGCTCTGCATCGCATTTCAGTAGCTTTACATGCAACTACTCAACTAAGGCTACCACCAACAACAGCAACCATGTAGCATTATCTGTAACAACCACAAACCCATTTGATTCTCCTTTATCTCAAGCCTCTAAACTAACAGAACAGATGCAGAAGCATCATTTCTTAGCATGCTCGACACAACAAAATCCATTTATTACTGATGTGACTCAATAATGTTGTAGAAAGTGGTAGTAAGGTTGTCGTTCACTCGGACTTGATGAAATCGATCTTAGGATTTAATAAAGAAAAATAATAAAAATACAGAATATATACAATTTATGTCTCAAGACGGAGAGAGTTCTTGGGATTCGTGGATTCCGCCAAACTCATAACAAAAGGTTCAAATATTAATTCTTTTAACAATTATAGCTCAACAAATAAAAACATGGACTCTTATTTTTGCCAAAAGTTGATTCTCAAAATATTAGTTATAAATCGTAAGCATGGGACATCAAACATTTAAGCAAGCATGACCCATCTAATAAAATAATAACTAATTTTATCAAATCATAATTCAATTTTTAATCGATTGCAAAAGTCATAAAAAGAATTAATTAAAATTACCCATGTATAAAGTTCGTCTTCCTCCGTCGTCCCAGGTGATGGGTTACGGCTCATCATGTTGGAAACACGCTCAAAATCCATTTTTATTGCTCAAAAGAGGTTTACAAATGATGCACAAAAGGAGAAATGATGAAAATCGGGTTTGCAACAGTTATAGTTGTTGCAAACTCGTTACTGAATCTACGATAGATATGAAGTGCGGTACATTACGGCAGTGCGACTCCACGTCCGGTAGTCGTTTTTCACTGTTGAAAACATTTGTCTTTGAAGTACATTCTTCACGTTCTTCACAGGATCGGCCAGTGCAGAACTCGATTCTCCGAAACTTGATTTTAGGCTCTTGTAGCGTTCTAAAACCTCCCAAACTCTCCGTATTTGTTCTATGCTATCTCCCCCACTATTTATAACCCAATGACCTCGATATATATCGCCATACGTCAAATAATTCTCAATATTCTTCACGGCATGTTTTAGGAAATAATCTCGATTTTTGATTTCTCCACGCGTTTTAAAGCCTCCAAATTGCTATATTTAACTTCTTCACACTCCATAGAGTTGTTAGGATGCCGAGATCGTGCAAACACCTCATTTGCTCGCGAAATCTCGTGAATATCTCCTACGACGTGTGCTATACTGATTTTCTTCTCGCGGAAATTACAACCAATTTGGATCGAAACCACACCTATACCAGCCCTGTTAGGCCCAAAGGAAGATACCCAATCAATTCCAGCCCTTTAGTCTCACGGGAAGAGCTCCAAAGTCGCAACCCTAGTCCCGCCCGTGAAACCAAGCTTTTCCGCCAATTTCGAATTTTGAAATGGAGAAGATGAAGTCCCCTATCCTTGCAGGGTGCGAATAGCGGGCGCGTCCTTAGGGGGTGCCCCTTAGCAACTAGGTTACCCCTTATCCAAAGACGAGAGTCCGAATATCAAATGTCCTCAGGGGTGTTCCGCAACTTTTCGAGCCGATTTTTCCAAAAAATATTTATTTCCAAAAATACCTAAAAATACATAAAAACACAATATTAGTACAAAAATCGAGTTCCAACAATACCAGCACTGAGGACAATTCAGACACAAAAAATGTGTCTATCAATTACCACCAGTTCCATATCCACTTGCGAACCCCAGTTCTTGGTTGCTTCAAAATCCATCCACTTTGCTCAAATCCCAGCTGTGACCTCTAACTTCAACTGCAAACATTTCAGGCCCTCAACTCCATTGCCATTACACCAAAAACAACAACAGCACAAGCTGCAGCGATAGAGCTCATCTAACTTCATTTCATCCCTGGCTTCAATCTAGTTACACATCCACGAACCACCGAGTCACCCAGCCAACCCGCTTCCACAGACCACCTCTTGCAGTACTGCAACTCGCATACAACAATTCGGTCCATGATGCTCAGTTGCATCTCGCATCCCTTGCCAACATCATTCATTCCCATTTCCATCCGGTTTTGCACTTTCTCCGTTCGCGAGAATCATCGAGCCATGGCAACAACTCCGGTTCTTCTCGGCTTACAATCGGAGTTTGAATGCCGGCTCAACTCCGCAACACAACAGATTCATAACCACCAACACCACACTGCTTTGCCCACATTTGCACATAGCCATGATAATCATCATGTCACGCGATAAAAACACCTCCAACTCCCTTGCGTTCAATCCTAGCATACATCTAATGTTGTTTGATTCAAGCCACAAGTTGCAACCATTTCTCACAAATCTGTACCATTATAACAACATCACACCTCGGCTTTCAAAAACAAAGAACACCACCACATCATAACTTCCAGTAATTCACAAGCAACAGAATCCACACATCTCAGATTCTCGGCAAAGCTCGACTGTATAAAAGCACCAGCAACTCAAACCATTCTTCCTTCTTCTATTGTAAATTCGATTCTCAAGCAAACCCAACTTTTCATCTCTTCCACCACTAAACCACAACTCCAATTTCCTCCATTAGCAACAAACATCAACTGCATAAACCCATTAACAATTCCTCCTTCTCGATTCACGATTTTGATCTCAACCACATCAAATCACCATTTCTCTCAATTAATGGACCCATGCTTCAAACGATTCAACCACCGAAAGCTTCTCGATCCGCAATACTCACATTAATTGCTCGACGAGAATTCATCACACAAACCCCGAACAACTCCAATCGAGTCATTTCTTCTTCCATCTTGGTTCTAAACACAAATTCAAAGAAAATCCACTTCATTGATCTTCACAAAGATCTACACTTCCTTCTTGAATTTGAGCATCGCCTCTTCTAATCCCTAATTCATATTTCACCATTACCATCTCTCGATTTGTTGATTCGAGACAAACCCACACTTTCTTCTCTCATGCCCTGTTCTCTGCATCGACACTAACCTAACTCCATTAATTAACCAGCAACATCATTAGAGCATCAATTTTTCCTCTTTTCTCTTGGATTCTGAAATCAAGCGACCTCCATAGCTAAGCTCTGCCGGTTTCAGATAAAGGGTGAGGAATAAGAGCTAATGATAAGAAATAATTTGTGCTCTCTGATTTTTAGGTTAAGTGTAAGAACCAATATTGCTATTGGCACCCCAGTTTAGTGGTTAAGGGGTAACCAGCTCACACATGGCCTGTCAGTTATACGAAACTGACAGTTCATTTTCCACCTCTTATTTTCGCAACCTAGTATGCTCCAAATGTACGTTTTCTCCTTCTTTTGCTCCCAAGGACTCCATTGCACCTAATAACTCAAAACTAGACATAAGAGATGCAATTCCCAAGGAAAATAGCAAAGAAAGCATAAATACTAGATATAAAATTAGGTGTTTTACAACACCTATCAGATTCCCCCACACTTAGACTTTGCTAGTCCTCGAGCAAATCAAACAAAACAAAACTTATTCTAAAGAATACATACAACTCCGTGTCGTCAAGGCTACGGTTACTCTTAGCATAAATAACAAGCCTTTGAACCCCTAGGTGTCCCTAGTGGACGAGTTATAGTCTCGTGAGGGTTTACTAGAGATATACCCACAAAACCTACTTTTCCAACTTACTAGTTCTCCGAAATAATAACATCCAACGCGCTAAGAAGACATAGAAATTCTGCACACTAGTCATAAGAAGTTAGACACATAAATGAACACAATCTCATCCTTAAAAATTGAGAGAGAAATAACCATCCCTTATCGAAAGAAATTCGGGTTCGGAGTGATCGAAAGTCTCGACTCTGCCTCACAAGAAAGGGTTTTATGATATTGCTCTCAATAATAAACAACTTTTTATGGGTCACACATGTGTCCAGGTAGGAGTGAAGAGAGAATCCTGCGATACGTTGAATGGTAGGAAGGCAAAAACCCTCCGAATCGTTTTGAAAACCCACATCTTTTATTTATTTTGAACCTTTTTTTTTCTGATGATCTCTAAGAAAGGAAATCAACCACTTAACGAAGGTGGGAATATGCTTACTTACCTCGTTATCCGTTCGATGTGCAGCTAGCACCACTCTCACAGCATCCATAGAAACGTCTTCGGTCTTCAATCGGTGTTTTCATCTTCGTCTTGGGTCTTCAACTTTTGATGATAACTCTTGAACTTCGTAGAATCTTGACAATGTAAAATTTTTTCCTCTAATTCCTTATTGCTTGAAACTTCTTTGTAGATATTCCTTCTTTCCATTGGATTTATTGAAAGAATACAAAACTAAAAACAAACCAAAATATAATACAACACATTTTTCTTGTCCTTTTTTTTTCTTTTCTTTTTTCTATTTTTTTTTTCATTGAGACAAGAAAAATAATAAAAATACAATATGAAAACAAAATAATAAAACTAATGATGAACCTAACAAAATTTTCTCTTGTCTCTTTTTTTTTTTATAATTTTTTTTCATTTTTTTTTTTTTTTGAGACAAGAGAAAGTAAAATACAAATAAAAAAAATGTAAGTACAAGGCCATGGTGTAAGTACTTTACCGCTTGATTTTTCACAACTTGTATGTCTTGATATCATAAACTTCTCGAACTCTCATCCTTGATAATTTTCACTCTTGTACAATAGTCTTCAACTTATAAAAATTCTGCTCCTTATCTTGTTGCTTTACTTGAATCTGAAATCTGCTCATTTTTGTACTGTTGCTTGTAAACCTTGAACGTCTTCAACTTTCCTTCAAATTTGTGATGCTCCTCTTGTTGATGATGATGGTGTTTCTATGGACCTGTTGGTATAGAGAGATATAAGGTGGATGGTGCTAACTGCGAACAAGATTACAAGTGGTATGTAAGTTAGCAATTCGATGTCACCATCATGGTTGATAAAAATAGCACTCAAGAGATCAAAATGGTGCTTCTATGGTGGGAGGTTGGACAACTCACCATTCTGCCTGGAATTTACGTACGATGACACACACTCTAAAAGCACATATTTAGACAGGTACAAAGAATTAAGAAACCAACTTTATTTGCCACTGGCATGGTTAAATCCAACTTTATTTGCCACTGGCATGGTTAAATCCAACTTTTCCACTGCTCCTTATTTGCCACTGGCATGGTTAAATCCAACTTTAACTCTCATACAATTAAGAAACCCGATCATGTTCTCTGTCATCTCTAAGTTCAGTCACTCTTATGATAATCTCGATGTAATCTTAGCGACCACTACACCAAATCTTGGTTTTAGCAACGCTTCATTTTCGGACGTGCGCAACGTATATAGACGTTGCATAGTTAACAACGTCAATATCCGTTGCGCACTAGATTATCCGTTGCACAAATTAATTATATTTCATTTACTAAAATAAACTAGTGGTGCAACGTATGGTCAACACCTACATCCGTTGCACATGCTATGGTTTTTTTGTAATTATTAATTTTGTGATTTTTCTTATTTTCGAAAATACAAATATCTCGTATTTATTTCACATATCTCTCCAGAACGCTCTCTCTTTCTCTTTCTATTTTTCATTCGATAGCTCTTATATCTTCAGTCGAGAGAAGGGAAAAACTTTTCTCTTTCTCTTTATCAAATCTGCTTAGACTTTAGGATTAGAGAAGAGAAAAACTTTTCAACAAATCAAAACCCGTGTTCTAAAAAATTTATAATCGATTCAATAGTTCAAATCTTCCTAAACCCTAATTCTAGAACATCAATTTTTCCCTGAATCTAAAATTAAATCACCATTCAATAGGATTAGTCGATTCAATAGTTCAAATCTTCCTAAACCCTAATTCTAGAACATCAATTTTTCCCTGAATCTAAAATTAAATCACCATTCAATAGGATTATCAGCATCAGTTTGTGGATTATAATCAGGTATAATCGCTCTACTGCTTGTTAATTTTATTTTTATCCTAAATCTTATGAAGTTTTTTTTTTTTGATTTTGACCCAACTCGAGTTAGGGTTTTTGATTTTGGGGTTCTTTAATTTGTAATATGTACTTTTCATGAATTGGGTTTGTAATATGTACTTTTCACGAAATGGGTTTGTTTCTATTCAGCAGTTTACCTTAATTATTGAGCTAAAGAAACCCCTTTCTTTTGTATATCTAGGGTTTGATGAAATTTGAAATTTACGAATTGGGTTTTTTTCTATTCAGCAGTTTACCTTAATTATTGAGTTAAAGAAACCCTTTTCTTTTGTATATCTAGGGTTTGATGAAATTTGAAAATTTTCTTCATAGATTTTGATTGATTTTGTTGGGGGGTTTTGTGTTTGTGTGTTGTGTACAGGATTGAGTATGATAGAGGCGTGAATACTTTCTCGTCTGAAGGAAGATTGTTTCAGGTTGAGTATACTATTGAAGCAATTAAGGTAAACAACAAAACTAAGAAGGCTTAATTATTTATTTCTGATTGAAATTTGTAGCCTAATTCCTGTGTTTATGGTCATGATTGGTTTGGATTTTTGTATGTTTCTTTGTTTGTAGCGTGGATCAATTGCAATTGGATTAAAAAGAAGGAGTAGTTATTGTTGTCGAGAAGCGTATCACTTTGCCATTGCTGGTTCGTTGTTTGTTTCATAGCGTAGTTTGTGTTTAATAATTTTCTATAAATCGAGTGCAAGCGTATCACTTTGCAATTCTTTGGTTCATTCTTTGTTTATCGATACTTAAATTTCCTATAATTTCATATAAGCCGCTCCTCTCATCTTCTTACTTACATAGGCTTAAAACGTATTTTGCTTTGAGTAACGCGCTCAGACCCGTAAAAAGATGATATAATAGTCGTGACCTGTTTTCCCAGTTTAAGTCCCGAATATGGAGTTTGAAGGATGGCCTCTTTTGGTTCTTTCTTGTTCTGGAAGGCGTTAGCCATTGTTTTATAGTTAGAATCTCAAGAACAACATTTGGATAGATTGTGAGCTAAACGTCAAACAACGTCATCTTGTAGTGTAGTTAGTTTTCCTTATTATATCTTCAGAAAATGTTCTTTGTGTTACAATGAGAAATTGATTCAGGGTTGCCTTTATAGAAGCAGACCCAATGCCTTAGTATCTAATGGGGTGTTTCCATGCTGGGTAGAAAACGGAAAGCGGGAAAATAAAGCTCCAGCGTCGTTTTTTTAGCTCTCTGGGGCTGGGAGTTAGAGGTTGTATGTCTTGTGTGTTGTTGTTTAGGTTTACTTTAGGCCTTGATCTTTTTTTGTTGCACTTGTTCGGTGTTTTTCCATATGTATCTCTCTTTTTAACTTTAACAAAATCTGAACTTTCATATATACGTTCCATTTCATGAAATTTCTTTAAACATTCCTTTGGCTTATAAGGGATCTTCTCGGCAGCCGTTGGCATCCCCATGCATTGTCCCGCATTTGGTACCCGCGCCCACATTCCATTCGTTGGATTGTGCACACTGCTTTATTATTGCTACTATTAATGCTTAAATTTCCCATCTCTATACTTAAATTTTTCTACTATTAGTGCTTAAATTTTCTACACCAAAATTTTTCTACTATTATACAAAGGACGGGAGTTGATTATTTATCACTTTTCATTGGTCTTCGAGTGTTGAGAAACTCATGCTAAAAAGATCAGAAAATCTTAGCAGGACCCTCTCAAATTTGAGTAGTGTGAGTACAAAAATTAAGGAAATCCAAATAATAAAGTGATGTTTTTTCTTGTCTTGGAAAGATTTTGGTGTCATTTTCAGTTGCGGGTGGATATAGCGGTAACGATTACGTTGTGTTTGATTATTAAAAGAACCCCGCCAATTTGCCTTCACTCTTTCTATCTCTCTTTCTCATCATTTTCATTTTTGTTTTTTTTTTTTTAATATTTTCTTTATTTCTTTGTTGCTCATCAAAGCTTTTCCAGTAATCAATCTCCCACTGACTTCCATAAAAATTGAGAAGTATAATGAGAGAGAGACACCCAGGGAGGTTGATACGATGATATATAATTTTGGGGTTTTAATTTGAGCTTGTGTGTGAGCTCATGTTTGCCATTTTGTAAGTAGTTATCCAACACTTCTATTGGGCTTTATCAGATTTCTGTCACATAGGGTTAGCTGTTATTCTAGCTGATGTTCTCTGGTTAACTGCTTATCCACATCTTTACTGGAATGGGTTGTAGAAAATGTGTTGGAATGTCATTGTTTCCGAGAGTAAAATCTGTTTACGTAAAATCACTACCCGTAGAAGAAAATGTTGTATGTTTCATTTTTATTGAATGTTCAACTTCTTACCTTTTCTTTTCGTTGTTGTTTACTTATAAGGTACCGACGTATTGAGTGCGACTGTTAACCGCAAAGAGAGTTTTGTTAGCTTTTCTACTATTCTATAATTTTTTCAGTGCAATTTTTATTCAGTTTGCTTTTTCTGTTTTGTTAGTGTTGTAAAATGTCTGGGAAAGGTTGGTCTATATATTCCTGTTATTTTTTTTCCTTTTTCAGGTTGCAGTTCAACTCCATGCTAACCGGTCAGTGTGAAGCTGTTGGACAAGTACTTAATTAAATGGGATGTCACAATCAGAAGACGAACAGCTTGTGGTGATCTCCCATGTTTGTCACTCTCTTATTTCAATCTAAATTTCAACATTTTTTCCTTAAGTTGTAGTTTAGACTCAATCTAATGGTTAGAAGCTTCTTTCTATTCATGTGTAGGGTAGTTGTTATACAAACTAAGAAAGCAAGGAAAGTAAGTGACGATATTCTATCGACTTATTCAATACCTACAGGTAGTTGTCTTCTGATCTCAAGACATGAAAAGATTTGAGTACCCAAGTTCTTATTTTTGTAGAATTTAGAGTCATTCAGGGCACTGTTTCATTGCTTTATAATGCATTTTTTTTGTCCCCAGTTCTTTTCTTGTTTGCATATTAGTTATGGAGTAATTCAGTATCTCTAACTTGGGTAATTCTGTTCGCATATCAGTTCCGGAGTGATTCAGTATCTCTATATGTGCCACTCTCTCCCAGGTACGATGATTTTGTTTTTCATGTCGCAGGTATTGATATGGGGCATCAATTTTACTGAAGGGATGAAATGGTTGTTGTGGGCCTTCACAGTCGGTGTTGGCAAATTCAAAAAAATGGTAATGCAGTTTCAAATTATGTTACTCACTTCGCATATTTGTGGTTTAGTGACAATAACCTTGTTTGAGTTCTAGCAATTTATCAAGTTTTGTTGTTTTCATAGGCTACAGTTAATATCAAATCCGCAACCATCTTTGCATTTCAGTTTGTCCATGTGATCAAGTTTTGTTGTTTTCATATGCTACAGGTAATATCAAATGCGTAACCATCTTTGCATTTCAGTTTGTCCATGTGATTTTGTAAGAGAAGGATTCCTTGGCAACAACCAAGAGTTCAGAAACTGGTAAGCTATCTTTACTAAATCCACAGCAGATGATGTAAAAGTTATGAACCAGCGGTCACATATCCTCTATGAACAACTTAAAGGTTATTTTCAAAGAATGGACATGAATGTGGTTAAGAAATATTTGCCTCCTAAAATAATATGCGTAATAGCAGTAAAACTTTCACAATTGCGAAGGATATTATACAAAAAAATTATTGATTAGCATGGCTTCGCAAATGACAAAATCTCTGGTGAAAAGTCCCGGAGCTTTTTTGCGGGATATCAAGCATTAGCTCAGGTACCAATTTTAATCAAGAGAAGTGATATCCTTAGATACGTTGCAGTTTTTTGTTATGCATTGAATTGCTAGTTGCTAGGGCTTCTTTTAATGTAAATTAAATGCATCATGGTAGTAGGTATGGATGGCTATTGGAGTGTAATGGTTATTTATGAATGATACTTGATAAAGCACTAGCTTCTTCTAATTGTAGCTCATGGTTTTTCTTTTGATGATATAGGTGTGACGTATATCACCACTGCCCAAGCTTCTGCAAATGAGTTTGTATTGATTCAAGGAAAATTTTCCTGCGCAAACTTCACTTTCTCCAAGCACATCTGAATTTCCATGTTTGACATGGATAGGGCATGGATATCAAATTCAGAAAAGATTTCTCAGAATGTAACAATAGAAGGTTAGGGTTTTCATAGTTTCAAATTTAGAAACTTGTTTATAATATTTGGGATTTTGATTAAGTTGTTTAATATTGTATGGGTTTATGGTTCATCAATCTAGCTACTATGTTGATGTATGAATCGTTCCTGATGGATTTTGATGATCATTAATTGTTCTTGATCGATTGTAATTCAGGAGCAGAAATCTGCCGGAATTTGTGCCGGCGGTAACTTTTTTTAACCTGAAAATTATTTTGCAACGGATATAAGTGTGGGAAAATTATCCGTTGCACATATATACAAAATGAGCAACGGATGTAACTGCTACCATATAAATAAAACTTTGACAGAAAATTACAATGGGACCCACGAAATTGTTATACTATAAAAATGACCGTTGCACAAATTATATTATACGAATAAGAAAAATACACCGTTGCACCATCAATTGTGCAACGTTTACAAACGTTGTACAAATAAATATGTGCAACGGATAAAATGCGTTGCACATCAATGCGCAACGCCGTTTTACCAACAGTTATTTCCGTTGTACAAATTATGTGCAACGTTTATAAACGTCAGAAAATGCTGTTTTGGTATAGTGGACATGTATACTATGTGACTCTAAACTAACTACAAGTTGGAGTTTTTTATTCACTATTTTACACAAAAGTCGAAAAATTTGAAAAATTTACAATGCAAATGCTTAACCACTCCCCCACACTTAAACTTTACATTGTCCTCAATGTAAATTGAATCGTCCAAAGTAAGTCAAGGTGGGAAATTCTAACATGATATGACAAGAAATCGGGAAAAAACAAAAAACAAGACAAGAAAAACTAAAAATAAGACAAGAAATAAATACAAGACAAGAAATACTCATCCTTTTGGGTTGCCTCCCAATTAGCGCTTGGTTTAAAGTCGTCAGTCCCACTATCTCTTTGCTTTCTATGACTCCTCCAGAGGGAGTACATCCACAAAGTTAACTCCTTCCACCACTTCGGAAGTGAAATTCTCATAATATGGTTTCAACCGGTGCCCATTAACTTTAAGTTCTTTCCCTGTAGCTATGTTACGAATTTCCACTGCACCATGAGAAAACGCATTAGTAACAATAAAAGGTCCGATCCATCGTGACCTTAATTTACCCGGAAATAATTGCAAGCGAGAATTAAACAAAAGCACTTTTTTCCCAATGCAAAATTGTTTTCTAGAAATCATGTTATCATGAAATGCTTTCGTCCTTTCTTTGTAAATCCGTGAGCTTTCAAATGCATCATTGCGAAGCTCCTATAGCTCTTGGAGTTGTAACTTCCTTTGCTTTCCAGCCCCATCCATCTCCATATTGTATTAATATCCCAAAACACCTTATGCTCAATTTCAACGGGTAAATGACAAGGTTTACCATACACAAGCCTAAAGGGAGACATCCCGGTAGGTGTCTTGTATGCGTTTCTATAAGCCCACTAAGCATCATTAAGTCGCATGCTCCAATCTTTCCTTGTTGGGTTCACCGTCTTTTCTAGAATGGATTTCACCTCTCGGTTAGAAACCTCGGCTTGTCCATTTGTTTGGGGATGATAAGGTGTTGAAATCTTGTGCGACACATTGTACTTCTTCAACAAGCTTTGTAAAATCCTGTTTTTGAAGTGAAAACCCCCATCGCTAATTATGGCTCTTGGAATTCCAAACCTTGCAAAAATATTAGCTTGCACAAAATCTGAAACCACTTTAGAATCATTAGTTGGGGTGGCCTTAGCTTCCACCCATTTCGAAACATAATCAACAGCAAGTAAGATATAAAAATTCCCATGGGAATTGACAAAAGGACCCATAAAATCAATACCCCATACATCAAAAACTTCAATAAATTGAATAAAAGTTTGTGGCATTTGATTTCGGGCACCTAGATTGCCTTTTCTTTAGCACCTATCACAAGTTGTACAAAATATATATGCATCCTTAAACAAGGTTGGCCAATAAAAACCGCTTTCAAGTACCTTGTGAGCGGTTCTCTTACTCCCAAAATGTCCTCCGCAAGCATAAGAGTGACAAAAAGACAAGATAGAACTAAATTCAGATTCGGGATCGCACCTTCGTATTACTTGGTCACTACCATGTTTCCACAAGTATGGATCATCCCATACGTATTGGTTCCCTAACTTCTTAAGTTTGTCCCTCTCAGCACGAGACAAGTTCTTTGGGATTTGTTTAGACACCAAGTAATTGACAATATCGGCATACCATGGTTCTCCAAAGGCAATTGAGAAAAGTTGCTCATCCGGGAAACTTTCACGCGATGGGATAGCTTATTTGTCCACAGCAAGACGGCTCAAGTGATCCGCAACGGTGTTCTCAATTCCTTTCTTGTCCTTGATTTCAATATCAAACTCTTGCAAGAGTAAAATCCATCGTATGAGCCTCGGTTTCGCTTCTTTCTTCATTAACAAGTACCTAAGTGTTGCATGATCAGAAAACACAACAACTTTTGTACCCATTAGATAAGAGCGAAACTTTTCCAAAGCAAAAACAATGGCTAACAACTCTTTTTAAGTGGTTGTGTTGTTTTGTTGGGCCTCATTTAACGTTCTAGAAGCATAATAAATAGCATTAGGAATCTTCCCCACACGTTGCCCAAGCACCGCACCAACCGCATAGTCACTTGCATCACACATGAGCTCAAAAGGCTTGCTCCAATCCGGTGGTTTAATGATAGGGGATGAAATCAAAAGTTCTTTCAAACGATTGAATGCCGACATACACTTTTCATCAAAGTTAAAAACCACATCTTTTTGCAATAAGTTGCAAAGTAGTGATGCTATCTTGGAAAAGTCCTTGATGAATCTACGATAAAAACCTGCATGACCAAGCAAAGAGCGTATCTCCCTCACCATAGTGGGAGGGGCTAAAGCACGAATAAGGTCTATCTTAGATTTATCGACTTCCAAGCATTTAAAAGATATTATATGGCCTAAAACTATGCCATGTGTTACCATGAAATGGAACTTCTCCCAATTTAGCACAAGATTTGTTTCAACACATCGTTCAAGGATTAGAGACAAGTTGTTCAAGCAAAGGTCAAATGAATCACCAAAGATACTAAAATCGTCCATGAACACTTCGCTTATGTTTTTAACATATTCCGAAAAGATACTTACCATACACCTTTGAAAGGTAGCTGGAGCATTGCACAAGCCAAAAGGCATCCTTCTATAAGCAAAAGTACCGAAAGGACAAGTGAAAGTAGTTTTCTCTTGGTCTTCCGGCGCTATCACAATCTGATTATAACCTGAATAGCCATCAAGGAAGCAATAATAAGAGTGTCCAGCTAAACGTTCAAGCATTTGATCAATAAATGGTAAAGGAAAGTGATCTTTTCTAGTAGTGGCATTCAATTTTCTATAATCAATACAAACCCTCCAACCGGTTTGCACACGAGTTGGGACAAGTTCATTCTTATCATTCTCCACCACCGTCACACCTGATTTCTTTGGTACTACTTGTACCGGGCTCACCCACTTGCTATCGGATTTGGGGTAGATAACACCCACTTCCAAAAGCTTGAGTATCTCATTTTTCACAACTTCCATCATGGGAGGGTTCAAACGACGTTGCGCTTCCCTTATAGGCTTTGCATCGTCCTCCAAACGTATTTTGTGCATACAAATGGCAGGGCTTATACCCTTGATATCGGCAATTGTCCATCCTATGGCCGTCTTGTACTTCCTTAGCACCCTTAAAAGTTTTTGCTCCTGTAAATCACTAAGTTCATTAGAAACAATCACAGGTAACTCTTCATTATCACCCAAGTACAAGTACTTTAGGTGGTCGGGAAGAGGTTTAAATCCTAACTTTGGAGATTTAACAATTGAAGGTACAAGCTTCTCATCACTGCATGGTAAAGAAATAAAAGAGATATTATGAGTTTCCGGACATCCTTGTAGTGAATTAAGATCACCAAGGGCTTCCTTGACTTCATTACCACACTCTACACCATTATCCATGGATGTAGTTAACACGGTTTCCAAAGCGTCATCACCATTTAATTCAAACATTTTTTGTGGCAATGTATCCATAACATCAATGGAGAAACAAGAGTGGACATCACTAGGATATCTCATCGTCTCGAAAATATTAAAACGTATTGTTTCTCCATCAAACTCCATAGTCAACATTCCCTTGTCCACATCAATAATGGTTTTCGTCGTTTTCATGAAAGGACACCCAAGTAGCAATGGAAGAGACGAGTCCGGTGAACCTTCATTCATCTCTAACACACAAAAGTCAACTGGAAATACAAGTTGATTAACCTGCACAAGAACATCCTCAACAATACCCATTGGGTAGACATTAGAGCGATCGGCTAATTGCAATACAATTTCAGCCTTTTTAAGAGGACCAAGATCAAGTGAATTATGCATTGACGCAGGCATAACATTAACGGATGCACCTAAATCCAACATAGCTTTGTTAAATGTTGTGTTACCGATTGTGTGGGAATGTCAAAACTACTGGGATCCTTGCACTTAAGTGGGAGTTTGTGTTGTAAGATTTCCGAAGCATTCTCCCCACACTAAGCACTTCATTACCTTGAGCCTTTGCTTATTGGTACACAAGTCCTTCAACACCTTTGCATACTTTGGAACTTGCTTAATAGCATCAATGAGTGGTATGTTCATATGGATCTTCTTTAGAACGTCTAAAATCTCCTTTTCTAGTTCCGCCTTCTTAGAACTTGCAAATCTGCGAGGAAAAGGTAAAGGAGGAACATAAGTAGAAACCGGAGTTTTAGAGTTAGGAATAGGTACCTCAGAAGTTAGGGGAGAATCTTCATTCTTCTCCTCCAAAATAGGTTCCTTTGGTGTTTCCACCTTGCTCCAATCAATAACCTCGGGTTGCACAAGTTGTGTACCACTTCTCAACGTAATAGCATTGACACCCTCTTTTGGGTTAATAGGTTGAGAAGGGAGTTTCCCACTATTTTGTGCCTTCAATTGGTTCAACTCAATAGCCATGGAGCCCATTTGTCTCTGCAACTCCTTGATAGCACTCTTAGTTTCCTGCTGACTATCTTTGAACATGGTGGAAATGCCTTGCATCATTGTTTGAAGCTTTGAATCGATATCAGAACCTTGATTTTGCATTGATTGTTGTGCTTGTGGTTGCTGAAATTGTTATCTCGGCTGGAATTGTTGTTGTTGAGGTTGAATCCACTCGGAAAGTTGAAGGTAGGTTGTTGAACTGCTCCTTGCTTTTTGGCATAGCTAAAATTGGGGTGATCTCTCCATCCTGGATTGTAAGTGTTGGAGTAGGGATCATACCGTCTTTGTTGATTTGGAAAGACCGCATTAGCTTGATCATCCTCATAAGCTTGAGAAGAACTTGGTATCACCGCGGCTGCAACTTGTTGCATCATTGCGGACATGTTACCCATTTGTTGACGAAGTTCCTCAACCTCGCTCACTTCATTCACTCTTCTTAGAATCACATCCGAACCACGACTCAAGAATTGTTGTAAGTTCGCTGCCATGTTTTCAATCAACTTTCTAGCTTGTGCCACCGTCTTGTTCACTAGTGCACCACCACCCGCAGCGTCAAGAAGATTCCTATCACTTGATTGGAGTCCTTCATAGAAGTATTGGATGATCATAGCGTCACTGAATTGGTGGTGAGGGCAGCTTGCCACTAATCTCTTGTATCGTTCCCAACATTCATATAAGGATTCTCCCACATTTTGCTTCATCCCACAAATCTCCTTGCAAATTTGAGTAGCCTTGGATGCAGGAAAATATCTCTCTAAAAAGAGTTTCTTCAGCCCATTCCATGTCGTGACACTTCGGGAAGGTAAATAGTACAACCAATCCTTAGCACTATCCATCAAAAAGAAACAGAAAACTTTCAACATTGCACCATCCGCCTCAACATCCGCTGGAAGCATGGCCATGAAAATGTGTGGAAGTCCATAAGATGCTTGTTTGGGTCTTCATTCACCATGCCATGGAACTTTGGTAACTCTCTAAGCAACCCCGGCTTGATCTCAAAAGTAGAGTCTGTTTGAATACACCCATGTTGTGTACCAAGCTTATGAGAAGCTAACTCCTTGAGTGAACGATTTGCATCACCCATTGCTTCTTCTTCTTCAACTTGTGGTTCGTCTATGAATGAAACCTCTTGTTCTCTTTCTATTTGTAACTCTCCTTTCACTTCTAACTCTTGATTTTCTGTTGTGTCTTGACTTGGTTGGAGTATTGTGCCTCTTCGAGTAGCTATCCCGCACCTTTGGTAATTCCAACCTTTAGAAGCCAGGGATTAGGTACCTAAAAACAATTCTCGCAAACAAGTGAGAAACAAGACAAGAAATAAAAAGCAAAGATAAAAGCAGAAATTATAAAAAGAAACTAAAAACTTAATAACAAGCCGTATGCCTCCCCGGCAGCGGCGCCAAAATTTGATCGGTTGTCAGCCATGCAAATATAATTTCACTTTCTTACTCACTAAATATAAATGAAGTTCAAGGTAAGGAAGAGTTCGTTTCCACAGAGAGGCAATTGTTGTTATGCGATTTTCAGTTTCTAAGGTAACCAAGGGGGGATATTTGTTGTTTTAGCGAAATACTAAAGTAAAAATAAAATAAAGCAAAGCAAATAATTGGAATAATCAATCGAGAGAAGATATTGGTCACGGGATAGTATCATTCAGAAACATGTATTTTCATCAATGATTAGAATTGATAATTTAATCACTCATTCACTAAAAGTCCTAGGATATCTTGATCACAAGAATATACCGCTAATTCCCTGATTTCATCACAACCACATTAAAAGATGTATATGTGAATTCTTCCTAGAAAGCAACCTAAAGTGTAAAAGCACAATTAGATTTAACTCCCTAAAAGCAATAAGTTCTATGGAAGAAGACTAATCAAGGCAATCAAACGTGTAAAAGCACTAATTCAATTTAACCAAGGTTATGATTCATATGTGATTATAAAGATGTATCACTACAAGCAATAACCACACTATGTTACTTAGAATCAGGGATAAACAACTATTTCATATTGAAAACCCTTATCTAGCAATAGAGGTTAATGTAAATCGGATTGATTCCGGACTCAACCAATCAAACAATCAAATCATATAACAATATTAATAATGAATCATAAACAATAAAGTATTGAGACAAAACTAATTCATTGAATCATATAACATGTTGTGAAATCCACTTTATCCCATAACCAATAATAATTGTTTAGCTACTCATAGCTATGGAGTTCATCATAAAAATAAAAATTGAAAAGAAGAAGATGAACAAAAGCAAACCCTAGAAGCGTAAACAAAAGCGTCTATCTCCAAAGTTCCAAAATAATACGTAATCTCCCAAGTTGTAGAAGACTTTTCCTTTTTATAGCTTTTCCTCTCTTCCAAAACTAGGTCAAGCCCCAAGGGTCCAATAGATAGAAGTCCACCAAGCCCATGTGTGAAGAAAACCCATGTGAAAATATGTCCCAAAAAATAGTCGCCGGAAAACTGGTATTGTGGCCGGAAATTGGCCGGAAAATATATCTCAGGTGACCGGCAAAGTCCACCCGGTCACCGGTCAACGATTCAAATCGGCCAGGTCAACTCAGTCAAGTCACTGAGTCAAACCGGGTTATATGAGTCAGGTGGTCTAGTCAGACCTGAATCGAGTCTAACAAAAATAGAAAGATGGCCAGAATGAGTTGAGTTGGCCCTAGCCTTCTAGGCCATTGCACAGGCCTGAGCTGTTGCACAGTGATTGTGCTTCACCACCTCAGTCACAGCCATGATGGCCCTGCATTGCCACTCCCAACACTTGCAACTCTGAGTTAAATTGCTCCATCACCATCTCTGTAGCTCCAGCAATCCTGCAATTTTGATTCACAAGTGCCTGACCTCAATCAACACCATTTTCGAAATCTCCACTTTGCTCTTTCACTAGCACCAGACTCATCCAATTCATATCATAACCTATACCTAGGCATACATCTAAACAGCAGCAGCAACTATGAATCACATTCATTCTACCTGTTGTAGCTCTGCATTGCATTTCAGTAGCTTTACCTTCAACTACTCAACTAAGGCTACCACCAATAGCAGTAACCATGTAGCATTATCTGTAACAACCGCAAACCCATTTGATTCCCCTTTAGCTCAAGCCTCTAAACTAACAAACACAGATTTAAGCATCATTTCTTAGCATGCTCGACATAACAAAATCCATTTATTACCACCAGTGCCATATCCACTTGCGAACCCCGGTTCTTGGTTGCTTCAAAATCCATCCACTTTGCTCAAATCCCAGCTGTGACCTCTAACTTCAACTGCAAACATTTCAGGCCCTCAACTCCATTGCCATTACACCAGAAACAACAACAAAGACAAGGCTGCGTGATAGAGCTCATCTAACTTCATTTCATCCACGGCTTCAATCTAGTTACACATCCACGAACCACCCGAGTTACCGGCCAATCGCTTCATGAGACCACCTCTTGCACTCGCAACTCTGCATACAACAATTCCGATCCCAATGCTCAGCTGCATCTCTGCATCCCTGGCCAACATCATTCATTCCCATTTCCATCCATCTTTGCACTTTCTCCGTTCGCAGAATCATCGAGCCATGGCAACAACTCCAGTTCTTCTCGGCTTACAAACTGGAGTTTGAATGCCAGCTCCAGCTCTGCAACACAACAGATTCATAACCACCAACACCACACTGCTACTGCCAGCTGCACATAGCCATGAAAATCATCATGTCACAGCGGTAAAAACACCTCCAACTCCCTTGCAGTTCAATCCTAGCATACATCTAATGTTGTTCCAGTTCAAGCCACAAACTGCAACCGGTACGATCTTCTATGATTTGTTGATTCACACTTTCCTTCTTGAATTTTAGCATCATCTCTTCTAATCCCTAATTCCTATTTCACCATTACCATCTTCTCTGATTTGTTGATTCGAGACAAACCCACACTTTCTTCTCTGTCTGTTCTCGGCATCGACACTAACCTAACTCCATTAATTAACCAGCAAAAGCATTAGAGCATTAATTTTTCCTATTTTCTCTTGGATTCGAATTCAGAGCAGCCTCCATAGCTTCTCTCGGTTTCAGATAAAGGGTGAGGAATAAGAGCTAATGATAAGAAATAATTTGTGCTCTCTGATTTTTAGGTTAAGTGTAAGAACCAATATTGCTATTGCCACCCCATTTTAGTGGTTAAGGGGTAACCATCTCACATATGGCCTGTCAGTTATATGAAACTGACAGTTCATTTTCCACCTCTTCTTTTCGCAACCTAGTCTGCTCCAAATGGACGTTTTCTCCTTCTTTTGCTCCCAAGGACTCCATTGCACCTAATAACTCAAAACTAGACATAAGAGATGCAATTCCCAAGGAAAATAACAAACAAAGCACAAATACTAGATATAAAATTAGGTGTTTTACAACACCTATCAGCAATGGATCACTTGGAGAATAGTTGCATGGCTTTAACCCAATTTCTTATCTCGCAAAAGGAAGGTAGTCATAAAATTTGATTGCCTCAACCATTTTTTCTTTGTTGAGTCTTTTTATGGTATCTTCCTCGCGAATCCTTCGTCTGAATAACTTTCTGTATTTTTTTGTTTTTGCAGAATCTGAGAAAAATCTTCATTCCTCCATTTCTGTTCTGGAGTTTAAACTTGCCAAAATTCGCAAATAAAATGCATTGGTTGCCTCTACCCTTGCTTGTTCTCGTGATCGGGCAGAAAGAAGATTTGATTACCTCGCTTATTCCAAAGATATACAAAGTAGGAATCACCAGAAAGCACTCCTTCGCCAAGTTCATCTCAGGGCTGAAGTGCTTGTGAATGATAACTTATTGTCCAAATCTCTTCCTCCTATATCTGTCGAACCTTTGGAAGTAGATGACGATGAAGTTCCTTGTTCTCATGATAGTGATTATCATTATGAAAGTGACGAAGATTTCGCAAATGAAGAAGAAGTTCCTCCTAATGATGCAACTGTTGATAACAACCCAAATGAAGAAGAAACTAGAGTAAACCAGAATGAAGAGAAGACTGGCGAAAATGAAAAAGCTGGCGAAGAACGTCCAATATCTCCTTACGTGAAAAAAAATTGATGAAAATATTCCATCTTCTCCTGGCAAAATTAATCTTGAAGCTTGAAGTTCTTATGTAATTTTTCTTCTTTTGGTTACTTCATCAGTATAACTTCTTGCAAATGGTGTATTTTAATCAACCTTGAAGTATATTTACTCTTTTATTATTGCGCTTACAGGCGAGAAAGATAATGCTTGTTATTTAATAATTCCCATACTTCCTCTCATTATTTTTCTTGCGATGAATGATCTGCATAAGTAATATTTAATTCTTATAAATTTTTTGTTTCATCATGTGCTCTTTGTAGGATCAGAATATCGCAACACCAACACCTCTGCGAAATCCATAAATATTACATAGCGAAGGCGTCGCAGACGAGTAAAATAAGTGACGCAATGGATGGCGACATCCAGAACACGAGAAAGGTGTGAAGACCTAGCGAGATCTAGGAGTATCGCGAGATTATACATTTGTACACTTGCGACACTTCGCAAGTCATTCCCGAAAATAAAGGACAGCTTAGTTGTCATCCATTATGTAATACCCTATATAAAGAGCCGAATAGGCCTATTGAGAGGGAGATCTTTTTCGAGTGTTGAGCAAGTCATTAAGAGAGAGAAAGTTCATAGTGAATGTATTTTCTTTAGCTCTTTTCCATTTTATCTTGTAAACATTCAAGAAGATTAATCAATAAAAATTATAATTGTTCATCTTCAAATGGCTTGATTGTGTGGATTCTTGTGAGGGGTGTAGTGTAGGATTTCCTGCAACTACAGTCTTATTTTTCCTTCCTAGTTAAAGGTCTTATTTCGCCACCTCTTGTCATTGCGACAAAATCGCAGGTTGTCTTTACACTTACATGTAATGACCCATTGATCTTGTCTTATCTCTAGTATTATTTCCTCTGCAGGATATTTTTCATGCGACAATATGACAGGCCTAAATATTCTTGCGAACATAAAGCCCCATGACATTGTCTTCTTGCGACGATATCGCAGGACGTCTTTACACTTTCATGTATTGACCCATTGATCTCGCCTTATCTTTCTCTTTTGTATTATTTCCTCTTCAGGATTGTTGCACAAATATGACTGATACATGTGTATCTTCCTCTCTTGGGAACTAGTGATCCTCAAGAAGGATTGAGGATAGAATTATATTTTAAAGAAGGAATACTGATTTTTAGGCAAGTATTCTTAGATAAGGAATATACCTATACAAGGTAATATTCTTAGATAAGGAAATATACCTAGAAAGGGAATATTTCCTAGACAAGGTAATATTTCTAGATAAGGAAATATATACTTAGAAAAGGAATTATTCATAGATAAGGAATATTCCTAGAACAAGGTAATATTCATAGATAAGGAATATTCCTAGAACAAGGTAATATTCTTGGAAAAGGAAATATACCTAGAAAAGGAATTACTCCTTGATAAGGAAATAGATTCCTAGAAGGTTTTTGGGAAAACGTTAAACCTATAAATAGAGATGTTTAGCTCATAGATAAGACATCTAGTGTGTGGTTTGAGATATAGACACACCTAGATCTAGAGTGTGGTTTGTGATACAGACACACCTAGAGAGGGAGGTTTGTGTGATACACGGACCTAGAAAAAAGTTTGTGAGGCAATTAGTTATTGTAAAAGCAAGCTTAGTAAAACAGTTTAAGGTTCATCCACTGTTTAGAGAGATTGTGAGCGTAACAAAGAGATAATTGTAATAGTTTTCTTGTTCATAATCTAGAGAATATATTTTCTTGAATTACTACTTGTGTTCCGTTTTCTAAGGTTCTCGTCTATTATTATTCTGAATTACGCCTCTATAATAATAGTCACCAAGGTACAGAGATCAATACGTATCAAGTTGGTATCAGAGCAAGGTTCGTTCTTTTAGGGAAGATTCTTATGGTTTATGGTTTTCACTAGGTCTCTCTACGTAAAACTTGGAGAGGTGCTCGAGAAGCTAGAAGACGTTTAGGAGAACAGGGGAATCAAAGATGGGAAAGTCAGTTGATGATCCTAAGCATAGAGAACCACAAACTATGGAAGAAAAGGTGGCTAAGCTACAAAAAGACACGCAGTCGGTTCAAGTTACCCTTAAGGAATAGAATAAAGGTATTCATTCTCATATACCCAAGCGGAAGGCGAAGAAAAAGACTACGTCTCCATCTGGTGTTTTTGAAGAAGAAGAAGAAGAAGAAGAAGAACCGCTCAAAGAAGATTGCATCATGGAACGAAGAGTGACTAAGACAAGACGAAGATATATGAAAGCTTTTCAAATTAGACATCAAGGTCCAATTTCCAGCAAAGAGAGATGGTTCAGCAGGGTGAAAGGAACCCTCGAGTTCCCTAACTTCCAAATCTAACTTTCACAGGAGTTCAAGTTCTTGAGTGGGGGCCCATGATACATGTGTATCTTCCTCTCTTCGGGAACTAGTGATCCTCAAGAAGGATTGAGGATAGAATTATATTTTAAAGAAGGAATACTGATTTTTAGGTAGTATTCTTAGATAAGGAATATACCTATACAAGGTAATATTCTTAGATAAGGAAATATACCTAGAAAGGGAATATTTCCTAGACAAGGTATAATATTTCTATATAAGGAAATATAGACTTAGAAAATAAATTAGTCATAGATAAGGAATATTCCTAGAACAAGGTAATATTCATGGAAAAGGAAATATACCTAGAAAAGGAATTACTCCTTGATAAGGAAATAGATTCCTAGAAGGTTTTTGGGAAAACGTTAAACCTATAAATAGAGATGTTTAGCTCATAGCTAAGACATCTAGTGTGTGGTTTGAGATACAGACACGCCTAGATCTAGAGTGTGGTTTGTGATACAGACACACCTAGAGAGGGAGGTTTGTGTGATACACGAACCTAGAAAAAAGTTTGTGAGGCAATTAGTTATTGTAAAAGCAAGCTTAGTAAAACAGATTAAGGTTAATTCACTGTTTAGAGATATTGTGAGCGTAACAAAGAGAGAATTGTAATAGTTTTCTTGTTCATAATCTAGAGAAGATATTTTCTTCGAATTACTACTTGTGTTCCGTTTTTTAAGTTTCTCGTCTATTATTATTCCGAATTCGCCTCTATAATAATAGTCACCAAGGTATAGAGATCAATACGTATCAATGACAAGCCTAAATCTTCTTGCGAAAATAAATCCTCGTGACATTTGCGTCTTAAGACACTTATCAGCTCCTAATGGAGGGGCCGCCCTTATCTCCCTCGGTTGCCCATTCAAGGAAGCATACCTGTACTATACAAGGTTGGCTCCTCCCATCCGGTCTTAACAACAACCAGTTGTTTTCGCAGCCTCTTATCCATTTTGCCTATAGGGCTTATGGTTACGAGACTGCACCCTAAGTGGGGTTTTCTTAGGGCCGAGTGCAGCATACGTCAATACTTGCCAAAAATGGACGAGACACTTCAAATGCCCCAGGCACTCTTGGCTCAACCGTGTACCTCGGCGCCTTGATCAGATTCCGCACTCTGATGAGTGCAAATATATATTACATATTTATACATCTTGTTATTGGCATTTAACTCATCTTTTGTGCTCAGAAATCAGATATTATCCCAGATTCTGTGTTTTCTTTGTTTTCAAGAATAAATATTTGTATTAATTAATTTTGTGTTTTTAGATAATAAATAAAGCTCGGAGAAATTGAGGAGCCAAAAGAGCGAAGAAGTGGAGTCGAGCGTCTATGGAAGCAGAAAGCCAAAGCCGCGCGCGCTTGATTTTGCAACCCAACAAGTAGCAACCCATCTATAAGATATGGGCTTGAGCTATCCAAGACCCGGCCCGTGACCCAGATCCGAGACCGTCCATTCCAAGCCGTTGAGATCTCCATCTTATGCATCCAACGGTCGCTCCGTCCTTCCCATCAACACTCGATGCTCCCGCTCAACACCGTGACTTGATTCTCCCGGCCGTTCCAGATCTCGAGATCGGGCCACGCATCGGATTCACCGAGATCCAATGCTCGCTCTGGCCTCCTCATCGATCTTTGCTACACCCGCTTCACAACAAAACACCCTATACCTATACCCATTCGACCTAACCCATTTCTTTCTTTCTTCTCCTCTTTCTTCTTCTCTTTCTTCTCCATACCATTTGCAGAGCTCTCCCATACCTCCTTCACCCGACCAAACCCAGTTGCAGAGCCACCTCCGCCACCATCTCTCCCTCCCTGACACCAACAGTACCACCACAGCCATCTTCGCCCCTAGTTCTAGTTATCTCTCATCTAGCCTCTCTCTTAACCCTAGAGGCTATGTTAAAGATAATTGGAGCTAGGGTTTGCTCTTACATCAAATCAATTGAGGGAAACCATCAGCTCGAGACGGGTGTGAGAGGAGAGTGCGATTCGGGGAGTATGGGCGATTGGGTATGCGTTACTTTTCAATTTAAAATGAATTAGGGTTTGGTATTTTGCATGTATAAATAGAAGGGGTCTTGTGTTGTAAGAACTTATGCTGGACTAGTGAGCACCAATTTTAGTTGTTTTATGTTTTAATCATGTTCTAAAATAGTTTGCTAGGATTTCAATGAAACCCTAATTCTCTGTCATGTTGTTCTACTTTGTGTGGGCATTCTTGAATGCTTAAACTATAAAGATAATCTCAATTCTAGCTTTCCAATGCTTTACTCTCACAATGAATGCCATGTATGCATTGTAGTTAGGCTAAAACTGTATTGGTTATGCTTCAGCTCAACCCTTAGAGATATTTGCTAATTCTCTTGACTAGTTGTGCTTAATTAGACAATTAGTGCTCTAGGTTAGTACCTTAGCTGATAATTGAGTTATCATTAGGTGAAACTCCTTAGATAGGTGATAATCTTGACACATTATCCTTGTCTGCCACAGGAACAAGAAAGCTCCATTTAGTTGAACACATAGCATGATTTAGTGGTGGATTTGACAATCCTAGTGCCCCTTTACTCTCACTGTTTGTATTTCATCTTTACTTCATTGTTATAACACTCAACTTTAGTCGTATCGACAAACAACAAATATATCTGTCACTTCTAGAAATCAGTAAGTAAAGCCTTAGATCAACATACAGCACCACAAGTCTCTGTGGGATCGACCTGTACTTGCCACGCCTCCAATAGGCGTTGTGCACTTGCATTTATAACATGTAGGCATTAAAATAAACCACTTCCCAAGCCTACCACACTCCTTAGAAGAGACCCTCGGTCGTCCAACCTAAGTCATAAGCTTAGGTTGAAAATCCAAGGTACCTCTCCTGGATGGGCTTTATTGACCCCAAATCTCCATGACTCAGGTTCCAGGGGCGGTGTAACCTTTTTGAGCCATGCAAAGGTACCCCCTTCTATGACGCACTTTAGGTCTTACATTTTGCCTCTTGCGAAATTTTGATTTCGCGAACTAGGGTGTACGCCATAGTAGGTTAGCCCCTTTCTAGTATGTCATTAATCTTTGATTATCTCTTGTCATTATCTCTGCGAAATTTTCGCATCTTTTTTTTTATGTATAATCTCGCAATTATTTTTCATAAGATCTTCACATAGATTCATTTTGTTTCAATCATACATCATTTCACAGTTTACTCTTTCCCAAAACCTCTTATGGGTATTATCTCTTTAAGTATAATCTGTTCCACGGTCTATCAAGTCTACGACCCACATCTTTATCCTCAGGATCCATCAATCTGTATGTCCATGTTCCAACTATATCCTTAATGATGTAAGGTCCATCCAATTTTCTTGCTAGTTTTCCACCATTTTCTCGCTGATATATTGGTGTCTCGTAGCACTAAGTCACCTGGTTGGAACTCGCGTGTTTTAACACGTTTATTATATTCTCTGGCTAATCTTCGCTGGTAGTTTTCAATATGCTGCAAAGCCCTTTCTCTTTTTTCTTCTAATTCATCTAGCTTGGTTAAAATCATACACGCACTAAGATTTTTATCCCAAGCTTCTCTCTTTGTTGTGGGAATAATAACTTCTGTTGGTAGCACAGCCTCAGCTCCATATGTTAAACAGAAAGGTGACATTCCAGTAGCTTCTCGCCTGGTTATGTGTAAGCCCATACTGCATTATGCACCTGTTCGCACCATGCTCTATTATGCCCTTCTAATTTCTTCTTCAATATATCTGCGATTGTCTTATTTGTTGCTTCTGCCTGTCCATTGACATGCGGATATAAAGGAGTTGATTTCCCACATTTTATCTTATATGCATTAAGTAATAGTTACGTATTTCGCCCTTATTTGTTTCCCATTATCAGATAACAATTGTGCGGGAATTCCAAATCTGCATATGATATTCTCAAATATGAATGTAAAAATGTCTTTGTCGCGAATGTGTTGTACTGCCTTTACTTCTGCCCATTTTGTGAATTAGTCTATAGCGACAGTCAAATATCTTATTTGGCCAGATCCCGGTAAAAAAGGTCCCACAATGTCTAAACCTCATTTTCCGAAAGGCCATACACCTGTTGAGGATGTTAATGGTGCTCCAGGTGCATGTATTTTATTTCCGTGCCTTTGACAATCTTCGCAACGCCTTGATACTTCTTTCGCATCTTCATGCATATATGGCCAGTAATAACCTTGCATTTTTGCTCTGTACGCCAAAGATCTTCCGCCGCTGTGATTGCCAGCATCCCCATAATGTAATGCTTTTAACACTTCTTCTCCCTCTTTTTCGTGTCAAACATCTGAGAGATGGTCCGTTAAAGGATCTCCGATACAATACCCCGTCTCTTAGTTCATAATTTGTCGCACGGCTCTTTAATTTGTGTGCCTCCAATCTATTCCTTGGTGTTTCTCCTTTCATCAGATATGCATGAAGTTCTGCTCTCCAATCTTCGATATTGGGTATTTGTTCTCCATTTTCTATTATCATTACATCTACCTCTTCTTATTCTTCTTTATTGATTGATGGCGATAGAAGTGTCTGTATCTTTATGCATCTCGCAGATTGGGTGCTGTCATCATACTTGAGATAAAAGCAAAAGCATCTCATGAGTCTGTTATCTTTTCTTGATATATGTCTCCATTTTATTTTTGGGATTTTCGTGACAATTCTTCAACAAGTTTCTGTAATTCTTCATGGATGGTTCATTTGTAGTGTATTCTCCTTTTATTTGACGAATGACTAGCTGCGAATCACTTGTAATCCTTACATTTTCTAACTTCATTTCTATTGCGAACTTCAGGGCATGTATCACAGCTTCATATTCTGTTTCATTATTTGTGGATGTAAACTCCAATCTGAAGGAAAAAGCTATTTTGGTGCCTTCTGGCGAAATCAAAACAATTCCAACTCCGTTGCCTTCCCTATTTGATGATCCATCCACCAATATTTCCCATCTATCTGGCTCTGTTAATAGATCTCTTGGATTTCCATGGTCTTCTTCTACATCCATCATTTCTTCACAGCTTCATCATCTTCTAGAGGAAATTCTGCTAAGAAATCTACGACAACTTGTGATTTGGGTGAAGATAAAATTTCATATTTGATTTTGAAATATCCTACTTGTGCATTCCATCTCTCAACTCTGCCTGATCTTTTTGAATTCTTCATTACTGACTCAATTGGTACCTTTGTCAACACCCTTATTTTATGTGCTTGAAAATATATGCGAAGTTTAAATGTTGCATAAACTAATGCCAAAATTAATTTTTCAATTTTTGAATAATTTTTCTCTGCGGCATTAAAGGTTTTGCTGATGTAATAGATTGGTTTCTCAACACCCGCATCTACTCGTAATAACACAACACTTAATGCGTATAAGTTTCGCAAGATAGATTAACAATTCTTCTCCTGGTTTACGCTTTTTGCGAAATAGTTATATTATTCGATGTTCTTTTATTCATTGAAAAGCTTTCTCGCATTCATCTTGTCCATCTAAACTTCGTCCCCTTTTTGAGTATGTTGAAAAAAATGTTTACATTTGTCTGATGATCGCGAAATGAACCTTCATAACGAAGCCATTTAACTTTTGTACAAATTTTACCGTCGCAGGTGTTGGCATGTCACGAACTGCTTGCACTTTCTCTGGATCAACTTGTGTTCCTTATTTTGATACAATGTAACCTAAAAATTTTCCCGACGCAACCCCAAAGATACACTTTTCTGGATTCACTTTGATGTTAAAATGCCTTAATTGTTCAAAAATTTCCCCCAGATCTTGAACATGATCTTCTGCTTCTTTACTTTTTATTAACATATCATCCACATACACCTCTAACGTTTTGTGTATCCATTTCGCAAACACCTTCTCTACCATCCTTTGGTATGTTGCTCCAGCATTTCGCAAACCAAATGACATTTTTGTATAACAATATAACCCTCTTGGAGCGAAAAAAGCAGTATGCTCTTGATCTTCTTCAGCGAGAGGGATTTGATTGTAGCCTTTATATCCGTCTAGAGAAGATATTCTATCATTTCCTGCCTTTGATTTGACCATTTGTGGAATATCCAGTAACGGAAAACTATCTTTCTGGACAAGCTTTATTTAGATCAAGTAAAGTCTATACAAATTCTTATCCCCTTTTTCTTCTTTGGAACCACAACCATGTTTGCTATCCACTCGGATATTTTGCTTGTCTTATAATTCCTGCATCAAGCATCTTCTGCAATTTTTCTTCTATTTGGGGATGATACGTTGTTGCGATTTTTCTGATTCTTTGTTTGAATGGCCTCGCATTTTTGTCAATCTCCAACCTATGACACGCCACAGACGGATCTATTCCAGGCATCTCATCCATGTTCCACGCGAAAATATCTTTATAATCTCGCAGTAGACCAATAGTTCTTTCTTCTTCATCTTCCTCCATCTTAGTCCCAATTTTTAGTATTTTGGGTTCTTCTTCGGTTCCAACATTCACTTCCTTTGTTGGTTCCGCCGGGCAAAGGTAACTGGTCTTAGGTTCTCCCATAGGTGTTGGTTCTTTTATCTCCTTCGTAAGCTCATTCTCTTCTCCCAAAATTTCGCTGGGTATTCCTTTTCCTTCCTCTGCTCTTATCATATAAGTTCTAAATTCTTCTTCTTTCTTTGCCTCCTTCGCCATTTTTCTGCGATGTTTTCGCTTCTTTGCACGTCCTTCATACTGCTTCACTTCAATTTGATAACATAATTTCGCTTTATCAACATCCCCTCTAATTTCACCAATCCCACTCGGCATAGGAAATTTAATGCATTGATGTAATGTTGACTCTACGGCTTTGATTGCGTGTATCCATGACCTTTCCAACAACATGTTGTATGGTGATTCCATATCCACCACACATAGTGTCACTCGTGTTTCAATCTCTCCTAGCAGAATTCGCATCTCTATTTCCCTTTTGGTTTCGTTGTAGATTTGCCAAAACCATGAATATGATATGTTGAAAGAGACATCTCTTCATCTTTGTACCCTATTCCTTTGTACGCATGGTAAAACATTATATCCACCGAACTCCATGTATCCACCAAAGTTCACATTTATTGCCCATTCTTCCATAATTTTTTTGATTTCCCCTTTTCTTTCCGTGTGGTTCTGTGGTTACCAAAGGAGATGTGTGGCTCACATTTTCTCTTGGTATTTCATTTCCGTGAATGTAATTTTCTGCTTTTCCCAATCTTTCAAGGGTGATACCTTCTCCACCATTCTGATTTTCTTTCCTTCAAAATCTCGTTTATGTATTCTCCCTTTGATGTTCTCATGGAATTCATTAATCATTGTTTTTGTAATCAAACTACACTCTAGCCTTATGTTGCATTTCTTGATTTTAATTCTCTATTCCTTAACTGATTTATCGATCTGTTTCATCATTTTCTTAATTTGAACAATCTTAATAACGATCTTTAACCTTATATGCAGGAAATCCTACAATACATCCCTCACAAGAATTCATAATAATTAACCCATCTTTAAGATCAACAATCAAACTTTTTATTAATTGAGTTAAAGAATTTTACAAAGAGGAAATGAAATCAAGAATACAACTATTGTTCTAGACTTTCTCTCTCCTCAAAACTTTCTCTCCACTCTAAAAAGATCTCCTCCTCTGTCAAGCCTGTTCGGCTCTTTATATAGGATATTACGTAGTGGGTGACAGCTAAGCTGTCATTTATTTTCGGATCTGGATTGCGATATTCTCGCAAGTATACAAATGTTAAACTTCGCAACACTCCTAAATTTCGCTAGGTCTCCATATCTTTCTCGTGTTTAGGCTGTCGTCATCTGTTGCGTCATTTCTGTAATCATTCTGCGACATCTTCGTAGTGTGTTGTTCAAAGGTTTCGCAAAGGTATTGATGTTGCGATATTCTGATCCTACAGGTTCTATCAGACTAATTTAAAGAGGTACTACACCAATTATTTAGCCTAGCTTAAAAATACTGACAATACGATATAAAGATTTATGTTTATTTTGATCCAAAAAATGTGGAACACCTAAGTAGGTATCAGAGTCACTAACAATTTTCATATTGTTAGAGCACTGCTCGGTCGAACTTGCAAGTGCTGATATCTCAAGCTTGTTTTTCAATGTTAGTGATCAAAACTACAAGTCTTGATTTCTAGTCTAGTTATAGTGATGTCTCAGACTAGGATATTTTTGTGTAGTTGAGCTTTAGACTTCACGGGGTTCATCATTTGAAGATGAAGAACCACTAAGAAGAGCTTGTGGCAATTCATCAAAAAAAGGTATGTGGAGACTGAAACTCATCTATCATTTGGAAAGTCTATTTTATCTTTTATATTGCGACAAAAGTCGTGGTACGATAGTTTTCGTTTATACACATGTATGAGGTAAATGACCAGCAAGTTTGATATCTACGCGTCAATTTTGTCAACATTAAGAGCAATTCTTATGGTGGAATCCATCCATCTTCCATTTTCCACGCCACCTCGGCACTTGGAACTGTGGATGGAAGAACAAGTGTAATGGTGGAATAGTAGAAACGCTATTCTTAATGGAGCTAAGCTCCATTCTTAATAGTGCTAAAAAAACGTTATTATTAATGGAGCTAAGCGCCATTCTTATTAGCGTTTTTTTTTCTCAGCCGTTAGATTCTCAACAACCCAGCTTAGCTCCATTCTTAATAACGTTTTATGCTATTCTTATTAGTGTTTTTTGTCTTTTAGCGTGCTATTCTTAATAGCGATTTACGATATTCTTATTAGCGTTTCTATGGATTCCACGGACCATTCCACCAAATCATGGAACCCTGCTTGGATTTTCTGTGGAAGACCCCAACTTGGAAGCCATTAGACTTGACATTCCATGAATTTTTCACACTTGGAATAGGTTGGATTCCACCATCAGACTTGCTCTAAATGATAAATAAAATGGCAATCAAAAATTTATCAGAA
The DNA here is from genome assembly GCA_023531295.1 of Papaver armeniacum. Classification (NCBI taxonomy): domain Eukaryota; kingdom Viridiplantae; phylum Streptophyta; class Magnoliopsida; order Ranunculales; family Papaveraceae; genus Papaver; species Papaver armeniacum. The sequence goes on from JAJJWW010003236.1 coordinate 361,841, forward strand.
TAAAAAATAACAAAGACTATGAAAAAGAAGGAAGACAATCAAAGCTGCACACCACTTCCGCGTGCGGTAACGTTTCCATGATTAAGATGACGGATTTGATCTTGGGGGGGAGCACCACGCTCTGCAACAAGATTCAAATGTGCCCTGCATTAAAATAAAATATCATTGTTGAATGTTGAATTATTTACAATCTAAGCATTCAAACAACACAAATTAGCATTCTCGATATACTTGTCTCAACATTTCCAGTTGATGTATAACCAATTGTAGACTCACTACTGCTAACTACGATAAAAAAAAAATATGCAAAGAACCATTTTTTTTAGTGAAAATTCAAGGTTACAGTGGGTTATCAAAATTAAGAAAATACAAATAGACACGCCGTACAAGTATATCGAGAAATCCGACAAGAGAAAGAGAAGGATTGTCGGTGTAGAAAAAATACAAGCATGAATAAGCACTGATCAAGTCGGGGAATAATGGTTTTTCTCGGAAGTGTATTCCAACTATTTTGTTTGTGCATCACACCACCATCGAAAACTCGTCGTAAATTCGTAATCGTTGATTCGAAAATTCCGATTAATCTTCAAACATGGAGCCGCCGTCGAGGGCTAGTCGTATGAAAAGAAAAAATAGAAAACCCAATCAATATAACCCTGGAATTGCAAATTTAGTTCAACAAAAACTGAGTAAAAAAAACCGTTGAAGAAGAAGAAATCAACGCCGTTGAAACCGAAGAAATGGCGCTATTGAGAAAGTAAGGGCCTACTTAAACTCACTATAGTACTTCAATTTTATGTTTGCATGTCAAATTAGGTCAGAAAAATCAAAATTGTGAATCTGTAGTTATTCAGCCGGCAGGGTCTCTGATTCACGACCCTGCCGAATTTTCATACTTAGGGTTAGTCGGCAAGCTCTTAGGTTGAATATCATGCCGGTTGTTTAACATATGGAACTGCTTTTTACAGGGTCGGCAAGGTATTCAACTTTAATACCTTGCCGGCGATATATATTTTCTACAGTCGTTCGGTAATAATTTTTTACCCTGTAGGCGGTGTGATTTGAAAAATGTTGGTGTCTTCTGATGCCTAAAGTCATAAGGTTGGCATGGTATTTGAATACCACACTGCCGGCTGCATTTTAGCCGACATTGTATGGGTTATAAACCCGGCCGACTAATTGTGTGTAAAATTCTTGTATCTACTGTGTTCAGAGTTGTTATAAGCCGACACGTTAGTTGAATAAGACCCTGCCGACTATTGTTTAGTCGGCATGGATTATAGTTATCATCCCTGCAGACTATTGTTTAGTCGGCATAGATTATAGTTGTCGCCCTGCCGACTGTTGATTTTTTTTTAATTGTTCTTGTTTAGGTTTCAAAAGGGAAAGAAGAAAAGTTTACTCCTCCTTCAAAACCTCCTCGTGTTGGTGACAAACTCTTGACTGCAACACATCGAGGGGCATTAGTTGAGCCGAGAACGATCAAGATCCGTGAACGGGATGATTCTCAACCACCACCGGAACCCAGTGATTCATATGAAACTCCAGATGAAGACCAATCAAATCCATCTAGTATAAGAGGTAATGATCATGATGGTGTTGAAAAAACTTCGGCCGATGGAGGAGATGATGAGCATGATAATGATGATCAAGACATGCCACCTGTTGGAGGAGGTAATGGTGATGGTGATAACAATGATGGAGATAAAGATAATGATAGACAAGATGAAATTGTTGAAGGGGAAGAAGAAGAATATGGAGAAAAAATAGGTAATGATCAACAAACTAAAGCTGCAACTAGAACTGCAACTTCAACTGCAACCGCAACCGAAAGACCGAAGCGGGTTATCACTAAACTAGCTGATTCCCACATGCTTCCCCCTCACTTGAAGGTCACACTGAAACCAGGTCAGCCTCCACTAGAGACCCCATAAGATGGTGGACATGTTGTTTTTGGATACAAAGATTCATGGGCACGTGAAATCCATGGTGCTATCGTAAGTAGTCTCAATAAAACTTTGTTTTCATTATCTTAAATTTTCTTCAAGTGTTTGTATTTGTTTTAATTTTGTGTTTTTGGTACTTAGGATCATAAGTGTACCATCCGTCTTATGAGGCACCAAGATTCAAGCACTATGATGACGTTATGGCCACTTGACAAGGAATGTGAGGAGGTGCAAGTGATTGTCAAGAACTCCGGGTTGTGGCCTGTGGTGGAGAGTTCGGTTGTTGAGTATGACAAAGTTACCGTATTTGCATTCTGTGAGAGGTTCTACGGAGAGACTGATACAATGTTATTCCCATTCAGTGAGATAGCGGTAACTCCCGATGATGCTCATCAAATTCTAGGCCTCGAGGTTGAGGGAAAAGCAATCAGTGATGGTTACGAAGAAGGCATTTCTTGAGAGAAAATCATCAAATTGTTTCAAGATCTTGTTCGATTTGGATGAAGCAGTCCGAGTATTTGTTTGTGAAGAAGGATGGTTATATAAGTATGAAGTTAAGTCTGAAGATGTTGAGGACACATACTCTGGTACCAAGAAAACCTTTGATGACGAAGGAAGTGTTTCCATGGTGCAAATCAATGCTACTGCGTCAGCTTATTTTCTATACATCTTGGACAGCTATATCTTCCCCGACAGTTCTGGAAGCTTGGTCGACGCCAAGTATCTTCAACTATTGCATCCATTTCATGAGATGCATATGTATTCTTGGGGTACTGTGGTTGTTGCCTTCTTGAATGCAGAGTTGACAAAGGGTTCAAGGGCACTGACTAAACAAGTTAATGGAAATCTATGTCTCTTCCAGGTAATTCAATTGTCTAAATCACTTATATTTGTAAAATGCTTATAAGATAAGATTCTTACTAAACTTTGTGTATGCATAGGTTTGGGTATATGAGCACTTCCCTTATTTGGTGAAAGGCAACCCCATATCAAAGTGATCACTAAGATTGCGAGTCACAAGCCAAGAGGACACCGATACAGTTTTACTGGTGCTCAGGATAAGGATATGCCACATCAGCTTATCAACATGCGAGTCGCCTTGGACAAAATGACTGCGGATGAGGTAACATTTGATTCTTATCGAGATGATAGAAATGAAGGTATAATCAAAAGGAGAGATGATGTTGCATTATACTACGGTCCCTTGTTTTACCCCCAAGGATTTTCCATGTACGATCCACAACGGGTTTTGCGACAAGTGGGTTACATCCAAGAAGTACCTCATCTCGGTGAACATCCGTTATTTAAAGTGGTAAGGGACAAGTGCAACACGTCCCAAAAAAGTATTGACGTCCGTTACGCTCCACCACCAGTGATTTCTTATTGGGACGATAGAAGTGACCGTAAAATCGATACGAGTCTTTTGTACGAGGTGACCGAAGGTCATGATGATCATGAAGATTACATGCCGTGGTTCTTGGGTTTTTCTCGTCCTACTATAAGTAGGGAAGAGTGTTGAACAACCGGCTCGTAAGAGGAAGATGCCACCGAAAAACCCAACAACAAGTCTTAAGAACTTTGCAAGTATTATACACTTTCTCTTATTGTTTTAAGATTACATTATTAAATCATTCTATTAATTGTTTGTTGTTTAATTGAATATAGAATGAGCATTTGAAGACCCTTGTGATTATGATGTATTGCGCTAGAGAAAGAGGAGAGCCTTTGTCGATTGAAGAGAAAACTAAGCACATTGACTATGCTAGCAATGTTGACAATAAAGATGCCACCGAAATGTTCCAGCAAGCTAATGCTAAACTAAAGAGGGAAGCACAAGCCAAGAGGAATGCTGAACAAAAGAGGCCTCGTACCCGTCGTGGTGGTAGTAGTGGTAGTGGTCGTGAAAATGCTAAACGGGGACGTGGTAGTGGCAGTGGTCGTGGTCGTGAATAAATGCATTTCTAGTTTATTTGTTTATGTGGTAGACAAATGTTAAGGTTAATGGTTGGAAAAATATTTTTTTTAAGGTTTATGGGACATATATTTTCTTATTTTGGACAAATGTTGGATTTCTAGTTGTTGAATGAATGGTTTGTTTAGCTATGTTAAGTTTCAATAATTCATTACAGGTCTTGAGTGAATGTTTTGTAAAGTTACAGTGCCGACTAAACCAGGGCCGGCAAGGTTGTGAACTGGCATCGTCTACCCGACAGCGTGAAGAATAAAGATACCAGGGTCGACAAGGTAAGAAAATATCTACCTTGCCGACTATTTTTTAGTAGGAAATTTAATGAAAAAATTCCTCGCCGACTTAAAACAACCGAAAATGACCTTCTCCTTTGTTACAAAAATCATAACGTCGGCAGGGTAAGTAAATTACTACCCTACAGATTATGTGTTAGTTGGCATGGTATTAAACAAATACCTTGCCGACCATATGAAGTAGAATATGACCTTCTCCTGTATATGAAAATTTTCATAGCCGGCAGAGTAAGAAAAATACGACAATGCCGACGGTATGTTAGTCGGCATACTGTGGATTTAATAACCTAGCTGGCGAGTTCAAAATTCAAATTTTTGCAAGTACAACTGCATTTATTGACTACCCTAACGGCCAAATTTGGGCACCATCCTATAAATACGCTAGTTTTCTCTACAAAAGAACACACGCCTATTTGCATATACTCTCCAAAGCTCATATCATAATCTAATCTTTCTAACTCTCCCAATACCTGTACATACAACAATGACATCATTTGATTCAAATGAAGATCTATCCATCACCAAAGCATGGTACGCGGAAACTCGAGTTAGAAATAAGTCTTCCGTAAGGGTGGATGCCTTAACCTTTTGGGCAGGGTATACAACAAATATAAGCAAGAGTTTGGGAATCCTAATGGAAAAAGTGTTCAACAATTCCATGATAGGCACCTAGTCATCGAAAATGCGATACTTGTTTTTTTAGCTATCCAAAAACGGATTTTGAACGCTACCCACTTTAGCTACTCCATTGAACAATTTGTAAGTATTTTTGTGGGTTATTTTACGTAATCCAAGTTGTTTGATCTTCCTACTAAACACCACTAACAAAGTAAGCTTGTGCCGTTTTTTTGTAGCATGAAGTCGTCAAAGCGTGCTACTTGGAGGAAAAGGGGGAAGCATTCGCATTCGAGGCAAGCTATCAATTCATGGTATCCAAAATCTCGGAGTATGCCCCGGACTTCATGGAGGGTGGATCGGACTTAAATTCCTCCGACGAAGATTGAAGGTTTTAGAAGTTTTTGTGTAGGTTTTGTGGGTAGATCTCTATGTAAACCCTCACTAGTCCACTAGGGTCGCCTAGGGGTTCAAAGGATTGATGCACGTGCTAAGTGCATTATATTCGTTATCCCTACGAAAAGGAGTTGGATTTTATGTTTCAATCAATGCAGTAACAAAAATTGCATGAATAAAGTGAATTACAACTTTCAAGAATATGTTTTCTTTTGGGTATAGTCAAATGTCGGCAAGGTAATAAGATTACTACAGTGCCGACTATAACTTCGCCGGCAAGGTGAGAAGTTAAATAGATGCCGACTAAAGGTTAGCCGGTAAGGTACGAAATCAATAAAATGCCGACTATTGAAGCATTTACAATAGTCTCCAGTGTGTCAAAAATAATACAGTCGGCAACTTCGTCATTCATCGACCTTGCCAACCAAAGCTAGTCGGAATTTTCTTCATTCGTTGACCTTGTCGGCCATAGTTAGTCGGCATTGTCTTCAATCGTCAACCTTGCCGACTTTTCACATTTTCAGAACTGAAAGTGTTGATTGAACTCATGAGACAAAAGTTTTAAGTGGAAATTGAATAAATACCCCTCCTTTTGAGGGGTCTTCACAAATACCCCTGAAGGGGTATATTTTAAGTTTTTAGGGTCTAGTTTTTGGCACATCTAAAGCAAACTAGTTCATTTTAAGTCAATTCAACCTCCGTAGGAGGTTGGGTTGACGTTTTCATGCGTCAAAAGCAAACTAGTTCATTTTCATTATCCAAAAAGGTACTAGTTCATTTTCATTATCCACTTAAAATATACCCCTTAGGGGTATTTTTGCAAAGAAAAAAAGAGGAGGGGTATTTAAATAATGTTCCCAAGTTTTAATTACTAAATTCATAATTTGAGAAGTTTTAATCTACTCAATTAGTCAATCTAAACTCAATTAGTTAAGCTAATCAGATTTTTAAACAAGGGTATGTTAGCCATTTATAAAATACAAGGTTAAGGGGTGTCCTATTTTACTTCAAAATGACCCACGTTTTGTCTCATTAGGTATACCCCAATTAATCTGGGTATACCATAATCTCGGGAGGTTATAAAAGTCTTAAAAATTGATTTATTCACTTGGGGGATACTCTGATAAATTGGGGGATGCTCAGGTTGAATCCATTTGAGATATCCTGAGAAGGGGTGTCCCAAAAATATAAAAGACCAAGTTACCCTTTTATTTTATTTAGTTTCATTTTTATTTTATATTTTTTTTATATTGAAAGTATTAAAATATGTATATATATTTAAATTATATATATTATAAAAATAAGTGGTGTTTGTCTATACGGATATATCCGACCATCGATTTCGTCATCCGACGGCAAGGATCGATAGTTGGGCGAGGTATATTTTTGGTCGTCGGATTCCCTTGGTTTCTTGATGTTGTCACGGTCCCAATTCCCAAATTACTGGGTTTCCTCTTATAATCGGGTTTCCTAATTACGAACAAACCTAATATAGATTTTTTTTCCTCATATAATTGTGTTTTTTAATTACATACGTATCTTAATATATGTTTCATGACCGGTTGTCAGCCGACACAAATATAATTACACTTTCTTACTACTCAAAATATAAATATAGCAAGGGCAAGAAAGGATCGATCCCACAGAGAGGTCTAGGTTGTCAATATGTTATGGTTTCCTATATAAGTAACCCGGAAGAATTTCTGATTGTGTAAATAAAAATAAACAAAAAGCAAATAAAGTACGCAAATCAAGAATGTGAAATTATTGGATAAAGGTTTCATCTTCAATTGTAAACAAGTTTATGAATATATGAATAGAATTCGTATTTAATCTCGCTATCATCAAAAGCCTAGAGAATCAAGAGAGCAAGATAATCTATTAATTTCCTAATTCATCACACACACATTAGGGCTGCGTATGTGAATTCTACCTAAAGACCTAACGCCTTGCGCTAATCAAGTTCAATTCCTAGGAGCATTAAGTTTCAGAAATAGGCTAATCAATGCAATTGAAATACATTGCAAAACAATTCGAACAAAGGTCAATTTCTACATATGATTACGAGGATGTATCACTACAACCTAGAATCATATCATGCTACTCGTATTCAAGGTTATCGCTCGATGAAAACCCTAAAATAGCTATAGATATGGATGTGAGTTCAATCAATTCTAGACTCGACTAAACAAACATTCAATCATATTGCAATACTTCAATCATGCAATTATTATAACCCGTAGAAATCAAACGATAATATTGAGAGAAAAACTATTTCATAAAAATCATAACTTGGTTGCAAAATCCAACTACATCTTCAACCAATAATAAAAACTTAGTTACTCATGGCATAGGAGTTCATAGCAAGAAGAAGGAGAAAACCTATCATGTTTCTAAACCTCGAACCAAAAGTAGAGGTCTCCTAATGGAGATATCTCTAGGTTTAGAAAAGAATTTTCTATTTATATGCTTTTCTCCCCATAAGGATACTTTCCCAAAATTAGGTTGATTCTTCTCAAAACCCGTCTCCAAGTTGGTCCACCAAGCCCGTGGAGTAAAAAATATGTCTGGAATTTTGGGTCCAAAAGCGTCGTCGGAATTGCGACGTCATCGCCAGGAATCCGCTCGCCGGAAAATTGCCTCGAGCCACTTCTCTCATCAAACCGTCACTAGCTAGTGCATACTCCCAGCAGCTCAACTTTACTTTCCTGCAATTCAAACATTCACAAAATACCATCTAAACCAATTTCTTGTTCTTGCGAAAACGCGCCTAAAAGCGCGACTCGTAGCCCATATGTGCCGCGGCCGAATCATGCATGCAACACATACCCCCTTCGTGATTCACTGAAATATTATGATCCCCACTTTCGGTTCCAACATCCGACACCCGGAACTAGTACCACCGGTGCCGGTCGCTCACTTTTCGCCTTTGTTTCACTAGAACCACCATTGCATTCAGACCTTTAGTTTCATTACCATAACCAACACCAGTAACTCGCAATCCCATCTGTAGTTGGCCGATCCATTCATTCGGTTCACGATTCTGCCGTGAGAACCCATCAGTTCATTCCTACAGCTGCATCGCCATCAGCAGCATCACTCAACCACAACAAACAGCTTCCTAACCAGTTTGAACTCCACCTGCAGTTCCCAGTTCCAACTCCATCTATTTCAGCTTAACAGCACAACCACTTCTCTTACTACCTGCACAACCTTTATCGCAGCTGCAATCGCACAGCCCCATTCTATCTCAGGTACTCAAGCTTCACCTCCCCATAACTCCGATCCCATCCAGCGACAATCTCGGCTGCAATTTTCAGCTCCAATTCCTGCAACCATTTTCTCCCTTACCTTCACCGCAAATGGCAGCAGCTACTCTTCCATCTCTTCACAGCACCACGTTATCATCACGAGCTTCCCTGTTTTGACTTGAGCTCATTATGTCTTCCTTCGACATCCACATAAGCAACTCAAGTCCACTGCCATCACCGATGTCAAATACCAATGGCAGTAGCGATCAAGAGTTAAGACTTCACATCTCTTTCTCGACTACGTCCACGAAACCCATTTGTCTTCTTCAATACCATAACCCCATAGTCCATTCAACATCACAAAATCGTGTTACTTCTCCATCTCCGATCAACGAACATCCACAGTACAACTCCATTTTCATCTTTGCTGACTGGGAGGAGTGTTTTCAACTGACTTTTGGCTGGCAGTGAGTCGACGGCAACAGTTTCAACAGCAATGATAACCCCATCTTTCAGTAATTCAATTGACTGACTCCATCTTCAGTTCTTCATTCTCTCTTTTAGTTTCAACTCCCAGCACAGCCTTCAATCGCCACCACAGCTCTGTCCCTGTCCTGTTTACACAATTTCGTTGCTGCAGAACAGCAACAGCAGCAACCAATCACCACCACTGCTCTACTCTGCGCCATCTCCAGCTGCACAACAACAGCTCATTTACACCATCCAGTTCACCATTGCCATCATCAGCTGCAATACTCCCTAGCTTCAGTTACCAATATATGCTCCGTAACCATCATTTCCAGCTCAATACCCACTGTGACATCTCGTCCTTGCCAGCGCCAGGCACAAACCTAATTTGAACTCCTAATCTTGAGCCGCCTCCGCAACATCAACACCACTGTAACACAACTTCCCATCTTTACCTCGAGCCATTCCTGCACCAAATGGCATCAACATTCTCTTCACTGGCAGCCACCCAACCACCAGCTGCATTCACAGCTCAAACCCACAACATCTCTGGCACTTCCTCACTGCCAGAATCAGAGCCAACACCAGCTCCACCTGCAACATCTCAAGACCAACAGCATCACCACTGCCTGCTTCAACCCTCACTCCATCAATCCAACACCAGCTCCACCCGCAACATCTCAAAATTGCAAACTCGGTGCTAAGTTAACTCGAACCGCACACCAGTGATGCATACTTGAGTCATTCTCCATATCATAACAGCATCACTAGCAGTTCAGCTCAACAGCTGCATAACCACCAGTACCCAACTACTAACCATCTCAAGCGACCCACTATCCCATTTGCTTGACCAACTTCCCCAAGTCTCGGCCATATTATCGAACATTTGATGTGCACTAAATCGCGTAATGGAGAAAGAGCTTTACCAGTGATTTCAAGCCTCTCTATGGAACCTTCCCTGTGAGCAATCAAATTCCATATAAACCCATTCTCATACATCCCTTTAGTAACTCAAATTCGTTCTCAATCACCCCGTACATTCGAAAACAATGGCAACAACTTGGGTTTCTTCTGTGTTCGTGTGTAACTTCCAAATCCAGCTTGAACCCAATATTCCTGATCCTTCTTGTACTCAAATTCCTGCCCAAACTCATCATACATACTCAAATTGATGGCAGCAACATCAACTTTGTCCCTGTATTCTGGGGTAGCTTTAACCATTCAAATGAAAGCTCCGAATCCTTCTGAGATTGTAAATCATGTTCTTACCATCAAGACAATCCACGGGCTTATGGATAACACTCGTCAGATCCTTGGCTGGACGACGGTGACGTTGTCTTGTCTTGTTCGTGGAAAAGAAATTGAGAAGAACTTTAGTCTCGATCTGAACTTCGTTTCTTGGTTATACACAAATTGGTGGCACCCCTTAGCAAAGAACATTGTCTGCCTTTAGTGAATCTGTCAGCAGGTTGCCCCTTATCCCTGGCTGGGCTCCAAATAACATTTCCCTTTTAACCAAAATCTGGATACCCCTTAACATGTGGCTGGGCTCCCATTAGTATTAGCCGATGAAATGACCGGTTTACCATTCCGAGTTCTTCATTTGCCCATAACTTCTTCATACGAGCTCCGAATGACTCCGTTCTTTCGCCATTGTCTTCATCTTCTCGTCCTCTACACAATGAAAAGTAGAAATCTTGTATTTGAACGAGTTCCACTGGGTCTTTGGCCCTTCTTCACTTGTGACTTCACTTTTGTAGCCATTTCCACTTCTTTTTGCTCCAAATGACTCCATTGCACCTAATAAACTCAAAAGTAAACATAAGATACATAATTTACAAGAAAACTCGCAAAGAAAGCATAAATACTAGATATCAAATACGGTGTATTCTACACCTATCAAATTCCCCCACACTTAGACTTTGCTAGTCCTCGAGCAAATCAAACAAAACAATAAAATACAACAACTCCGTGACGTCGAGGCTACGGTTAATTTTAGCATAAATAACAAGCCTTTAAACCCCTAGGTGTCCCTAGTGGACGAGTTATAGTCTCGTGAAGGTTTACTAGAGATATACCTACAAAACCTATATTTCAAACTCCGTCTATTCGTGACAAATCAATGAATGAATCCAAAATGACTACAGGAGGATGTACCTTGCAAATTCAATTCATATATTAGTAAATAAACTCTAATTAGATAGTCGAACAAGCCACAATACTCGGAAACTAACAAACCACAATCACAATGAAAAGATTAAGAAGATGGATATAGATGTAGATGTTGGCGAATATTCACAAGTGTTCGATGTTTCCCATATCTCGTCTCAAGGTCATTTGCTATGATGAACCTAATCCTATTGGATTGAGCTACTGGTGCTGAATGCTACATCAAATCAATTGGCATATACAAGGGAACCAAAAGTGACTTTATTCAACACAATAATAATTTCTTTTTTTTTTTTTTTTTTTTTTTTTTATGATTGGATCAAACTGGATCCAACTTCTTTTTTTTTTTTTTTTTTAGACGGCATGATTAGATCTTTTGGATCCAAGCGCATGCTTCTTGTCAGCAAGTACATGATAGTTGCCTTGGATCCTGCATTCCACGCTTGTTTAGGCGACGGAGACAGGGACTACGTTTCACACATACTGCTATTCCCAAGTGTCTTTTTATTCCGTTTTGGTCTAATTGGTCGGTCCTTTTTTTTTTTTTTTTTTTTTTCTTTTCATTTTTTTTTTTTTTTTTTTTAGTAACTCAACCACTCTATTTCATCCTACCAGTAATAACACGTCGATGTTTAGTGACCCACCAAAGCACTTAGAGAACAATAGATAAATATGGAAAAATAAAAATAGAATGCGATATGGTGATATTCCGAGATATGGTAACAACTATCATGTTAATTTGTGATTTCTGAGCTATATTCGTCCCCTTTAGTTAATTGGTTCCTCAACTCCTGCATTCAAAATGGTTCCATCCACTAATGGTGTCATCCTAAAGGCACAAGTTCTAGATTTCGGAGTTCAAAAAGCACAAATTTTTCTTGGTTTTTCTATTTTTCTGATTTTTTATTTTTTATTTTTTTTATGCATGAAACAAACTAAAACATATAAATGCTCCCCCACACTTAAACTTTACATTGTCCTCAATGTAAAATTGAATCGTCCAAAGAAAGTCCAAGGTGGGAAATTCCGCAAATAATATGCAAAAACAAGAAAATAAAGATAAAAGCAAATGCATAAAAATAAAAAGATAAGGATAAAGATACAAAACCGGTGGGTTGCCTCCCACTTAGCGCTTGTTTTAAAGTCGACGGCCCGACTTGCTTCTTGTAAGATTCATTCCCCATACACCAATAATCTGAAAAGTTGGGGATCCTTCCATAGAACCTGTTTTGCAAACACTAGCTTCACAAAAATATTAGTACAATAAAGCAAAAGTGAAGCTATGAACCGATAAAAGCTTCCCCCACACTTATTCTTGTCCACACATGGAAGTGTATAAAGAATATAGGAGTCGGGTACTTCCATGGTTTCTTGGTCCAAAACCTGCATAGTATGAGAATCAAGTATCTCTAATGGCGGATATCGAGATATAAAATCATTCAACAATATTTTTGAAGCACATACATTCAAACCAATAAGAGGTAAAGGAGAAGAAATAATAGGCAAAGGGTTAGATAAACCTTGCACAATCTCTTGTATCACGGAATCCTCTTCATCCTTGAAAAACTCAAGTGAATTGTTCACCTCTTGGATATCATGGTCCTCTATCAAACCTTGCAACCATTCTTCGTCCGTTTCTGCCTTAACCAAAGTATCGACATAAACATCATCATTACAATCATTTGCAAGCTCAATTGGGTCTTCCATAATATTGGTCATAACCGTCTCATTCTCAACATATTCCTCCTTTTTGTTGTAAGGCACATACTCTTTTGCGGATGCAATATTGTCCATAAGGAATTTCTTTAGAACACTCCTTGCATCATCCTCAAGCTCTACCTTTTGAATAGGCTCTTGATCATTATTAAGATCAATGCTTGAGTAATCTACACAAGTGTCGACATATTCCTTTTCGTCTTCATCTTGATCCCAAAAAGACTCCATTGTACACTCCTCGGGGATGTCACCATGAGTTGGTTCAAACGATGTATTTTCATAATAATCATCATCACTATCATAGTCATCATAACATTGGTCCTCGCTGAATTTAGTGTTGCTAATCTCGAACTCATCCTTTTGAATAGGTGAATGATCATTATTACGATCAAGACTTGAGTTAACTACACAAATATCAACAAAAGTCCCCGAAGGTTCGCCTTTTTCAACATAACTATTCATTTCCTCCTTGTATTCTTCAATGCCTTGTCTTAAAGTGGAAACACCTTTTTGAAGCTCTTGGAGTGTTCCATCCAAATTCCGAATATAGTGTTCCATTTGTTTGTAAAGCTCATTCGACAAAGAAAGAGTAGAATTACTTACTTCCGTATTGTTAGGCCAATTATATTCCCTTTGAATGGGTGGATGATCATAACTACGATCAGAAATTGGTCCAAACATACCATGAGCACATTCGGTCGATGAAATTGGTTCCATATTTGGGTTGTCCGCAAATTGACTCCATGTTTGTCCATAAATTGTTGCATTTCATCTACCAAACTAGAGGAAAAATTATTAGGAGTACAACTAGTCTCCCCTCCTTGTGGTTGCTCACTTACATAACCACCATAAGAAGGTTGATATGTATGAGAATAACTCATAGGGTACGTGGAGTATTGATCATAGCCAAAGGATTGGTTTTGATTATACTCCCCATAAGGGTGATAGTTTTCATGTTGTTGAGGTTGAAAGCCGTATTGATTGCTCCAATATGCTCCGTCCATAGAAATTGGTACCTGAAACAAGATTCTCAAAACTCGAATAAGAATAAAAGAATAAGAAAAAGTAAAACAAAAATAAATACAAAAATAAGAAACCAAAAACAATTAACAACCGTTGCCTCCCCGGCAACGGCGCCAAAATTTGACCGGTTGTCAGCCGACACAAATATAATTACACTTTCTTACTACTCAAAATATAAATATAGCAAGGGCAAGAAAGGATCGATCCCTGAGAGAGGTCTAGGTTGTCAATATGTTATGGTTTCCTATATAAGTAACCCTGGGAAGAATTTTCGATTGTGTAAATAAAAATAAACAAAAAGCAAATAAAGTACGCAAATCAAGAATGTGAAATTATTGGATAAAGGTTTCATCTTCAATTGTAAACAAGTTTATGAATATATGAATAGAATTCGTATTTAATCTCGCTATCATCAAAAGCCTAGAGAATCAAGAGAGCAAGATAATCTATTAATTTCTAATTCATCACACACACATTAGGGTGCGTATGTGAATTCTACCTAAAGAATAACCTAACGCCTTGCGCTAATCAAGTTCAATTCCTAGGAGCATTAAGTTTCAGAAATAGGCTAATCAATGCAATTGAAATACATTGCGCAAACAATTCGAACAAAGGTCAATTTCTACATATGATTACGAGGATGTATCACTACAACCTAGAATCATATCATGCTACTCGTATTCAAGGTTATCGCTCGATGAAAACCCTAAAATAGCTATAGATATGGATGTGAGTTCAATCAATTCTAGACTCGACTAAACAAACATTCAATCATATTGCAATACTTCAATCATGCAATTATTATAACCCGTAGAAATCAAACGATAATATTGAGAGAAAACTATTTCATAAAAATCATAACTTGGTTGCAAAATCCAACTACATCTTCAACCAATAATAAAAACTTAGTTACTCATGGCATAGGAGTTCATAGCAAGAAGAAGGAGAAAACCTATCATGTTTCTAAACCCTCGAACCAAAAGTAGAGGTCTCCCTAATGGAGATATCTCTAGGTTTAGAAAAGAATTTTCTATTTATATGCTTTTCTCCCCATAAGGATACTTTCCCAAAATTAGGTTGATTCTTCTCAAAACCCGTCTCCAAGTTGGTCCACCAAGCCCAGGAGTAAAAAATATGTCTCTGGAATTTTGGGTCCAAAAGCGTCGTCGGAATTGCTCGACGTCATCATAGGAACCGGCCGCCGGTTGCTTGGGAATCCGCTCGCCGGAAAAATTGCCTCGAGCCACTTCTCTCATCAGAAACTGTCACTAGCTAGTGCATACTCCCAGCAGCTCAACTTTACTTTCCTGCAATTCAAACATTCACAAAATACCATCTAAACCAATTTCTTGTTCTTGCGAAAACGCGCCTAAAAGCGCGACTCGTAGCCCATATGTGCCGCGGCCGAATCATGCATCCAACACATACCCCCTTCGTGATTCACTGAAATATTATGATCCCCACTTTCGGTTCCAACATCCGACACCCGGAACTAGTACCACCGGTGCGCCAATTCTGCTCACTTTTCGCACTGTTTCACTAGAACCACCATTGCATTCCAGACCTTTAGTTTCATTACCATAACCAACACCGTAACTCGCAACTCGCATCGCAGCGGTCCGCCGATCCATTCATTCATTCACGATTGCCGCGAGAACCCATCGGGTTCATTCCTACAACGCATCGCCATCGAAGCGTCACTCAACCACAACAAACAGCTTCCTAACAGTTTGAACTCCACCTGCAGGTTCGGCCCAACTCCATCTATTTTCATTTTAACAAAGACAACCACTTCTCTTACTACTCGCACAACCTTTATCGCAATGCAATCGCATGACCCCATTCTATCTCGGTACTCAAGCTTCACCTCCCCATAACTCCGATCCCATCCGGCGACAATCTCGCTGCAATTTTCAGCTCCAATTCTCGCAACCATTTTCTCCCTTACCTTCACCGCAAATGGCAACAGCCTACTCTTCCATCTCTTCACAAAGACCACGTTATCATCAAGAGCTTCCCGTTTTGACTTGAGCTCATTATGTCTTCCTTCGACATCCACATAAGCAACTCAAGTCCACTGCCATCACCGATGTCAAATACCAATGGCAGTAGCGATCAAGAGTTAAGACTTCACATCTCTTTTCTCGACTACTGTCCACGAAACCCATTTGTCTTCTTCAATACCATAACCCCATAGTCCATTCAACATCACAAAATCGTGTTACTTCTCCATCTCCGATCAACGAACATCCACAGTACAACTCCATTTTCATCTTTGCTGACTGGGAGGAGTGTTTTCAATCGACTTTTGGTCGGCAAGTGAGTCGATCGGCAATGCTTTCAACAAAGAATGATAACCCCATCTTTCAAGTAATTCAATTGATCGACTCCATCTTGATTCTTCATTCTCTCTTTTAGTTTCAACTCCCAGCCTGACCTTCAATCGCCACCACATACTGTCCTCGTCCCGTTTACACAATTTCGTTGTTTAACAAAGAATAAAGAAGCAACCAATCACCACCACTGCTCTACTCTGCGCCATCTCCAGCTGCACAACAACAGCTCATTTACACCATCCAGTTCACCATTGCCATCATCAGCTGCAATACTCCCTAGCTTCAGTTACCAATATATGCTCCGTAACCATCATTTCCAGCTCAATACCCACTGTGACATCTCGTCCTTGCCAGCGCCTGTGCACAAACCTAATTTGAACTCCTAATATTGAGCCGCCTCCGCAACATCAACACCACTGTAACACAACTTCCCATCTTTACCTCGAGCCATTCCTGCACCAAATGGCATCAACATTCTCTTCACTGGCAGCCACCCAACCACCAGTTGCATTCACAGCTCAAACCCACAACATCTCTGGCACTTCCTCACTGCCAAAATCAGAGCCAACACCAGCTCCACCTGCAACATCTCAAGACCAACAGCATCACCACTGCCTGCTTCAACCCTCACTCCATCAATCCAACACCAGCTCCACCTGCAACATCTCAAAATTGCAAACTCTGGTGCTAAGCTAACTCGAACTGCACACCAGTGATGCATACTTCAGGTCATTCTCCATATCATAACAGCATCACTAGCAGTTCAGCTCAACAGCTGCATAACCACCAGTACCCAACTACTAACCATCTCAAGCAGCCACTATCCCATTTGCTTGACCAACTTCCCTGAAGTCTCAGCCATATTATCGAACATTTGATGTGCACTAAATCAGTTAATGGAGAAAGAGCTTTACCAGTGATTTCAAGCCTCTCTATGGCACCTTCCCTGTGAGCAATCAAATTCCATATAAACCCATTCTCATACATCCCTTTAGTAACTCAAATTCCGTTCTCAATCACCCAGCGTACATTCGAAAACAATGGCAACAACTTGGGTTTCTTCTGTGTTCGTGTGTAACTTCCAAATCCAGCTTGAACCCAATATTCCTGATCCTTCTTGTACTCAAATTCCTGCCCAAACTCATCATACATACTCAAATTTATGGCAAGCAACATCAACTTTGTCCCCGTATTCCGGGGTAGCTTTAACCATTCAAATGAAAGCTCCGAATCCTTCGAGATTGTAAATCATGTTCTTACCATCAAGACAATCCACGGGCTTATGGATAACACTCGTCGATCCTTGGTCGACGACAGTGACGTTGTCTTGTCTTGTTCGTGGAAAAGAAATTGAGAAGAACTTTAGTCTCGATCTCGAACTTCGTTTCTTGGTTATACACAAATTGGTGGCACCCCTTAGCAAAGAACATTGTCTCGCTTTTTAGTGAATCTGGCCAGAAGGTTGCCCCTTATCCCCTGGCTGGGCTCCAAATAACATTTCCCTTTTAACCAAAATCTGGATACCCCTTAACATGTGGCTGGGCTCCCATTAGTATTAGCCGATGAAATGACCGGTTTACCATTCCGAGTTCTTCATTTGCCCATAACTTCTTCATACGAGCTCCGAATGACTCCGTTCTTTCGCCATTGTCTTCATCTTCTCGTCCTCTACACAATGAAAAGTAGAAATCTTGTATTTGAACGAGTTCCACTGGGTCTTTGGCCCTTCTTCACTTGTGACTTCACTTTTGTAGCCATTTCCACTTCTTTTTGCTCCAAATGACTCCATTGCACCTAATAAACTCAAAAGTAAACATAAGATACATAATTTACAAGAAAACTCGCAAAGAAAGCATAAATACTAGATATCAAATACGGTGTATTCTACACCTATCATTTCATCGGCAAGAATTACAGACTGTAGCCGAGCAAAAATAAAAAAGAATGATAGACTGTTTCTAGATTCCTAATATATCAACATCACTATTTTCTATTTACTTTTACATCTACTGAGATTCAAGCTCGATCGATTTATTCACAGTGACTCTATTGATGGTGGTTAAAAGTAATTATGTTTTTTATAAATCTGTTAGTTATTCGAGAAGGAAGAATAATTAAGCTCTATATTGATTTGGAAATCTGTATCAGCGGACCAGTATTAAAGATTTTGTATCAGGTAAAGGTGATAATTAATGGTAGTGTATGTTTTTACATTAAAAGCGATATTCTTACTGGTAATGTGTTAAGTCCGTGCGGTTAAGGATCTGTAGACCTAAGGAATTAACATGGTGGGTTAGGCATTCATAACTTGAAATTGGTAAACAAAGTATTAATTAACGACCAAGTGGATATGGTGATATTCAAAAGAAAGAAGGCTTTTTGGGGTAAAGTTATGGCAGAGAAGACGAAGACAAACTCACGATATCAATTACAATATATATAAACTCGGTTTCTCTCTGGTCAATTGCTATCTATTTTGAAAATATGGATAAACAATGGGAGGAGCATTCGAATTTTGGAGACATTGGTGGGTATCGAACAAATCCTCAAAGGAAAAATATCCAAAATTGTTTAGATTAAGTTCGAATAAGGACGTTGTGGTTGGTGATTTTTACAATTCTAATAGTTGGAATAACAATTTAGACTAGCAGATCCAGCGGAAAGTAATGATTTGCTTGAGCTGAGACATTACACATGAAGCATTTAGTTTAAACTTCGTGTTGGAGGGTAACACCTTTAGTTCAGGTGGAATGTAAACAAAGGCATGTGCGTCTATAACTGGATAATGATTTTAGAAAACTTCCTCCTAAAGTTTCTTTCATTTTATGGCCAATCCAACATAACTCTCTCCCATACAGAAGTTCGCTGCGAAGAGACTTCTCTTTCGAATCAAGTCACAGTTTTTTAGCTTGGAAGAAATTTATTATTGATTTTAGTTCTTAATGAAAAAGTTTTATATGTTTAGCAATTATGAAGTATCAAAATATATAGTTGATTTAATGGAGCTAGATCGAAACTCAATAGAGAAGAGTTAATAGTACTGGTGGTTAAACAAACTCTACTGATATTGGGTCAATGTTCTACCCTAGACATTAAACATAATCACGGCTTACCTGAATGTGGGCTCAACTTTTGACCCTAGACCAATTTAAACCGAGAATCCACGTCCGGGGTCTAACACAACACCGAGGTTGCAGACCCGGATAATTTATAAGATCGACTCACGGCTTACCTAAATGTAGGCTCACTGTTAGACCCTACACCAATTTGAACCGGCCATCCACGGCCCCGACTAATTTGATCTTACCAACACAACACCTAGGAAATGACCATGTTATTCATTACTCCAAAACAATTTAAGGGGCCATGGATGATTCTGGGCGCTTCTCAGGCTTGATGTCTTCCAGCTGGTCTCCATGCATTGGCTTTTCCAGGAGCTCAAGCAGATTGTCCTTCCAGGATGATCTGGATGATTGCGAGTTCTCATGTCCATTTGCTGTTGATGATGTTGATACGTCTGATACTCAGACCAGGTAATTGTGTTTTACCTCTATCTTTGCAATTTGTTTGTTTGTGTTACCTTGTCTTGGCTAGAACATTTTACCTTCATTGTTCCATGTTGCACAAGTTACATGGGCTCCTAGAAGGTACATGTCTGTTTTGTTTTCTCTTTGCCTGGAGTGCCTACTTTATTTCAGTTCATGCTAGTGTGTTGTTTTGTGTTGGTGAGTGCTTTTAATTGGTGAAAACCTCTTTACAGTTTAAAGTCCCGTATATTTTTGAAATCTGAACTATTCCCTCCGTCTCTAAAAGATAGGCATATTTGTGTATAGTACTAGTATTAGAATAAAAACCAATTGGCAATGAGTGGAGAGGCCCTGATAGATTATAAACCGCGGGATCTTAAATAACCCAACCATGTGGGACTAATAATCTCAACACGCCCCCTCACGTGTAGCCTCGGCGGGTCTTACAAACACGTGGACAATTAAATCGGGTGACGCGAGTAAAGGTGCGGTCAATCGACTCGACACAAATAAGCTTTGCTCGATACCATATTAGAATATGGGCATCCAACTCAAAACCAATTGGCAATGAGTGGAGAGGCCCGGATAGATTATAAACCGCAGGATCTTAAATAACCCAACCATGTAGGACTAATAATCTCAACAACTAGGCTGTCAGATTAAAGTTGAAATACATACGTCAGGTTCTAGTTTTGGGGGGAGGATTTGCAAGTGAGAATTTCGTAGCTTCGTTTCTTTGGTGAGCCAGAACTCAGAACTGCGGTTCTGAATTGAACTACTGGATAGTGGATACACATGCTTTTGTTTTAGGACTTACAGTATCTCTCATTCTTCCAATCCAACGTGGTAACTCCACTGTTACATTTTGCTTTCCAAAAAATATATATCTCGGTCAGATCTATCTGCGACGAGGTCCTTGTGCCAGTCTTTTGGATTTTAATCTAATTTTATTTTATGACGAGTAGTAAACATCAAGGCATTTGTACGAATTGTCCCTTTCAATCTTTTTGCTCTAACTAATTTTTTCCATGAGGTGGAAGATAAAACTGTATCTTTTAAACACCTAGCCTCCACGTAGGTGTTGTTACGAACAGCAGTTCATGTAGCAGAATTGCTTGGCAGTCGAATTTAGTTGGAACAAAGTAAAGTTAGGCGGAAATAGTAGTCAGTAAGTCAGATAATGTATGGTTCTTGCGCATTTTCAACTCGCACCTTTTGGTTACTTAACCCATAAAAAAGAGTAAGAGCAGTGTGCCACAGTGAGATAACCAAAGACCAAAGAGGGAAAAAAAGACCAAAATTTGGGTTTAGTCCGTGCCGTGACACAGCGGTAGAAGACTAAATTTAGTGGGGCATAAATTATATGTTCGCCCCACACCAGGCGGACATTATATCAACGCCTCACAAAGATTTAAAAAAAAAAAAAAAAGGGGCGTAAACTTTATCCCCGCTTGGTGTGGGGCGTAAACTTTATCCCCGCGGTGTGGGCGTAAACTTTAAGTTCCCTTCTGGTTTTGGGGCTTAACATTATATCAACGCTCGACTATATTTGGATTTAGTCTTTGGTCTCCGACCAAATATAATCGCCCACTGTTGATTTAGTCTGGGATTTGGTCGATGGTCCGTCCCGCTACACCTGGTTCAGAGACCAAATAAATGGGTTTAGTCGCCCACTGCAGTTGCTCTAATGAAGAGTCTAAAACCGCCCAACAGGTTTTCACATTTACTGGTGGATGCAGCCTGCTGAACCACCATGAGAGAGAGTCAAAACTTTCAACATCGCAATCATATATCCATGAAATTAAGGAAGAGAATACAAAAAAAACAGTTGGGAGTGGGGACCAACCATGCCTAAGGTTACGTGTGTTCTAGGGCATGGCCATGGTAATTGAATGTAGTCTGTCTATTCCTTCCAACTCTAGCAATACTGATAACAACAACTTATGCCGTAGCTAGAAATATCCATGCTCTGGAAACATTTTAACTTGAGCTTGAAACGTAACAGTAATCCTCCTGTCTTGTCACGCTTGCATAAGTGAGACCAGATACAAACTTTTAACATATTCTTTACCTTTTTTAAGCCTGGCTTGATTGGGGTATACCCAGATTAATTAGGGTATACCTAATGAGTCAAAAGCTAGGTCATTTTGAAGTAAAAGAAGCCACCCCTTAACCATGTATTTTTTAAATGGCTAATATACCCTTGTTTAATTAACACTAAAAAAATTGATTAGCTTAATTAGTTGAGTTTAGATGGATTAATTGAGTAGATTAAAACTTTTATCCCATGAGTTCAATCAACTTTTGATTTCGAATTTTGTGAAAAGTCGGCCGGCAAGGTCCACAGATGAAGAACATGCCGACTATATCCGCCTTCTGCAAGGTCTACGGATGAATAACATGCCGACTATATCCCACCGGCAAGGTCGGTGAATGAAGAAGATGCCGACTTTATTATTTTTGACACAATGTGAGATTTGTTGTAAATGTTTCACTAGTCGGCATCTTATTGATTTTTTACCTTGCCGGCTACCTTATAATCGGCAAGGTCGACAAAAAATACGTTGCCGACTATAGGATTTTTGACATACAGATAAAGGTGTTACAAATGCATGATTAGTCGGCAAGGTATTAATTTCATAACATGCCGACTAAACTATACTCGACAAGGTATAAGGATGAATATCGTGCCGACCTTGTAAATGCAAATTTCAGAGATGAAAAGTCGGCTCAATATTCAACATAGGAAGATGCCGACTAATACAAGTAGGCAAGGTCGGCAAAAAGAAACCATGCCACTGTTGATAAAAATTTGGATCATACAGGATTTGAGATTGGGTATGATTTTGTACCCAATCTCAAACCGAGTATATATTTGAGATTGGGTACAAAATCATACCCTATCTCAAAAAACCGTATAATCCAATTTTATTTTATTTTTTTTCTGATTTGGTTTCATAGTTAGAGTTTTGGAAAAAGATTTTGATTTTTGTTGGATGGATTTTTGGTCAGGCATGGTTTTTTTTGTTGGGCAATTTGGTCTTTTAACACCTTTTAGACACCCCTTAGCACACTAGTTTGGATGGGAATAAAATGAATTTACCCCAATTAATCTGGGTATACCCCAATCTCGCCAGGTTTTTAAGGTCCATTTTCTCTACCAAATTCCCAGTTCTAGTGAAGTTCATAATAGTTTATGCCTGTTTCTCATGTGAGGGGAATCAAAGATGTAAGACCTAAGTGGAGGCATATGAATTTTAAGTGGCTCTACCCAAATTCTAACCCCAAAGCTGCCTACCAAATCAACACTTACGTATCAACAAAGTTAGTAAAGGATAAACCAGCAATCAAAAATAAAATGGATCAATCAGAGAGATATAGCAAGTACTTTTCATATCCTCTAATCAACACTAACATTGCATCCTCTAATAGCCTTACGTGAAGAAAAATAACAGACTTAACTAAACAAACAAACAAACAAATTCATCTGCATAATTGACAAATTCATCTTGTAATTAGACTGACCCATTACTCTACTCTTCTGTTGTGGGTAATACCGGTACTTCCGTGCGGTTAGTGTTGCCAAATCCAGATTCTAGATCATTATTTTCAACGCCACCCTGGTTGTTATCTAGGGGCGGCTGGGAGGTACTCATACAAGTAGTTCGGCAAGTCGGACACGAAGTATGAGAAGTTAACAACCATGCTTCGATGCACTTCACGTGGAATCCATGATTGCATTTTGATAACACTCTAATTTCTTCCCCATTAACAAACTCTAATAGACAAATAGCACAAAGTGGTTCGTTGCTAGCTAGTTCAATCTCTTGTGAATATTTAAGGATGGGTCCAGAAGATTTAGCCATTTCTTGAAGTTTTAATCTCTGGGTCTGTTGGTAATCAGGAGGAGGAGAACCCTTGTTGAGAAATTTATTGATGCAGAAGTTTAGTGTAAAACCACTAAGAATAAAACAAACAAGGAATACCAGTAGCAGAGCTATGTCTAAGTTGAAATCTGACCTGCTTTCGAACGGAGACCATTCGTTCTTTGGGATGATAACATCATCGGTATTAGATGTTGCCGATATAGATAGGGAGAGGGGCCGATCATTTTGATATGCGACTTTCCCAACCGCTGCAGATGCTGTTTCTGGTGACGCCATTACTAGCAAGGGAGGTCTAGAGAACAAGAATGAATTAATATGTGAAAATCAGTGTGATATGAGTTTTGCTGACAGTGGTTTTGTTTTGGAATGGATATAATATATATATATATATATACAAATGTTAGGGTGACCAAGAAAAGCCTGGCATTTTTAGGGGCGACCCCAAAAGAATTAGGGGCGACACAAAATGACAAAAAAGATCACCCAAACCTAAAACAAAGCCACCCCTTGTCTCAAATTTTTCGAAATGGCAAATATGCCCTCCATAATCGGTAGTTAAGTCTACAATCGGGAGAAACTTGTTATATAGAGGAGATTCCATTTTTATATGATTGAGAATTTCCACAATCGGTAGTTTCATGATGTTTATTGCCTACCGATTGTACAATCGGTAGTTTCATAATGTTTATTGCCTCCTGATTATGGTAATAGCCCCAAATTCAAAATTTTCAAAAACTAATAGGAATTTTAGATTTCTCTATTTCCACAATCGGTAGTTTCATGATGTTTATTGCCTACCGATTGTACAATCGGTAGTTTCATAATGTTTATTGCCTCCCGATTATGGTAATAGCCCCAAATTCGAAATTTTCAAAAACTAATAGGAATTTTAGATTTTCTCTATTTCCACAATCGGTAGTTTTATGATGTTTATTGCCTACCGATTGTACAATCGGTAGTTTTATAATGTATATTGCCTCCCGATTATGGTAATAGCCTCAAATTCGAAATTTTCAAAAACCAATAGGAATTTTAGATTTCTCTATTTCCACAATCGGTAGTTTCATGATGTTTATTGCCTACCGATTGTACAATCGGTAGTTTCATAATGTTTATTGCCTCCCGATTATGGTCGTAGCCCCAAATTCGAAATTTTCAAAAACCAATAGAAATTTTAGATTTCTTTATTTCCACAATCGGTAGTTTCGTGATGTTTATTGCCTACCGATTGTATAATCGGTAGTTTCATAATGTTTATTGCCTCCCGATTATGGTAATAGCCCCAAATTCGAAATTTTCAAAAACCAATAGGGATTTTAGATTTCTCTATTTCCACAATCGATAGTTTCGTGATGTTTATTGCCTACCGATTGTACAATCGGTAGTTTCATAATGTTTATTGCCTCCCGATTATGGTAATAGCCCCAAATTCGAAATTTTCAAAAACCAATAGGGATTTTAGATTTCTCTATTTCCACAATCGATAGTTTCATGATGTTTATTGCCTACCGATTGTACAATCGGTAGTTTCATAATGTTTATTGCCTCCCGATTATGGTAATAGCCCCAAATTCGAAATTTTCAAAAACTAATAGGAATTTTAGATTTCTCTATTTCCACAATCGGTAGTTTTATGATGTTTATTGCCTACCGATTGTACAATCGGTAGTTTTATAATGTATATTGCCTCCCGATTATGGTAATAGCCCCAAATTCGAAATTTTCAAAAACCAATAGGAATTTTAGATTTCTCTATTTCCACAATCGGTAGTTTCATGATGTTTATTGCCTACCGATTGTACAATCGGTAGTTTCATAATGTTTATTGCCTCCCGATTATGGTCGTAGCCCCAAATTCAAAATTTTCAAAAACCAATAGAAATTTTAAATTTCTCTATTTCCACAATCGGTAGTTTCATGATGTTTATTGCCTACCGATTGTACAATCGGTAGTTTCATAATGTTTATTGCCTCCCGATTATGGTAATAGCCCCCAAATTCGAAATTTTCAAAAACCAATAGGAATTTTAGATTTCTCTATTTCCACAATCGGTAGTTTTATGATGTTTATTGCCTACCGATTGTACAATCGGTAGTTTCATAATGTTTATTGCCTCCCGATTATGGTCGTAGCCCCAAATTCGAAATTTTCAAAAACCAATAGAAATTTTAGATTTCTTTATTTCCACAATCGGTAGTTTCGTGATGTTTATTGCCTACCGATTGTATAATCGGTAGTTTCATAATGTTTATTGCCTCCCGATTATGGTAATAGCCCCAAATTCGAAATTTTCAAAAACCAATAGGAATTTTAGATTTCTCTATTTCCACAATCGATAGTTTCATGATGTTTAACTACCGATTGTACAATCGGTAGTTTCATAATGTTTATTGCCTCCCGATTATGGTCATAGCCCAAATTTAATTTTTTCAAAAACCAATAGGAATTTTAGATTTCTCTATTTCCACAATCGGTAGTTTCATGATGTTTATTGCCTACCGATTGTACAATCGGTAGTTTCATTGCCTCCCGATTATGGTCATAGCCCCAAATTTAATTTTTTCAAAAACCAAAGTTCTAAGAAAAGAACATGGTCACAATCGGTAGATAATTTTTTTTTTCTAACCTACCGATTATGAAGGGACATATAAGTATTTTCAACCTATTTTGTCATTTTGTGTCGCCCCTAATTCTTTCGGGGTCGCCCCTAAAAATGCCAGGAAGAAAAGGATAAAGAGTTTTAAGAAAGGAAAATGATAGAAAACATGCTCAGTATGACGTGCCTAATTCCACGCCTTCCAATGTGTTAACCTGACTTGGCTCCACTTTTATCTCTATACTTTATTACACGCAGCAGTATGACGTGCCTAGGGAGAGAGAAACATGACCAAAGATTCATATCTCCTCTATTTTTCTGCAACTTTATTAAGCTTCTCAACCCAGGAAACTTCCCTTATTTCATCTCCCACTTCTCTATTCCACGCAAGAGAGGAAAATTATATTGTAGAAAGAGGAAAGATCTACTTTGGCAAGTGAAAAGAAAAGTTATCTTTTTAAACAGTATTGGTAAAAAGAAAACCAATACTGGGAAAGAAAACCAACTCATTATACCACCAGATCACCCAACCACCCCAGTAAGTGGCGAGCAAATAGCGTGAAGCCTAGCGCGACCGTTTAAGAAAGTGGGGTTTGACGTTTGTTATCACTACTAAATAAATAAAAGTAAGTATTATTTTGATGGGAAAAAACAAACAATTTGGAAAGTAAGACTAAGTCTTATGGGCTAGATTGGAGGTGCTAGATTAGCACTTAAGTGTTGCAATTCAAAAAAAAAAAAGTGTGGCAAAAATGTTAACACTAGTTCTCTCCTAATGGATTCTTTTGCTAGATGTGAACTAGCATGCTAGATAGTTACGCCGAATGATTCAACGCTTGAAAACTACCTTTCGCGGAATGGTTCGGGCACGAGAGATTTATTTTTGATCCGACGATCGAGATTTAAAGCGTTGAACCATTCAGTGCCGAGCGCGGAATGGTTTAGCGCTCGGGGCGGAATGGTTCGGTCACGGATGACGTGGATCTGCTAATCTAGCCGCTAGATTAGCACTCCCATAAGACTTAGGAGGTAGTCCTGACTGCTAATCTAAGTGCTAGACTAGCACCCCATAAGACTAAGTCTTATGGGCTAGATTGGAGGTGCTAGATTAGCACTTAAGTGTTGCAATTCAAAAAAAAAGCGTAGCAAAAAAGTTAACACTAGTTCTCTCTCCTACCAGTTGCTAGCATGTGAACTAGCATGCTAGATAGTTACGCTTCGAATGATTCAGCTTGAAAAACTACCTTTTCGCGGAATGGTTCATTATTTGAGGGTTTATTTTTGATCCGACTATTTGAGATTTAAGCGCCGAATGGTTTAGTATTTGGGTGCCGAATGGTTCAACGTCGGGCGCGGAATGGTTCAGCGCTAGGCTGACGTGGACTGCTAATCTAGCTGCTAGATTAGCACTCCCATAAGACTTAGGAGGTAGTTCTGACTACTAATCTAGGTGCTAGACTAGCACCCCATAAGACTTAGTCTAAGACTTAGTCTTAAAGTAACTGATATTATTTTGATGAGAAAAAACAAACGACTTGGAAAGTCTAACTGAAACTAAAACCACTGCTAATGTGTGAATTTTGTTTTCACTGTTTTGTTTAAACATTGTTTTCTAATCCGTGAATTTTTTTTTTCTTCTTGACATTGTTGCTGTCGTATGTGCCGATTAATAAAACATTAAGGCCAAGCACTATGGTGCAGGGCATCCCTTCCCTATCCTCAAATAAAGGGAAGGGATATAAGAAAGACAACCTCACTATGATGGCCTTTTTTCCCTTCCCTACACGATACGGAAACTCAGCAGCCGTATGAATAGTATTATACGGCTACTGAGTTTCCGTTTTTTTTTTCCCAGTTTTTTTCCAATAGGAATATATTTGTCTAGGTAAAAAAATATTTTAGAGTAAAAAAAAGATATATAATAGGTAAAAAGGAGATATAATAGGTAAAAAAAGAGTTTTAGTAAAAAAAAAAAAAAGGTGAAAAAGGAAATTTTTAAGGTAAAACTTTAAAAACCAGAAACGGAAACTCAGTAGCCGTGTAAAATGCTACGAAAACTCAGTAGCCGTATGGCAGTTGATACGGCTACTGAGTTTCCGTAAAGCGTAAATTTATACGGCTACTGAGTTTCCGTGTGATTCCGTTCCCTACAAGGTGGACCAGATCTGATTCACTTTGCCTTGTAGGGAAGGGATATCCCTACTCATGTAGGGATATGGGAGATCATAGTGGATGGATTTTTAGCTTTTTCCCTACATATGAGGGATAGGGTACGTAGGGAAAAAGGGGCACCATAGTGCTTGGCCTAACAGGGACTGCATTGCTTGATATGAGTGGGCTAAAACTAAAATATCACAATTTTTTATGGTAAAATATTGTTGGGCTAGAAACAGGGACGGGCTGTTAGGCTCGTCCATACTTTGAACGAGGTAAATGTGATTGAAAAAAAAAATGCTCTAAATTTTTATAGACTTTTTTTTTTCTTCTGCGTTGTTCGAATACTTTTGATCTCGCAATAGCACAACTTGGTTCTGATGATACTTACAAAAATATATTATCAATAAAATAATTACCCAAATTAATTGAATTGATTAAATATTGTTCGTATTTCTCAATGATTGGTGGTGATGTTGTTAGATAAAAAAATGTTTAAACAACAAGCATTTTTTTTTTGTTGCAATGCAATTGAGCCTTTATATTATTAAAGGCAACTAGGGTGTAAAAATGCATGCAATTGAGCCTTTATATTATTAAAGGAAACTAGGGTGTAAAAATGTCGCTAGCCGCAACTAAAGTTTAGTGGAGCTTTTTATAGAAATTAACAAAATATAATTAATGTTTCTCTTATGGCTTACCAAATATTTGGATGGTAAAAAGGTGTCGGGGACAATGTTAAGGAATTAACGATGAAGACAAATAGCTAAAAACGCCCGTTGATGGGTAAAAATGATTTACCAGTTAAGGTGTAAAATAGTGGAGTATGCAGATGCTCGATGAAGCAAATCGTCTAAAACTTTTAGCAGATGCACTGGACGTGATTGCTTTGGGTTTGAGAGATCAATTTGTATGACTCTGGCCTTAACCAAGAAATGGCCCTTCCAGATTCAATGCGGTCACGAAGGAAGGACAATGGTCGATCTGTAGGGAGAGAAGCTGAGAATGTGTGAGATCAATGGTAATTGATTGAGGATGATGTATTGAACTGCTTTGAATATGATTTTCTGTTAGACCAAGAGAAATCTTTTTGTGTATAATGATATGATTGTTGGATGACTGATGTCTGATGAGATGAATTTGTTTCTTGTTGTTAAGTTGTCCATATCATAGTTCGAGGACCTATATATAGCACAAGTAGTTAACATATTGATCTCCAATAAGTGGTGACGGTTGAAGAGGAGTAAAAGAGTAGGGAAGTTGGAAATCGTGGTTGAACCAGTTCTACTTCGTTAGGGAGACTTGGTTGATTTTCAGACCACTAATCCATTTACTACTTCAACCGCCAACATGACTTGCTCACTTTCTTATTGTTGATGTATTGCTACATCATACGTGTTGTAATCCTCCAGATCAAAACCCTAGTGAATATTTCCCCATGTGATATGATTGATGTCGCATGTGAAGTATGCTATGCAGACGAGTATTTATTTGGTCAATCATTTACTTAGCTAGACTCCGAGCCTTAGCATGTAGATAAGTGGTGCATGATTATCAATGATGAATGTGACATGCTCTGTGGCTCATTATTAGGATGAATGAAGCATGAGGTGTCTGTTGAGACAACAATGATGCTTTCCGGACCATAGACGTTGAGTCTGATGGATCATTGATGATTGTTACATATCATTATGCCAGCTGAGGCAACAATGATATTTGAATGATTTTGGATTAATAAGCATAGGTCTTATGAGATTGTTGGATGAACCAATATATATTTTGATGTGTCAACAATTTGATAGGAAATCATATGAGGATGAATAACGCTGAGTAATCATATAAGGTTCATCCTCGATCCACCATGTCATGAGCAATCAGGATGAAAAAACAAACAGATCATAATATTAAAATAATGGTAGACAGACTTATAAAATATTGGTTGATGAACCAATGCAAATATTACTTCTCAGAGCAATTGTATTTGATGATTGAATCAACATGAAAAATATTGCTTCACAAGGAAATTGAATATTGATAGTTAAACCATCATAAATGTTTCTTCATAGTGGCAACCAAATATTGGTAGCTGGGCCAATTAATTCATGAATGAAAATATTATTAGCAAGTCCAAATATTAAATAATTAATTAAAATATTGATAGATGGATCAGTATGAAAATTATTGGTGCTCAGACCTAATTAGGATTATGCTCTGCAGAGCATCAAGTATAAAACCCTAATTTGGTAGGTAATGGACCAAGGAGCAATTGAGAGAGAAACGACCAATGGGTATAGGGGACCGCCCATTAGTGGTGATGGGACATGCGAAATGCACGGGGCCTGGGTGGTTTGCAAAGGATTTGGTGTAAAAAAGACTTATTGGTGTTTAAACCTAATTAAAATTATGCTTCGTAGGGCTTTAGGTAATAAAACCTAATAATGGTAGAGAGATGGACCGCTCAATGGGTAAGAGGACCAGCCATTGATGATGGTGTTACCGGATATGCGGTGTATGGATGATAGACCAATTGGTGTAAAGAGGATATACCAAAATGGATCGCGAAGGATTAATTAAATGATCAATTAATGAGTGAAGAGGACCAACCATGGTGGTCAAGGGGACCGACTAGGACCGACCACGGTTGTGTACGAGCCACCATGTCGACTGCGGACTGTTGTTGAGTGTTTTGGTATCTTTGGTGGTCCTCAAGCATTATTTAGGTATTTTTCAGAAGAGTTTGATTTTGACCGAAACACTTAATTTTCTTTAAAGAGGAAGCGAGATTTTGGTTTAAAGACCGATACTTGAAAAAAATAAAATATTAATATTTAAATATAATATATAGTACAAATATCCAGTGGTAGCGGGACCACTTGTTTTGTAAGTCGTATGGTCCATGGAGCAATATTTAAGAAGATATGGAGAATCAAGAAAGTTGATCTAACGAGGAAGTCCTTCAAAAAGGAAATAATAATTGAATAATAAAATATAGAAAAGTAAATATATATATATATATATATATGGAACCGACCACAACGGCGGTGGTATGGCCAGCCGATGGGCGTCGATCACGCACACATCTTTTTTAGTTTACTTTTTTTTTTATCTTAGTTTCTCTCTCCTAATTTCCCTCTTTGATGAGCATTCCATATCCCCTTTAATCCATGTTTTTTTATGTTCTTTGGAACTTATTGCTAAGTATACCAATGTGGCCTGTATGCCCGAAAGGTGAATATTCATTATTAATTCATAGGATTTAGCTGAGAAAAGGTATGAATTGAAGTAATGAAGTATTTTGGGGAAAGTAAAATATTTTCTAGGAATTTAGTAGATGAATATAACGCTAGAATTTATTTATAATTCGCTCTATACTAGTGTGCAATCTATTTAGAGAACATTATATTCAATATTTATTATGTATAGTCAGGAAACAGGGGGAAAATGTTATCAAAACTAGTGACATCCTGAAGACATTATTGCTCTATACGTAGTCAATCCATCTAGGCGTTGTCCAATCATTCTCAATTTTATATAAAAGTTGACTGAGTTGTACAGTATAAATGATGAAATATTCAGAATATTGAAATCTCAATTGAGAGACTCTAATATTGTCGTTACATATTTATGCTCTGAAGAGGTTACATCACCGGTCATAGATCATCGTAATAAGAGCTTTTATATCTTAATTATAAAATATGAATCTCATATATTCTTCTGAAGCTCGGTCAAAGATATACAAAAATATTGTTTTACAATTTATTCCTCGTCAAAAATCCACCATCAACATTAAGTCTCCTACTTAGTAAGGTAAAGCCATGTTGCACAATAAGCATTGGATGGTGATTTTACTAATTATAAGCGAAATAAGTAATTGAACTTAATCATTAGCATTTTTTTACCAGGAATCCTGATTCGCGCTCCAATGATGTCAAGTAATCGTCTGAGGAGCAATAGTTGAAACGGTAATCTTGGCAGGATGATAGAGCATCGTCTGGAGAGCATAAGTTAATGAAGCACGCTGATTTGGATGGTAAAAGAACCAATTTTGCATATTTAGGATTTTCTAGCACTACTGGGCCCGTTGCTCGAAAGAGGAAACCCTTCTTCTACCAAAATTTGGAAACCAATTCATCTAAAAGGGAAGGAAACCTTTTTTTTCTTCACCCTCACCAATCGTCAATTTCTCTTCTCTCTATCCTATTCATCCCGAGCAACAGCAAAAGTCGTCGGAATCCGTCGTCGGTCGATTACCGCCGATAACTTTTTGATAACTTGTGCCGACACCGGTCATGTAAGTTTTTTTTTCTTGGACGCCAGTTTTGTATTCTTTTTTAATAGTGAGTTAATCACGATTTTAGGGTAAAATCAAGTTTTGAATTTTTAAAATCAGAATTTACTCTTCGATCATCTTCGTATGTACTTAAATCATCGTTCGTGTAGCCACAAGAAGGTCTTTGAAGCATTAACTTTTGTATTATCATCGCCAAGTGCTAGTGAGACTAGAAAACATGTAAAATTTGGGTTTTACTGTTTTCTTTCTTTTATATCATCTTTAAATGATATATGTATTGTTATGAGTAATAAAATTATCACCCGTATTGTTTCTCTTCAATTATTACCTAATGAGGGAGTATCCGTTGATTTGATTTTTCTCACACTATCTCCAAAATTCGATATTACTTTTTTTTAGGAAACCCATATCATAATGTACCGTTCTATCATTTCCTATTGTGCCTTTGTTCAAGTCGTTACTTCTCCTCATGGATTTGATTAGAATCTTTATAGGTATATTCTTGCTTCATTTCGATGCCATTTGTTCCTCACGGATTCTTTGCGTAATAAACAAAATGTTCCCCTCTTGGAGTTGTTTAATAATAATTATAAATTTCCCGATAAATCAATGCAGATCTGCTGGTTATCAACTGGGTAACAATTGTGGGCCCCACTGCTCATTAATTCGAGTGTGTTCTGACTCAAGAGTGATGCATGAATGTTTGAAGAATTTAAGGTGGCGACAGGACAATTATTGTAATAACTGTGACGAATCCTTGTGATGGAATTTAATTCTTATGATTAATTTTAAATACTCGGAGAACTCAGAAGTGACAAATACGTAATATTCTCTTGGTCAAAGAGAACCTTCTAAGACGTTAAATGAAGTTCAACCGGAGATATATTAAATAGAGAATGTTCTTCATTTCGGAAAAGATATTTCTTTGAGGTGAAATTCTATTTTTGGTAAAGAAAAATAACTTTTAATCTTAGTATTTCTTTTAAGTTAAAGAAGGAAAATTTTGTCCCTTTTCGTAAATAAAAGCTTTTATGAAGCTTGTGTATCCTTAAGAATCCTAAGATTTGCATTGTTTTTCTTTTATTTTGGAAACTATCTAAAAAAACCTATCGAAAATAAAGGAAAAGTAAAAAACCGCAACCTTTTTCAAGATGAGATCTAGTCTCCGGTCAAGTAAGACTAATCCCTTTAAACCTTTGTCTCTGTTTCTAGCGCCAAAATATAACTGTAAGAAAACTTATTGTTGCACCCAGATATGTATGACATTCCAAATTTAAAGCTTGGTTTCAGGCGCGGAGCCAAAAATCATGGGAAATGGGTGCAAAAATTCAAAAAAAAAACTTGCTCGTAAAAAAATAATAATCTTATAGGGCATGAAATTGGCTTTGGAGCCAGCTGGGCAGGGGTGCAAGTGCACACCCTTGCAATGGACTGGCTCCGACCCTGCTTGGTTTGAGAGATTAGTGCAAGGCTGAAGACGAAAGCTAATTTAGAAAAATACACAAGGTTTTACGTGGTTCGGTGTTAAAACTTACGTCCGCTACATGATTTCACTAGGTGTGATTGTGGTTACAAGTGTGTGGTGGGCAAATCTTCTTCAAGAAAAAGAGGAGTTAAGTAGCTGGTAGTCTATTGACCTCTTCTGTTTTATCCAAATATTTTTTTTTAACCCTTGTAATAGTGTTCAAATTCTCCTTTTATAGTTAAAATCAAATTAGTGCATAACAACTCATCTGGATTTCTATGGAGGCAATCTACCAAAAAGCATACACAACAAAGTATTTTAGTATTTTACGGCAATCCTTCTACATGAACAGCGCATTGACAACTAGTTGATGCTGATCTTATGTGGCCGGTACAAGTGTAGATTGACGTGTATCTAGATTTGGCTACATCATCAAAAAAAAAAAAACGAGAACTTTCTGGTTTCTCTCTTTTTCTTTTAGTTTACGCCCAAATAAACTACCAAACCCTAACATCTTAAGTTGTATATTTTCCCAGTGACACTTTCTTAATCATCCCTTTCTAGTTTACTTATTCATGCCTTTCTTAATCATCCCTTTCTTATCAGAGAAGGAGAAATGGACAAGGCGAAGATTATCACCTCTTTGATATGCATTAATCATCTGTTATTATTTCAGTTGTGATTGGAAGATTAAAGATTAAGAAGGTTTGATGTTGGGGTTGATTTAAAAAATTTGACTCTTTATAGAATTTAGATATTGATTTCGCGACCAAATGGAAGAATTTCATAATTAAATTTAAAATTTTGTTTTTGAATAGTACAGCAAACCAAAACTCATTCACGACCTTATTATTAATTCGTGTTGCAAAGATGGTTTATGTTCAATCAACCAAAGATAAATTGAAGACTAAAATCTATAGTTAATCGATGAAGAAAAAGAGCAATCGAAAATGGCGGTGGCCGGGTAGCGAAAGTCCTGGAAGAAGATTTCTAACATTAGTTGTTTTGTGATTTTTTGGCAGCAGTTAGATCAACTTCTATATATGTTAAGACATATACAATGGAACAAACCCTTTTCGTTATTCTTGCTGTGATTTTAGATGACTTGGATAATCATAAAAATAAAATACTCATCACTCTGCCACTGTGCTTGACATGTAAGATCCATTGTCACTCGGATGTTACCATGCGGGTGTATAACAATTTCAAGCACAATACTGCACAAATCGGGGTCTCGCCACGTGTATAGTCAATTTGGTTTTCTGCCGAACTGACGAGTTCAAATTTGTTCACACTCCTCTAACGAGTGTATATTTCACATATTAATCTGATTGGTTGATTATTTAACTGATGGCCCCATTACCTTCCATGTTTAGATACACGACCCTCATTACATAACTCCCTAAATTAAATCAAGGGTAGAGATTGAAATGTTACGTGCACACCCGTTAAGGAGTGTGCACAAATTCGGACTCCGAACTGATCAATCAGACTCACAATAAATGCAAATCTACCCGCTTCAAACTCCATTATTCATCCCATGGTCTCTTTACACGTGATATCATTTTGTTCGAATGGTAGATATCTCTTTTAAAGTAAAAGTGATCATAAGAATTTAGTTGATACTTCATCATCCATCATTTATTTATGTATTTTTGCCCTGAGATATCTCCACGTGGTGTACATGTTTTATGCCACCACAAATATATTTAGTAATTACATTCTTCGTTTGCGATTTTCAAAATGTATAATATTTTAGAGTGAAATGTATGAGTCTACGAATGTGAGTGGTTCTAGACTGACCGTGTGGGTAAACACACAAAAACCAAATTCGAATTGAGAACTTTGTTGTTTAGTCCACTAAACCCGACCCAGGTTAGTCCATCGGGAGAAGTTATTTACTCTCTAGTCCAAAAAAGGTTTGAAAAGAGTAAAATTAATCTGCTAACCCTAACATATAATACAATGTAAAACCCTCTTTTATGCTCTCCATTAGCTTCACTACAATATGTGTTATGATATGTATTGATACTACATATTAATATGTTATGTATTGATACTACATACCAATATGTATTATGTTATGTATTGATACTACATATGTTACTAGAACATATGTAGTATGTTATGTATTGATACTACATATGTTACTACATACTACATATGTTACTAGTAACGTATGTATTGATACTGTTAAGTATTAAGTATCAATACTAATATGATACTACATATGTTATGTATTGATACTAATTAGATATGGAAGGGTGTTTTAGGCATTTAGAAAACACACTTTATAATGTATATAAAGTTTTAGGACCAACAAGTACAAAATCTGGTCCAAAAACATGTTTTTGGACTAGCGAGTAAATTAGTTTCACGGGTGTACTAGCCATTAACCGAGTCATGAAAAACTGGATTAACCAGTAATTCGAATTTTGTCTCACAGATTTTTTTTTATGTGGATCCGGTGGGCCCGCGGAAGACAACAGGGTCCGATTTTGTGAGAGCTTTTCAGACTATTTTTTGTGGCGGTTTTATTCGACGTTTTGTCAAGCTTTTTCGGTGTTTAGTAAATCTTGCCTTATCTTGATAAACACGAACATTATGACTTTATATATACAAAATAGTTAAGTTTAATAAATACTGGTTGCGGCCTTAATTTTTTTGTTTGTTTGTTGATAAAATAAATTTTATGGTGTGTACATATGTTTATATAAGTGTAGCTTCACTCGTCCCTATCATGCAACAATTGATTTTTCATCGTATTGGAAATGGGTTATCAACACCAATAGAAGCCAATTGGATTCCACATTCCCCAAACCTAGACCCAGCTCAATGTTACCCTATCCGGAAAGTAGTTGATATCATTGATCTGATCACTCATAACTGGAACCAGGAAAAATTAAACACCATACCCAATCTTACAGCTCAAAAAATAATAAACATCCACCTACCCCAAGATAGTCCCCAGGACAAAATAATTTGGTCCCACTCAAAATCTGGAAAATACACTACTTCATTGGGATACAAATGTCTAACCCAAGGTCAACTTACTCAAAAACCCCTCTCACCTACCAAATACTTGTGGACTTTACAGTGTCCACCAAAAATTCAGCTTTTCTTATGGAAAACAATCAATGAAGGTCTAGCAACCTTCTCTCTCCTACATCACATCCATCTGACCAGCTCCGTCATTTTCCCCAGATGCAACGCTAACCAGGAATCAGCATCTCACCTGCTAATTCATTGCCCAACCGCAAATTCAGCTTGGAACACCTTATTTACTCAGCTATCAACCTTACCACACTCCAACTATAACGCCACATGTCCTTTAACACCTCAAACAACCATTTCCCAAATTTTACAACAATCAACACCAATATTTGTTATCTCTTCTTTCTCGCTTTCTATTCGGACCTTATGGTTGGCCAGAATGAACTAGTTTTTTGCCAAAAGCAAACAACATCAGAAGAAATCCTAGCTTGGGCTAAAAACAACAACAATAAAATTATATGGCAATAGAATCCTTACCTCCTGTGTTACCAGGAGATTCACCGGTACTTAACCACTCAAGAAATGCCAAAAGGATCTCAACAATTTCGGTAGGATGGTCCACACCAAACTTGAATTGGATTAAGATTAACACAGATGGGGCGGTCAGGGGCATTCAGGTTTCGCAGGTGCGGGTTTTATTTGCAGAGATTCTGAAGCACGAACAATTATGGATTTAGATCAACTTCTAGGAATTACAACAACCTTAACTACAGAAACTTGGGCTCTTCTTTTGGCATCAAGAATAGCAATAGAAAGGCAATGGTCAAAAGTTCTCTTCGAGACGGACTCGGAAAACCTTATGCTCTTCGTCACATCCGCTCATCGAACCCCTTTGGAACATCTCGGTGGATGATTCAAGAAATAAAGTATAGAATACGACAGATTCCGCAGGCCGCTATCCAACATAACTACAGAGAAGGAAATCAAGCAGCGGACATGCGGCATACAGAAGTCAAATGGGAAACTTTTCAACCAAAATTTGGGACCATGCAATCCCGATCAGTATTAGTCAAGTTATATTCCATGACTCTATGGGTACCACATACCCACGTCAAATTGTAACCTAATCTTATATTAATAAAATGCATGCTTCAAAAAAAAAGTAGATTAACTCTTTTCATTCCATTGTCACACCCAATGCCCGCACACGCGATAGGCTTAAATGTGGTCAAACACCTAGCTGCAATTTCATAGTTAACGAAAAATGTAATTCAAGAACTCATTGATGATTGATTCCTGAGTCAATTTGGTAACCAATCTATGTGAATCACTCAACCTCACTAAAATTTGTCATAGGTCAATGGCTAATTTGGCGCTTAGGGCAATTCCTATGGCAATCAACAAATATTTTTTTTGTTGAGCCACGTGGATGAACGAACACGTTTTTGCACTATGGTAAATCAGAAAAAAATAAACATATTTGGTTTTCTAGGGTTCCACTACTATTTCTTTTAATATAAAATATTTTTTAGGATAATGTTAAAATATAAAATACTAGAACACCGCTATCACGGTGGGGAGGATCGACCGAAGAAAAACGAAACACAGCTGATTGCAAAATGCGGAATACATATTTTTTTTGTTGGGATGTTATTGTTGAGGAATATACATCGTTTTAGTGGTTGAATAATAAAATTAGTGGATGCATGAACCAACTACGACTGTATAATTTGTTTATGCATCTTTTGTGGTGGCTCCATAATTCATTATGCATCCTTTTTTTTGTTGGAATGATAATTGTAGGCAAATACTACCTCCGTTTAAAAAAAAGAGATACTTTCATAGTTTCATTTTAGCCTAAAATACGCAAATTCAAAAAGTGAAAGTATCACTTTTCCTGAAACGGCCGAAAGTATCACTTTTCCCCGAAACGAAACGAAAGTATCACTTTTTCGGGTGGGCGAAAGTATCACTTTTCTCGACACTGGGAGAAAGTATCACTTTTTCTCGAAATAAAACAAAACTATAACTTTTTCGACACGGGTGAAAGTATCACTTTTTTTTGGAAACAAAACGAAAGCATCACTTTTTTTGAAACAAAACGAAAGTATCACTTTTTCTGACACGGGGCGAAAGTATCACTTTTCCTGACACCGGGTGAAAGTATCATTTTCATGATGAAAGTATCAATTTTACTGACACGGGGTGAAAGTACCGCTTTTCCTGACAAGGAGTGAAAGCATCACTTTTCCTGATTGCATAATAGCTATTTATTCAATTTTAAGAAATTGCGGCGTTTTAGAAGAAAAAGATAGAGATATATTATCGTCAAGTAAGGAAAAATAGGATACATAAGGAATTATGTAAAAAGGCTTCACCAAAAAAAAAAATCTCACTACAAGGGAGGGGCATTTTCGGTTTTTCAGGTCCCAAAGACTACCACCAAACTGTTTCAATCTTTTTACGAAATTGAACATTTTCGTCGGGTTTCATTTGACAAAAGTGGCCATAAAAGCCCTCCCTTCGGGTCCTCGGTTGATCAACCCAAATATATTTAATGAGATAAAATAGGATAAATGGAATAAAAAAGTAGTAAAGTAAATTTATTTGATTTCTTGAAGGGCTTGGGACGCAGCTTGTTGCTCGCTTGCCTGCTATGTAAGAAAATTTTATTTGATTTCTTGAAGAATGAGATTATTTTAAAAAAATATAATAAATAAATAAAGTAATTTTTGGAAATCAGGAATTGTACTGGGCGTGGGAGGAAGAGTCGCGGGCGTGTGAGGAAGAGTCGCGGGCATGTGATGATGGTCCGTGCGTTTGTAGTTCAACCACCCGGTTGACCATCAAGCGCGCATATGTTTACCGTCTTACTCAACAAACCAACAACTTTGTTGGTTGGCCCATCCGTTTTTCATGTTTGTTGAGTCCATAACGAGAACAAAATGAACAAATGGAATTTCTCATGCCATTATATTTTTCCTTGCCTGTCAATAACAAACCCACACAACTTACAGCGTGTTTGGTTGGGAGAATGGGAAGATAAATAATCAAATTACACGGTAATATGATTTTAATAATTGGATTACAAGGAATCCATTCCCTGACTTGAAATTTTAACTGTTTCGCTTTGTTACTTGTATATCCCAATGAACAGGTAATTGAAGTGCAGCATAGACTGCAGCACGTCCGAGATATCTCTCCTCTCCTCTCTCTCTCTCTCTCTCTAACCCTTTAACCCTAGCTACAGAAAACCTCCGCCCATCGCTTCTTGCTCGGATTTAGTCCTTTTGGACTACATCCGAGCAAGGATTTTCGTCCGAGCAAGGATTTTCTCTTATTTTTCTTCCTTTTATCTTTAATTGGTTTTAATTTGATTTTCACAGTGTTTTTTTAGGATCTTTTTAAATTTTTTTTTTCTTCTATAGCTTCTTGGTTTGATGGAGGGGTTAAGAGGCAAAATGCTCCAATTTCGATGGTCAACTTGTTAAAATGCCCTGGACGTTAAAAAAAAAAGTCAAAATGCCCCAATCCGTTATGTTTTCCGTCAGGCAGAGTTAGAGAGTCAAACATGCACACATGTGAACCCGTACGTGTGTAAAAATGACTTATATATCCTTGATGTCTAGATTCAACGTATCTGCCACATGCGTGACACGTACGTGTAATACAATTTTGACGCCTTTGCCCTTCAAAATTTGGGACATTTCCAGAAAGTCCTAAACGGTTAGATTTGTTACACCTGGTCGGGGCATTTTGAACGGACGGTCAGAGATTCCGACCGTTGTTATAACGGTCATTTTTGGGGAATTTGTAGCTATATATATTGTGATGATTTACATCATTTCTCACCACAATCTGCTATATTTCACCAACTTTAATGGCTAGCTCCAGCATTAAAATGGTAAGTTTAATTTTTTGTTAAAAAAAAAGAATAATCAAGATTTGTATTATAGTAATGATTCTAATTATAGTTAATCAAAATGCAGGAATGTGAAATGTGTAGCGATAAATATCATGAATCCATGGATTGTCCTTGGATTTACTCCCGGTGTAAACTAGTTCCTTGTAATGGAATTCGAAAGCTTCTAAAGGTTAAAGAAGGTGTCAATTCAGGGAAGAAATTCTTTTCTTGTTCTAATCCTATGTGTTCCTATTTTGAATGGTTTGTTGAAGCTACTGATGCAATTAAATCCATGGCACCTCAGTACAAGGGAGGGTGTGAAGCTTGTGCTGGTGATCATAGATTTGCTGATTGTCCTTGGTCACAGTCTCCTTGTAAAAACCCCAAATGCCATTCAACTAAGGTGAGGATGTTAAACATAACACAAACATCATGGAATTATGGTATTGGGTATCTAAAATGCAAGAATTGTGAAGATTTCCAATGGGTTTCTGATGCAATCTTTATGAAAAAACAGAAGCAATTTGATAATTATGAAGATCAAATTTGTGCACAGTTTAAAGATAAAGTGAAAGTAAAGTGCAGAATTAGAACATAATGTCATAATGTTAGTTAGTCTGCAGTTATGAGCATGTCAACAAAGTTAATGTAACAGATTTCAACAAGGCAATGTAACAGATTGGAAGTATTTTAAATGAAATGATCATATTGTCAACACATTGTCTCCATACTACAATAGATTGCAAGATTCATAAATAAAAGAGCATATTGTCAACACACTTAAAACAGAAAGTAAAATCATCTAATAACAAACTTCATAAGTCTATAAATGAAGGTAGAAATTAGGAAAACAGGAACCCAACATTTCTGATATTACTGATATTTAGAGTTAGGCTTTCTAACCCTTTTTGATGGTGGTTCAGAAATATTGATTGTTTTCCTAGAGATATTAATGATACCATGATAAGTTTGGTTAAAACAAAGATGAAGGTGTAGCAGTAGTAGATTGATGTGGTACCTTCCTTTTGGGTGTAGTACAAGAGTATGGTGCGAAAGAGTATGTACTTTGCCCTTTTCTCGGGAACCAATCAAGAAGTTGATGGTGTAGTAGTTTGCTTTGCCCTTTGACAATGGTGGTACCTCTGTTTGATTTCTTTGATGCAGATGTTGTTGCTTTCTTTGATGCAGATGTTGATGCAGATGTTGGTGCACAAGGCCTTCCTCGTCTTCTTTGTTGGTGTAGCAAGATTGCAAAACTCATCCCCATTAACAATAACACTCCATTCTAATTCCTTTCTTCTTGGGGTTAGACCCAATCGGAGGACCTTGACAGGTGAGGATGTTATGATCAAGACCTTTACATACACTCGCACTTTATTACACTTTTGCGCGGCTTGTTCTTTCTCATACCAAGACTTCTTTCTTTTGACACAAGGTCTTCCTTTATCTCTCAATCTGTGTGGATGTATAATGTTGATACCAACAAGTAAACAAAAGAAAGATAGGGTTAGTATACTTTAAATGCAAAGATCTAGAGAATAATGAAAAAAATAGTGATACAATAAAGTAAAAGTACAAAAGTAGATAATATAATTCCCCTATTCAATAAAAAGATTCTCCTAACAAAAATAATTGAAACCAGACAATGGAAAAGGTTAAAGCATTGGATATCCTGACAAACCTTATTTTTATACTCATCAATGTCTCCCAATGGGGTTATTGACCATGAGTAGGAGGTCCTATAGTAGTCCACGGTAAGATTTACTCGCAGTACTCGCACAACCATATTTAGGTGTAATTAGTATTCAATTTATACAAACCAACCACCATATTGATAGACATTTACTTACCGGGCCCAATCAGATTCAATTCAAACAAGGCAACCACAAAGCATGTATGCAAGGGAACCGCCTCAATCAAGCATCATGTCTACATGTACAAGTTTGTTGTTCTACTTTTACCACAAAAACTTTGCCACTAGCTTTGTTAGTCACTTCATACACTTTCATCTCTTCAGATGGATCAGACTTATAGTTACCTTTAAGATTGGACATAACCTCAATGAGATCTTTTCCAAATGGGAACAAGATCACCCAACTTCCAAGTTGAAGCAAGCTTTCTTCTATTTGAAAACAACACCATCACCAAGTGTGTGTACATATCCACCAACCGAGTAAGAGGCTTGTCTCTCATTTTAAGGGCCATGTTCTTAAAACTTTCACAAAAGTTGGAGTAGATGTGCTCACAAGCAACATCATGAGGAAACCATGACCTTGCCCAAGACTTTGGCTCGCATCAATCGTGTCTTTGGTATGCCTTGGGATCTATCCCCGCCATTTCTTGCATGGCCTCCTACAAAATATGTTGGGTATCTAAGTTAAATCATCTAACAACAAACATGAAAATTGATTCAATATCATGAAATATGATACAAACATTACCTCCCAGTGTTTAAACGTGTATGCTTTACACCGCCAAAGAAGATATGTTAGTCTTGGATTCCGAATCCATTGGTCATGAAATTCAAGTATAGATGCCCGAAAAAAAAAAACAAGCCAAACATTAACAGAGAGATAGAATTACAAATAAGGAGAGAAAATTCAAAATCAAATTTACCTTAGGCAATATCTATGATTGGCCAAAGGAAATAACCTTTTACCGATTCAAGTATGCCCTTCATTCCCGTCGTAAATAAAAGTAAGTCCAGCCATATCTGGAATCCTTTTCCTCAATTCTTTCAAGTACCATGAACCGTTTTCTTCAGTTTCACTTGTGGTAATCATCACACAAATTTTAAATACCCCATTCGACCATCAATACCAATACGTAGCATTACACCTTTTAACTTACCATTTAAATGAGCTCCATCTAATCCAATTACCTTTCTACAACCATTCAAAAAACCCTTTATCTCGTGCATCATAGGCTAAAATTACAGACTCAAATCTA
Source organism: Papaver armeniacum (assembly GCA_023531295.1). Lineage (NCBI taxonomy): Eukaryota > Viridiplantae > Streptophyta > Magnoliopsida > Ranunculales > Papaveraceae > Papaver > Papaver armeniacum. Next base: position 405,791 of record JAJJWW010003236.1, read on the forward strand.
TTATGTTCACCATCTTTGGTCCAACCGAAATGACCAATGCCGTTTGGGTTCAATGAAGTAGCATTTGTGACCGATTGTGGTGCTTTTGTGTAAGAGCTCTCAAAATTTCCTTCAACTCGCTAAAACCAATTTCGTGTACACACATAAACCAAATATTAGCATTTTACACATACAACAAGTTAGAAAAAAAAATACCAAGACAAGAATTAAAACATACTCTTGCATCATTGGCAACCCAATAAGGTATGTCGTATTCAACTTGGGACTAATGATCTTATTGGCTATATGATCTCGCCTTGTCCACTCGATGATCCAACATCCATAGTCTTCAATGATACTTAGCTACAAATTTTGCATTGCATTTTCTGCTGTGGTTTGCATTGAGATTTTTACAAGTGTGTGTCATGTTACAATCTCTTACCGTGATTGTGCCTTGCTTTGGACACGATCTTGCATTCACTTTCCATTCACATCCTTGGGAAACTTTGTTCACACAATATGAATAATGTCTAGTCCTATCTCCCTTCTTCACTTTAAAATCCCTATGTTTCAACACTGAATATTCCTTAAATGATCTCTATAAGCTTCTATGGATCCAAAAGCCATACAGAGAACTTATTTCCCCGGTACAATTTCGGGAATGTTTTCATTTATCATTTCCAGGTCTTTCTTGTTCCTTTAAATGTTGTCCAAAGTCTTGTTGCCACTTAGTTTCATCCTCTTGGGTGACATCATATATGGGAACCAAATCTTGTGAAGTTTCATTCACTAGTGGATTCTCATTGTTCATAGTAACCACCTAAATTGAAATCTTCATCACAATCATCGTGCTCATTACCAACATCTATACCTCCGCACACATTGAAACCCAATCTTCATAATTGAACCTTTCTTGTGTTTCTTCATCTTCACTTTCATCTTCATTTTCATCTTCACTTTCACTTTCATCTTCCTTAAAACGAACCTCGGGCCTATCATCGTGGTGACACTCATCCGAATGCACATTAGGTAAATTCATTTGGTCATCATACCCCTGTTCTTGGTTATCTCGCAACAAAGGCTTGTATTGGAATATCTTCATACCCCCGTTCTTGGTTGTCTCAATGGATGCTTGTGTTGGAATATGTTGCTCGGCCATATCTTGCTCTTCATTCGTAAAATCAGTTCTTGTTGGTCTCATATCATACTTCTTAACATTGTTGTTATCCTGTTTATTAAGTCTTGGACTCCTCCTAACCTCAACCATTTTACTCACTAATTTCTTCTTCACCTGGAGTTATCACCTCTAGTCATACAACTAACACTACCAACACTAGCAAGTATCACAACCAAAACCCCAATGCTCTCTCGTAGGAATAATATGAGTAATCCAGGGGTCTTACAAAATTGCTTTTATTTGGTTTTCCATTATTCCGTAATGATTGAAACATTCTTTCGATTCACACTTATCATATGCATCCCCATTATTATCATCAAATAAAAACAATTCAAGTGATGGATCCATACCCTGCTCATCTACCAATCTTTTCTTCAAGATAGCCATGAACTTGTCACCACTTGTACCAGACTTTACAATCATAACAATAGAAGTCTTTATATGTATTACCTATATCGCTTATCCGTAAATCCCTATCTTGACTACCCATTCGAAATAATGAAAATAGGAAAACAGATCAATAATCATAATCAAACTACTAAACTACAAATACAAAAATAAACAAAATAGCAAAGAACTTCAAATTATCATGATTAAAAGAGCTACACAAAGACCATTATTAAACCCTAATTGTGAATTTTGGTATACCAAGCCCTAATAACAAAAATGAAATTCCCCCAATTTTGGTATAAACCCTATTTCTATAAACACAGATTCGTAACGATTGAAAAAAACCCTAATTTCGTAAAAATGAAATTCCCCTTTTGTGAACCCTAATTTTATATAGATTCTAACAACGAATATTGGAGAAACTATATACCGAGTCTAAATAACGATCAAAATAAGACAAATAACCGTAAAGAATTTAGATGATTTACCTTTTCAATAATATTCTGTCATTCAGCTTCTTCACACCATTAAAACAAACGCAAAGTATCTCGATCTGTCTCTCTCGAGATCTATTTCTCTCAATCTGTCTCTATCTTGACCTATCTCTCTCGATCCGTATGTTTAGGGTTTAGTTCAGTCTTCTCCCTCCATCTCTCTCTCTGGGAAAAATTCTCTGGTTTTCTGTGAATGAAACTCGATGAAGAGAAGATAAGATGGTAAGTACACACGTACGGGACAACACGTGCACTAATATGACACCTGTCATGTGATGACACGTGTACGTTTTTTATTGGGCCACGTGGCGGCAAATGCCCCGTCATCAAGGATGTATGATAGCCCCTCATCTGTCATCGTTAATTTTCTTCGTGATCTGAATATCACAGGATACGAACACGTGTACAAAATATGATCTCTGATCATTCATTTTACCAAGGGCAAAATCGGAAGTCAACTGGTTGTTGTGACTAGTCAAAATGCCCCGATTTGACTAAGATTCTCTCTTCTAGTAGTAATGTAACGGATTGGGGCATTTTGACTTTTTTTTAAATGTCCGGGGCATTTTAAGAAGTTGACCATCGAAATTGGGGCATTTTGCCTCTTAACCCTCGATGGAGTTGTAGTGTTTGTCTGTGGTTTTTTCGGAGACCAAAATCTTGAAGGTGGGTTTCGCAGATCTGGCTGGTGAAGTCAGAATATTGATTTTTGGGCGTGGTGATGGTGGTGGTTCCTTGTTTAATTCATGGGATCTCGTAGTAGCAGTAGTAGTTTTGGAAGTGGATTTTGGATTTTGGTTTTTTCATGATTGCAGCTGTGGTCATTTGAGGAGGAATTATTGGGTATCATGGTGTTGTATGAGGATTCAAGAGGTGATGTAGTATAAGGATTTTAGAGGTAGATGCAAGAGGTGGTGAAGTATGATGATGCAAGAGGTGGTGAAGTATGAGGTTGTTTTCAAGTGGTGAAATATGAGGAAGTTTGAGGAAATGTTCTTGGAGAACGGTGGTGGTTGTGTATCAACCGGCCGGCGGCAGTGTATTCAAGATGCAGGCAGAAGTTTTAGTGAAAAACGGATTTTCGTTCGGACTTCAAAAGTTTTTGATTGGATTGGATTGTTGGGCTCGTAGCCTCCGTATACTTGTCCAGATTTTGGGCTTTTGGTCTCTATTTTGGTTTTTTTCCTTTTAAGTTTTAAGTGTTGTATTTGTTATTTTCTTTTTTATGGTCACTCCCTGTGCTCCAATTAATTATATCGTTCGTCCTTTTTTAATCAAATCATTTAACTTGCCGATGGACCACTAGTCTAGGTATCAAAAAAAAATTTAACTTGCCGATCAAAAAAAAAAAAAAAAAAAAACAGGTAATTGAAGTGCGGTAAAAATAAAAAATCACATCTTTTATCCGGAGTCATGGCAAACTGTTTTCTTGTGCCGAACAAATTGAGGCGGTTCTTAGGATGAGAACAAGTTTTGTCCATACCATAGCTCACTTGTTTTGTTGGTACTAGGCAAACTGATCCTTGACTACAAGGTCGTTTTTGATCCCCTCTTTAGACTTTCAGTTTGAGGTGGGACCAAGAAGTTATGACCTGATGAGCTAAGATTATGTGTACTGGAGTCAGGTTTACTGTACACGAGTCTCCGCAGTAGTAGTTTCGGATTAATCATTTCTTTTTTGGGGTGGGGGTCAAGTCCGGATTAATGATTTCTCTCGTATAATTTAAAGGGGATATCCTCTAATCAACACTAACATTGCATCCTCTAATAACCTTACGTGAAGAAAAATAACAGACTTAACTAAACAAACAAACAAATTCATCTGCATAATTTACAAATTCATCTTGTAATTAGACTGACCCATTACTCTGCTCTTCTGCTGTGGATAATACCGGTACCTCCGTGCGGGTAGTGTTGCCAAATCCAGATTCTAGATCATTATTTTCATCGCCACCCTGGTTGTTGTCTAGGGGCGGCTGGGAGGTACTCATACAAGTAGTTCGGCAAGTCGGACACGAAGTATGAGAAGATAACAACCATGCTTCGATGCACTTCACGTGGAATCCATGATTGCATTTTGATAACACTCTAATTTCTTCCCCATTAACAAACTCTGATAGACAAATAGCACAAAGTGGTTCGTTGCTAGCTAATTCAATCTCTTGTGAATATTCAAGGGTGGGTCCAGAAGATTTAGCCATTTCTTGAAGTTTTAATCTCTGGGTCTGTTGGTAATCAGGAGGAGGAGAACCTTTGTTGAGAAATTTATTGATGCAGAAGTTTAGTGTAAAACCACTAAGAATAAAACAAACAAGGAATACCAGTAGCAGAGCTATGTCTAAGTTGAAATCTGATCTGCTTTCGAACGGAGACCATTCGTTCTTTGGGATGATAACATCATCGGTATTAGATGTTGCCGATACAGATAGGGAGAGGGGCCGATCATTTTGATATGCGACTTTCCCAACTGCTGCAGATGCTGTTTCTGGTGACGCCATTACTAGCAAGGGAGGTTAGAGAACAAGAGTGAATTAATATGTGAAAATCAGTGTGATATGAGTTTTGATGACAGTGGTTTTGTTTTGGAATGGATATAATATATATATATATATAAATGTTAGGGTGATGAAGAAAAAGATAAAGAGTTTTAAGAAAGTGGGGTTTGACGTTTGTCATCACTACTAAAAGTAACTGATATGATTCTAATGAGAAAAAACAAACAACTTGGAAAGTGAAACTGAAACTAAAACCACTGCTAGCCGTTGTTTTCCAACAATAATTCTTAACGGGAGAATCTAATACCACAACTTGTTTCGTGTCCACATCCCTAGTTTTACATATTTGCAGATCCAAACTTAGAGCATACAGAAGAAAAATGTACAGTCATTAACTAGATTCGTACTTTCCAATGAGTACATCAGAAAAGTTACTGGACCTAGAAAATCCTTGCAGTCACTTACAAAGTATACCTCATCACCCCCAGCTTTTGAGTCTTGTTATGCAGTAAATGACTTTTCTTTCATTGTAAAGGTTCTAGTTCCATTGAAGTCACCTGCAACATAAAAGATAATATTTTCAATGCCAGCAGTTCGGTTTTCAAACATATAAAAGCATACAAAAAGACCTCATACTTAAAGCAGTACTGCTACAATCAATGTCACTGAGAACAGGAAGTTTAGTTGAGCAACAAAAGCCAAGCCCGAAACAAGAACACTGGGAGTCTGGGACGCTTGTTAAATTTTTATATGAGAGAGTCGCAGTGAGTACCAACAAACTGGGACTGCGATTGGCATAACGGGTGAGATAAATGAGTAACCAAATTAATAATATAACCACAACCAGCCATTTATTAAACACAAGCAGCATCAATGGATTCAATTCATGGATTACTTAAAACGATATTACATCAGGATTCAGGTAAAAAATGGAACACCACATACTGAACTATTACTGAAATGAATTTTTTAAGCAAAATGGCAGCCCAAAATATCTATTTACATAACTTTTAGTTCTTAAATTAAGATTACCAGAAGTGGTGATCAAAATTCACCTCCTGAAGGATGCTAATAAGTTACTTAACCAAATACTACTGCACTTCAGGAAGCAATGAAAAACTGAAGAACAAACTTTGCATAATTATAGAGCCCAAATCAATAGCTGCTTTTAACATGATGGTTTCTCTCTTACACTATTCATCAACCTAATCAACTCCCATCTCTGAGATGGCTTTGTTCAGAATCTGGTGAAGTTTCTTTTCTCTATCGTTTGCAAGTCCAACACAACCCTGCAGTTTATTATTCAACAGCTTCTTTATTATCAAATTCTGAATAGCTAGCTGGGAACTATTCAAGTAAGGCATAAACGGATCAAATTTTAATGAGCTAAATGGCCAAACAGATAAGGTCATGAATAGCATCACAACCATACAGATAAGGTCATCAATGAGGGTGTTAGAACATTTAAACCATATAGTATGCTGCTTCAGTGGTTTCCTTTTAGGATAGACCATTTGCCCAACAATTTACTAGTTACCATACCAAATTACACTTCTCTTACACCATGCAACTGAACCCAAAACTTAGATTATTCAACACCTTTCCATCCCATGAGGACAATCCTCTAATCTTTCAAGGACCATGAAAAGTTTCAAAAATCTTGTGGTGAATTCGGAATCTAAAAAACCTTCATGGTTACTAGAAAAGAAGAGAATAACGGGTGTTGGTGATATGGTTACTTTCAAGGGTGGATGAAAAATGTATGAGATTATACTTGGAAAGATTCATTTGATCATATATATGCGAGACATACAAATACATGCTGGTTAAGTCCTAGAACAAGTTGGGTCTGACAATGTAACAAGAAAAAATGGAAGAAAGGTAAAAGGGTGCAACTATGCAAGCATTAGTTTTTTCACTTTAGGTGCAAATGAAACTTACATATTGAAATGCCATCAAGTGGATGAACAAACCTGAACTACTGACGTGGAGGCAAGAAATGGTCCACCGGGTTTGAACAGAGAGATAGGCCTATTAGACGTAACTAACACCACTGTCACAAGAGTTTCTATGATCTATGAGTAAGGGTCTGCCAAGATATACTTCTTGTGAAGAATGCATGTCACTGAGAATGAAATGCAGTTCAGAGTAAGATTCCTCCTGTCTTTATTTAGTGGCTTGTGTACTGTCTTTTTCCCCTTGTTTCCAACTGACAAAGCAATTAATTTCCCCTCGTCATTCATAGACAGAAAGGGATGCGCACTGCAAATAAAAGATAAATATTATCAGCATTAGTCATCTTAATTCATACACGGTCATCGTAAACCAGAAAAACTCAGACCCCTCATTTCCAGGCATGAAGAAATGTGGCTTCTTAACAGTTTGAACTCTAGCAACTAGTATAATCTATTCATCAAAAACAAAAAATTGCATGATAAAGAAACAAGGTTCCTTAAATTTGCATGATAAGTATAGACAAAACATAACATCTACACAAAATTGAGAATGATAAAAAGTAAAAAGAAACAATGAATGGTTGCTTACAACTAGAGAATGCAGCAACTGCTGAAAGTAGTGCAGCATCAAAAATTGAGCCATCTGCATCCAAACAGTATATGTCCTGCATGAGAAGAAACAGAAAAACTATGTCATCAACAACAGAAACAGTGTCCATATTCTGCAATTAAGTAAGCAAATCTTATTGTTTGGTTGCCATGGATGAAAAATCTGCTGGTTGTCAGTAGCACTAGCAACAGATGCTTCCGGGATACTAGGACAGACAGACATCACAAACAAATTGAACCTTAAGATCCACAGGAAGTATTCTTTCTGCAGGATGCCGTAGTAAGAATTAATTGAAACAGAGTTGGTACTCGATTGTATTTGCACATCGATGGTAGTTTCTACCCCTTCCCCCAAGGAGCTACACCACACCGGTGCACCGAAGAAGGAAATTAATAGCGGAAACAAATACCACACAATGTCATGAAGTACAAGGGTAACTATTTTTCTAATGATGTTCATTGGCTATTGGTGATAGACTGTTACTGTTGATTCAATGAGAATATGTTATTCAATGGTGACCATTTTCTACCAAATCCGAAGGAAAGAAAAAATACATGATGTCTTTCCGGTTAAAATCAATTGCACCAGTAAATAAAAATGATCATCATTCATGAGAGTGCAGAATGTTCAAAACTGCAACATTCAAGGTGACTAGCCGTTGAAACGTATTTGTACTTGTAAAACCAAGCTTGCTTTAACTGTCAAATGCACACCAGTCAATCAAGTATATTGTAACTTTGTAAGCAATACCGTACAACCCAAACGGAAACATCAAATAACAGTTTCATGTTTAATAAAGTCCAATCAGAAAATTACGCCAAGTTAAACAGAAAGGCAAGTAAGATGCATTACTAAAATGAATCAGAGTATTACCAAGGGTTCCATTATATACTACTAGTACTACTATCTGATGCCTTTTTTATGATGATCATATTTAATAATTGCGCCTTTGTTTGTAGAGATCTTGATTTCATTTTTTTTTTTCAATATAACGAACAGATTAAATTTAAACAAAATTTCATACTCACAAATTTTAAAAAGAATCAGGAAAAAGAAGGGAAATGTTAGACGCCTAAGTTGTAAGTGAACATATGAGTAGCTATTGACAGTGTTTAAAATAGCGAAAGCGTAAAGCACTATTAAAAAGTGTTAGTAAAGCGCTGCCCCGCAAAATAGGTAGTAATATAAAGAAATAAATACTTATAAATTTAAAAGAAACTTCGTAGTAGTAAATCATAAAATCTGTATGAAACTAAGTTGTGAATGGAAATTAAGAAGTTCTGAAACCTAACAAAGGGAAATAAAGAAGTTATGAAACATAACAAGGGGAACAGTTAAATTATGTAACTAGCCAAGAATGTTCGCATCATCCAAATCACCCTCAAAATATCCATCATCATCACCATGCAGAGGAAGAAGAAGGGCAGAGACTAAAATAAAATGAGGAAGAAGAAAGGGCTATAAAATACAAGGAGAAGAAGAAACGGGCCAATTATTTTACTGGGCTATGCTTAAAAGCCCTTTTTTTTTGAAATATTAACCTAATTTCATACCGCAAGTTATGAAGCGTTTTAGACACTGGCTATTGAAAAGTAAGGATGAGCTAATCAAACAAAAAAAGTTAGGTTTACATTGCACATCAGGTTCTTCATACTACATTGTCTCATCCTAGTTATAGTCGCATCAGTTTTCAGACATTGGTGCAGTGGCAAGATTGTTCTGTACCAATCGACATTCACATTTCCCCTACAAACTAAGTAATCCTATTCCTAGTACTTAAAACACTTTACACCTAATAAAATTAGCAAAATAAAAACTTCATTCATTCCAGTAAACATGGATGAGGACTCCACACCATTGTCTGAAAGTAAGATGTTAACCATTACATTGAACCCCCTTGTGCTTCTTCCCTACCATGTTCAAACTCTTTACACATGCAGACAGACAGATGAAGAAGAAGAATGCTGCTTAACAGTAATAGATTCTTTCAACATACCTTAAAATAACATCAGATAGTTGTTTAGCAATAACAGGTGCTTGCTCAGAAGGCAGACCAGGCCTAACAATTGGCTAACAAACCAGAGGCATATGAAAACTCAATAGCTAAGCAATCCTCATCAGGTAAATCTGTTGATGGTATCATGACTTCCATTTTAATAGCAGCCAACATACTCTACATAAGCAGACACCAGTTCATTAGCGCATTCATCAAACACCATATGTTCATTAAACAAACAGAAAGAGATTAGTTATGGTTACAGTGAATACCAATCTTTGTAAAGGCTGAACCATCAGCAGATGGTACTCTTATGTCTACTTCAGGCACACAAAAACATTCCTAAGTACAATTATTAACCCTAAATGTGTACGTGCTTAAATTCCAAGGATCCAACATCAAAGCTAATAACAATTTCACATCCAATATCAAAACTACAATAATAATTCAAACAATTCAAGAAACCTAATAATTGTAAAGCAAGACAAAAACATGCGACATACATGGGATTTTGTTTTCTCAATTAGTTCTACAGGACACAATAATCGACAAATGTGTGTTTGTCAGTACCAACAATGTTATTGATGAAGTTGAAAAAAGGAATGATATCTGGGTTAGCCGATAAGATCTTCTCTAGTTCAAGTCTAGACACCTATTTAGAATGGAAACAATCAAATTTGGGGTTTTAGGGTTTTATGAGTATCAAATGAAAGGATCAGTGGCACTGACTCTAGAGATGTGTGGTCCCATTCCAAATCAAAGTATTACATAAAGAACGAAACATTGCTACAGAAAATGAAATTAAAATTTTTAGGGTTTAGCAATCGCACTTACGGGTCTTGGCAGAGTTCACTTGGTGAGAGAAGATATGAAATTGAAAAGAATGAGAATTCTGGTGGTGTGGTGTGTGTTGGTAAAATTGAAGGGATATATCCGGGAATGGGCCTCAAATTTTACCTGACCCAACCCGGAATTTATCGGATGGACACCCGACCCGTAATTCTTCTTTACGGGTTAAACGTGGGTGGGTGGAACATCACCCATCCACCAGACACCCGACCCGTAAAAAACTTTAGGTTACAAGTGTATTCAATAGGCAAGTTCTAGGGTAAGCGTATGTATAATAGCGTACATAGATTTAAACCCATGCAAATATCCATGGAAGTTAAAAATGACTGGACTAAGGTGGGGTAACGATTGGTGTTCTAGCTTGTATCTTACTACGATTATATGATGAATTTTGGATAACATTACAGTTGGCAATTGCACATTCATTTGCGATATCCATAGTTGATTTTGGAATCCAACGACATTAACACGTCTTCCCTTGATGAAGTTGGTAGAATATAGTGATTGGAAGCAATCCATTAGACTGTAATCCTGGTCATGAAAGCAGCTTTAATTGGTGGGAAATTCAGAAATCCACCCGTACCCATTCGGTTCATCCGTTTACCAGCGGGCATTATACCCGTTGAGTAATGGACTGGATACACTAGTGGAAAATGAGATTTTAACCACTTTAAAGGGATTTAAGAATACGACCGTCATCATCTCGAACTAATTATTAGTGCCGTGATCCCCGTAGTTTTATTGATAAAAAAATAAAAAAAAGAAAACTTGTCTCCGACACAGTGGTTTTTCTCAGGGGTATTTTTGTAAGAAAATGTTTTTGAGAAACCACTGTGAGAGTCTTTAGTTTTTGTAAAACTCAATTATTAGGCATATTCAACCGATTCCTGTGAGCCATTGATCTAAGGAGATCTTAGCCGTCTATAGCAGCATATATGACCCAAAATATCTTTACCCTAAAATCCTAATTCTAAAGATAAACCAGCCTCCCTCATCGTCTTCTCCACTCACTCACCCCAACCGAGCGACCACCATATCTCCAAGTTTAGATTTTGCTTCTTCTTCAAAGAGATCCATCCTAAATGAAACTCTTGAACCTTTAATTTTTGAAATTCCTCTCCAACTGAATTGGTATGAAGAAATCTAGGGTTCTTTACATGCCAATAAAATTGCCTGGTAATTTTTTTTTTTAATTTCGTGAGGTTAGTATGCTATGATAAACGACGAGGTTAGTTTTCTTGGTAAATCTAGGGTTCTCATCATATGGGTTCTATTTAATTTCTAATTTTGGGTTTTAGGTTCTATGATGATGATAGTGTGTGGATGTTGTTTCAGTTTGGATGGTGTGAAATGGGTTTTTAAAGAACGCGCAATTGGGGGATACTTTTATTAATTGGGGGATATAAGAAAAAGACAAAATCGAGATCCAAATAGTAAAGTGAGGTTATCCCATATCCATGGATTTTTGATAATACCTAACCTACCCCTCATTAATCCTGTTTAATGGATAATCATAATTGGTTAAGTTAATTGAATAGTTTGAAGATGTGGATTATAAAAATCATCATCAATTGGGTGAGATTAGAAGTATAAGTGTTGGGTTCAAATTTTTTGGTAAGTATGAGTGATAATAGTGACCAAAGATACATTTCTAGTCTTCACGTGAGAAACAAACAAGTATTTTATGTTAAATCCTCCCAATTCAAAAATCTGGATTTACCATGGCGCACTGAAAACTCAATGCCGGCATTGAAAAAACTTTTGAATACCATGCCTAACAAAGATAAACCGGCATGGTATTCATAATATTTTCACCGACGGTGCATCGTATCCCTAATTTTTTCACTGCATAGGCATAGTTTTATTAAATTATACAATGCGGTATTGGTTAAAAGGTATACGTAAAACTAGTACATTTGTATACGGTTTAAAGCATAATTAATTTTTTGTCGAGCATCAAAGGAACCTTCTCAGGTTTGCTTTGTTGGTCGTCCATCAATGCCGGATTTCTTATGAATTGAACATCCTTATATTAGCAGATTCTGGTCTTACTTTTGTATTTAAATCTTTTATAAGCACAAACCTGCCACTTGGAAGTCAATGTTCTAAAATGTACAAGGTTATGACCGACCTTCCGTAAACAAAAAAGTACCTTATCCTGGCGAGAATGGGGTGTTATTGTTTACCATATCCCTTCATTAAGCAAGACACCAAAAATCCTAGAGGGTTATCATTGTTGCAGAGAATGGGGATTGGTTATTGTTTTTCACGTCCTTGTCATGTCGATTTGCTCTAAGTGACCGGAAACGATTGAAATAAGTGTAACAATGGAACTCGAGAATTTAAAACTATAGCCGGCATTGAACGGAAAAACACGAGCATCCGGAAATTCTTTCGGCATTGATATTTCATAACTAACAATGCCGGTTGTTATAATATTGGATTCAGAGAATTTAGTTTTATTCTGAACTCACCGCCGGTATTGATGTGGATTACAAAACAATATCTAGCCGACATTGAATGGAAAACACGAACATGCCGGCAACTTTTTCGGCATTGATATTTTATAACAAACAATGCTAATTTGTTATGATCTTCCTCATTCACATATTTTTGCAATGAGACCCATTCCACCAACACCAAATAACTCCATTACTAGCAACTTTCTTCTCCTTTTCGGTTTAGATCAAAGACTTTTCGTTATCTTGTGGGATTCATTCGCCTCATGATTAAGGTCTTCAATATAAAAATGTAATTCCAACCTAGGTTTCATAATTCCTGAAATGGTTGCTTTTGGGGTTTTTCATCTTGATGGTTGAATCAATTTGAATTGAAATCAGATTTGTTAGTTTATTTTGGCAATCATTTTTTACACACCACATCTGTAGGTTTCTCGTTCATACACACGTATAAGATATAAGATATACAGATGTTCATTTTGGTTTTATTAACTCTTTCTCACACATTTTGCAATCATTTAACCCGTTACACGTCTATATACTGATGCAAGATAGTGATTAGTCATCACTTGTCATTAACAAAATGTGACACGCCCGTTTAGTGTCGTGCATGTGTTATAGACAAGTGAGACCGCCGATATATGTGAGCATCCACACATGTTAGACCCACAACACGATGATGAACACGATGATAATTTTGTTATTTTTAAAATACAATTTAGATCTTCATATGCAAGCCGGCATTGTTAAGAAAACACGAGCATGCCGGTGGCATTTCCGGCATTCATGTTTCATGATAAAAACTACCGATTGTTATGAATTTCGATCGGTTCTAAAAATGAGTCTTAATCAATTCCGGCATGGTCTTCATCCATTTCCGGCATGGCCTTCATCACTTCCGGCATGGTCTTCATCACTTCCAAATGTAAAAAAAAGTAAATTTTGTATTTAAAGTGAGGAGCCGGCAGAGAAGGAGGAGAGAATTTGAAAGGGAGTGGGGGGAATTTAGAATTTGAAAGGGAATAGGAAATATTTGGGTTTCAAAACTCTAACCCTAAAAGAGATTAATAAGAAGTGGAGATGGAAATGGGGATATGATTTTGTTTCTTGATTTTAAGTTTTTTGATTTTTATTTTAAAGGAAGGGTATTTTAGTATTTTTGCCCCCCAAAAACACCCCTTAGCAGATACTATTGGTTGGGGGAAGTAATTTATATCCCCCAATTAGTTTTTATATCCCCCAATTGCGTGTTCTTTAAAGAACAGCTTCAACAACTTCATGAGGAACTTAGGTATGCATACAAACATCATCCTCTGATTTCAATTTCTCAAATTAGGGATTTTTTAATTTAAATTGTTTTTGCTTATTTAGGGTCCTCTGATTTCAATTTCTCAAATTAGGGTTTCTTTAATTGTAACTTTTTTTTGTTTATTTAGGTTCAAATATGTGGATTTGGGTTTCTTTGGTTTTGATATTCTCATGTTATTGTTCGTTTTTTGGTGGGTTTAGGTTTTTAAGTCATGGGTTTTTTTAATTTTTATGTAAGGTATACTGCTTACTACGGACTTGAGACAATTTACATATTGTGGGGTTGTTTCGATTACTTGCGAGGATCAATAGTGCAAAGGGTTAGCCTTTTCTATAATTGTTGTTTGTTATTTCACCGATTTTCTTAATTGTTTTATTTTTCTTGGATCAGCCCCTCAATCGTTACTGACCAACTTAATGAAATGGATGTTGTGGATTATTCAATGTTTATATGGGGTCAAACAGATGAAGAGATGGTCTAGGGACCGATTGTCGTGGCATAGTATTTTCTAGCATATCCCCGATTATGCATTGGCGGCAAATAGTTTGTTTGAAGGAGTGGGGTAAGTTCTCTCGCAGGGATGTAATTGTTTGATGGAACAAACTAGTGTCTAATTGATTTGTTTTCATTGTAACTAATATTAACTAGTTTCCATATGGGTTATAGGTTCCATATGGGCATTAACTATTTTTTTTGCATTGCTTCAAGGTTTTCAGACATTTGAGTACCTTGCTAGGTATTTGTTCTATAAAGATGGCATAACAATATATTGCAGATATGGCATTAAGAGGAACCCTTAACCAGCAAAACATGTTTGGACGACTTGTCATCGTTGTTAAAATGCCACCCTCATCTAACCCATCACCACCTTTTCCTCCATACTCTAGATGCGTCACGCGATGCTCTTTTATTCGTAATGGATATATTACAAATTTCGTCTGACCAATTATAGCTAGAGATTCTTTGTATTGATATATATGATCATGCCAACTATAAATATAGCTAATCTTGATTTGATATGGATGGCGTGAGTTATTTTTGTTTTTGACCAAGTTCGAGCAGTGCTTTGCTAATGTTTGTCTTTTTGAAAATAACACGGTGAATGACATTCTTTTGATTGGTGGAGCTACAATAGAAGGAACAATAGATTTGGTGCAGCCTTGTAGTTTTGATTGTAAATTTAGGAGAGATCAATCTTTGTGTTTTAATTGCAGGAGAGATCTTCATGTAAATTTAGCAAAAGGGGCGCTTCATGCACTTCGCTTGCAAGCATTAGGCCAGTAATAAATTGCGCATCTCGAGTTATTTGGTTCGATCTGCGTATATGTGTTTGTTTATATTTTTGTGCCATACTTTATGCTTGCTTAAGATTTTCTTTAATCTCAATGGATAGGATATTCAGTTTGGCATCAATCCACCTTACTTGATGTGAACAACTTATTTCTTGCTTTTAACGTAATACTTTAGTTAGTGCTTATTGCGAATTTTTAGTTCCTTCAACAAGCACTTGTCTGTAATAGGTAGAGAATTTTTTGTTTAAATCAACTAGCACTTGCCTGTTCCGTTTTCTTCAATTTTTAACAAGTATTGACCTCTTATGGACCAAAGAAGAATTGAGCACGTAGTGCTTGTATCTTCCTCGATGCCCATCTCCTATTGTACTCAATCATGCCCTATGCACGGTTGGAAATATTGTTGTTGGAGATGATCGTCACACCCAGGTATCAATGGCTTTGTTTATTTTATATCCTTATGGAATGTGATGAAATGTTATATGTAAATGGTTTTTTGTTATGTTGGCTTATGTTTTTTTTTGTCTTCTATCTAGTGTGTCAATGAACTTCAAGCACTTTACTACCTCATGAACCTGTTGACACAAAACCATAAAAAAAGTATCAAGAAAGAAGCTTGCTGGACTATCTCAAACATTACTCAGCCGGAAAGAAAAGAATGTTTGAATGCAAGCCTTTTGTGAAATAACCTTGCTGGACCTGTCTCAAACATTACCGCCCGATACAACGACCAAATTCGGGGTAGTGTTTGTTAAGTTTTTAAGGTGGATTCTAATTAGAATCGTTGTATCATCCTTCCCTGCAATTTTTCGACAATTGCTCTAACGGATATGCTTTCATTTCAAATTTTACGTAGTCTGTTATAGTCGCCGATATTATTGGACCTCTAATCGATCCGCTTCAAACTCGCCGAGTTTGATATAAAAAAAGGAGGTTGCTTGGGCAATCTCAAATGCAACTTCTAGAGGATCCATGAGCAGATCAAGTACGTATTCCTTCAATTTTTCTTGGGTTCGGTAATTTTTGCTCGGGTTTAGTTCTTACTTGATGAGTTTAATTGAATCTTAAATCTTAATGTGTGATAGGTACTGTGTGCGATCTTCTCGATCTACCACGACTTCGAGATTGTTACTAGTTTGTCGAGAAAATTGAGGCGTAGATGGTGAAGTCTTACCTTCAAATTAGTGATGAAACTTTATGGTTTTTAAGCTTGTAATAGGAATATATGTTAAGGTTTTCCAACTTAGTCTTAGAAGTTTTTAGGACATGAAACTTTGCAAAGTATTTTAGATAGTTGAAATTGTAAACTGATTACACTTTTCAATACAAATTGAGTTTGTTTTAAAGTCATTCTCAATTTAATTTTGTTAAATTCGATTTTGAAATCATTATTAATTTAATTATGATTCGTAGTTTTTGATTCAGTTGAATCAGCTTTGGATTCAGCTGAATCCATATCAATTTTTTTTTTATAAAATATCATCAATAAAAACTACTGTGTCTATCAATATGTTTCAATATGCTGTTGAAACCAGTGGTTCTTTTAAAGAATTCAACCTTTGTCAGAAACAGTCGTTTTGGAAAAAACCACTTCAAAATTACTGCTGATGGACACAGTCGTTTTTAGCGAGATTATTACTTGTTCTGACAGTGGTTTAACTTCTATTTTCCACTAGTGATACGGGTGTATTTTTAAAACCGTTCATTTGGATTGACGGGATGCGGGTGGTACCAAATCCGCATCCACCCATCCGTTGCTCACCCCTAGTAGCTACTCTTACAGGTTTTGGCTTAAGCCATCTCCTTCAAAGATAATCACCAAACTTTAAAACCATCCACATGTATCAAAAAACATCACGACCGTTTATAATAAATATTTCTTCGGTCAGAAATTACAGTCAGCGTTGAATACATGTGAGTCGGTAAATCAAATATTTGAAAACAATCAACAATCAGAATTCAACCCTAAACTTGGGATTGCAATTAACTACGGTTTGAACTAATAATCAACCAAGGGCTTCTTTGGTAATCCAGGTAATGTAGATTTTGGTATAATAACTAGAGATCACTTGTGTCGGGTTGTGGGAATAGTGACTAGAGAAATTGAGATTGAAACTAGCTATATTGCAGAAGTCATGGCTGGTGTATGTGCAATATACTGGGATGGTGTCTTGTGGAATCATTTCATTATCAGTTCGGGTTCAAAGTTTGTTATGAGTAATTTCAAAACTAAAAGAGTACATTGGTTTTGTTTATGCTAGATAGATAAAAGCTTGCAGAAGAGAATAGCTGAAATTCGGTATTATCGTAATTACATGGAATTGAGTTTCTTTGTTGGCAATTTGGCTAAAAAAGGTTCAACCTTAAGTGCTGGGGAAAGAATTGTTCATACTGGCAGACCTTCATTTTCCTCAAAAGAATTGAGATGTTAGATGTCGCTTATTACAGATTTTGCAAGTGATCTTTTAGTTGTTAGAAGATATGGCGTATATTTGTTATTAACTTATTTCATTTGTGTACTAGTGCTTAACCCGTGCCGTAACGGCACGGGAAAGGATATGTATCTCAAATATATTCATCGCTTCATACATATCATAACTGTTTGCGAAAAATCGATCCAAGTCTAAATGTTTTTGAGGTGTTGGTTAATAAATATATCCTTATCCTCAAATCTTTTAATATTATGTTTATAAGTCATACAATCCTTTAAGACAAACATAATTAATCGTTAACCAACTCCTCACAATCCTATGGGCCTATGAGTAATAGAACACTATTTCATTCAATTCTTCAAAACAAAGTAGTTTTCCTATTTTGAAAAGAAATAAATCATCAAATGTCGTTCACCAAATTTGTAGCAAAACTAAAAATACAAAATTACTTCAAAATCAATCAGATTAATCTTACAAAATCTATTAGCTTCAGGAATTACTTTCCCCCTAGTGATATAAATTATTCCAAATTTACATAAATTTGTGTTTATCTTCATATTCCTAAAGTTTAATAATCTGCAATTCTTGATCCATTCCGTTTCTTATCTACATATCGTATCTCTTTACCTATCACCATGAACTCGCATAATCACATGAAGTCGAGGAGACCGGCAAAAACAGAAATCATGGAGAAAAAAAAATGGGAATAGAGAGAGATATGAGAAACTAAATCAATTACAATTGATTCGCGTGTAGCCTTGTATATGGTCATTTTTTTATAGGTTTTATCTTCTTTCCTGCCGCGACTCGGACAAATCTTAAACCATATTTATCTTCTCCCTATAAAAATCTGGTCTTTAATATTTATTTTAATTTTAAAAAAATAAAAAATAAAAACAAATTTAGAAACTAATATCAAATAAAAAAATTTAACCAACGGTAACTAAATAATTTATCTACCTTAGGACACCTTTCTCATCCCACTACCACTACTTCTTCCACCACCACCACCAGTAATGTCATCACTCCACCATTCTCACCAACACCCACCACCACTATCCCCACCGCCGATCCACCACCCCGCCCACCATCACAACCACCATTAATGCCTACTAATTTAAAATAAAATAAATTTATTATGTATTAATGAAAATATATTTATTTGATTAACTAAAGAAATATTTATTATGAAATATCAATAGAACATTTATTACTAAAAGTTAATTAAATTGATCATTTTACAGCTAGATTTAGCTTTCCCAAAAATGAATCCGGAGAACAGGGGCTTTTGTATACATGTAAAATCATTTTGTAAATACCAATACATTGTCTAACTATAACGTGTAATATGAATAATCTTATAAGTTTATCTCTAAGTTTGTCCATTAAGAGAAAAACAAAATTCTATTTCCACTAAATCTAAACAAATAAAAACGAAAAATAAGTTCCTGAGGAAATATCACATTTCTAGACCAAAAAATTGTGAATAGATTGAAACCCCGACGACATTTGATAGCCAAATTTTCATAATCTAGCTCATCACAAAATACATGCACCCCTATATTCAAACCATGAGGTAATTGTAATCAATAAGGTTATCTTTGAAATTGTATACTTCAGCTAAATATACAACAAAATGATATTTAAGAAAATGATGGAAACCCCAAAAATACGAAACCATGTAAAAAAGAAAGGATTTTCTCAAATGTTGTTAGCTCAGAATAGTTTAACTGGTCACATATGTGCGTTTTGGTGGACGAAGATTGAGAGAAAATTGAAAGAAGATTGAGCGGGACTATACTATTGGATTTGAGTTTTTTCTCTCCGCAATCTATCTCCCTTCCCAACTTTATTTCTGATTTTCGTTTGCTCCAAAGGAAGGAATTAGAGTATTCAAACCCACTCATCCTACCGAATGTGAGCGAGAGAATCAATTGTTCAGTTTTATGGGAATGTAGGTTTGTTATTTTCAGTGGATAAAATTTTTCCATTTTGATTTAGACTTTTGAGATGGGAATAAGGAAATATGTAATGAATTTTTCTCAATTAAAGCGTGTATTCATGGGATCGACTGAAACCGTGAATTTACCAATTGGGAGGAAAAATCAGTACTGGTGTTTATCTTTGCTAACTTAGAGAAGCTTCATTTTATAATACAATACAAAGAAATAGGCAAAAAAGTATACATGGCTAGGGTATAACCTTTACCATAACGACACATCTCGATAATAAGTAATATTTACGTAATGATTTTGACTTGTGCCCGTTTGTTTGTAGTAA
Source organism: Papaver armeniacum (assembly GCA_023531295.1). Taxonomy (NCBI): domain Eukaryota; kingdom Viridiplantae; phylum Streptophyta; class Magnoliopsida; order Ranunculales; family Papaveraceae; genus Papaver; species Papaver armeniacum. The sequence continues at coordinate 425,508 of JAJJWW010003236.1, forward strand.
TTATATAACTTGACATTTTTGTGATTTTTTTTTTTAATATTTTATGTATTTTTACCGAGTTTATGTTACTAATAAGACGGTCAACCACAACTTTTAAGCCACCACTACACATCCATTTAATACCATTTATTTTTCCACCACAACCGCCGCCTACCTCCCGTTGGCCGTTTGTCGTACTTCTAATTTTGAATCACAAACATTATGAGTAAAGTTTTGGCTGAACCACAAAAATTAACATAGCTTATTGCTACTCACCAACCGTCGCCACCACTACATGCCATCTAATACCATTTACTTTTCCACCACAACCGCCACCTACCTCCCGTTGGCCGTCTGTCGTTAATTAATTTATTCCATTATATTTTATGTTGTTATATACTCTGCTGTATTGCAATCAATTTTATTTTAAACGGTTAGAACCATGATTTATACAACCGGGTATTAAAGATAGCATGGTACATTTAGGTGATCCGGCGGTTATGATTTTTTTTCTCTAAATGGTATGATCTCATCCTCAAAATAGGATATATGTTTTTTTTAATCGTGATGACCAACTACATTTTTCACGTTACAATGTTGTCGGTGCTATAAATATATAGCCATTATATTTTCCGCCAGCACCACCACCGCTTCTAACAACCACTACTTCTTCCACTACTAACCACTAATTTCTATTGATATAATTTTTATTAAAATTATTTATTAATGTAAAAATACATATTTATTAGATTAATTAAGAGAACATTTAATGATGAAAATTTAATAAATTATTTATTATGAAAGATTAATTAGACACTAATGAATAAAACATTCATAATGATTAATAATGAAAATTTAATAATTAATTATGAGAGATTAATGAGACACTAATTAATAAAACACTCATAATGATTAGAGCAAATCACAACCATGGATTTAGCTTTCCCCAGAATGCATCCTGACCGCTCTTTATCTAGGCTAAGTTGTCCATGCTATGCTTTATAAGGGAGATATATTTTGTATTCATTAGATTGTATTTGTAGTTATATTCTTTCCGTATATAGCTTTATGAGTCATGTATAAGATGATGTTGTAACTCATTTATTTATCAATTAATGGAGAAAACCGTTTCCTCAATATAATGTTATCATGACTAAATTTGTCATGGCATCATAGCCAGACAATATCTAAACCATTTTTGCTGCAACACAGTAAGTTTATTGTCCTGTTCCTTGAAACCCTAAAATATCAGAAATCTAGTTATCAGTTACATCAATTAATCATGTCTCGAAAAGATTTTCAACCTATTACAGTAAAGTTTGATGGAACCAACTACAATCACTAGTCATATTTCATGAGAAGTTTTTCTCAAGGGAAAAGGTATGTGGAAGTATGTTGATGGCATAAAAAAAGTTTCTACCGCAAGCAGCTCCAGCATCAAAGATAAGGAAGTAAAAGATTCATCAGCACAATATCACAATGAAATCTGGGAAGTCAACAATCACAAGATTCTTACATGGATAGGGAACACAATGATCACATCCATAAGTATGCAGCTTATCAGTTTTGAAGTAGCCAAAAAAGGATGGGATTTCCTCTTTAAAAGGTATACTCGAATCAACTTTGCTCAACGATGCAAACTTGAGCAGGATATTCGTTCTTTGAAACAACAAGGACCAAACCATTTATGAGTTTCATTCTCGAGATGTTAATCGTATGGAATCGCCTAGAACTTATGGAACCTAAGTGGACTACTCGATACAAAAATATGGCAAAAATATAGAGAAGTCTATATTAGTTCAACTATTGATGGCATTGAGAGATGAGTTTGAAACTGTCAGAGCATCAATTCTTCATCGATCTCCTCTTCCAACCATAGAAATTGCACTTTTCGAACTTATCACTAAAGAGACTCGGTAAGAGAGTCAAACTAGATATTCTAGTTGCATGTCCTTGCAGTGATCAAAGACGACCAAGTTACAACCCTCACTCAACAGTCACGTGAATTTCTCGTGATTTGTCTCGAGTTTAATGTCATAATTGCAAGAACTTTGGGCATCTTGCAAAGAGTTACACTCTTTCGCCAAGTACATCATCCTCACGCGCTTCTCAAGGCTTAATATCCCAAACCGCACCTCCGTGCACACCTCAATGAAACTACCGCAAGGCCTTTGGACATCTAGTTGGAAATTGCACATCGCCATCATCTAGAAACATGAGAGAAACAAGGAGATTAAATGGCACTGTTCTTGCACATTTATCTTCAGCTCCTACTAATTTTCATACGGTTTAGAGAAACCACAAGATGCAGTTGTACAATCCACACCACCCAACCTAGATAAAATCCAAGAGTTGTTTAAACAAGCTTTGTCTATTGGTAATAATTCCACGGTAGCTTCCGCCTTCCGGGTTCCAACATGTACATATTCAACTTAATGGTTTCTTGACTCGTGTGCTTCAAATCACATGACTTTTAGCTCAACATTGTTTGAGAGAAAGCACTCTATTGTTACACCTAAGATTCATACAGCAGATGGTACATAAAAATCTGCTAGTTATATTGGCCATTTTAAACTTTCGACAATATACATGTACATGATGTACTTCTTGTGCCTCAGACTAAAATAAATCTCATTTCTATTGGCCAATTGTGTAATCAAGGTTTTAAAATTCATTTCACTTCTTCTGGTTGTTTTATACAGGATCTCAAGACAAAGAAGCTTGTTAGGATATGTCGTAGAGTTGGTCGGCTATATCTTTTGAAGTCTTTAGTTAATCCTCAGCAATCCAAGAACAAACTTGTTGTTGCTTCTGCATCTACCTTACGTTCCACCGTATCACATTTTATATCTTAGCATTCTAAGTTCGGACATGTATCGTCTTTCTTACATGATTAATAAAGGGTTGTTAGAAAATATACCTATTGACAAAAAACCTCATTGCACTGGTTATAAGATGGGAAAACAACCTGCACTTCCGTTTGATAAAAGTATTACTTCATATAATTCACCTTTTGATTTTATACATTCTGATATTTGGGGTAAAGCTCACTTTTCAACTAACAAATGTGCTTTATACTATGTAATTTTCATTGATGATCACACTCATTACACATGCTATCTTTTCAGCACGAGGTCAGATTTCCTAAGAATCTACACAGAATTCTTTAGAATGATCAAACCACAATTTGGAAAAAATTATCAAAACTTTTCATGCAGATCAAGGTGGTGAGTACATATCCAATCCTTTTGAGGATTTCTTAAAATGAGAAGGACCCTTCTTCAATTAACTTGTACAGAAACTCTAAAATAAAATGGTGTAGCTGAACAAAAACACCGACATATTATTGAAACAACTAGAACACAACTTATATCCTATTCAGTTCCCTTAAACTTTTGGGTGAATCCATTCTCACTTCCATTTACACCCTCAATTATATTCCAATTAACTATGGTTATAGGAGGTATATCATCGTATGAGAGTCAGTTCAACAAGAAACCAACCTACTCCGTAATCCATGTTTTCGGTTCAACGTGTTTTTTTCTTCTCTCAGAAAACATGAACGAAACAAACTCGGAAAGAAGAATAATATATGTGTTTTCTTAGGATATGGTATAGAACATAATGGTTACAGATTATATGATCCATAAACTAGAAGAATACGTATTTCTCGACATGTAACCTTTTGGGATAAAATACCATTTTGGTATCTTCCTAGTAGCACATCATCCACATTAGAAAGATTCACATATCTAGATCCTTTTGAAGAAATCTCTGTCGAAAATTCCTTGCCTATCACAAACACTCTCGTTCCTACTTCCGATGAATCTACTGAAGTCACTGAATGTGAAGCTGATACTGACCACTCTATGGAACATCCTGAAAATGCATCTTCAATTGGCAATCTTGTACCTAAATTTATTTCACTTCCTCCTCGTGTTCGAAGACCACCAGCTAAGTTGTATGACTATCATTGCTCTTTAACAACTATTATATCTTTACACGAACCTAAAAGTTATAGGTAAGCTCAGTGGTAGCATAATGGCAAGATTCAATGGGAGAAGAACTGACTGCACATAAACTAGCCAGCACATGGGACATGATAGATTTACCACTTGGAAAATCTGTTGTGGGAAGTCATCGGGTCTATAAGATCAAGACTAAATGAAATTGTACCTTTGAACTTTTTAAATTACATGTGGTTGCTTAAGAAAATACAAAACAGTATGGGATTGATTATTGAGATACTTTCGCTCATGTTGCTCGCATGACAACAATACGTACACTTCTTGTTGTGGCTGATGTTAAAATGCATTTCTGCATGGAGAACTACAAGAGCAAGTATATATGCGACCACCTCCAGGATTATTAGTTCATCTTTCGAATCAAGTATGTAAGCTTCATAAAGCTCTTTATGACTCAAACAAGCACCCCGTGCCTGGTTTGAGAAATTTCAACTGTTATTCTTCAATTTTGTTTCAATCAAATCATATATGGCTCAGCAATGTTCATCAGAAAATCTGAAAAGGGAATGGTACTTCGTCTCCTATACGTTGATGATATGGTTATCACAGGCAGTGGCTCAGAAGGTCTAAAATCTATGAAATCTTATCTGAATTTGTGCTTTCAAATGAAAGATTTTGGTCACTTAAGATATTTTCTTGGCATAGAAGTTGATAGATCATTTGAAGGTTACTTTATATCTCAAGTTAAGTATGCTTCTGAGATTCTTAATCGAGTTGGACTAACATATAGTAAGGTTTTAGAAACACCTTTAGAACTCAATGTTATGCTAAATCCTATTGATGGAAAAGCTCTGTCAGACCCAACTCTGTATAGACAACTAGTGGGTAGTCTCAAATATCTTACTATAACAAGACCAAATATTAGCTATGTAGTTCACATTGTAATTCAATTCATGTCAGCTCCTTATACCACACATTTTGCTACAATTCTCAGGATTTTAAGATACATCAAACGAACATTGTATCAATGATTACAATTCTCTTCTAAGTCAGACATTCGACTTTATGCTTATACAGACTCAGATTGGGCAGGGGATGTAACAGACAAAAGAGCCACATCTGGTTATTATATGTTTCTAGGAAACTCTCTAATCTCTTGGTGTAGTAAGAAACAATCAGTTGTCTCTCGATCTAGTGTTGAGGCTAAATATAGGGATATGTGTTAGAGCATTGCTCGGTCGAACTCACATGCGTTGCTATCTCAAGCATGTTTGTCAATATTAGTGATCAAAACTACATGTCTTGATTTTTAGTTTACTTATGACTAAGTCTCGGTCTAGGATAGCGAAGTATAGTTGAGCTCCAGACTCCATGGTGATTATCTTACAAATACGAAGAACAACTAGAGGAACCAGTGGAACTTCATCCGACTAAAAGGTATGTGGAGACTTGAACTCATCTATCACTCAAAAGTATACTCTATCTCCTACTCTTGAGACAAAAGTCGTATAAGTATGATAGTTTTCATACATACACATTTGCTATTTCGAGCTGAGTTTACTCGCCTATCTTTTTCTCGAAATATGTGTTGGTAAGCTTTCGCTTTAACCACATTTCATCTTTATCCGTGACGAAAGTCATGATGACGTTTCAATCTTGAAAATAGCTTTGATGATGATAGTCGTGAATAACGATTGTTATATAACATTATAGAAGAATGTTTCAATGATTAAAATGTAGAGTTGAGATTACCATCTATGAAAATAAGCATATATAGTGTGTTCGCACATTAGTGTATAAATCCATGTAACGGAAACCAAGTGCGTGCATATGTGTGCATGCGGTATTGGTGAAGGAGACAGGTTGGGTACGCGTACTGGGGGAAATTTTCAAACCAAAAATTTCTACTGAGTTTGTAGTTTGCAAACTGTTAAACCATTCACCTTAGGTACGCGTACCCACGGAAGTTTTCGAACCGAAAATTTCTACTGAGTTTGTAAACTCAAATCCGGTAGCTAATGTACGCATACACGTACGCGTACCCAAGCTGGTTATTTCTCAAATCGGTAGTTCATGAACTTAAAAAAATAAATTATAAGGAATGCAATCTTTGCAAACCGTGGCTATATTGATCATAAATTGATTCAAATGAATCCAACCGATTTTGTTTCAATTGTGTCTATGAATAAAGACCTAAGCAATTGAACAACTCTTCAACTAGTTCGTATGAGTCATTTGAACTAGTTATGAGAAAGATGAATAAGGTTAATATGAAAGTGCTCATATGGCTAACCATTGGTTAACTATTTGTGAACGAAATAAGTGTACACGTTTAGCTACGGTTACTCAAACATAAATGAATGCATTTCATTTGTGTGTGACAAGCTAAGTTTCGATCTAACGGTTGAAAGATATTAGCTTGTATTTAATCATGTTTTTCATCTAACGGTGAATATTGAATGCTTTGTTACCAAGGTAACTTAGATTGCAAACCCATATTTAAAAACTATATAAGGGGAACTCTAGCTTGGAAAAACTAATCCCCACACCTCCGTGTGATACTAGTTGGTTTTGCTAGAGTTGATTCTCCTTTAACCTTAGGTTTCTTCTCGAGACCACGTAGGTTAACGACCGAAAGACTTCATTGGGATTGTGAAGTTTAAGAAACTACTTCTCTTGTAGTTGAGCGATCCGATCTTGCCATTTCCTATCGTATTTGAGTTCAATTGAATAATTGACTTGAGATTATATCTCTAATAGGGCAATATAAAAAGAAATCACAAACATCTTTGTCTCATCGTTTGTGATTCCGCAATATCTTGTTTCGCTTACCATACGATTAAGATTATTGTGAGGTGATTGATAATACTAGGTCAGTTTCTTCGGGAATATAAGTCCGGGTTATCAATTAGTTCTCGTTCACCTTGATTTATCAAAAGACGGAACAAAAACTCATAGGTTTATCTCGTGGGAGACAGATTTATCTATTATCGTAGACTTTTCTGTGTGAAACAGATTTGTTTATTAAAGTCTTCGACTTTGGGTCGTAGCAACTCTTAGTTGTGTGTGAGATCATCTAAGGGAATCAAGTTCATAGTATCCTGCTGGGATCAGAGACGTAAGGAGAGCAATTGTACCTTGAATCAGTGTGAGATTGATTAGGGTTCAACTACAGTCCAGACCGAAGTTAGTTTGTAGTAGGCTAGTGTTTGCAGCGGCTTAATACAGTGTGGTGTTCAACTGGACTAGGTCACGGGGTTTTTCTCGCATTTGCGGTTTCCTCCTTAACAAAACTTCGGGTCTACGTGTTATTTCTATTCCGCATTATATTTTGTTATATAATTGAAATATCACAGGTTGGGCCATATCGATCAATTGTGAAATCCAACCTTTGGTTGGTGATTGAAATTGATTGATCCTTGGATATTGGTCTTTGGTACCATCCAAGTTATATCTCTTGTATTTGATAAAGACTCACAGATTTCTATTTGTTTGAGTATAGATCAAATCGAGAGAAAGAGATATTAACTCCTTGATATACTTTTTATTAAGATTGAGTCGATTTGTCTAGTTGATTCTCTTAAAAGTATATTAGAGTTAGTCCATAAAGATTGTTAACAAAATATTGGGTGAGGTTGTTGTACCCCCGCTTTTTCAATTGGTATCGGAAAGTGAGGCAAACACATTTAATACCTCAAAAGTCTGTGTTTGTAGCGATCCGACTCTCTATGGACGAGAGGTGTTATCTCTATTAACGTACCTCACCAGTCTTGATGGCTCAAACTACTTATGGTGGAAAATTGTTATGCGAGTTTTTCTTCAAGCGCGTGATTTTAAATCATGGGTATATGTTGTTAATAGATATGATACTCCCTTTGTGGCAATATGTAACGCTAATTTTCCAAAGAATATTGGCGAATACGATCCTGCTGAGATACTTGATGCAAAGCAAAACTCCAACGGTTTGAATGCCATCATACATGCCATTACCCCAAAACTTCAGCACCATGTGTCAAATTGCACTAGGTCTAAATATGCGTGGGATATCTTAGAAACCGTATTCGAATGAAATACCATTGAAAAGGAAGCTAGGCTTCAAAACATTAATTCTGATGTGAAAACCTTCGTATGGCAAATGAATATTCATTTGATGAGTTTAATCACAAAGTGTCCGAAATTGTTAATGCATCTTTTGTATTGGGTAAGACTATTAGGAAAACGACATTGTGATGAAAATTCTCGATCGCCGCCATCTACATACGATTCTAAGAAGCATGCCATCGTTGATGGAAATAAACTTGATAATCTCTCCGGAAATACGCTGGTTGGTAAGCTTAAGATCTTTGATCACGAGCATTCATCCAAATCTAAGGGTGTTGCGTTCAAAGCACTAAAATACACAAAATTACTTGATAAAAGTAAAAATGTGTATATCTCTCGAAGACGATCACCGAGACCGATTCATCGAGATGAAGATCTTGACAAATTGGTCTCGATGATCACAAGACAGTTTAGGGATCTTATGTTGAAGAGAAGTAAACGGTTCTCCAGAGATAAGCCTAAAGCATTAGTCAAACCTCATAATCGTATTCCTCCTAAAAAACAGGGACACAGCTGAAACTGATGACGAGGATATGCCTCGGTGCTTTAAGTGTAATGGATTTGGTCATTTTGCAAACGAGTGCCCAAATCGTAGAAAATACTGATGGGAACAAAGGTCTTGTGCGACACTTGATGAGACGTCGACAATTATGATTCTGATGAAGACAAAACATCAAGTGTTGCTCTTCTATGTGAAAATATTGATTTTGATAATTGTAGCAATACATACATCAATCTTGATCTTTTAGAAGAGAACCCAATCAAGATGGAAGAATCATTTGACTCCTCTATTGGAAACTCTATGTTTAATATTTCAGGATCAACTATGTGCCTATCAGCTTGCTCATCTCGGGCACCTGAACCATCTTATACGTTGACATGCTCCTATTGTTCTCTCAAGGGTTATGAGTTTTCAAAGTGTTTCAAATACAAACACAAGATGAGATATGTCAATAAGCTTCAACGAAGACCAAATCGTCTAGCTACCAAGCTTAAACTCATGGAGAAAACAACTAAGGTATGTAAGATCTTATCTTCCTCGAAGAAACTAGTTTCCAAAGGTATATTTAGACCATTAGAGAAGAAAATATGGTTTAAACATACAGAAAGGCAAGATTCCATGAATTCCAACCAAAAGGGTCATGGTGGGCGATTGTTGTTCACCACAAAGACAACTTGATTGTGTTGTCTTTGTGTATATTGTCTCATGTGCACGTTATAAGAGACAAGATCTTGCACACCTCAGGCTTTAAAATATAAAAAATAATATATTTTTCTTTTGTTTTTTTAGCTTTGTGTTGTTTGGTTTTTGGAATTCCTTCATATCACTATTGATATTGAAAAGGACCTGCTTGCCAAAAGAAGAGGGTTATTTGCGACAATTCTACTCTTTATAGGGTTGTGAGCTGTGCGTACACAAACCGTTTAAAGGTTTAGAAACCCTACATTCCTTTTTCCTTCACTGATACTCTTTATATCTTAAGAATGCTTGTTGAGATTTGATTGTGAACTCCTCTCACAAAAACCGGGTTTTCATGGATACTCCAAGCACCATGTCTTCTGATGGGAAAGATGTCAATATGATTTTTAAGCCATCAATCACTAAGGAAAAAGAGAAATCTCAATTGTATTCAACTTTAAAAAGAAAAAAAGAAGGAATGTGAGGAAGCCAAAAGTTGTTCCTTCAAACTCTCGAAGTTTTCGATGTTCTTGAAGAGTTAGTGGCAAGAAAAGAGATTCAAACAAATAAAGGCTTGTGTTTTGAGATCATTGAAATTCAAGGCCCCGGGTTCGACATCATCGGCCAAGAAGGTTTATTGGTACTGACTCCTTCCTCCATAAACCATATGTTCCAATGGTCACATTGACGACAAGGAGTTCGGGGACGACAAGAAATTTTTCAAAGATCTTAATGACTAGGAAACTTCTTAAAAGAATTTTTATTCTTGGTTTTGTTTAAGAAGGATAACTAGGGTTTGGAATAGCCATTATTGTGAGTACACATAGCTATGTCCAACGTTTTCATCTTCATGTTTTTATAGGTTTATTTGTTTAAATTCTAAAAATTGTTTGGAAGATGATTTTTGCGGTATTAATCTTTATGGTTTTATATATTGCAATATGTTATGGGATATGTGTGTTTGTGTCCGTGAACTATTATTATCCCATACGATGTCAAAAGTTATCTCTTTGAAAAGTTAACTTTTATTATCCAAACAAAAGTTAAGCCTATTGTGTCATTTATTGATGGAAGATAGTTAAAATCTTTTGTTTACGAGGATTATGTCTATTATATGTCATTGTGAAAATAGTGATGGAAAATAGAATGAATCCTTGTATATTATGATATTGATCTTCCCCGATCCATATTTTATGTATATATTGTGTGGCTCCATAAGTATTCTTGTGTGAGCATTTCCAACTAGACTAATCATAGACTCGTTTGTGGTTATTTTGGTTGTGTATTCGATTAAATTAATCATGGGTTCTCTTGTGGTTAATTTAATTGAGAATTTTGGATACAAAATCATTTTGTGGTTTTTGGTGTCCAAAGAAATCGTTCTTTTCGTAAAAGTAAGGTTGCTCTTTTTGTTCTTTTGGGAATGACATCAAATGGGGGAGAGTTCTTTTGAACTTGCGCTTAATTTCCATATCTTTGTGGGGAGTGCGGCTCTGGAATATTTGAGGGGTTATCTTGTATCTTTATAAACTCCGTTATGAATGCATTTAGCTTCGGCTTTATGATTGAATCTAAACAAAGTTGATATGCACTTTTCTTTGGCCTTGAAGTGTCTCCATGAAAATTTCATTAGGATCCCGTTTTCGTACCTTTGCCAATTTTATTGACCAAAATGGGGAGAATTAATATGTTGTTCACACTACAAATACATATGGTTTTCGGATCATTATGTAAGGGGAGTGGTTTTCGTGTTGAGATGAAGTATTGACTAAGTGGGAGTGATACATATCACCATAGTATTGTTGTCAAAGTTGTGATACAATTGAACTTTGATGCTGTGTAATAATACTATGACACTGTATAACAATGATCGAGAGCTTTTGTTTTCTCATTGTTATGGCTACGGATCAACAACTATGATGCTGAACTGAACATCTATGGAATCATGGGAGTACTTGGAAAAGATGAAGTTTTCGAGTAATGTGGAAGCACCAAGGAGATCAAGCATGTGGACGAGAAGCTACAAAGTTTTATCTATTTTGTAATCCATATGTATTGATAGTTTTGTCACTAAAATTGACAAAGGGGGGAATTGTTAGAGCACTGCTCGGTCGAACTCGCATGCGTTGCTATCTCAAGTATGTTTGTCAATATTAGTGATCAAAATTATATGTCTTGATTTCTAGTTTACTTATGACTAAGTCTCGGTCTAGGATAGTTAAGTATAGTTGAGCTCCAGACTCCATGACGATTATCTTACAAAGACGAAGAACTACTCGAGGAACCAGTGGAACTTCATCCGACTAAAAGGTATGTAGAGACTTGAACTCATCTATCACTCAAAAGTGTACTCTATCTCCTACTCTTGAGACAAAATTCGTATAAGTATGATAGTTTTCATGTATACACATTTGCTATTTCGAGCCGAGTTTACTCGCCTATCTTTTTCTCGAAATATGTGTTGGTAAGCTTTCGCTTTAACCACATTTCATCTTTACCCGTGATGAAAGTCATGATGACGTTTCAATCTTGAAAATATCTTTGATGATGATAGTCGTGAACAACGATTGTTATAACATTATAGAAGAACGTTTCAATGATTGAAATGTAGAGTTGAGATTACCATCTATGGAAATAAGCATATATAGTGTGTTCACACATTAGTGTATAAATCCATGTAACGGAAACCAAGTGCGTGCATATGTGTGCATGCGGTATTGGTGAAGGAGACAGGTTGGGTACGCGTACTGGGGGAAATTTTCTAACCAAAAATTTCTGCTGAGTTTGTAGTTTGCAAACTGTTAAACCATTCACCTTAGGTACACGTACCCACTGAAGTTTTCGAACCGAAAATTTCTACTGAGTTTGTAAACTCAAATCCGGTAGCTAAGTTCTCAACTACTGTTAGACGCACTCCTATTGTCGTAGCCCGAGTTCAATTTTGCGAGACCTCGGTTACTAACTCCTTGGACTAAAATCACGAGATAAGTTTGTTTACTTTTATACCGAATATAGATCTCTCTCTCCTCGCACGGTATTCATTCTCAAGCCTCAACTGCCATTGTTTTACTGAGATTGATAGAATGCCTATCTATATTTGGTTGCTTATTATCAAGATGCACCTGGCTTTGGTTAAAATTCATTAATAACAATTTCATAAAGAGTTCTGATCGTGCTAAAACAGTACACAATAACATCGTGAACAAGTGGAACTTTATAGGCTTTACATAATTCTTTTAAGTTCTCACTCGATTCGGTTTCATTTATTCACGAACTTGTTTAGGGATTTAACCTCATACCAAGTTAATTAACAAGCTAATCTTTATTCTAGGCGGATTATTGATCTTCGTAATCAAGGAATGGTTACTAGCAAATCCAAAGGCATGATAACATCCTGCAGCCTCGCGACGTCGTCACTTCTTTGGAATAGAAAAGAAGCTACTACTCCATCGATCAAGAACTTTTGGTCCAACTTTGTGGCTGCCTTAGAGATTAATTCGTCTTTTGTAATAGTTCGTATCATAATGCCAAGGCGTCAGAACATCTACAGCTAGATAATCTTTCATTACCACACAACTCCATACAATCACCAAAATCATCGTGTCCGATCGGATCGAAAGGATCTCATCCATAGGATCTGTTCGCCTTCCGGTCCAGCCTACGGTTCACTAAGCGGTCCGTCCAAACAGTTCAGCTCGGATCAACCCGATTCAGATCGGCCCCCTGCACCGTTCGGGTCCAAACAGTCACCTGTCACCGCAGCAATGCATGCACAATCAGCGCAGTTGCCACGTCAGCAACAACACACACGCTTTATTCAAATCTTTTTTCGTGAATAACGTCTTCATTTTAAGTCCAAATTTAGTGATTTTTGGCTCGTTGGAATCGTTTTTAAAATCCCTACAACATGAAAGGAAAATTTTTTCTGTTCAAGAAACTTTTATGTGCACTTGAAGCAGAAACATGATCGAGTTCGAGATGAGGATTGCATAGACCCTTCAATATTTAGCCTTGCATCACTTCGCTAGAACCTAAAGCCTCACCTTGCACGTGAGCACATAAGTCTTGATTTTAACGCAAGCATAAAATCTCGTCTTGCACGCGAGTATGAAAGACTTGCACCTTGGCAAGCATAAAGTCTCGTCTCAACCACGAGCTCAATGCCCGATATTGGTTCAAAGACTCGTACTCAACACAAGCAACAACCAGCCTGCCCGAGAAGCAAGCGCTAGCCTTGTCACGTTGCGAGCAAAAGCCTTGCCCAAGCCGCAAGCACACACTACATTCTACTCAAGACTCGACTAGCTATCGAGAATCACAAGTCCACCACGTGGCAAAAAAGTCTCGCCTAGCACGTGAGCAAATTTTATTGCGTTGTGTTATCACGGTTGGGGGCGTCTTTGTAATGTCTCTACTCACGCTTGGGGCGATCGGCGAGTTACATCATCGACGCGAAGGAAAAATAAAATTCTTAACCCCCAACAAGTTGGAGGTTAAGAGGGGGCGATGTTTGTACCGTGTATAAAATACACGAGAGGCACGCAAATCAATTCAAGGAGCCATGCAAGGAAGGTTAATGCCGGGAGTTATGCATGGCAGATTAATGCCAGGAGCCATGCATGGAGGTTTCATGCAATATTAATTGCAGGAGTTACGCATGGAAGATTAATGCCAGGAGTTATGCATGGTGTGTTAATGACAGGAGTTATGCATGGTGGATTAATGCAGGATGCATGCTGGGAAATTTAATTCAATTTATGTTATGTCGCAATTAAGAGAGGAGAGAATTCGCAACTATATAAATAAGGGGAATTATAACCCTTATGAAGGGAGGGGAGCTTATCATACCCAAAGAAAACTATTGTAATCCAATCAATAAAATAATTCTCCTTAGGGAGATTCATCCGTGGACGTAGGCACAATGCCGAACCTCGTTAAATTCCTTGTGTTCTTTGTTCTTTTTTTTTTCCCTTCAATTCGTTTCTAACCCCAATTTTACCATAATATTCAATAATCATCATGAAATCATCGAGTTTGTGCCTAAAAATAATTTTGGGTACAAACACTAATCTTTTATCAAACTGATCAACATGAGGAGCATAAATTTCAACTCTAGATATGCCATGAAAAAGAGGGATACCCAAATACTTTTCATTCAGCTCAACTTTCCTAACATTTAAAGCTATGATAAGAGACATACATTGATTTGGGTGTACATTTTTACTAAAAATACAGGCTAACTTTTCAAAATTTATCATCTCTCCCGAGATGAGGCTTAGTGAAAATTAGGCAATCATCAGCCTCATTGTGGGATGCCTTAGTGAAAATTAGGCAATCATCAACAAATAACAAATGATTGATGCAATGAGATTCTCTGGTAACTTTATGCCATGAATTTAGTGAATTTCTTCAGCATGTAAAAGGTACCTAGAAAATGATTTCATTCACAATATAAAGAGGTATGGATATAATGGGTCTTCTTACCTTAGACCTCTAATGGGTTTAAAGGAAGGACAAGGAGAGCTATTGAGCATCCTTTGAAATATTGGTGAGTACTTGATACATTGGTGTATAAGTTCACACCAATGGTCAGAAAACCAAAATCTTTTAAGCACATTTGTAAGGACCCTCAAGCTCGTCAACACTATTAGACTAGTCAAGAGACGATTTAGCCGTTAATAACCCGACTAATTAAATATGAACAATAATTAATAAAAATAATCTAATAATAATAATAATTTGGAAATAAAACTAGCATCATTAGATAGATCTCGAAAAGTTATGCGAAATAGACTACAAGAACGCGCCAATCAGATACCGGACGAAGAAGATATCGCACTCGGAAAATTAGATGTTGAAGTTTGACCAAAGTCAATCCGCCGTTGACCGTTGACCGTTTACCGACCGTTGCTGACATGACCTGACTTCTGTTGGAGTAGACCTTTGGTTAGTAATTAGGTCGTCCCTTAGTAATTAGGTCAATGTGGTAATAGCAATGAGTGTAAGAAGAGTGTAAGATCTTATATAACGCAAAATTCAAGAATTAAGTTTCATGTATATCCTCTTCACGTGAGAATAAGAGTTGAAGGTGGTGGTGTTGAGCTCTTGAAGAAACAGGGAGTAGGAGGTGGCATTGTTTAGAGATGTTTTGGATGAGTGGAGTTAAGTAGGAGCTGTGATAAGAATAGGTAGAGGGAGTGTTTTTAAGAGAGTAAAGAGAAGAAGATGAAAACCGTAAGAGTTGGGTTGTTGATGAATGATGGATTTTTATGCTCTAATGATTATTGGGAGAATACTAGTGATTAAGAGTGTAGTAGTAATCAATTAGGAATACATGTGTGAGAGGTAGTCAAGTTAAAAGATGGAATTAATCATGGTAATGGTTTTGATGAGTGTTCTTATGATGAGGATAAATAACTATGATGATGTAGATGATGAGTATCAAGGGGTTGATGATAAAACACCCTTAAATAATCAAGGTAAACCATTTTATATGTTTTCTTGTATGTTTATAATGTTTGGGTTGTCATTAGATAATAATAATAGTGTAAAACCAATCTTATATTTATGCATGATAATCATGATTTTATGTGGTATTTGTTTCACTGGCCTAGATGTATGGATTTAATTAGGTATCTTCGAGTGAGATTTACATATAGATTTATGAATGATAATTGTAGTACGCCGGATATAATTTCTGTTGATATAACGTTTGTTCCGTTTGGATGAGTATTGAGTGAGATATAGACGTCGGAAAAACAGTCGACGCAGAGAAACCCAAGCGTAATCAGTCATGAGTAGTCATATGTAGGAGACTTTCTAGCTAGGTTAGAGTGAGAACTGGAAAATATTCATTAGGCTAATATTGTAGAAAGTGATCCCGTGATTCTAAGGAACCATCGTTGTTTCATTTATATTTTTATTCTGTAATATACAGACCTTGGAAGTTGACCTCATGAGTTGAGTGTAGTATCCAACACTTAGATTATTTTCAGAGGATAGTGAAGAAGATGACCGAGTCAGCTTCTG
Organism: Papaver armeniacum; assembly: GCA_023531295.1. Classification (NCBI taxonomy): domain Eukaryota; kingdom Viridiplantae; phylum Streptophyta; class Magnoliopsida; order Ranunculales; family Papaveraceae; genus Papaver; species Papaver armeniacum. Next base: position 441,762 of record JAJJWW010003236.1, read on the forward strand.
ACTCGGTTAACCTATCTGATTCGATGTGAGTCAGACTAGTTTGGGTAATGGACTGGGTAAACGGGTCGGATCGTGGGTTGATCCGATGGATCAGTAGTTGGGTTAGTGGGCCGGTTCTGTGGACCGTGCCGGATCAGGCCCATGGGCTTGTGCTTAGAGCCATATTTAGTATATTGATGTTTTGGACCCTTTATGGTCCGAATTAGCTTTCGGTTCCTTCTGCAATGTTGTAGGGTTTTTCGAGGGCTTTCTGATGATACCCAATTGAACCTTATTTGGATAAGTAGATATTGTTTAATACCAAAATTACTTATTACTAAGTTATAGAGTCATTAATAAAACTAGAACCATTAGTTATTTCACTTAGTCTATAACTAGAGACTTGTGTGAGATTATGTTTTGAGCCTTGTATGAACCAACCTGTTGGCTAAATTCTTAGAGTTCTTGTGTGTTTAACAGTTAGTATGTACTAACAACGATCGATTCAAAGGATGAACCAGTGGATTGTGGATCTCGAGGTAGGCGAGGCTTGTCATCAAAAGAGGTGGGAATATCTTTTGTGAAATCCATGCATATCTTTGTTACTATATGATAGTGTATGTATGTATTATATGTGTGTAATACAAACTAGTTTTCTTTTACATTTTGGGATGAGATTGGATCTTTAGAAACAAACCGATATCTGTGTTTTGGGAGTATTTACTTATTTTCAAAAGTGATTCTTTCCATTAACAATCTTTATTTATTGTTATCATGAAAGGGAGAAGGTTTCCTTTTGATTGGTGTGAGATGTGTACCCCAAATGTTATACCTATTTTATGCAAACCTAGATAGGCCTCGTCGGGTTGAATATTATATAGGTCTGATTTTAATTTGGCCATTATACTCTCCCTATTTCTGTACGGGGAAATACATGTCTCACATGCGGATGTTTACTATTTCTTTTAAATTACTTTCAAAAGATATTATATTATGTTTTGGTGTTTAGAGAGAATGATGTTGAAAATATTATATATGATTGTTGGATTTGCGCGTGGGCTGGTTGGGCACTCCACTGTGTAAGCACTTTATCGGATATGATGTTGTTACCATTAGTTTCTTTGGATACTTGATATGTAGAGTGCACGTAGAATAAGGTACTGGTAAATTACATATGGTTTATGACTTCGAGGCCGGAAAACCTCAGGGCGCTTTAATGATCATTGAAGAATCCACAACAGTCATGCCTTGCTACTCCGAAGGAAAACGTCTCTCAACTATTATCTATGTTGTGAATGTTTGCCGACTGATTGGTTGGTAGAAATTTATAATTCAGTACAACTATTAGTTTAATATGCTTTATCATTTTTCGCGTTTTATCGGTTTTCAGTAAAACCTGCATTGTCTTTAAATCATTCTAGTGATTACTTGAAAGTTAGTTATTGTTTCTACTGGGCACCCTTCGGGATGATGTGCCCACTCAATTCCCACTTTCATTTTCAGAGATAGATCAAGATGTGCACATGGTGATGAAAGCTTCGTGGAGTTGGTTTTGTTAGTTAATTAGCTTCCGCTTATGTTTATTTTGTGTTTATATTCTCTTTGTAAATCAACTCCTTTGTTAAATATGTAACACTTGAGAGGAGTTCTTGTATTTATTTCAGAGAGGGTTTAAAATCGGGTTGATCTTTGTTTAGAACATCTTTCTTAGTGTTTTAAATAGATGTTTTAGATCGTTAGTGCCTCAATTTTATAGTTAATCTCTTGGAATGGTCAGCTGCTAGCTTAGGGGTGCTTCAACATTAATCGAAAAAATCCACTTGACTGGTCAAAAGCTTTTGACATATCGAGTTTTAATCCCATAATACCATTTCTATCCTTCTTCTTTTTCATAGTATGTACCAACTCATGCGCTATAATTACATTATTATGAATATTTATATTTGGAACATAGCTGAATGATATGGACTGATCAGTTTACAGAGAAGTAGTTTCATTCTATTGACTAGGATTTTAGAAATAATTTTATAACTAGTGTTGCATAAAGAGATTGGTCTAAAGTCAACTGGGGTGGTGGGTTTTTGACCTTAGGGATAAGAGATAAAAATACGTAGTTCATTTCTTTAAGTAAATGTTTAGAGTTGAAAAATCTCTTAGTAGTATTCCAAACATCTGTTTCCACAATCTCTAGATGTTGCTTGTAAAAGCTTGGCGGAAAACCATCTGGACCAGGGTGAAAAAGCGTGGGTCTAACAACCACACCCAATATTTTGTTTAGCAATCCGTATGGACTAACTCAAATATACTTTTAAGAGAATCAACTAGACAATCTTAAGAAAAGTATACTCATTTCCCAATGTAATCATAAAATCAAACAGATAGAAATCCGCGAGCCTGATTATTATGTGAAACAACTTGAACGGTACCAAAGACCAATGTTCAAGTGTCAATCAATATAATCAACAACCAAAGGTTGGATTCACAATTGATTGAACTTACGTACAACCTGTGATATTTCAATTATATAAACAAATATAATGCGGAAAAGAAATAACACAAACACCAGAAGTTTTGTTTAAGGAGCAAACCGAAAATACAGAAAAACCCAGGGACCTAGTCCAGATTTGAACACCACATTGTATTAAGCCGCTATAAACACTAGCCTACTCCAAGTTAACTTCAGACTGGAATGTAGTTGAGCCCTAACCAATCTCATAATGATCAAGGTACAATTGCGTTCCTCACGCTTCTGAATCCCAGCAGGACTCTACGCACTTGATTCCATTATATAATCTCACCCACAACTAAGAGTTGCTACGACCCAAAGTCGAAGAATTGATAAACCAATCTGTCTCACACAGAAAAGTCTATTGAATAGATAAATCTGTCTCCCCCAGATAAACCTATGAGTTTTTGTTCCTTCTTTTGATAAATCAAGGTGAACAGGAACCAATTGATATACCAGACATATATTCCCGAAGAACATCCTAGAAATATCAATCACCTCACAATAATCTTAATCGTATGGTAGCGAAACAAGATATTGTGGAATCATAAACGATGAGACGAAGATGTTTGTGACTACTTTTTATCTTGCCTATCGGAGATTAAATCTTGAGCCAATATTAGAGAAGATAGTATTCAATCACGATAGAAAACAACAAGATCAGATCACGCAACTACAGATAAAATAGTTGGGCCCTGGATTCACAATCCCGATGAAGTCTTCAAGTCGTTAACCTACAGGGTTTTAGAGAAACCTAAGGTTAAAGGAGAATCGACTCTAGTCGCAACTAGTATCACTCAGGAGGTGTGGGGATTAGGTTTCCCAGTTGCTAGAGTTCTCCTTTATATAGTCTTCAAATCAGGGTTTGCAATCAATGTTACCTTGGTAACAGAGCATTCAATATTCACCGTTATATGAAAACCTGATTAGACTTAAACTAATATCTTTCAACTGTTAGATCGAACTTAGCTTGTTACACACAAATGAAAAGTGGCTCCATTTAGATATGAGTAACCGTACCTAAATGTGTGCACCTTTGTTGGCTCAACAATAGTTAATTGAAGTTAGCCATATGAATATTTTCATATTAACCTTATTTATCTTAACCATAACTAGTTCAAATGACTCAAATGAAACTAGTTCTAGAGTTGTTCAATTGTTTATATTCTCATAGAAGTATACAAGACACAATTGAAGCAAAATCGATTTTGATTCAACTCGAATCAAGTCATGAACATTATAGCCACGGTTTGCAAAAGATTGCATTCCTTAATATATACTCCCTCCGTCCCAAATTAATTGAGCTAATTGGTTTTAAATTTTGTCCCACAAATAATTGAGTTATCTCACTAATCAAGGGATATTTCTAAAACTAACCTTTTAATTAATTATTGTTACTATAAGAAATATGTAAAATTTTATAGCAATGTTTATATTCATTACGTAGGTGTTTTAAAATGCTTTTCAACGGTGTAAAATTTACGAAAAACCGTGGTATAGTTTAAGAGATAAATCATTTCTAAGTTTTACTAATTATCATCCATAAGGGTATAATTGTAAAAAATACTTAAACATACTCCCCTTTCCTCCTTGCCTTAATAATTGTGCAAACTACAAATAGCTCAATTAATTTGGGATGAAGGAGTGCATTAGTTCATGAACAAACCGATTTTAAAACATAACCCACTCAAGTATGCATACCTTAGTGGCAGGACTGAGTTCGGATTCGCTAGTACGCGAACTGGTACGCATACCACAAACTCAGTAAAGTCTCGGAACTTGAACCTCACGCTTGTACGCATACCGGTATGTGTACTAAGTTCCCGGACCTTGACTGAACCAAACAGTACGCATACGAGTATGCATACAATGGTTTCCGGACTTGGACTACACATACTGTGCTTATATCCAATTGTTCTAAACTCTCATTTCAACCATTGAAACATTCTCGGAAGACGACAATAGCTGTTTCACACAAACTATTAGCTTCAAAGCAATTTTCAAGTGATCAAATGATCAATACGAAAAATTCCGAGTCTACATCAAATGACTATCTCACACAAATCATATAAGATTTTAACAGGCGATTTTCACATGATCATCTTTTGACTTTCGTCAAGAATATAAGATGAACTTGGTTAAAGCGAAAGCTTACCAGCACATATTTCGAGAAATATGTAAGCGAGTTGAACTCAGCTCGAAATATCAAATGTGTATAATCGAAGTCTATATAGCTATACGACTTTTGTCTCAAATGGGAGATAGAGTAGATAAACTTTTGAGTGATAGATGAGTTCAAGTCTCCACATACCTTTTGTTGATGAAGTTCCACAAGCTCCCCTTAGTAGTTCTTCATCCTCAATCGATGAACGCCGTGAAATCTAATGCTCAACTACACTTTCTATCCTAATCCGAGACTTAGCTATAAGTACACTAGAAATCAAGACTTATAGTTTTGGCAACTAAACTTGACAACAAGCTTGAGATAGCAACGCTTGCGAGTTCGACCAGCAGTTCTCTAACATTCTCCCCCCTTTGTCAATTTTAGTGACAAAACTATTAATACATATGAAATACAAAATAAATAAACTTTGTATCTCTCATTCCAAATGCTTAATTTCCTTGGTTCTTCAACATTACTCGAAATCTTCGTCACTTCCAAGTACTTCAGTGATTCTGAATGTGTTCGAACTCAGCATCATAGTTGTTGAAGATTCGTAGCCATAACAATGAGAAAACAGAAGCTCTCAATCATTGTTATACAGTGTCATAGTATTATTACACAACATCAAAGTCCAATTGTATCACAACTTTGATAACAATACTATGGTGATATGTATCACTCTCCCTTAGTCAATACTTCATCTCACATGAAAACCACTCCCCTTACATAATGATTCGTAAATCATATGTATTTGTAGTGTGAACTACACATTAATTCTCCCCCTTTTTGTCAATAAAATTGGCAAAGGTACGAAAACTAGTGGGATCCTAATGAAATTTCCATAGAGATACTTCATGACCAAAAGAGAACATATCAACTTTTTTTAGATGCAATCATATAGCCGAAACTAAATGCATTCATCAAGGAGTTAATAAAGATACAAGAAAACTCCTACAAAATTCCACAACCGCACTCCCAACAATGATTTGGCAATTAAGCACAATTTCAAATAAGAACTCCCCCCCATAAAATGTCATTCCCGAAAGAACAACAAGAGCGACCTTACTTTCATAAGAAAAGAAGGATTTATTTGGACATTAAAAAATCACATGAAACATGAATTTGTATCCAAAATACTCAATTAAATTAACCACAAGAGATCCCATGATTAATTTAATCGGAAATGCTCACATAAGAGAACTTACGGAGTCGTACAGTATATACACAAAGATGTGGATCAGGGAAAGACCAATACTGCGGAATATTCAAAGATCCATTCTATTTTTCATCAATATTTGCATAGAGACATATAATAGACTTAATCTTTGTAGACAAAAGTTCATCCTATCTTCCATCAATATTTTCATAATGACATAATAGGCTTAACTTTTGTAGTCAAAAGTTCATTCAATCTTTTATCAATATTTGCATAATGACATATGAATGACTTAAGTTTTGACATATATGGGACAACCATAGTTCACGGATGCAAACAGACATATCCCATAACAAGTTGCAATAAATGAACCCATAAAGATTAATACTTCAAAATCATCTTCCAAATAAACTTTAGAATTTAAATAAATAAATCTAAAAACATTGCAAGATGAAAATCGTTGGCAATAGTTATGTGTACTCACAATAATGGCTATTCCAAACCCTAGTTATCCTTCTTAAAACACAAAAATAAATTCTCATAAGAAGTTTCCTAGACAAAATAACTCAACAAAAACTAAACGTCCTTAGACATAATCAGCAACCAGAGATCGAACACAGGCAAGTTCATCAATTGCTTTCTTCAGTTCGTTTTTCAGAAAATCGAGATTCTTTGTTGCAATTCCAAGTTGTTCACGTACGACCTCAAAATCTCGAAGAAGACTCCCTGCCAGTTGAGATGACATCTGAACTGGAAGCTTGTTTTCATAAATCAACAACATGATATTAAGTTATGAAAACATGGTTCTCGTGAAACTCAATAACTTTGCCCTGTTCAACTTTGTTTTCCTTTTTCCATCCATACATTGTGTGCGCCTCAAAGATTCAGAGAATATTTGATAGAACGTGTATGTATCGGGGAGAAGAGGAAAACCATGATACATATATATATGAGTGCGTCATAGGGAAACCCTAGGGTTACTCGTTTACGTTCGGTAAGGGTCGGCACACGTATGCTCATGGTTGCAAACTAGGTTCAAACCAGGAGAGCAATGGAGCCAGTCAAATGGGAAGAAAACAAGAGTTTTCAAGGTAGGAAACAAAGAGAATATTCTCAAGAGTTATTGATCAAAAAATTACACTATGTAATAAAATAATTGAGCAGGGCTGAACAGTAAGATGATCATTTTAACAGGAAAAAAATAACAATAAAAATACAACAAATACCACTTTCTCAAGACAAAAGAAGTTCTTGAGAATTATGAGCATCCTCACACAGTTTCATTGAGGATGCTCTTTTGGGTAGTCAAGTTGTATTTTGATGAGCATATTGCTCATTAAGGATATTGACATTTTCCCTTTTACTTTCTTGAGGATCTTCAGAAGAAACAAAAGGGTTAGTCAAAAGAGAGTTAACAAGAGGCGAGAAATACCTGAAACTGCCGCCTTCCTTGCCTTCTTAATGCTGCGTTTGAGTCTATTTATACTTGTCTTGAGCTCCGAGACATGATTATTGATGTGAATGTAATCTGGAGCAGACATTTTAGATTCAATACATTCTTCAGTGAGAGGCAATGCGTTTGAACTACTCTTCTTCCTTCGATGACTTTTTCTCTTCGCGGAATAATTTGAAGAGTGAGTTGTCCATATGACATTCTTCCCTTTACAATTGTAAACAGGTTTTGTGTCATATTTACAATCAAGAATTGGCTTATCACAACACTTTTCTTGATTGCTGTAGGATCAGAATATCTCAACATTAATACCTTTGCGAAATCCTTGAACAACACACTGCGAAGATATCGCAGATTGGTTATAGAAATGACGCAACGGATGACGACAGCCTAAACACGAGAAAGATGTGAAGACCTAGCGAGATTTAGGAGCGTTGCGAGATTTAACATTTGTATGCTTGCGAGAATGTCGCAATCCAGATCCGAAAATAAAGGACAAACTTTAGTCTGCCACCCACTATGTAATATCCTATATAAAGAGCCAAGCGAGGCTTAAGAGAGGGAGATCTTTTTAGAGAGTGGAGAGAAAGTTTTGAGGAGAGAGAGAAAGTCTAGAAAAGTAGTTGTATTCTTAATTTCATTTCCTATTTGTAAAATTCCTTAACTCAATTAATAAAAAGTGTGATTGTTGATCTTAAAGATGGGCCGATTATTGTGAATTCTTGTGAGGGATGTATTGTGGGATTTCGCAACTACATAATGGCGCTAGAAACAGGAGTGAAGATTGATATTGTGATTTGAAAGAATTTGGAGTAGTAGATAAAGAATTTCATATAATTTTCAACAACTCATTAAGGTTGAAAAATGGCTAGAAGAAGAAATACATCTAAACAACCAACAACTATTAGAAGGAGTAGGAGGCTTGCTGGAAAAGGGAGAGATGAAATTGAGGAATCTTCAAGAGTGAACACAAGAAACAATGGAGAAAATCAAGTTCAACCGCCAATTCAACGTACACCAATACAAAATAGAGAGCGTGGATTATGACAGAGTGAGTGTACATACTTGGCGATCGATTACAGTAGATGAAACGGGAGAAGAGCAGCAATTAAGAAGCAATAGACGAGAGGAGATAGGCCAAGAAGTAATTGAAGGAATAATTCATGGAAATGAAGAGATTGCAGCATTAGAGGCATTGAGGCAAAGAATACATGAAGAAAGGCGATTAGAAGCAGAAGAACGTGCAAATCTGACTAGGCAAAATCATGAGTTGAGGATGGAAAACATGAGATTACAAAATAGAAGGTCAAGAAGCACTACAAGATCAAGTTCAAGATCAGTTAGAGAAGAAATAAGACGAAATTCGCCTGTAGAAAATGCTAATGAAGATACTCGAGAGGAAATACAAAATCCAGACGAAGAACGTCGTGAAAGAAGAGAAATAATAGAAGATCGCTATATTCAACATGGTGAAATTCTTCAAAATGGACAAAACAACGGAAATCGTGGAAATAGGCAACGTCGCCAGAACGAAATAATCAAGATGGCGAAGAAAATCAGGGAGAAGGAAGAAGAACATTACATGGGAGAGAAATTCAAAGAAATCGACAAATAATTGAAGATGAAATCGAAAGACAATACACTGAACAAGCACGTCTAGCTTGCGAAAGGTAAAGACTGAGAGCAGAAGTAGAAGAACAAGAGCTCCAAGAAGCAATTCGCGTAACAATCATGATAATCGAGAAAGAAGGCGTGAACAAAATCGCAATAATGGTAATATCAATGAAGAATATGATAGAGTACAAAGGAGAGTTGAAAGGCGGCAAAGAAGAGAAGATGAAAAATATAATGGTGTGCGAATTCATGAAAGAAATGAAAGAGGAGATCGCAGAGAAAGACGAGAAGAAAATGATGAACAAGAAAATCAAAACAGATATGAACGCAGAAGAAGAGAAGCGGAGTTAAAAAGACCAATGGATCCAAATTATTGTGTAAATTAACAAATTTTGAGGGAGCTAGCGGAAATTAGAGGAATGTTAAATAACAAAAGAGAAGGAGGAAGGAGACAACTGGACGAAGCCATAGAAGAAGCTGCGAAAACCCCATTCACATAAGAAGTACAATTAGGAGGAATACCACCAAAGTGCAATTTACCTGCGTTAACCATCATTTTTGACGGAACAACTTGTGCAAGACAATACATCAAAGCTTATGTGAGATGTATGCTACAATGGGAAAACCATGATGCTGTATTGTGCAAATATTTTGCATCAAGTTTGACAAGAGATGCCTTGAAATGGTTTGAAGGTTTGCCAAAGAATACTATAACATATTTCAACCATTTGCAGTGCTACATTTTTAGGGGCGTATATAAGTAACAATTCCTCGCGACTGGCATTGAAGATGTATTTTGGTTAAAGCAAAGGGTTGGCGAAAGTTTGAAGCATCTAACCATGAGGTGGAAGACAATGTGTAGTGACATGGCTGGTCGTGTGGATGAGAGATATCTCATTCTATCATTCATTAACGCTATGTTCGCAACCAATCTGCTATACATTCAAATTTTCGAGAGTCAAGAATACGATCACAATGACCGAGTTGAGAGAATTTCGGGAGGAGTATATTCTTTGTGGAGGAAAAGAAAAATGAGATGTAATCATACCTAGTTGCGAACACAAGTTCAAAAGCAGCGAATGCAAGCTTGTTACCTAAATTGATAAATACAGTGGAGAGCACTTCGCAAGGACAACAAGAGAGGATAATGGGAGATAGTCAGCAGAAACTAGTAGCTATGAGAAGTCGTGATCAAGAAGAATTTGAGAGAGAAAGAAACTTCTATAGCCGTGATGGAAATAACAAAATTCAAAGACTTGACCAGCCACAAGAAACTTATGGAGGTCAGAGGCAAAACCATCATAGAGAACGGGGAAGTCATAAGATAATATGGGAAGAAATCAAAATACCACCTCTGAATGCTAGTGTGGAGAAAATATGGGAAGTATAATCTTGATGGAAAACATACCCTCACCATGGAACATAGGGAGTGAACCACCTCCAAGCAAAAGAAGTCATGAATTTTGTTCTTATCACCATTTTCATGGACACTCAACAAATGATTGCAGAAATATAAAAAGAATCATCCTCAGAATGATAGAGCAAGGGAAACTAAATCATTTTCTAAAGAACCAACCTCAGTCTCAACCGTTACCACCACCGCCATAAATCCGCAGAGTAAATACAACAAAAGGAGAAGAAACATTTGTAATAAAAGTTGGAGCAAAAGCAAAGAACCTGTTTTGTCACTCTATTGTACATTCGTACAAAACGATTGAATATTTTCATGATAACACTCTCAGCAGGGTCTTCGTAATAGATGCCGATGATAGAGAAATAATGAACATTGCGAAGGCATCGCCACTGAAAGAATGGCAAAAGCAGACTATTTCCTTCACCGCAGAAGAATTACATGAGGGTGGCGAAACACACGATAACCCATTAGTGGTAAGATTGGAGATTAACCCAAAAACTAGTGATGATGAAGATGATGAGGCTGAGAATTCATGGGCAATCAACAGAATTTTAATCGATACTGGAAGTTCCGTGGATATCCTTTTTTATCATACTTATAAAATTATGGGAGAAAAATATGAAGATCTAATACCTTCAACTTAAAAGATCTATGGTTTTAATGGTACTGCCAATAAACCTAAAGGGGAAGTCAATATGCAAATTCCACTGAAAGGATTGTCCTCTGAAATTATGTTATGTGTAGTCGATGTGGAATCATCATACAACGTATTGATTGGACGACCTTGGTTACATGGGATTCTAGGTGTAGCATCGACTTTCCATCAATGTATCAAGTTCCCTCATCCCAGTGGTATTGGCATAGTAAAAGGAGATTGGATTGAAGGAAAGAAGTGTTATGAAATTGATGTAGAATCTTGCGAAGAAAGAGCTACGAAGAAGAATAATTGGAAACATAACATCAGACAAAAAAAAAAGTGAAAGATTGATGGTAGATGCAATAGAACGGAGAGAAGAAGAATCGTTGCGAAACCAATGCATGTTGAAGATAAGAAGCGACAAAGATTTCGCAAAGGATAAGATACTAACAGAAAATTTCAAAAATGCAGAGGCAGAAAGTAGCAGAAGTAAGAGACTTAAAGAGTGAATGTATTTTTTGATTTTATGACTGCAAAAGTAAGATTGAGAGAAGAAAGAAAGATGTGTGACTGGTTTGTTTAAAAAAAATACTCCCTCTATCCATTTTTAAGAGTCCGCTTTGACTTTGTCAAAATATTAAGGAAATCCTATAAAATGTCATGACTATACCTTGACTAGCCTATTTAATATTACGTTATTACCAAAATTAAAATTATTAGTGTTAAAAATTGTAATTTGGATAGTATTATTATTTTAGGAAATATTGTAAAGAAATAAAAGCAAACTTATACTCCAAAATTTAAGAATTTTTTATTTCCTCCATTTGATTTTGGTTTCCCGCACTAAAACTTTGGAGCCTTTGGAATTTTTATTTGAGAGGGAAAAAAAAATGAATTTGTAGATTATTTCCTCTTTAGATATACTCTACCATGAATTTGAGATTTTGTTATAATTTTTTTTGATTCTTTGCCATGTATATAGCCATGTTAACCCGTACCCATAATCAATTACTCCTTCTAACTATAAAAAAGGAATGGCAATTATATTGAATGGATTTTTTCCTTATATATGGTGATGATATTTATGATTTTGAATTAAGTTTATATTAAAAATGATTTTATAACTATAAAAAAGAAAGGGTATATTTGATAGTTTAGGGGAAAAGTATGTCTATAAACAGAGCGGACAGATAAAAATGGACAGACCAAAGTAGAAATTAGGACAGATAAAAATGGACAGAGGGAGTAAAAAAAAAATATATATATATATTTGAATGACAAAGATGAGATTGAAATTACAAAAAAAGTCGATATACGAAGAAGAAACAAAACAATCGAAAGAGGCGAACCTACTATGGCGTACACCTAGTTCGCGAAATCAAAATTTCGCAAGAGGCAAATGTAAGACCTAAAGTGCGTCATAGAAGGGGGTACCTATTGCATGGATCAGCGAAAAGGTTACACAGCCCCTGGAACCTGAGTCATGGAGATTTGGGGTCAATAAAGCCCATCCAAGAGAGGTACCTTGGATTTTCAACCTAAGCTAATGACTTAGGTTGGACGACCGATGGTCTCTTCTAAGGAGTGCGGTATCTGATCAAGGCGCCGAGGTACACGGTTGAGCCAAGAGTTCCCCGGGGAGTTTGGCGTCTCGGCCATTCTTGGCAAGTCTTGACGTATCTTGCACTCGGCCGAGAAGAAAACCCCACTTAGGGTGCGGTCTTGTAACCATAATCCATATAGGCAAAAGGGATAAGAGGCTGCGAAAACAACGGTTGTTGTTAAGACCAGGATGGGAGGAGTCAACCTTGTATGGTAGAGACACGCCTCCCGAAGGTGCAACGGGGGGGGGAGATAAGGGCGGCACCCTCCATTAGGGAGGCGATAAGTGTCTTAAGACGCAAATGTCACGAGGCTTTATTTTCGAAAGAATATTTAGGCTTGTCATATTTGTGCGACAATCTGGAGAGGAAATAATACAAAAAGAGAAAGATAAGGCGAGATCAATAGGTCAATACATGAAAGTGTAAAGACGTCCTGCGATTTCATCGCAAGACGGAAATGTCATGGGGCTTTATGTTCACAAGAATATTTAGGCCTGTCATATTGTCGCAACAAAAACAATAAAAGAAAAAAGTTAAGGAAAGATCAATGGGTTTTGCATGCAAGTGCAAAGACGGTCTGCGATTTTGTCGCAATGACAAGAGGTGGCAAAATAAGACCTTTAACTAGGAAGGCAAAATAAGACCACATAAGAGAACAAGAAAGAATAAAATCTTGGGAAAAACCAAGAAATACAAAATTGCGAAGATTCTGCCGAAACAAGCTGGTAAACCGAGGCATAAATACATGTTGCTATTTAAAAGTAACTTGCTTAATCTTTCATTTGATACAAATAACGAGAGGCAAGTATGGGAATGAATGAATAAGAACATGTTATTTGTCTCCATATGATAGATTTACACAAGCGAGAAGTGAAATATTAATAATTATATATTGATTAACCATATTGCGAAAAAGAATTGTTTTTTCTAATATGTGCAGGAAGAAATTTGCATTTGAAGGTTAAAGAAGTTCGCAGCAAAAGATTACAAAAATAGGAGATTAAAGAGCAAATGTACATATATTACAAAAAGTGAAAGAAGAAAACAGAACTACTTCTTGTTTGATTCTTCTTCTTCTTCATCTTCATCAAATTCTTCTTCTTCACTAACATCACTGTCAGAGATATCCAGAGGGGGTACATTCTTTGGAATTTCTTCTGAGAGGCAAGGGTATTTGGAATGAAGGATGTTGTTGTCATCACAGACTTTCTTAATAGTTTGGTTGCGAAAAAAGAATAGCGTCATTCTTAAAGTTCGCAACGGTAATCTTTAATTAACTCTTGATCTGGAACATTTATCATTGCGAGAAGAAAGATCCTTTGCGAGCTGCTCCTTTTCGAGACTCAAGTTCTTCACCTCTTTTGCGAAATCTCTCTTCAACTTCGCGAACATATAACAATGAGTCAATAACTTGATAATAATTTATGAAAGACGAACAATTAATAACGAAGAACAATTAACAACCTTCTCTGTCAGAAATCATATCCCTAACCAAGGCCGTGTGCTCGACTTGAAGACTAACATTTACACCTAAGTTATTTCTCAAGGCGTCATCTAGAACTTTCATGCCTCAAGCGAATCATCATCATTATTTATGAGAAGAAGGAGCGAATTTGATTCTCTCGTTCTCTAAGTATAGCATTTCTGCGGTTAGGTTCATCTCGTTCAATTTGAACCTCAAGAAGGGTTTTTTGGAATTTCGCTAACTCTTGAGCACCTTGACTAGCGATGCGATCTTTATCATCTATGAGATCACTGATTTTGGTTCTTAAAGTATTGATTTTCTCTTTAGAGTTAAGATAGAAACGTTTAAATTTGTTGGCTAAGCCTGATAGACACATTTTTGTGTCTGATATAATCTCAATTGTATATATTGTTAGTGCTCGATTTTGTATTTATTATGGCTTTTTATGTTTTTGTAGGTATTTTTGGAGAAATAAGCTTTTGCGGCGAAATTGGCTCGAAAAGTGGTTTTTGCGCTCGTGGGAGAAAATTACTATACGGACCCCCATTTTGGATAAGGGGTACCTCAATTACTAAGGGGCACCCTCAGGACACCCCTAAGGCACCTGCTATCGGCACCCCATCAGAGGATAAGGGGAGGTCATCTTCAACATTTCAAATGGAAATTTTGGCGGGAAAATATTACGGGCTCTTTGCGCGATTTGGATTCGAGTTTTGAAGTCATTTGTGGAGAGATTAAACTACCGATTTTGATTTCTTTAGGCTCATTAATGCTAAACGAGGGCTGCATAGAGGCTTTTACTTCATTCGAATTGGGCCGGTATTCATTGGAAGCAAAACAGGCAGCCATCTCAGTAACTTTATGGAGACAATTTGGACGTGTTTTTATCGGATTTCTTTGCGGAATGGGTTGTTTCGGCTGTTACGATCATACGAGGATGGTAGTACGTGGGTTGCGATCGAAGGAAAATCAAGTTTCCATACTTATCTCACGTAAAACGGGGCACGTGAGAGTCTCGACAATTTTGGAAGTTGCGTACAAGTTTGGAGAGTATATTGTATCGTGGATTCGTTTCTATCGAGTTGGAGGGTCCGAGATAAGCATCAAAGACGTAAATAGAGAAATAAGAGGAGAGTTTTACGTAACTTGGACGTGGGGAGAAGGAATAAGATATCGGAGATATTCTTGGAATTTAATCGGGGTTGTGGTGTATAAAAAGAGGCGACGGGGACTCGAGAGAAGGGTACGGGAGACATTGGGATAGTTGCGAGAGAGGTTTAGGATCTTGCGAGTCGATTGCACAACTTACGGGCGAGAGGAAGAAGAAAACCAGAAAACAAAAGACTAAAAGAAAGTCGCGAAACCGTGACCTTTACTTTCAAATTCAAAGACTTTGTAATAATTTTTCCAACAATTGTATTAGGTTCGCAAAAGTTACGCAACAGTTTCTTCTAATGAGTGAGTTACGTAACAATTATATACATTACAAACAAATTTGCTAATAGTTTTCTCTTGTTTTTCACACTTTTGAGCTATGAACACCTATTTTGAGCACATGAATAATATGAGGAGCTAAACCCCTTAGCCGAGGCGACGGAGGAAGCCAATGTTCCATGAAAGGTGGTATATTTCTATTTTAATTATTTATTTGCAATTTCTTTAATGATTATTTGCATGGAACTCAAATTGGGAAATTGATTTTCATTGAATGATTGTGATTCGTTTTGATGGGGCATGCTTAGTTTAAGACTTTTGATGTTTCATGCTTGATGGATACAATTGTTACTTCGAAAATCTACTAGAGGCAATAAATTAGAATCACTTCAAACGCAAAGAATTGTATGAATATTGATTAGATTGAATCACTTAATTGGTCAATGGTGGAATCCTGAGTCTCGGTGCTTTTTATAATCTTGATAACAACTTTGTAAGTTTTCTATTGAGTTTGAACCTAAAATTGAATCTTCACAAGTCTGAGTGAACGACATCTTTCTTACCACTTTTCTACAACAACATAAAATCACACCAATTTTTAGCGCCGCCGACGTTGACTTGTTTTTATATTTGTTTTTAGGTTTTTAGTGATTTTTATTCTTTTGTTCTATTTTACGTTTTCTTGGGTATTTGTGTTTTGGTTACAGGTTTGGATATTGGATCGAAAAGAAAGCTGAGCCAAAGATATTGGTGATTAACTAAAGACTTGGAGTCAAAGACAAAGCGAAAAGAAACGAGGAAGAGACAAAGATTTATTTTTATTTTTATTTATTTTTTAGGTTTTTCGAAAACTGTATTAGGGTTTATAATTATTTTTGTAATTTTCTTTTTATTTTTGGACTTTTTGGACATTTTTGGGACTTTGGACATTATTTCTAAACCCTACAGAAGGGTAGTCTTAAATATAAATTGTTTGCAGAGAAGGAGGACAATTACGATATTGTCTCTGCACCTTGGGTTCGTACACCGACATAGGAGTCGAGTGGTCTTAGTCGACTACAACCGATTCATCCCGATGCGGGAACGGGAGGTAAGATTCTAAACACTCGCGAATCCCCCGTCGCCGAGTTCTTGGACTCCTTCGTTTGCATATATGCCGAGGACTTGAATACAAGTTTGCTTTAATTTTCTAGTAAAGGGCAAGGCCTGGCCATACAAGATAAGGGTTCGGATTTCATCACCGTTCTCTTATTGCCCGCCTTAGGAACACGTAACCTACGCGAACCTAAGCCTTAAAATTTTGACTAGAACAAGATCGATAGGGTAACGAGCTTAATAGGAAAGTCATTCGAAAAAATATTGGTTACTCTTTTAAGCATACTTCAAAGTTCATGATGGTTTTTATGAGTTGAATGCGTGAGTCGCGCCGCATTGTAATTCCGGTGAGGCCTTGGGTATCAAAGCTCCACCGAGCTTCCTCGCCTCTATTCAACTTACTTTGACTAGGATTGATTCCGGAGGAGTTTGCTTAAATTGTAGCAATTCCCTTTCGAAGGATTAGAAGCTGGTCTAGAAACAATCTAAGTGGAGCCATCATGCTTTTTGTTTGCTAGAAATCGATGAGGTTTGATTTGGTTGAGTCAGCCTTGTTTTGTGATTACATAGAATCCCCTTCCTTATTCGTTTGCATCTTAGGAACGTAAAAGAGACGCCCTAGGTAGATTTGTTAAAGAGAAACCTAGTAGTTCTAAGCATCTCGATTACCTCAATTTAGAAAGTCCGATTTTTGAAGAGTCCGTTTTTGAACGTCCGTTTGGGGAGACAATCCTCGATATTCCGATAGTGCGAGTAAATGGCAACTTTGAAAGCTTTATTGAACCCGAGCTAGGACTACTCGTCCCTCGTGTATCGGAGTTAGGATAAACGGAAGCAACTTATGAACTTAAACCTGGGACCTTACAGCTGCTCCCAATCTTCTTAGGGAAAGAAAATGAAAACCCCTATTTCCATCTTAGGGATTTTGAAGAAATTTGTAGCACCCTAAAAATTAGAGATCTTGATGATGATGCTCTGAAACTTAGGTTATTCCCTTTTTCCCTGAAAGATAAAGCCAAATCGCGGCTATATAGTTTGGCTTCCGGGTCAATCGAAACATATGAACAACTTACATCTGCCATTTTGAACAAGTTTTTCCCTAGGCACAAAACATCGTCTATTAGGACGCAAATCTGCACGTTTTCTCAACAGGAGGGAGAATCTTTGTATAGGTATCCCAATGTCCTCATCATGGTTTAGAAAAGGTTAGGTTAGTTCAGATCCTTTATGAGGGTTTAGATTATTCCACTACGACCACAGTAGAATCTATGTGTACAGGTGGGTTTGAAAACCAAACTTGATTGATGCGGCGATGACATTTTTGAATGAAATCGCCGAAAAGACCGAACAATGGGAAAATAGTAGGGTACCCCAGAAAACAATTCTTCTAGGCAGAGGAAACGTTAATAGGGTAGAAGGAGGCCATGAATCAGATGCCAAAATTGCTGCAATAGCGAAAAGGTTAGAAGCTTTAGAAGTGGGTCACACTAGTGGTAGATTGGAGCCTTTTTGGGAAGGCCAGAATAATGAAGAGCAAGCCAATGCTCTATATAATAACACTAGATTCGACAACCGTCAGAAATTTGACACATATTCAGAAACCTATAATCCTGGTTGGAAAAACCATCCAAACCTTTCGTGGTCTAAGGGCCGAGTCAAGGTCAACTTAGTAATTCGAATGTTCCCTGGGTTTTGGTTATAATAAGAACTCTCCAGGTCAAGCTCAGTTTCAGAACCCTTCAGAGACTAAAATGACTAGCCTAGAGGAATCTCTTAGTATATTAAGAAAGAGCCAGGATATGTTAGCACAGAGCCAGGAAATGTTAATAAAAAGCCAAGTTAGTTTTGAACAGGAAACCAAGCAGAACTTTCAAACTAATGCTCAGACTCTTGCTAAGTTAGAACTTCAAATAGGTCAAATAGCTAAGACTTTAAGTGAAAGAGATAACGAAAGGTTCCCTAGTCAAACACAAACCAACCCTAGAGGAGTTCATGAAGTAGGTGAAAACCATCACATCGGTTGAATTGGTTAGAACCCTTAGGAGTGGCGAGTAGTAGACAATCGGTAACCATGCCCGATAGTGAGCATATTGTAATACACCCCTCGGGACCATCCATAGCCGAGGGTGATAAAATCTCCGATGATGCCAATTCGGTTCCGAGAGGCCCTATTTTATGCCTAGAGCCCCATTTCCACAGCTATTAGTACCAACAAAGAGTGAATCCAACTTTAATGACATAATGGAGGTTTTTAAGAAAGTTACCATAAACCTTTCGTTACTAGAAGCAATTAGGCAACTTCCGGCTTATGCCAAATTCCTTAAAGATATGTGTACGCGAAAGCTTAAAGCTTAGTGTCCCTAAAAATCCTTTTTAGCTGATCATGTAAGTTCGATCATACGAACAACACAACTCCTAAGTATAAAGACCCAGGTGCCCCTACGATTGCTTGCACGATAGGAAAACACAGGGTAGAGAAAGCTTTACTTGACTTAGGAGCTAGTGTGAACTTACTTCCGTACCATGTGTACTTACAGCTAGGACTTGGTGAATTGAAACCTACCAAGATAACACTTGCAGCTTAATGATAGGTCCGTTAAAATTCCTCGTGGTGTGATAGAGGATGTTCTTATTGAGGTCGACAAGTTTATTTATCCTGTGGATTTCGTAGTCCTAGATACACAACCGGCCCTGACCCGGAGAATCAAATACAGGTAATTTTAGGTCGCCCATTTTTAGCCACGTCTAATGATGTTATCAACCTGTAGGACAGGACTTATGAACTTATCCTTTGGTAATATGACCTTTGAACTAAATGTCTTTAATGTTACTAGACAACCTTACGATGATTTAGAGGAAGTGAATATGATTGGCACTTTAGTTCATGATCTAGTTCAGGGGCAATTGGGATGACAATTTGTTTGGTGATTCTTTGGATGAATTTGATGAGACAATTCTCTTAGGTCGAGATAGATGGACCAGGACTTTAGACCTAGAAGAAGCTCTCGAATATTTTAAGGACTCTATAGACCCAGAAATTCAGGCAATAGTATTAGGTCTTTCTGAGAGTTATGATGACCCTAAGTTTGGGGGTAGAGAATTAGAAGAAGATTTTGAGTATTTTAAATACTCTGAGGATCCGGAAATTCAAGCTATAGTTAAAGGTCTTACGGAGATCGAGTAGTGATTACCCTAAGTTTGGGGGTAGTGATCGTCAAGTATCCTCATTGGAAGTCCCTAACTTGGGACTCGAGCCCAGTGTGTCTGAGGTATTACCTGAGTCTCTTCCGACTCCACAACCCGACCCTCCTGATACTTTCCAAGAGGAAATTAAGCTATTAGAAACTCGTTATTCGGATGAATCTGTTTGTCAAGACACTCACTACAAGAAAACTTGGCTTTAGCGACTATTTTCTTACCAACTATAGTTGGCGAAATACTTTACTAACTATTTCTGGTGACTCAAAATAACCATTGTGGCTAGAAAATTCTACCCACCAGTTTTTAGCAACAGTAGTGGGTTCAAGCCTTTGGCGACAATGCTTCAACAACTCAAGAATCACTATGTGCAACTATTAGCTTTCAACCACCATGTCTCGCCAACCAAAATGTACACTAGAAGCTATACACTTGTGGTCACTAGTCTTTGCCACCAAAATATTGTCTTGCTAGACACATGTACCAACCAGCAGATTGTTAACATTGCTACCAACATTCAACCACTAGTTTGCTTTAGAGGTTGAATACTTCTAGCCAATAGGTTTAACTACCAATACCATAAATTAATTGACAATTGTTCCATTTAGCAAATCCATGGCCTTACGATTTGAGTTTAGAGTTTACGATTTGGCAACTCAAAAACCGGTAGCCACTGCAACTATAGACAACTAATCAATCAGTGGTAGGCCCTTATTCCGACTACATGGTTTGATGGTTGGCGATGAGTAGTTATGCACTATATTTTGGCTTGGGGGTTTGGATCTATTGCCTACGGTAAAACAAAGTTATATATACATGGCATTAAAAAACATTGGGTATACTCGGAGATTTTCATACGATGATTTCAAGATAAATTAAGCTAATTTTAGAATTGAATCGATCTTATGAAATATGCTTAAGCATTTACATACCACGTGTTGTCATATTTTAATTATTTCAAGTGCATTTTAGAATTCATATAAATTATGGATTCGATTTCTCATTTATCTAATTCATTCTGATTAATGACCTCTTCCACTAAGTTAGAATCTTCATAGGAACCCGAAATCTACAGATTCTCATAATTTTATTCTGAATGGATTCTTCGTCTTAGTTGGAATCTTCATCGAGACATTGAACTTACATATTTTTGTCGTGTCATCCTTTATGAACTCTTACCCTAAGTTGGATCTCCGCTGGAACCTGAAATCTACCATCATTAGATTTCGAAATTTTGTCTAGTCGAAAGTCGGAGACAATCATCGAACACATGTCTCATTTTTTTAATTCATTCTTGTGTATA
The DNA here is from genome assembly GCA_023531295.1 of Papaver armeniacum. Taxonomy (NCBI): domain Eukaryota; kingdom Viridiplantae; phylum Streptophyta; class Magnoliopsida; order Ranunculales; family Papaveraceae; genus Papaver; species Papaver armeniacum. Next base: position 462,784 of record JAJJWW010003236.1, read on the forward strand.
TATTCAAATTTATTTATAGTCGATGGTTGATAACAATATCCATAATTATTCTAATTTATATAATATTCTTTGAAGTTTTTTCGTATCGAAGGTTGATAAACAAACCGAGTGTGGGAGTTCATTTTAGCACAAAAAGAAATATACACTTTCTCAATCCGTATGACACTCGGACGAAATCTTCACCGTTCAAATTTTTTGGTAAATCCGTGTGCTTATCCTAATCCAACGTCCAAAAATTCAATACAATTTTTTTTTTGGGGTAAGCCCTCATCCTCATCCGTGTGGATATCCTTATCCTTATCCTCTTCACTTTCTATCACAACCACAAAACTTTTTTTTGCTAAACACTTCGATCTCCGCCGCTTCCTTCACCTTCATCTCTCTCGCTCTTTATTTCTCTTTCTGGTCACTCTCAAACAGGATCGAAAAACCCCAATCCAAAAGACCCATTTATGTTTTTTGATTTCCTTCATCTTGATTGATTTCTCTCTGTACTCTGAGTTTTTGACATCTGAACTAGATACGAAAATGGTAACTCTTTCACTTTTCTTCTTTTCAATCCCTTTTGCTTTTGTCACTTAATCTCTGCTTTTTTGGTTATGATTCGCTATTTTTATTTTTATTTTGGTTTTTATATTTCACATGTGCCATTTTTGATCAGAAGAAGCTCGGTAAAAAGACGAGACTAAGTAGACGCATCCCTAATTGGATCTGTATGGCACTGATAACATCATCAGGTTTGTGTTTTTCTTTCTCTTTCAATCTCTTTTGTCTAGTCAGATATGTTCTTGTATACACTTATTTTCCTCAATTTTTCATTTTAGATTCTGGGTTTTTGTGTTTTTGATTAGAATACAAAATATTGAAATATAAGAATTTTTGTTTATTTGTGTTAATTTAGGTTGTATTTGATTTGAAGTTTTAGGGTGTATTTGATTTTTAGTTTTAATGTTTTTTTTTTCAAATCTCTAAAAAAATCCTCTTTCTTTTCAATTTCAGGGTTTCGTTTTAATCTAGTTTTGATGTTCTGTGGGTTGATTCTAATGTCAAATATTTTAGGGATTTAACATGTAATGTAAGTAATTTCATGGTTTTCATTTTATCTGTTTGAATTTGGGGCTTCAAATATTGTTGTAGGGAACTGAAAAAGCAAATTTTAATGTTTTGTTTTTTCTGTAGTCATTACGATATGAAAGAGGGGGATTATCACAAAAATCTGGTGGGCGAGTAGATTCCTTGCACTATTATCTGCCGGATATAATCTAATTGCAAAATAGAAGACAAGAACGGTAATAAAATACACATTTGATTCTCACATTTTCAGTTCTAATTTGTTCAAAGGTCATTGGGAATTTGTTTTTATTTTATTTTATGTTGTTGTAGGGAACTGGAGGTAGAAGCTAAAATAAGCTTTCTTTTGTTGCGTATCTATTATGTTCCTTGCTGATTCGTACATGTTTGCGATTTTAGAATGAATGTTTGGTATTGTATAATCATGTTTCCCTATTAAGAAGATCACTTGTGTTTTACAGGGATTCTCCCATGGAAGTATTGACCATGAGTGGTTAAGGTATGGTCTCCATGAGAAAGCAAGTAAGTCAACAGATTTGTAGCACACCTCTTCTTTTTTATTGAATTGTTTTTATGCTTAAAAGTCTAAAGTTTTTGACACTTTTAATGAAAGGTTACTTGATTTTCTATTGTGACAATTTCTCCGTCTTGCAAAAATAGGCTGGGATACAAAAGGTTGATGATCAAACAGAAGGTGGTCATGGATTTTGAAAATCACCCAAGAATAGAGGTGATTATAAATCCCATTTTCAAGCATGTTCAACACAGAATTTTGGTTAATCATATATGTTGTTTGTAAGGATTCTCATTTCACGGTTTGTTGTTTTGTAGAAGAAGACTTCTAGGATAGTGGCAGATGTATCCAAGTCAAGGCTATTTGAAGCGAATGCGAAGCAATTAATCATGCAGATTGATGAACTTTTGCTGGCACTCCTAAAAGATGGATACAGGTAATCACCATACCACTTCATTCATAAGTTTTTTTTGTACAAGTTTGTCATATTTTATTAGGAAATTAGATCATTGTCTTTATCAGTTATATCATATGTCTAGTTAATTACAATCTCTCTTTATCGTAAATGTGGGATATTCTGAAGTTGTTTCATTTGTGGAAAAGTTGGCGTTGAAGCTGGTTTCAGTGATTATGCATTTGTATATAAATGTTTTGCTTAGATTTTATTAGAAAAATGTGCATAATTGAATGTGTATTTTTAAGTTTAACTTTTACATATTATCTCCTTGGTCATGTTAGTGAAAATATGTCCCCCAAGTCTAGTATGCTATATGCAGTTAGGCACAGTACGCTATACTGTATACGTTTGTTTCACCTTTAACATGATTGAAACTTAGTAAGAACATGGGAGTTTGCAAGAATTCACATCATTGGGGGCACAATGTGAAGTTTGAACTATCCTACTAATGGAAATTGATTGATTTATGCTTGATATAATTATATACATATGCATATATTACAACCATATGCATGTTTTGTGACACGGTGCTTGTTCAAGATGGATCGATCCGCAACTGTATTTTAACATCAAAGTTGTGTTGCGTTTATTGAGTTGCATCAAAATGAGATAAAGAGTGCATCTGTTTAGGTATGTGAGTTGGGTATATAAGAGGTATAACTTTCTCCAGGATGGGGTACCAACTATGTCCTGTTTCTGAATGCTCGATAGGTTCTTCTGAACATTTTGAGTACTTGATTTCTCCACCACACTTGAGATCATCTATGTTCTGTTGCAATGTCACAATTTTGCAGTCATGCTTGTTACCATTTTATAAGGCATATTCCAGACTTTCTTATGAATTTACATTGTCTTCTGTCATATTGATAGCCATGTTTTCCACGAGTTTTGCTTACCAACTACTCTTTGTTTTTTCCTAAGATATTCCATCATAAAAAAAAGTGTTATCTGTAGAATTATTTTGCAAGTGAATGTAACGTCATAGCGTAGTCTGATAATTGTTACTGTTATTGCTATTGCAGAGACACTCAAGGCCTACCCAATTGAAACACATATAAGCCCAGAACAGAGGGACTGTCAAATAATGAGAGCTTAGTAAAGTACAGACCCGGATCCTGACTCTGAGCTGCTACCAATCCTTCAATGACATCATAGCTCTCGTGTGTCCTCGGGTGTCTTTAGTATTTTTAGTCAGTTTTCTTTTTCATCTAGTGTGATTTAGGATGTGAGCACATGAATATGTTCTAAGTTTTTCTGGTTTACCAAAAGATGTGTATGGATTTTGTAGTTCCATGGTTTTGAAAATTAGTAACATTTGATATTATTTTGAACATTAGTAACATTTGATATTATTTTGAAAATTAAAATTTAGCAGCTCAAATTCGCAGTTGGCTGAGTGCCTTCACCGAGTGAACGTCAATGACCTGATCTGATGTTGGTTGGATTCTTTACCAACGTCACACTAACACCTTAACCAACCAATTATTTTGCGGTTAAAACCCTCTACCGACTGTATTATAGTGGATAAAACTCATGACTGTCAAAACATTGGGTGGTAAAAATCCTTATCCAACGACATCAAACACCTTCACCAACTCAAACTGAGTAAGTTGAACCCTTCAGCGGCGCACAGTGTTTATAACTGGCCACCTCTACCAACGTTTTAATAGGCTTCAGCAACACACAAATCTGCGGGTTAAATGTTTCAGCAACAAATGTTTATGGCTTTACCAACAACAGCCAGTAGTTACTCAAAATTTGTGTCGACTAAAACTTTCGTCGTCTCATTTAGTAGAAAGATATCTCTTCCAGCAGCATGGTTGGTCCAGGTCTTTAGCAAGTAAGGCTTCAGCCACAAGGCGTATCTGCTGCCATGTTGGTTGCTAAAGAGCTCCAACCTCCAAAATCGTCCATGTACCAACTGAATCTGACTAGTCGCTAAATCTCAATTTTCTTGTAGTGACTCATATGAAGCCCAAGTGGGCACCACAGAAAAACCCAGTTATCTTGCAGGAAACCTTGGATGAGGATGTGCTATGTCTGTTCATTTTTCTGATTTGGTGCAGTTGTCTCATAATTGTGGCGATTTTATTTGATTTGGTTGACCCACAATTGTTTCGACTATTGATATATGATTTTAAAAGGTAATTATCCATTTGTGGTATTTAACGTCTGGTCAAGACTTTAAACTTAGCACTTCTTGGGGGGTAACCCAACATCCATGCGACACGGTAATATCTTTCCTTAACTCTTTTTGCTTCAAATGGTAACAGTTTCTCCTTGTTCATGCTTTTAATTTTATCTTTAGAACATTGAGGACAATGTTAGATTTAAGTTTGGGGGTATGGGAGAAACATTTTAGTTGCATTGTTAAACTCCAGAGCCTAGAAATTTATGCTTATTAAGGATGGCACTAACCAATCTAAGTGGATGGAAGCATTTTGGTTGTAGGAGTTGAGGAACCAATCTGATTAGATGGAAACATCTAAAGAGTCTATTCATAAAAGCACAGAGCTCAGGTGTTAGAATTAAAGAAAAACATGGTAGTTTTGCCATATCTCGTTGAATCCTTTTCACTTCTATTTTTATTTTGTTTTCTTTAAAATATGTTTGTCTAAGTGATTAGGTGGGGCTCACGATTCAAGTTGTTACCACTGCTAGGGTGAACTAGAGTGATAGAGATACCAAAAAAAAAAGAAAAAAAGAAAAAAAAAAGAGAAAAAAAGACAAAAACAAAAAAGAAAGTGAGACCAGACCATCTGACCAACCGGAATAAAGTCGACCACTTGGTTCCCTTGTATATGCCAGTGTGTTGATATTAGTCTAGACCAGTATCTCAGTCCATTAGGATATGTTCATTTTGGCAAAGTGGCCTTGAGGATGGATATGAGAAACACCGTTCACTTTAGTCAACATCAAAACCATCTATGTTTTTCTATATCCATTTCTTTATATATCCATGTGATTAGTTTGACTCCGGTTATGATGTCTAGAAACTATCTGAGTAGAGCTCTGTCACTTTATATGAATTTTAGTATGCTTGAGTGCAAACTCGTGTACAGCAATTGGAATTTCGCATCAGGGTACTTCCTCCTGTAATCAATAAGTATGCCAACCAAGGAGACTTTTTAGTGCCTTCCAAGGTTCTGCGTAGATAGCTAAGGTCTGGAGTGTAAAGGTTTTGTGGGTACACCTCTGGTAAACCCTCCCGAGTCTATAACTCGGCCACTAGGGCCACCTAGGGGTTTAAAGGCTTGTTGCATACGCTAAATGCAATCGACGATGCCTGCGACAGTGAGTTAGGATTTTATTTTGTAGGTTTGATTTGCTCGAGGACTAGCAAATAATAAGTTTGGGGGTATTTGATAGACACATTTTTGTGTCTGATATAATCTCAATTGTATATATTGTTAGTGCTCGATTTTGTATTTATTATGGCTTTTTATGTTTTTGTAGGTATTTTTGGAGAAATAAGCTTTTGCGGCGAAATTGGCTCGAAAAGTGGTTTTTGCGCTCGTGGGAGAAAATTACTATACAGACCCCCATTTTGGATAAGGGGTACCTCAATTACTAAGGGGCACCCTCAGGACACCCCTAAGGCACTCTATACGGCACCCCATCGAGGATAAGGGGAGGTCATCTTCAACATTTCAAATGGAAATTTTAAGGAAAATATTACAAAGCTCTTTGGCAGATTTGGATTCGAGTTTTGAAGTTTTGTTGTGGAGAGATTAAACTACCGATTTTGATTTCTTTAGGCTCAGTTAATGCTAAACAGGGCTGTTAGAGGCTTTTACTTGATCGAATTGGGCAGGTATTCATTGGAAGCAAAAAACAGGCAGCCATCTCCGTAACTTTATGGAGACGATTTGGACGTGTTTTTATCGGATTTCTTTGCAAAGAATGGGTTGTTTTCTACTGTTACGATCATACAGGATGGTACGTGGGTTGCGATCGAAGGAAAATCAAGTTTCCATACTTATCTCACGTAAACAGGGCACGTGAGAGTCTCGACAATTTTGGAAGTTGCGTACAAGTTTGGAGAGTATATTGTATCAGGATTCGTTTCTATCGAGTTGGAGGGTCCAGATAAGCATCAAAGACGTAAATAGAGAAATAAGAGGAGAGTTTTACGTAACTTGGACGTGGGGAGAAGGAATAAGATATCGGAGATATTCTTGGAATTTAATCGGGGCTGTGGTGTATAAAAAGAGGCGACATGACTCAGAGAAGGGCACGAGACATTGGGATAGTTGCGAGAGAGGTTTAGGAGCTTGCAGAGTCGATTGCACAACTTACAGGCGAGAGGAAGAAGAAAACCAGAAAACAACACTAAAAGAAAGTCGTAGAAACCGTGACCTTTACTTTCAAATTCAAAGACTTTGTAACAATTTTTCCAACAATTGTATTAGGTTCGCAACAGTTTCTCTGTAACAGTGAGTTCTGTAACAATTATATCTGTTACAAACTCGTTGCTTTAATAGTTTTCTCTTGTTTTTCACACTTTTGAGCTATGAACACCTATTTTGAGCACGTGAATAATATGAGGAGCTAAACCCCTTAGCCGAGGCGACGGAGGAAGCCATTGTTCCATGAAAAATGGTATATTTCTATTTTAATTATTTATTTGCAATTTCTTTAATGATTATTTGCATGGAACTAAAATTGGGAAATTGATTTTCATTGAATGATTGTGATTCGTTTTGATGGAGCATGCTTAGTTTAAGACTTTTGATGTTTCATGCTTGATGGATACAATTGTTACTTCGAAATCTACTAGAGGCAATAAATTAGAATCACTTCAAACGCAAAGAATTGCATGAATATTGATTAGATTGAATCACTTAATTGGTCAATGGTGGAATCATGAGTCTCGGTGCTTTTTATAATCTTGATAACAACTTTGTAAGTTTTCTATTGAGTTTGAACCTAAAATTGAATCTTCACAAGTCTGAGTGAACGACATCTTTCTTACCACTTTTCTACAACAACATAAAATCACACCAAAGCCCAAGCTGGATCTATGGTCAATCTCTAAGAGGCGAAGTTTGGATCAGAGTTCATTTATGGGAAGAGATTTAATTTTGTCATTTGAAATACTATTCAAAGAATTATTAAGGTGCTCAAGAAGGGTATTATTATCCATAGAATTGGGGAATGTATGAAGGAGAATGGCTTCATCAGAAAGATCATAGACATCTGCGAAAATGATAAATTAAGATGAGGGAGGATAATGAGAAAACAAAATAAAGGAAAAGGGAAAAATTTCATACCATAAAGTTGCTTATTGGCATCCTGAAGACTAGATATTTTGTCCTTTTGAGTATAAGAATCAACTTCTAATTGTTTGTTCTTCTCGTGAAGATCAACAACTTCAGCTTCCAGTTCTTCGTTTCTCTTGCGAAGTTGAAGATTTTTCTTTTCAATAATACCACGTCTCTTTTCCAAATCATAATTATGAAGAAAAAGATATATTATAACTTTAAATCATAATTATGAAGAAAAAGAGAAATGAAGGCATACCAAGATACCAAGAGAATTCAGAAAGCTAGGAGTCACTGATCTGGAGACCCCATGAAGAGAATCACCACCATCTAGTAAAGGGGAATCACAGATGTTCGCAAGAGCTCTGCATGTGCCAGTGAGATGATCATCCCCGATCCTTTGCATGGAGTCAGAGAAGATATTAGACAATTGTGCCATTGAAGATTCAGGCGGAAAATCTTCTCTTGCGAAAGAACCATCAATATCATTATTATTATCATCAGAACTTTTGCCAGATTGAAGATTTGAAGGAGAAGGAGAATGAACTTTTCGCTTCTTTGAAGGTGGGGCAGCAGATTTCTCCTTGCGAAGAGAACCTTTACCTTTTCCTTTGGTCCTCACAACCTTAGATCCTTCTTCTTCTTCAACAACTACAACACCAACCTTTGCACACACATGAAGATAAGAAACAGAGGCAACAATATTGTTAAAAGTATAAAAGATATTTCTTACTTCATCTGTGATGGAGCGCAGAGCAGATAAAGTGCTAGCCTTCCCAGTCCTATTATAGCTCGATCTCAGCTTTTTAATCTAAAATTTTTGCAAGAGTTAGAGAACAAGAAAGTAACAATAAATGAAAAATTATGAAGTGAGCAAGATTCGAAGAATACCTCTTTCGCTTTCTCAGGCCAATTAAATACCCAAGGTTGATAAGTGGCGAGATTCGCAGGAAGCACATTTGAACCTGAAATATAAGGTCCTTTCAAAACCAGTGGAAAGACGCACCATCTATCGTCTTTAGAGTGACGAGGAATATTATTCTTGCGTAATGCCAATCAATGTCCCACATAAGTATTCTATCGCTGGAAATATTTTCTTTCCTCTTCAAGCGAGCACCCCAGCGATTTTTATCATTTTTCATGTTTATTACTTCGTAATTTTCAAAGAAGCTCTCTACTGTGTATTTTTCGGCGAATATTTCTAAATCCTCAAATTCAGGATCCCTGACTTCTTTTGGATAAAGAGATCTTTTACCAGCACCGTGGTTGGCGAATTCAAGCATTAAGCGAATACAGTCTCCACTCAATTGGTAGATGGCTCGCGAGCACTTCGCATGAGCAAGAATTTCGTAAAACAAGGGAAGATTAGGATCATAGAGAGGGATGGGAAGGCCAGCGAGAATCTGACCAAGCGAAACTATGATTTATTTATCATCACAATGATGATCAGAAAACAGTTTAGCGGAAAGAATGGATTTAGCTCCTTGATTGGGAATGGTGCTAATGAGAAACCCTTCCCTTCGAGATCTTTCTGAATTACTTCAAGAGAAGTCTCATATTTACGACCAGCTGGAGGCATTTTAAGTATGGGAATGAAGAAGAAATTAAAGATCAAAAGAAGTAGAAACAAGAAAATTTACAGTAGCAGGAGCGGAATTTGCGGAGAAACAGTGAAGAAAAGTTGGAGAAAAGATAAAAAGAAAAGTAAAAAAGAAGAAGAGAAGAATGAGAAAAATATAAATAGAGAGAAGAATTCTCGAAAAGGCAAACACATTTAATGCGAAGAGTAGACATGAACGGTTGAGAAATAGCGGTTGAAAAAGACGTGTCAAGAAATGGATGGAAAAAGAGATACATGTAATAAATTCTGTGTAAAAGTACAAAATCATGTCAATACAGAGGAATATGGAAAAATGAATAGCTGCGGCATTTTGAAAGTACTAGTTCTCATGACATTCTCTCCTTCGCAGAGAAGACATGAGAAGAGACAAGATGTAGGATCAAAATATCGCAATATTAATACCTTTGCGAAATCCTTGAACAACACACTACGAAGATATCGCAGATTGGTTATAGAAATGACGCAACAGATGATGACAACCTAAACACAAGAAAGATGTGAAGACCTAGCGAGATTTAGGGGCGTTGCGAGATTTAACATTTGTATGCTTGCGAGAATGTCGCAATCCAGATCCGAAAATAAAGGACAGCTTAGCTGTCACCCACTATGTAATATCCTATATAAAGAGCCGAGCAGGCTTAAGAGAGGGGGAGATCTTTTTAGAGTGGAGAGAAAGTTTTGAGGAGTGAAAAAGTCTAGAACAGTAGTTGTATTCTTAATTTCATTTCCTATTTGTAAAATTCCTTAACTCAATTAATAAAAAGTGTGATTGTTGATCTTAAAGATGGGCTGATTATTGTGAATTCTTGTGAGGGATTGTTTATGGGTGAAAACTATTCCTGCCGGATTTGGTAATTTGGGGTGTGTGGATGAGGAATGAATCTAAACCCTAAACAAATGCACTGCGCGGTGAGTGCTTGTAGATTCGGAAATCAATCTGTGCAATTCCGGCCTAAACCAAGAAATGGTCGTTCCAGACTTGTTTCGGTCACAAAGTGAAGGAGATGGGGTTGATCTTAGGAGGGAAGCGAAGAAGGTGTTGAGATTGTGAAGGTGTTGGCTTGCTTATGACTTGTAATGAAAGGTGAGCAGAAGCTTACGATTGATGCAAGCAGGCTCTGGGTGGTTGAATACGTTTTGTATTAACACTTGGTTTCTGTCTCGTCTGGACTTGTGTTGTTTTTTCTCCTGTTTGGATAATAGGGAGGAGAACCTATTTATACAAGTCATTTGAGCCTTATTCACGTCTCTCGTGGGAAGTGGAGGAAGTGGAGTGATGGAGTGTTGGAATTGTGTGTTGGTGTTACACGACCAGTCTTGCCCACTTCTCCTGTCATCTCTAACCGTCCATGACTTCCTAACACGTTCTTGTGATGGTGCGTTGCACGCTGCACGCTGTAAACCGCCAGACCAATACCCCAAAGTATGTATCCCCGATTTGTGACATGATTGATGTCCTGAATGTGTGGATCGTGGGACCCACAAAAGGTAGCATGTAATGCTAAATTGAATAAACTGCGTTATTCAGGAAGTTGATACTTGTGAAGTATCATGTGTATTTTATGCGAGTCGCATCATGGTGTGGTAAAGTGACGGGTGGTGATCACCATGACGCCTCACTTCGACCAATTAACTCCGACCGTGGTTGTATAACCAAGCGCGGTGAAGTTGGACGGACGAGATGATCTTTGAGACACTCATCTGCGACCGTTGATGGAATCGGGGTTTTGAAGAGGTGCGCAGGCATCACTCTTGCCTTGGTCGAAACCAAGCATGGGAAGGATTTTGGAAAGGACCGACCAGGGCATGCGTGTAGACGGCATGACGGTGTACACGTCCGTACCTCTCTGTCCCATAAAGGCGCGATCTAGGACACTCGATTTGACCGGCGAAGAGGGTGGTTGAGATCGATTTTGCAATGTAAATGCAGTGCCGCAAAAGCCGCACATCGTGCCAACTTGGCGCGTGCTTCAAGACGACCAAGCTTGGCCTGGTCTTGCCCAATCCGTCCGGCGTGTAGGTGGTAGGCCGGTATTCACGCCTATACTGATCGTCCCATGAAAACGTGATCTAAGCCACTCAAATCGTCCGGTGAAGTTGAGTGGCGAGATCGCCTTGCAATTTGGGAAGTGTGACCACGCAAGTTTGGACGCACGTTTTGGGATAGCCGGGCATGATATGCCTTGGCCGATCAGTGAGGGTATAGACGGGCCCACGGTGGTCATCTTTGGTATGACCGGACTGTAATCTAACTGGGACCCTCCATTCGTGCCGGAGAAGATGGACGCTCGTGATGCTCAAAACCCTAATTTTAGGTTTCACGGCCGTGCGTCATGCTCTGTTCGGGCGCACGAATTGGGATGACCAACCATGGTTGGTCCTGACCGATTGGTCAGGTATGTAGGTGGTCCCATGGTGATTGTGTTGACATGCTCTGGGCCCTTTGAATCTACATCTACGCCCTCCATCTATACCTGCGAAGATGGATGGTTGAGACTGTTTTGCGACACATGTAATATGCCGCAAACCCTAATTTAGGTTTTAAGTCCATACGCTCTCGGTTTGGACGTTTTGGCAAGCTATGCCAATATTTTGGGAGGCCGACCATGCGGGGTCGCGTTGGTTCTGGTGATGAATATTCCATACCGCTTGGGGGTTATGGAATTGATCCGAGCCATCCAATCACGCCGGTGAGGTTGGATGAACGAGATCATATCCGGACCGATACTGGACAGTCCGGATGCTCAATCGGGCTAGTATAACACACCGATAGTTCTCAATCGGGCTAGTATAACACACCGAGAGTTGCAACCTGTACGTGTATTTCGTACATGCTTTCATTATAATGCTTGGAGGTTCGTGTTGCTCTGCTGAGAGCAACACTAAGTCGTCATGCCGCACTGATAATGAGTACAGGAAATACAAGGCTGCTCACGCATTAATTAATAATGCTATAAATTTACAAGGTATATGGGATTGTTGCTACATGCTCCAACTCGGATGAATTTCATGTATTTAATTCCTGTAATGGGATTGTTGCCACATGCTCCATTCTAGGTGAATTAGTAAAGTGAAGGAGTATCCAACACTTATTAATGGCTTTATCTTTTACAAGATGTCAGCGCATGATTTTCTGGTTTTTACAATTTTAACCTTAAATGAAAATCCACCATCAACATGGATGTATTGTGGGATTTCCTGCAACTACAATTGCAGACAAGACCTTTTACTCCAGCACAATGATAAGCAGGTTTGATTACTTCTTTATACATCCATACAAGAATGTTATGAAGTTTTTCATTAAATGTAAAACGACATCTCCTTTCACGGTGACCTTTGTTCCTGCAATAATAGCAGTTATAGGGAATGTTTTTGACTGTTCTCATATGAGCTGTTCTTAAAGGTGGACAATCTTTGTTCATAGGAACATCACCTGCTGAAGGAAGTTTTTCACTTTTGATGGTAGTGAAATTTTCACTTAGGAACTTGTCATTAGCACAGACAAAATTGGTCTTACTAGTGCTTGGAGCATCTATTCCTTTATAGCCTAGACCATGTGTATTACGATGTTCTTTACATGCTCCGAGCATAGTGGATAATTTTGTAGGGCTAACCTTGAATCTTTTCAGATTCTCTTCCAGTGATTTGACCTTATCAAGAGAAGCAGCAAGATCAGTCTCCAATTGTTTTTCTCTGGCGAGAAGGTTGATTTCTCTATCGTTTTGTTGAGAGTCATAACTTGCTTCAGTTTCTGCAAGTCTTTCTTTCAACACAAAGAGATTTCGACGAAGATTATCACATTCAGAATTCTTTGAACGTACATCTTCTTCACGATCTTTAAGAATAGATTGTAAGAGTTTGTAACCGCAATCAAATCCCTTAAAGAGTTTTCTCAATTTCCTGTTTTCTTGACAGAGATGAGTCAGGTATTCAGCAAAGCAAGTTGTTGACTTCTTTTTCTTTATGAGATGGTCAAAAAGCTTGATTTATTGAGAGACTTCCTCATCAAGATCTTGTCCCCCTTATGAGTCACTTTCATATGAAAGCTCATCCAACCGTTTATCTAGGTATTTATCCTAGTTGAACGTTGTTTCAGACAATGGAGAAGATGTGAGAGATTTCTCGGGTGACTCAAGGCTTTGAACCAAATCAGAGTGTTTCTGAAATGGTGTTGCGTTGTCAGAGATAACACTATTGTCCATAGAGTCAGATCGCTACAAACACATACTTGTGCGGTCTTAAACGTGTTTGCCTGCTTTGATACCAATTGAAAAAGCGGGGGTCTGACAACCACACCCAATATTTCGCTTAGCAATCTATATGGACTAACTCCAATATACTTTTAAGAGAATCAACTAGACAGACAGACTCAATCTTAAGAAAAGTATATCAAAAAGTTATATCTCTGTTTCACAATGTAATCAGCAAATCAAACAGATGAAATCCGCGAGCCTGATTATTATGTGAAATAACTTGAACGGTATCAAAGACCAATGTTCCAGTTTCAATCAATATATAGGTTGGTTTCACAATAGATAGAACTTACGCACAACCTGTGATATTTCAATTATACAAATAAATATAATGCGGAAAAGAAATAACATAGACACCATAAGTTTTGTTAATGAGGAATACGCAAATATAGAAAAACCCCGGGACCTAGTCCAGATTTGAACACCACACTGTATTAAGCTGCTACAGACACTAGCCAACTCCAAGTTAACTTCAGACTATAATGTAGTTGAGCCCGAACCAATCTCACACTGATCAAGGTACAACTGCACTCGTTATGTCTCAGAATCCCAGCAGGACTCTACGCACTTGATTCACTTAGCTGATCTCATCCACAACTAAGAGTTTTTACGCCCTAAACTCGAAGACTTGATAAACCAATCTGTCTCACACAAAAAAGTCTATTGAATAGATAAATATGTCTCCCACAGATAAACCTATGAGTTTTTGTTCCGTCTTTTGATAAATCAAGGTGAACAAGAACCAATTGATATACCCGACTTATATATTCCCGAAGAACAACCTAGAAATATCAATCACCTCACAATAATCTTAATCGTATGGTAGCGAAACAAGATATTGTGGAATCACAAACGATAAGACGACGATGTTTGCGATTACTTTTTATCTTTCCTATCTGAGATTAAATCTGGAGCCAATCTTACAGAAGATAGTATTCAATCACGATAGAAAACATCAAGATCAGACCACGCAACTATAGATAAAATAGTTTGGCATGTCTTCACAATCCCAATGAAGTCTTCAAATCGTTAACCTACAGGGTTTTAGAAAAACCTAAGGTTAAAGGAGAATCGACTCCAGTCGCAACTAGTATCACACATGAGGTTTCGGGATTATGTTTCCCAGTTTTTAGAGTTCTCCTTTATATAGTTTTCAAATCATGGTTTGCAATCAATGTTACCTTGGTAACAAAGCATTCAAGATTCACCGTTAGATGAAAACCTGATTATACTCAAGCTAATATCTTTCAAACGTTATATCGAACTTATTTTGTTACACACAAATAAAAAGTGACTTCTTTTAGATATGAGTCAGCGTACCTAAATGTGTGGAACTTTGTTGGCTCAACAATAGTTATCCGAAGTTAGCCATATGAACACTTTCATATCAACCTTATTCATATTAACCATAACTAGTTCAAATGACTCAAGTGAAACTAGTTCTAGAGTTATTCAATTGTTTATATTCTCATAGCAGTATAGATGACACAATTGAAGAAAAATCAATTTTGATTCACTCGAATCAAATCATGAACATTATAGCCATGGTTTGCAAAATATTGCATTCCTTAATATATAAATGTATTAGTTCATGAACAAAACGATTTTAGAACATAACCCACTCAAGTATGCAAACATGTACGCATACCTTAGTGGCCGGACTGAGTTCGGATTTCCCAGTACGCGAACTGGTAGCATACCACAAACTCAGTAAAGTCTCGCTACTTGAACCTCATGCCAGTACGCGTACCGGTATGCGTACTAAGTTCCCGGACCTTGAATAAACCAAACGATACGTATACGGGTATGCATACCATGGTTCCCGGACTTGGATTACACATATGCATGTACACATACTGTGCTTATATCCAATTGTTCTAAACTCTCATTTCAACCATTGAAACATTCTCGAAAGACGACAATTGCTGTCTCACACAAACTATTAGCTTCAAAGTAATTTTCAAGTGATCAAATGATCAATACGAAATATCCGAGTCTACATCAAATGACTATGTGACACAAATCATGTAAGATGTTACCAGGCGATTTCACATGATCATCTTTTGACTTCGTCAAGAATATAAGATGAACTTGGTTAAAGTGAAAGCTTACCAACACATATTTCGAGAAATACGTAAGCGAGTTAAACTCAACGTATCAAATGTGTATAATCAACGTCTATATAGCTATACGACTTTTGTCTCAAATATAGAAGATAGAATAGATAAACTTTTGAGTGATAGATGTGTTCAAGTCTCCACATACCTTTTGTTGATGAAGTTCCACAAGATCCCCTTAGTAGTTCTTCGTCTTCAATCGATGAACGCCGTGAAGTCTAATGATCAACTACACTTTCTATCCTAATCCGAGACTTAGCTATAAGTAGACTAGAAATCAAGACTTATAGTTTTCGCAACTAAACTTGACAACAAGCTTGAGATAGCAACGCTTGCGAGTTCGACCGAGCAATGCTCTAACACAGAGGCAGTGCAAGATTGTATTTGCTTAATTAATGGTATCTTTTACGATCTTGCAAAGTAATAGGACTCAAAAGTTTATCATTGTCCTCTTTAGTTATGCAAGTCTCTATGCAGTTAAGGATATAACTATTTTTAAAAGGATTAATAGTAGTGTTTATGGATTTGAAATAAGATGTCAGCAAGTCTTCAAGAGTATTTCTATCCTCAAATACCATCATTCATTTTCAAACCACTAATATGATTAAAATTCGTTCTTATATTCACATGTGAATGGTAGAAGCCAATATTCAATCAAAATTTCTAATGTAGTCAATTCTAGACTTTTGTGCATAAAAATCTTCTTGCCCTTTTTTCCAATGCTCTAGGTTTGTCTCAACTTGCTTAATGGCTTCCATATTCTATATAATATTATTATTACTAAATAGTGTTTGGAGTTTATTTTCTAGAATCCTCACTTTGTGGTCAATGTTACCAAATTCATGAGTATTCCAGTCTTTAAGACCGAATTTGGCATATCTAGGTCTATTAACTAGTTGTTAAGGAGCATAAACTCTTATATTACGATTAAATGAGTTCTTAATGATCTCATGAGAAGAAGAATCACTAAACCAATACTTGTAGTATCTATATGGCTTTTTACCTTGGTGAGACTGGGGGTTAGTCACTAAGATAATTGTAGAATGACGACAACCAACTATCTCAATGTGAAACAGCTTGGCATTGGCATAATGAGTTAGACACTAACCATTCACAAGAGCCCCATCGAGCTTAGGTGGAACGTTATCAACTCTTATTTGCCTATTAGACCATGTGAATTGGGAACGAATATAGCCTAGATCATTTTGGTTACTGGTATCAAGAATAAATTAGATTACAGGAAATTCAGAAATGGTAGGAGCTATAAAAGTAGATCTTTCATAATTAATCATGCATGTAATGTTCAGATACTCAATAAGAACCCACGGGAGATTAGCCCTAGTTCCTGCTTTACTGATGTAATTCCGTTGTTCCAATTTTTCTTCGTGATATACTGAACCATAAAGAAACATTTCTAGGAATTCTGGTTTATTAGGGTCAGATGAAATGATAGTATATATTGATCATTTTATCTTTATTCTGAATTTTTTTTAGTTAAGAGAGTAATACCTCCTGAGAGGCCAACATAAGGGAGTATCCGACTATTAGGATACATGAACCTTCTTAGGTATTGCGTCATTTTGTTAAAATTGTTTTTGGTTTCACATAAAAAGATTATGTCTGGGTTTCGACTTCTAATCATGTCCCGTAGAGCATTCCTAGTTACAGGGTTCCGAAGCCCTGACAATTCCATGACAAGATTCTCATAGTGTTAGTATGAGAATAAAAACTAGGATTTCTATGGATAAAACCCAGAGAGAAGAAACAATTCAAACTATGATATTTGAATAGAGAAGCTAAGCAAGGGAAATGGTCTTTAGCTAGAGATATGCAAATGATGTAATGGTGATTATATCCTAAAGTACTGCTAATGTTTAATTGATTATAAACCAAAGTATGATTGCTAACTAATGAAAAAACAGGATTAATCGTGATAACTAGCATCACAACAGAAAAATCAGAGCATAACAAGATTGCTACAAAGTATTTTTAAATTGGTGGAGGTTGAATATATGAACAGACACATGGATGGGTTTATGATTATCAAAATTATTAAACAAAACAGTTATTAAAAAAAATAGGTTTGCGAGAAATCAAAGCCTTAATTTTGTATTTAATAGCATACTAATTGGGAGTAATTGAAAAAGCTAATAGATAAATCGAAACCTTAATTTCATGTTTAACATCATAAGATAAAGGATTAACAGGAAAACTTAATTGAATCGAAACCCAAAGATTTGAAAAAAAAAGGAATGAGAAAAACCTGATTTGAATTACTCTTTTTCGATCCAATAGCTGGGAGATGGTGATTTCCATTTGGTCCTCTTACTCCATTTTCTGCATCCTCCATGTTCATATCCTCATCGTACGGTTTTGGCTTGAAACTCTGATTGACCAACTCTACCATTATTAGGAAATTCTGATGAGTTTTGGGAGGGTGAGAAAGACGGGTTATCTAAAATGACGTAGTTGTCTTCTATTCCATCATCCTTAATTTTTTTGTTACTCCTTGTATCCGGTCCATCTTCATCATGTATCGGCCCATCCTCATCCGACTCTTGTGGCCCATTATCACTTGCATTTACTTCATGCTTGAGCATAGCTAGCTTCTACCATATGAGCATGCTTCACATAATATTCTTTGAATTGATCATCTGTCATTCTGAAGATGAAGATATCTCATGCTCGCTCATCACATTTCTCTTCATCGTGGTTAATGACATAAAAATGAAGGCAAATGCTTCTTGGTTTCTTTTCAAAGTGGTACTAAAATTAACCCAGACTTTTTGTTTTGTTGCGTTCCATAACTAGTCCCCCCTCTTGAGAGGCATACTCAAATCCACTTCAACTTTCGTGGAAACACATTTCCCTCGAATGTTGTATCCTCTTTTCCCTTCTTCAGAAATTTTCTTACCCATATCTTTAAGCAGCTTCTCAATTATTCCAATGTCAAGATGTTCTAAACTCATACTAGTGATTAACAGTGTGAAAACCTGGTGAGTGAATTTATAATCTTCCAATGGTGTTGCTGAGACATAATTCTGCAGCACCAAGAGATGATTATTAACGATCCATGAGGTTTTCTCTAGTACAACATTCAAGTCCTCAACACTCTTGAATTTGAACGTACAGATTTCGTCCCATAACATTAATATCGACCCTTTTCAACCTTCTCCAGATGATTTTTACTTCCTTCTTAACTGCATCAAAATCCATTTCATCTTTTGAGATTATTTTCCCTATAAGGCTATTACTCCATTGATTAATAGCTTCATTAATTTCCGCCTCTGTGATAAGATTACCCCTCATGTTTGATCTTTCCACACATAGATTAGTTTTTCTCGTTCTTCTAGTTAGAGCTGCAAGCTTCATCATTGAACTTTGAGACATCTTTTTTTTTGTGAAGTTTTTCTCTCTGTGATAAATACCTATGATTTTGCCAACCGATTTATAGATATTTTTAGGTTTAGGGTTTCTCTTGATGTAACAAGATTTACCTAGTGTTGATACCCAAATTTCGCTCCCTCCACTGGAAAATATCAGTCTTATACTTTGAAGTCGGATACAAGAGAAATCTTATGTGGAACCATTAAGGATTTCCATATCCTTTCGATCAAGCCCACCAAACACTATCCAATTATCCATTTACTACCCAAGTCAAACCCACAAACACTACCCAATTATCCATTGAACTACCCAAGTCAATCCTACAAACACTACCCAATCACCCATATTTCACTACCCAATTACCCGTTTTCATGACCTATGAGAAATAATCCTTCACTTTACCGACAATTATTTCTCGCAAATGAAAAGAATTATCCCATACATCATTATCCCCTGAAAAAGCGAGGATCTAACAACCACACCCTTTCGCTTAGCAATCTGTATGGACCAACTCCAATATACTTTCAAGAGAATCAACTAGACAGTCAAACTCAATCTTGAGAAAAGTATATCAAAGAGTTATATCTCTGTTTCACAATGTATTCAGCAAATCAAACAGATAGAAATCCGCGAGCATGATTATTATGTGAAATAACTTGAACGGTACCAAAGACCAATGCTCAAGTGTCAATCAATATAATCAACAACCAAAGGTTATTTGAACTTACGCATAACCTGCGAAATTTCAATTATATAAACAAATATAATGCGGAAAAGAAATAACACAAACACCAGAATTTTTGTTAACGAGAAAACCGCAATTGCATAAAAAAACCACGGGACCTAGTCCAGATTTGAACACCACACTGTATTAAGCCGCTACAGACACTAGCCTACTCCAAGTTAAATTCAGACAAGAATGTAGTTGAGCCCTAACCAATCTCATACTTATCAAGGTACAACTGCACTCGTTACGTCTCTGAATCCCAGCAGGACTCTCGTACTTGATTCCCTTTGCTGATCTCACCCACAACTAAGAGTTGCTACGACCCAAAGTCGAACACTTGATAAACCAATCTGTCTCACACAGAAAAGTATATTGAATAGATAAATTTATCTCCCACAGATAAACCTATGAGTTTTTGTTCCGTCTCCCACAGATAAACCTAAGAATCAATCACCTCACAATAATCTTAATCGTATGGTAGCGAAACAAGATATTGTGGAATCACAAACGATGAGATGAAGATGTTTGTGATTACCTTTTATTTTTCCTATCGGTGATTAAATCTGGAGCCAATCTTAGAGAAGATAATACTCAATCACGATAGAAAACAACAAGATCAGATCACGCAACTACAAATAAAATAGTTGGGTCTGGCTTCACAATCCCAATGAAGTCTTCAAGTCGTTAACCTACAGGGTTTTAGAAAAACCTAAGGTTAAAGGAGAATCGACTCTAGTCGCAACAAGTATCACACAAGAGGTGTGGGGATTAGGTTTCCCAGTTGCTAGAGTTCTCCTTTATATAGTCTTCAAATCAGTGTTTGCAATTAATGTTACCTTGGTAACAAAGCATTCAATATTCACCGTTAGATGAAAACCTGATTAGACTCAAGCTAATATCTTTCAACCGTTAGATCGAACTTAGCTTGTTACACACAAATAAAAAGTGACTTCATTTAGATATGAGTAACCGTACCTAAATGTGTGCATCTTTGTTGGCTCAACAATAGTTAAACGAAGTTAGCCATATGAACACTTTCATATCAACCATATTCATCTAAACCATAACTAGTTCAAATGACTCAAATAAAACTAGTTCTAGAGTTGTTCAATTGTTTATCATAAAAGTATACGAGACAAATTGAAGCAAAATGATTTTAATTCACTCGAATCAAGTCATGAACATTATAGCCACGGTTTGCAAAAGATTGCATTCCTTAATATATAAATGTATTAGTTCATGAACATAACCCACTCAAGTATGCAAATGTGTACGCATACCTTAGTGGCCAGACTGAATTCGGATTCGCCAGTTGGCGAATTTGTACGCATACCACAAACTCACTAAAGTCCCGGAACTTGAACCTCACGCCACTACGCGTACCGGTATGCGTACTGAGTTCCCGGACCTTGACTGAACCAAACAGTACGCATACGGGTATGCATACCATGGTTCCAGGGCTTGGATTACACATATGCAAGTATGCATACTGTGCTTATATCCAACTGTCCTAAACTCTCATTTCAACCATGAAAATATTCTCGGAAGACGCGAATAGTTGTCTCACACAAACTATTAGCTTCAAAGAAATATTCAAGTGATTCAATGATCAATACGAAACATTCTGAGTTTACATCAAAAGACTGTCTCACACAAATCATGTAAAATGTTACGAGGCGATTTTCACATGATCGTCTTTTGACTTTTGTCAAGAATATAAGATGAACTTGGTTAAAGCGAAAGCTTACCAACATATATTTCGACAAATATATAAGCGAGTTAAACTTAGCTCGAAATATCAAATGTGTATAATTGAAGTCTATATAGCTATACGACTTTTGTCTCAAATAAGAGATATAGTAGATAGAATTTTGAGTGATAGATGAGTTCACGTCTTCACATACCTTTTGTTGATGAAGTTCCACAAGATCCTCTTAGTAGTTCTTCGTCTTCAATCGATGAACGCCGTGAAGTCTAATGCTCAACTACACTTTCTATCCTAATCTAAGGCTTAGCTATAAGTAGACTAGAAATCAAGACTTATAGTTTCGGCAACTAAACTTGATAACAAGCTTGAGATAGCAACGCTTGCGAGTTCGACCGAGCAGTGCTCTAACATCCCCATTCCACATCCCCATTATCCTATCCTATAAAATAAATCCTTCTCAATTTGTTTTTCACATGGCCCCATTTCAACCCCATTACCCAAAAAAAGCAAAAAATTATTTTTCTCAAATTCATCTAGAAATCACTTTTTTTATCAAAATAATAAAACTTCTCTCATCCCATTATCCCAAAAATAGTTTTTAATCTCATCAAAATACACTCCATGCACCCTCTCTCCTCAATCTACTCCACTTTCCACCCGTACACATAAAATGACTTTACACATAAAAAAGAAAAGGAAAAGTAAATCAATCCCAACATATTTGTCCCCCAATATTCCTTTTCATCATTTTTTCATACCTCTTTTACACCTACTCCATAGTCCATACCATTCTACAACTATATAAGGCATGCCTTACTTCATTTGGAAACCAACCAATTACACCAAGAAATCTGATTCTACACCAATTACAACAAAATATACCCAATAAATATTTATTCTTCCCATGCAAAGATAATAATTCATTTTCTCTCCATGAAAACCCAAAATTCCCGATTCCCACACCCACGTCACTCAACCAAGAAGAATTATTATCTTCAAAATAGAAAATAGTTCTTCTCATATGTTCCAAGTCAACAAGTCCATTCCATTTAAGCAAATATTCATATATTTTGCTATTTAATCAAAGAACAATTTCAATTTCTTCCTAAATATTAGTAATTAATGTTGTTAGAGCATGGATCGGTTGAACCCACCAAGCGTTGGTATATCAAGTTTGGTTGTCATATTTTAGTGAATCAAAACTCATGTTAAGAGTCGCTTGATTATGTACTAGAGTCAACTTCGTATAGGTTAGCTTGAAAGTAGTAGGATATGACACATTACAAGTATTGCGAAGACTTGAAGAAGTGAAGAAGTAAGAAGCTACAACGACAACATCATCCTTCCACTTGAGGTTAGTGATATTTGACTTGAACTGTTTCATTCCCTAACGTATCTTTCAAGTCGTGCATATTGAAAACAAAACTGCGAAGCATATTTGAACTCTAGATAGACATAATATTAAGGAATACAATACGAGGTTTATTTTTTAACCATTAGACTTTGTAGATAAGACATCGCCGTAATCATTTGAATGCTATTGTGATTATGTATGGGTATGAGGTGAGGATTTCATCCTAGGGAACAATGTTTTACATGTGTTCTAAGGAAGTAAGTTCATAAACTTGTTTGTGAATCGAAAAGGAAATCGCCAGGCGTTATTGGGATTGTTATTCATTGCATATCTTGTGAACATCCAATATGTGTGATTTAGTATAACCGTTTATGACTTGTTGTGTTCTTGGTAAGACTATTCACAAAGGCCTGACTTATGTATTGGTATAACTTTTATTAGTAAAACCGATCTTAAGTAATCACCTGAGATGGTATGATCGAGTTTGTGTTGTGTGTCTGACCAAATCTGGGTAAAGGGGAACCGATCCTAGTAAGAGGGGTTGTACATCACAAAGGGGAATCGATCCTTGTAAGAGATCCAAAAGGGGAACCGATCCTATGAACATGTGCAACAAGTTATGTTATTATGGGAACGGATCCTATGCACATGTGCAACACGTTTTTAACTATAGGGAACCGATCCTATGGACATGTGCACCAAATTACAAGTTAGATACCATATATATGTGGAAACCGAATTTGGTTAATGTGGAAATATAAAGATGTCGACATACTTTGAACATGTGCAATAACTCTTATCTTTAATTGTTCAAAGTTATTCCTTAATAGCTAAGGGAAGAGAATCTCAGGATCGAAACACAAATAAGTTAAAAATCTTTTAATTAAGGTTATTAACTTCATTTTTAGGAAAATAAGAATTAGTAATGTGCATTTACTAATTAGAGATTTTCTGAGAGGTTTCGATCATTATTTTTGGACAGAGCATTTCCAGGAATTATGGAAACCAAATTTGTGCTTTAATGAATATCTTGAGAATATTTTCGGTTTTGGAAATTCCTTGGTGTCCAAACTTCCTTGTCTATAAATACTTGAAGTTTGCCTTTCTAGCAAACTAATCCTTCGTGACAACAAACTTCCTCAGTTGTGTTGTTATTGGTGTAGCCGCCTATTCGGAGAGGAGAGTAACCTAATTAGGCGAAATCTCTTACGGCCGCTTAGTTTAAATTCTTCTTTGGGATTGAGAAGCTCTACGAGTACCATTAGTGGGAAACTAGATAATTGCGGTTTATCTTTTGTTTTCGATTGATTTGATTGACTAACGATGGTTGAACTTTGATTGCACCTAGTTTGTTTATGCTTGAGAATCTTCTCTTCTGATATAATATTCACTCAAACTAGATCGAAGTTTCGACAGAGATCTTTAGACTGTTGTTAGTGCTAAAGACGATCTTGTGATAATCCATTGTTGAGACTCCGTTAAATGCGTGATTGATCACAAGAGATTCAAGTGATTGTGTGCAGGTGTTTATTGAAGATCTAAGAAGATTTAAAGACAAAGAAGATATTGAAGATTTCTGATTTGGGGTTCATAATCTTTGGTGTGCACAATACTTGTTTCGGTATAAGAGGATCCAAACTATAATCGGTTTATCTTGTGCTAGATTGGATTGATTAGTTGTGTAGATCGGAAATCAATACAATTCTTTGTGATTAAAGGTATTGATTGCAAAATCTTAACGATTACTTTGGTAATTGATCATAAGATAGATCTAAGGACCTGACGAAGGAGTTTATGTTAAGATAAACAGAAGAACCTTTGTCCGATTCATATCACTTGGTTGAAGAGAGTTAAGACCAAACAAATTTGTTGTTCTTTTACTATTTGGAATACAAACCAAAGGAATTGTTCCAAGTACGTGACTTATTCATAGGTCGGAGGCGTGGGAATACAAACGAAACTAGGTGAACTATAGGTTTAGTTGCTTGGTCTCAACTATACGAAGTTAGGCTTAATTTTGTGTAGAGGCTTAATCCTGAGAGTATTCAATTCTGGACAAGGTCCCGGGGCTTTTCTGCATTTGCGGTTTCCTCGTTAACAAAATCTTGCTGTGTCAGTTACTTTATATTTTCGCATTATAATTGTTTTATTATAATTAAAAATAATTACACAAACGTTAATTCCTATTTACTTGATAAGCGAATCTTATTGTGTTTGGTTAAGTCAGGACCTTTTTATCAAGTAAACACACTTCGCAAGTTGTATTGTCTCGATCTCGTATCCATAGACAATCACACGAAGTGTGAACCGATTAGTTGCATTGTCTCGACTCAGTCCATAGACAATCACTTTCGGAGAAGGACTTATAGGTAGGAAAATTTTTAGATTGAGGTATATTTGGGTACCCTCGTATTTTCAACTGTCATATCGTGTTTTTAGTTTATTTTGAGAAAAAACAAAACAAAAACAAAATAATAATCAATCAAATATTGTCTTTAAGTTTTTAAAAGATTAGATTAAATTGCTGGTACTTTAAATACTTTCAGCATACTTACCAAAAATAAGGAGGAGAGTATAAGAATCTCTCTGAAAGCGAATACCCCATCCAAGGAATATTGGCCAAATTAATTCTCGTGGGTAAATCAAAATTTTGAGTATAAAGTGGATTCCCCCTCTCACATTCTGATTGAGCATGTCAGTTCTATGTATAATATAATTTTATCTAATTAATTCATATTGTGAGGAGATCAAAATGTGAGCATAGAGCGGTTTCCCCTCTCATATTATGATCTCACATATGAATAATATATAAATAACTTATTAATTTATCGGTTAAGTTGCAGGTTATCAGCTCTTTCCAGAAAACTTCAATAAACCTTAAGTCGTTAGTTCGCGACAGTTGCTAGTTTCTATCATCATTCAAGGATATCTAGAATAAATCTAAACTCTTTATGTCAATAAATTATAGATTTAGATTTGTCTTATTAATACTTCCAACATGCTAGGAATTGACCTAGACTCTTGAGATTTTTGAACAACTATGAGTTGAATATTTATTCGTAATATCCAAAATTGTAGCGGAAGCCCCGGTAAAAACTTCACCCAATATTAAGGTATTGTGGATCTCAGATATAAAAAATTCTTTTGTTCTGCCAATTATATATTTAGGTCAGGAATCAAAATTTTAGTACATTAAAAGAGAAATTGTAGATATTATTCCCATTTAATCATGAAGTATAGGCCAATCATATGATTGGGCGACTGATGGGTGCCTAACAGCTTGCCATCTTTTACTAGAATCTCCTTACCCAGAACTCTCTGATAGAAGACCATAAATATGTAAGTCATAACTAGATCTTGATTTCCTGAAAGAATTCAAACTAGTTAAAAAGGGTCCCGACTCCTCTTAGTTAGGTGGTGACTTCAAAACATCTCCTTACGGAAATAATTCTTGATATCGAAATATTAGGGAATTCACTTTGTACGGCCGTGCGATAAATATTCACGAACGAATAAACACGTACCACATGCACTTCACCCCTCGATAACTCTTCATGCCATAATAGAGATCGGATAAGACATCGACCCTCCTGACCGCGATTTCTACACCTAGAATAACAAGATATGGTTGATAAATATTATGAGCTATATAGATATAGAAAAATCCCTGAGTGATATAAGTGTTAGAGCACTGCTCGGTCGAACTCGCAAGCGTTGCTATCTCAAGTTTAGGTGATCAAAACTATAAGTCTTGATTTCTAGTCTACTTATAGCTATGTCTCGGATTAAGATAGAATTTGAAGTTGAACTTCAGACTTCACGACATTCATCGATTGCAGACGAAGATCACTTAGGAGAGCTTGGATGAACTTCATCAACAAAAGGTATGTGGAGATCAAAACTTATCTATCATTCAGAAGTCTATTCTATATCCTATTGAGACTAAGTCGTATATATAACTATATAAATTTTTACATTATACACATTTGATATTTCGAGATGAGTTTAACTCGCTTATATCTTTCTCAAAACATGTGTTAGAAAGCTTTTTGCTTTAGCTACGTTCATCAATATTCTTGACGAGTTTAGTTGGAAACAATTTATTTGTTGGAAACTAAATAATAAGTCAAAAGATGATCATGTGAAAATTGCCTTGAAATATCTTATATGATTTGTGTGAGACAGTCATTTGATGTCGACTCGGAATGTTTCGTATTGATCATTCGATCACTTGAAAATTAATTTTAAGCTATTGGTATGTGTGAGAAAGCCATTTTCTTCTTCTAAGGTTGTTTCAGTGATTGAAATGAGAGTTGAGAACAATTAACCATTGTCTGGATATAACACAGTAGGCATACCAGTATGCAAACTGTTGTAGTATGATTCAGGTCCGGGAACCAAGTTTGCATGCCACTATGCGCGATTTTAACTGTCAAAGTCAGGGAACCAAGTTTGCATACCACTATGCGAACGGTTTTAACTGAGTTAGGTCCGGAATGACAGTATGCGTACCC
Source organism: Papaver armeniacum (assembly GCA_023531295.1). Classification (NCBI taxonomy): domain Eukaryota; kingdom Viridiplantae; phylum Streptophyta; class Magnoliopsida; order Ranunculales; family Papaveraceae; genus Papaver; species Papaver armeniacum. Next base: position 489,771 of record JAJJWW010003236.1, read on the forward strand.
ATTTGCGAACTGTCGACCAAGACCAAAAGTACGGAACTTAAGTTTGCGTACCCATTTGCAAACTTAGGTGGTTAAGTTCTAAAATTGGTTAAGTATGATTTCATACTCATGAACAAATACATTTACTATATATTAAGGAATGCAATATTTGCAAACCGTGGCTAAATGTTCATGAATTGATTCTCTTGAATCAAATCCGATTTTGCTTCAATTGTGTCTTGTATACTTCTATGAGAATATAAAGAATTGAAAAAACTCTATGAGTAACACAATTAGATTCATTTGATTATTATTTGATCTAGAAGTGTTGGGTGAGTGTGGTTAATACAAAAGTGTTCATATGGCTAACTTTGGTTAACTATTGTTGAGCCAACTCAACACGCACGTTTAGGTACGGTTACCCATATCTAAATGAAGGTATATTTCATTTGTGTGTAACAAGCTAAGACCATCTAACAGTGGAGAGATATTGATTTGGTTTTAAACAAAATTAGCTTGAATCTTAAATAAGGTTTTTATATAACGGTGAATATTGATTGCTTTATTTCTATGCTATCAAACCCTGATTTGAAAATTATACAAGGGAGAACTCTATAACCTGGAAAACATAATCCCCACACCTTCTGTATGATACTAGTTGCGTACTAGATTTGATTCTCCTTTAACCTAAGTTTTTCCTAAAACCATTATAGGTTAACGACTTGAAGACTTCATTGGGATTCTGAAGCCAGACCCAACTATTTTCTTTGTAGTTGCTTGTTCTGATCTTACTTGTTCTATCGTACTGAGTACTAGTATCTCCGGTAGGTAAAAATAAAAAGTAATCACAAAGCTCTTCGTCTCATTCTTTGTGATTCCACAATAACTTGTTCTACTACCATATAGTTAAGTTATTGTGAGGTGATTGATATTTCTAGGTGTTCGTCCAGAATATAAGACCGGATTATCAATTGGTTCCTGTTCACCTAGATTTATCAAAAGACGGAACAAAAACTTCGTAGGTATTTCTGTGGGGGACAGATTTATCTATTCAATATACTTTTCTGTGTGAGACAGATTGGTTTATCAAGTCTTCAACTTTAGGTTGTAGCAACTCTTAGTTGTGGGTGAGATTAGCTAATGGAATGAAGTGCGTACAGTCCTGCTAGGATTCAGAGGCATAAGGAACGCGACTGTACCTTAATCGGTGTGAGACTTGGTTAGGGCTCAACTACATTTCAGTCCAAAGTTAACTTGTAGTAGGCTAGTGTCTGTAGCGGCTTAATACAATGTGGTGTTCAAATATGGACTAGGTCCCGGGGTTTTTCTGCATTCGCGGTTTCCTCATTAACAAAACTTCTGGTATCTGTTTTATTTCTTTTCCGCATTATATTTGTTTATATAATTGAAATATCACATGTTGTGCGTAGTTCGATCAATTGCTAAATCCTACTTTGGTTGTTGATTGAAATTGATTGACACTTGAACATTGGTCTTTGGTACCGTTCAAGTTGTTTCTCATAATAATCAGGCTCACGGATTCCTATATCTGTTTGATTTTCTGATTATATTGAGAAACAGAGATATAACTCTTGGATGTATTTCCTTGATTGAGTTTGACTGCCTAGTTGATTCTCTTGGAATTGTATTTGAGTTAGTCCATACAGATTGCCGAACGAAATTGTTTGTACCCAAAAATATTTCCAGGCACTAAACACGATGATTTTGGTGATGATGATTAGATCCAGGGTTTTACACAAGACATGAATAAATATCACATACACGAAGTTTACGTGGTTCGGCATGGTGTTCCTACATCCACGGATGAATCCCCGTAGGGAGAGATATTTTTATTTATCTTAGGGTTACAATAGATTCTGATCCCTTTTAGGGTTTGCTGGTGTACTTTTCTCTATTAGGGCGTTTCCCTTTTAGGGTTATAATTCCCCCTATTTATAAAGTTCAATATTTGGGTTAAACCCTAATTTCGAGATAAACTTCATGTGCAAGTAACTTGGTCAGCAAGTCATCCAGAAACTTCCAGAATCTTCTTTCAGGGTCTTTGCACTGGATCGGTGGAAACTGGGTCAAATTGACTCGGGCTTGTGGATTTGACCAACGACCTTGACTTAGACTGACATGGTTGACTTTCGATGTTGACCGCGACTATCGATCTTTGACTGGGGACTGGATGCAGGCTAGCTGATAGCACGACTGGCAATTTGGTTGGAAACTGGTTGGCAGCACCGCTGGTAACTTGGATGGAGGACTCCGCCTGCGAACTTGGATGCGAGACAGGGCCCGGGGACTTGCCAGGGGAGCTTTCCCGGGGAGCATGCCTGGCGAGCATGCCCGAAAGAATTGCCCGGGGGACTTGCCCGGGGAGCATGCCCGGGGAGTTGAGTTTTGACTACTTGATGTTGATTTCGACCCTTGACCGATAGTTGACTTTGACCATTGGCCGGTCATTGACTTCATGGAGCACTGAACTAGTTGGTAGCTACGTCGGTTGGACGGATGACAGACTTGAATGAAGGTCAAATGGTGGTTCCAGTAGCAATCTGGTTCAATTTTGTGACATTTTTACTCATGGTACAAACATCGCCCCCTCTTAACCTCCAATTTGTTGAGGGGTTAAGAAGTTCGTTTTCTCTTGGTCAATGACAGAATTCGCCCCCAAGTGTGATTATTGTTGTTGAAGTGAATGGAAACCTTCACTTGCTGTTTGCGAAAATCATAAACAAGACGCCCCCAAGAGTGAACTACTATTGTTGAAGCGCAATGCAGGTTGCCTCCGTTGATAGTAGAAATCACAACCAAGACGCCCCCAAGTGAGGCTTTTGTGATTGCAAGATTGAATGACATCAAGTGAGCACGAACCATTATTGTAGACAAAAACTGAACTGAAGGCCAAACTAGTATGCAATTGAAGTGTGATACTGGAGCGGAATAGTTGCACGAAACTTGAGTGCAATGAATGCGGGAGAGAGATGACCCAAATAATTACCGGTGAAACTGGATTGCCGTGATTGATGTGAAATAATTATACTTTTGAAAGTGAGCCGCGACTGTTGATGCGAAACTGGGTTGCAACAGCTTAATAAAAATTGGGCCTTAGTGGTTGATGCGAAACTGAACTGCATCAGTAGAACTAGACTGGTAAAAATTATCGGAAAAGACGAGCTTTTTTGAAGTCACTGGCTGGAATTTGTTTCGGCTGTTGTTGTAAGCGAAACTTGAATTGCATACTGTCAGTAATTTCAACCAAAATGGTAGCAGTAGCTGTTGGTAGTAAACTGTTGTCAGTTACAGGCTGAAATGCAGCAATTATGAACATAAAGGCGACAGCCATTGGTGAGACCCTTCAAACATTGGGATGGTAAAAGACTTTGTGCGCCGCTGGACCCTCTGGCGATATTGGATTTGCTACTGGTTTTGAAAACGATCTTCATATGTCGTTAACAGTTATATGAATCAGGATAGCAACGATGTAAAACTAGACCACAACGGTTGATGTGGAACTGGAATGCAATGATTGTAGAATCGGATCATGCGATAACCATATAAAAATGCTCGCAGCAATAATGAGCAAAACAAGATTGCAAGCAGCTTCGAGCAAAGTTGGATCGCAATAAATTGCGATCACCGGATCGCATGAGATGCGAGCTGCCGGATCGCAGCACTGCGATCGATGGACAGCAAAACTACGAGCTATCTCGATCGCAGCAGTGCGATTAGCCGGATCGCAGAGTGCGAATAATGCCGGATCAGCAGCCTTCGATCACCGGGATCGGCAGCAATGACGAGCAAAGATACACTTCATCAGCTGCGATTAGCTGGACTGCAGGAGATACGAATGGATCTGGACTGTAGAAGCTTCGATCAGCTGGACTGCAATAGTGACGAGAAAAGCTACACTGCAGTAGCTGCGATCATCTAGACTACATCAGCTACGAGCAAAGGTGCACAGCAAAGAATTGCGATAACCTCGGGACTTTGCAAGAGCTACTAATGTAGCCGGATCGGCAGAAGAATTTCGATCACTGGGACTGCAACAGCTGAGGAGGAACTGGACTAAAACAGTTCGATAAACCTGAGTGTAACAGTTACAAACAAAACTAGATCGCATCGATTCAAGGCGTCCAATCGAGTACATAATTGATGAGCAAAATCGATCGCATTCTTGCGTCCAATCGATACAACAGTTGCTTATGAACAACAGTTCGATCAACTTAACTATAGCAGTCATCAACGTTACTGTTTGCAATAATTGCGTCAAAATATTAGGGTGTATACTCGCCCCCTCGTAATCCTGTAACTCGTTGTAGGATTAAGAAGTTCAGGTTTCCCTTTGTTTCGATTTCCAACAGCTGAATTTTGCATCGCATTTAGGTGCTACATAACTCGCCTCCAAGTGTGCGGAGTGTTACGCAACTAGCTCTGAAAGATATACTTTATACCATGAGGTATTACATATTTCGCCCCCAAGTGATGGTTATCCACATTGAAGTGATATGCAACTCGCCCCCAGAAGATATCGACTGTCATGCTGCTCAATGCTCGCACAAGGGTGCACTTTCTTGCTGCATCTCGCTCTCGCGCATGGAATAAGGTTGAAGGTTTGTCTGCTATCTGGAATTCGCACAGGGGGCCAATCCCACTATCCCAGATGCGCGCAGAGTTGAGATGTGTGCATCTCCACATGAACTGGCATGCGAAAACGCTCGCCACACTGTATGTGTCCTATTGAACAAAATTATGCATGATTATATGAAATGATGCGAAAATATTTCATACCTTATGAGAAGTACTATTGCGACTCTGTGTATGTAATGCTTAGGACGTCCACTGGCTATGTTGATGTTTTCCACTGGCGATGATTGTCGAACTGCATGTTGCCAAAAACGTTTTAGGAAACAACTCATCTGAACTATATAATCAATCAAGCTGCTCGAGATCGATCTCGTTGCCGACAAACTTTCGAGGCCAATATATGGACGAGCTGTAATTTTAAACACGTTGTAGAACGAATACCACACAACAGTTTCCAAGAACTTTGAATGTGACTAAGTTGCGGACCATAGTCGACACAACAATTCGCACGGACTTTATAAAAAGATCATGTTGTGGTCTTGGAGATGAAATGGAGTTTTCACTTGACGATGGTTGATGACTGTTTTTGATGTATCCGCACCATGCCTCAAATTAAAATTCAAACATTTTTTGCTCCCATATTGGTGGGAATTGAAGGACGAACGCGACGAGCCAAAAGTCGACGGGTCCATCGGCTTGATTGCGAATGTGACGCCGATGGCCGGAAAAGTCGCCGTCGTGGCAAATCGTCTTCCGATGATTTACAAGTGATAATGTGTTGACTGGGTAGAATTATCCGTAGGTAAATTTGAATGGCCTGGGCCGAAATTCTACAGAAATTGTGTAATTTGGTGGAAACATTCAAAAACTGATGGTTATGTTCAGGCAGCTCTGTCGTGGAGGTTCGTCTAAGATGCATGCAACTCGGTTGAAAGAACAACGTGTTTGTCGGTGTCGGCTTGAAGTAACACCTTGGCTTCTATTAATGACTTTTGAACAGCCGCTGGAAAAGTCTGTCGGCCTTGGTGACTGCCGAAGCCGAAGATGACTTGGAAGTCACGCTGATGTCAGAACGTTGTGTGAGATACGACGTCATAATGTGAGTGAGAGGTGGCATCATGCTGATATTATTCTGGTGAATCGGGGGTAGGTTCACGACGACATCATGCTGAAGAAGGTTGCTCGAACTCCTTTGCTCTGTAGTAGCGGCTATGTCTGGTGCAGTTGGCCTAGCGTTTCGGTTTGGTGATGACGACTTATGGTTCGATGATTAAATGCGTCCTTTTACTGAAAATTAAATAAAAAATAATTTTTCTCCAAACTTCGAAATTCCACCTCTATGATGCTGGAAATTAACATAGCCTCTCAACGAGCCAAAAATCGCTTAAATATGGCATATGACGTGATGACAAGTTGCTAATGTGGCAACTGATATTGCAAGGTGCTAGCTGAATTCGGTTGACGAAGCGGCTTTAACATGTTGATGACGTGATCCATTTTTCAATGGCTTCTCTCGGTGAGGGAACATAACCATTTTTTGATTGCTTCAAAAATATTACTACGACTCATAACTTTTACGAACATTGAACCTGAGCATGTTGTGGAATGGAAGTCGACACCACAGCGTTCGCGAACATTGAAAATGATATGTAGTTTTCACTTGATAGTGATCGACGTGCCGCTCAAAACACTTAACGCGCGCGATGAAACTAACGTGGGACTGCTGACTGGACCACATTGATGACTTGGCACTATTGATTAGACTAAACTGCTGACGTGGCACTTCTGACTGGACCATATTTGCTGACGTGGCACTGCTAACGAGGACAAAGTAGCTGACGTGGCATTTCTGGCTGGACCATATTTGCTGACGTGACGCTGTTGGCGAGGACCAAGTAGCTGACGTGGCACTGCTTGCTGACGTGTCGCTGCCAAGTAGACCGCATTGCTGATGTGGCGCTGCTGACTTGTGAGGTTGTTGACGTGGAGGCCACTGATTAAACTAAATTGCTGACGCGGCGGACAATGGCTGTACATATCGCTGACGTGGCAATTACTACTGCTTACGTGGTGCACCGACACAATCGAATTTCTGACGTGGTGAACATAACTATGATGTGGGTGAACGAGATTAACTTGGGTGAAAAGATCTCCTGATGTGGGTGAACGGGCTCTGACGTGGGTGAACAAAACTGATGTAGGTGAACGAAACGCATAATGTGGGTGACGAACTTTGAAGCGGGTGACAAAAACATAACTGGGTGACAACAACCTGATGTGGGTGAACTTCACCTTTAAAGTGGGTGAACGGGATTAACTGCCGGAGTAGGCTACCGTACAAGGCCGTCGGCTTTCCCTTGTGTAAACTTTCAGCCATTGTTTGTGGTTTTAGACTTTCAGCAACTGTTCCTGTTCTAGATCTTCAGCAATTGATGCTTGTTTTAGACTTTTTGCAACTGCTTGTCGCTTTAGGCTTTCAACAACTATTTTCATTAAGCTTTTTGGCAACGATTTCGGGCAAGGCCGGCAGGGATTTTTTTTTTAACTTTTCGCAACGCTTTTCCAGAACTGTGGTCTTTCCTTTAGAATTTTTCGCAACAGTTCTCCAACTATTGTCCTTTCTTCTAGCCTTTGCAACAGTTTTGGTCAACTGTTATCTTTTCTGCGAGCCTTTGGTGACAGTGGTTCTGAACTGTTGTCTTTTCTCCGAACCTCTTGTAACTGTTTTGCTTGTCACCTTCTCTGGAGCCTTTCCCTAGGGTTTGCGAGCGCCTAGAGATGTAGGCAACTTGACAACCCGCAGTAAATCTCAAACTTCGAAGTTGGGCCACGCTAGATTCACGATCAATCATCATCGCAAAGAATCGCTGCGATTAATCGGATCAGCAAGTTGTGATCACTGGACTGCAGCAATTGCGACCATAACTAGACTGCAGCAGTTTCGATCAACTAGACTAGCAAAGAGAACTTTTAGGTTTTCGCCTCTTGTCTGTTTTATCAGCAATCTTGACGATCCTTGGTGGAAGTTGTGAGGAATTCTGGACCTTATCATGTTGCGGATCGAATATCCTGCAACAGTTTTAATGATGTTTTTACGCCATCTTTTCTGCGGACCAAACTTCCTGGCAACAATTTCATCGAACTTTAAGTGATGCAGTTTCGGTGGTTTCTGAAGGTGATAGTTTCAGCAAACCTCGAACTGCAAAGCTGAACTACAACAGTTGCGATCAACTGGAGTGCAGTAGTTGCAATCAATCGATTTGCAAAGAATTGCGATTCTTTGGATCTGCAGCGATTGTGATCAAAATCGATCTCCAGCGGTTACGATCAATCGGATCTGCCAGCTAGATTATTGTTGACGGCTTCCGAACTTCTTCTTCACGAACATGAAGTTTTCTGTATTACTTTTCTCAACGGGAAAACACGATTCCTTTTCTCGTATTCCCCTTAGTCGGCGCCAATGTTTGTACCCAAAAATATTTCCAAGCACTAAACACGATGATTTTGGTGATGATGATCAGATCTAGGGTTACACAAGACATGAATAAAGATCACAGACACGAAGTTTACGTGGTTCGGCATGGTTTGCCTACATCCACGGATGAATCCCCGTAGGAGAGATATTTTAATTGATCTTAGGGTTACAATGAATTTCTGATCCCTTTTAGGGTTTGCTGGTGTATTTTTCTCTATTAGCTAGGGCGTGTCCCTTTTAGGGTTATAATTCCCCCTATTTATACAGTTCAATATCTGGGTTAAACCCTAATTTCGAGATAAACTTCATGTGCAAGTAACTTGGTCAGCAAGTCATCCAGAAACTTCCAGAATCTTCTTTCAGGGTCTTTGCACTGGATCGGTGGAAAAGGGTCAAATTGACTCGGGCTTGTGGATTTGACCAACGACCTTGACTTAGACTGACAGGGTTGACTTTCGATGTTGACCGCGACTATCGATCTTTGACTCGGGAGACTCGCTTTGACCTGGAGACATGGTCGAGATGGATGCAAAAGCTATTTGATAGCACGACCGGAAATTTGGTTGGAAATCGGTTGGCTGGCAAAGATTGTAACTTGGATGGAGGACTCCGCCTGCGAACTTGGCCGCGGGACATGTCCGGGGGAGTTGCCCGGGGAGCTGAGTTTTGACTACTTGATGTTGATTTCGACCGTTGACCGATAGTTGACTTTGACCATTGGCCGGTCATTGACTTCATGGAGCACTGGACTAGTTGGTAGCTACGTCGTTTGGACGGATGACAGACTTGAATGAAGGTTAAATGGTGGTTCCAAAGTAATCTGGTTCAATTTTGTGACATTTTTACTCATGGTACAAACAGAAATATTGGGTGTGGTTGTGAGACCCCCGTTTTTTCAATAAGGCTTTATTTTAGGTATGTGAAATTCAAACTTTTGAATTTTCGTTTGGAGTGACCTTTGAGTTACCAAATTTTCCATTGCTAGAATTGAGAATAATCTTCTTCAGAGATTTGTGATCATGATGATGAGAAGATGGTATAAAGGTTTTTATCAAGATTGAGTTGATATGAATCTTGAATGGTAGCATACACCACTGATATGTGGGTCAATCAAAACGAAATATAGACTAATAAGACCACTGTTATTAGGAAATCACAACTTGCCGAAGATATGAATAATTCCATAATCGTTTTATTATGTGAAACACCAATGTTTTAAATGAGATATGAAAGACCAAATGCACCACTGCTCTCAAAAGTCCACCAAAGAATTAGTTTTCCATAAAACAAGAAACAAGAATAATAAAAAGATATAGGAAAAGATATAAGAATTTAGAGAATCAAAGAAATGGAAAATAAAGAGGATTTGTAGTCGTAAGAAACCAAATAAAGAGATTTAGAGATCGTAAAAAACAAACTACATCAGGAAATCTGAGGTTGAGTTTAACTAAGTATACATATCAGAACGGATCCTTTGACTTAATTTGTCACTAATTTTCCCACCATAAGATACAAGTGAATGGACAGTTGATAATAGTTTTATTTTATATTTTCAAATCTCATATTGATCTTGACCATCCATAGCTTGCATCTGAAGAGATATGGATAAGGGGGTATGGCATATATACGTATGGTGAGCTACAACAATGGTTAAGGAGCCTAATTTAGCTAAAACTAGAGATAATTAAGCATGCATGACGTTGTTAGGATTTCATATAGCCCTTTATGACCCTGGCTAGTAAATGGACCTTAATAAGCCTCTAAATATATTTCAGGCTGATAGGTGTAGAATACACCGTATTTACTATCTATAGTTTATGCTTTCTTTGCTATTTTTCTTGTAAATTATGTATTTTACGCTTGTTTTAAGTCTTATAGGTACTCTGGAGTCGCACGGAGGAAAAGAAGCGGAAATTACTCTATTTGAGCCGAAAGGACAAAATTGTCATCTCATGAGCTAACTACTATCTGGAGCCTAGTCAAGCTTAAGGGGCAACCTTATTTGGAGGAGCACTAAACACAGTGGAGCCAAGGTTAAGGGGTTTTCATTCAGGGTATCCCTTATCATTTATCAGAGGGTGTAATTATCATTGGGTGTAGCAGTCCAGGTTATTACACTAAGCCCCGAAATTGAGAAATCATTTTCTCAATCATTTGTCTTTCTCCAAATTTCAACGAAGTGGAGGTCGAGAGGGTTTTTGCTGTAGGATGTATGGGTTCAAGTGAAGAGATGTTGCCGTTCAATCGAGAGAAGAAGGAGGATTGATATTTGATAGCTCTAATGACTGGCCGAGGAATCAAAGCTAGGGTTTGAGTTAAACCCGGGGATCGAGTTAACGGCAAGAAATCATGTGTGAAGTGAGGTTGGAATCGAGAGAATGAGGAAGCTTATTATCATAACGGTCGATTTGAGGAAGTGATTAAGCTTGGGTCGAGGTTGAATTAGCTGCTGGTGTTGTTGATTGAGAAGAAATAGAAACTAGGGTTTTTCTGTGATGTTTGAATTGAGGATCTGATTTGAAGTGATGAAGATTTAGATGGGTATTAAAAATGGTGTTTGCTCGATTCTTTGTGATGATAGAATGGGTCTGGTGATTAATGGCAGAAATGGGTGATTGAGATGAAAATGGTGACTGTGGTTTTGGACTGGAGCTGAGTGTTGATGCTGAAATGGGTATTGGTGGTGAGCTCAGGCAAGGATGAATCTGGTGCAGTGAATGGCTTGTGGTGACTGAGTTGGATTCCATGGGATTACAGAATTGCAGTTGTGCAAGGCTGTTGCGGGTTGAGTCAGGTAATGGCAGTGGTGGTTAAATTTGGAGCAAAGGTTGGAATTGAACCGAGCGAATTGAAATGGACAAGACTCAGTGGAGAGGGTCATGTTGGTAGAGCTGAAACAGATGGTGGTATTGCAGCAGGGATCAAGTGACCGAGTTGGATTGCTGACCCGAGTTGACCCGTCGACCGGGCGGACTTTGCCGGTCACCGGAGCCGATTTCCGGCCGATTTCCTGCCACAATACCAGTTTTCCGGCGACGACTTTTTTTGGACATATTTTCTACACGGGTTTCTCTCCCTTATGGGCTTGGTGGATTTTCATCTAATGGATTTTGAAGACTTGACCTAATTTTGGAAGAAAGGAAAAGCTATAAAAGAAGAATTCTACAACTTTTGAAAGAAATCTTATTCTTGGAACTTTGGAGAGCCGCTTTTGTTTACGCAACTAGGGTTTGCTTTTGTTCATCTTCTTCTTTATTCAACTTATATTTTTGGTGATGAACTCCATAGCTATGAGTAGCTAATTTATTCATTATTGGTTAAGGATGTAGTCTTATTTCTAAAACTTGTGTTTGCTTTATGTATTAGTTTTCTCTCTTGATTATCGTTCACATCTCTACTGTTTTTAAAATCACATGATTGATGTATTGTGATAGGATTATGATGTTTGATTAGTTAAGTGGCCAATTAATTGAACTTGCATCTTAGTCCATAACTATTTTAGGGTTTTTCATCGAGCGATAACCCTGAATACAAGTAGCATGATATGTTTACGGTTTGTAGTGATACACTCTCGTAATCATATGTAGAGTTTGACCATTGTCCGAATTGTTATGTGCAACGCATGACAATTGCATTGATTAGCCTATTTTTGAAACTTAATGCTCCTAGGAATTGAACTTGATTAGCGCAAGGCGTTAGGTTATTCTTTAGGTAGAATTCACATACGCAGCTCTAATGTGTGTGTTGATGAACTTAGGAAATTAATAGATTATCTTGCTCTCTTGATTCTCTAGGCTTTTGATAATACAAGAGATTAAATCGTAATTCTAATCCTATATGCAAGCACATGTCTAAGATTGAAGATGAATTCCTTGACCAATATCTTTCTCCATTGATTACTTTCTACAATTTACTTTGCTTTTAATTTGCTTTTATTGCTTACATAAAATTCAGAAATCCCCCAATTGGTTACTTTAAGAAATTGAATACGTAATAACTACTGATCGCCTCTCTGTGGATACGAACTCTTTCTTATCATATACTTTAGGAAAGTGAAATTATTTTTGACGACATATGACAAGCGATCAAATTTTAGGCCGCATTGCTGCCGTGAGGCATACGACTAGTTATTAAGTTTTTAGTTTCTTATTTATGTTTTTGCTTTTATCTTTGCTTCTTGTTTCTTGTCTTGTTTCTCACTTGTTTGCGAGAATTGTTTGCAGGTACCTAATCTCTGGCTTCTAAGGATTGGAATTATCCAAGGTGCGGGATAGCTACTCGACGAGGCACAATACTCCAACCAAGTCAAGATACAACGGACTAGCACGAGTTGGAAGTAGGAGAAGAGATTTTCCAACAGCAAGAAGAAGAAAAAGAGGTTCCATTCGTAGACGAACCACAAGTTGAAGAAGAAGAAGCTATGAGTGATGCAAATCGTTCACTCAAGGAGTTGGCTTCTCATAGGCTTGATACACAACAGGGATGTATTCAAACAAACTCTACTTTTGAGATCAAGCCGGGGTTGCTTAGAGAATTACCAAAGTTCCATGGCATGGTGAATGAAGATCCAAACAAACATCTTATGGACTTCTACACCATTGTCACGGCCATGCTTCCAGCGGAGGTTGAGGCGGATGGTGCAATGTTGAAAGTTTTCCGTTTCTCTTTAATGGATAGTGTTAAGGATTGGTTATACTATTTACCGGCCGGAAGTGTCACAACATGGAATGGGCTGAAGAAACTCTTTTTGGAGAGATATTTTCCTGCATCAAAGGCTACTCAAATTCACAAGGAGATTTGTGGGATGAAGCAAAATGTGGGGGAATCCTTATATGAATGTTGGGAACGATACAAGAGATTGGTGGCAAGCTGTCCTCACCACCAATTCAGTGACGCTATGATCATCCAATACTTCTACGAAGGACTCCAATCAAGTGATAGGAATCTTCTTGATGCTGCGGGTGGTGGTGCACTAGTGAACAAGACGGTGGCACAAGCTAGAGAGTTAAATGAAAACATGGCAGCGAACTCACAACAATTCTTGAGTCGTGGTTCGGATGTGATTCTAAGAAGGGTGAGTGAGGTGAGCGAGGTTGAAGAGCTTCGTCAACAAATGGGTAACATGAATGCAATGCTTCAAAAAGTTGAAGCCGCGGTGATACTAAGTTCCTCTCAATCTTATGAAGACGAGCAAGCTAATGCGATCTTTCCAAATCAACAAAGACAGTATGATCCCTACTCTAACACTTAGAATCCGGGATGGAGAGATCACCCAAACTTTAGCTATGCCAATAAGCAAGGAGCGATTCAACAATCCAATTTCAACAACCCGAGTGGATTTCAACCTCAACAACAATAATTCCAACCTAGGCAACAATTTCAACAACAACAACAACCTCAAAATATGGGGCCCAATATGGAAGAGTTGCTGAAATCTTTTATGCAAAGAATGGAGAGTACGGTTAAGGATTTGCAAACTCAAGTTGGTTCTATGGCTATGGAGTTGAATCAATTGAAGGCACAAAATGGTGGGAAACTCCCTTCTCAACCTATCAACCCAAAAGAGGGTGTCAATGCAATTACGTTGAGAAGTGGTACACAACTTGTGCAACCGAAGTCACCGATTCGGGCGCGGTGGAAACACCAAAGGAACTGTTTTGGAGGAGAAAACCGAGGATTCTCCCCAAACTTCGAGGTACCTATTTCTAACTCTAAAACTCCGGTTTCTACTTATGTTCCTCCTTTACCTTTCCCTCGCAGATTTGCAAATTCCAAGAAGGCGGAACTAGAAAAGGAGATTTTAGACATTCTTAAGAAGATCCATTTGAACATACCACTCATAGATGCAATCAAGCAAGTTCCAAAGTATGCAAAGGTGTTGAAGGACTTGTGTACCAATAAACAAAGGATCAAAGGTAATGAAGTGCTTAGTGTGGGGAGAATGCTTGACAATCTTACAACACAAACTCCCACTTAAGTGCAAGAACCCCGGTAGCTTTGACATTCCCGTCACAATTGGTAACACCACATTTAATAAAGATATGTTGGACTTAGGTGCATCCGTTAATGTCATGCCTGCGTCTATGTATAATTCACTTGATCTTGGTCCTCTTAAAAAGTCTGGAATTGTGTTGCAATTAGCCGATCGTTCTAATGTCTACCCAATGGGTATTGTTGAGGATGTTCTTGTGCGGGTTAATCAACTTGTATTTCCAGTGAATTTTGCATGTTAGAGATGGATGAAGGTTCACCCGGACTCGTCTCTTCCATTGCTACTTGGGCGTCCCTTCATGAAAACGGCGAAAACCATTATTGATGTTGACAAGGGAACGCTAACTATGGAGTTCGATGGAGAAATAATACGTTTCAACATTTTCGAGACGATGAGATATCCTAGTGATGTCCACTCTTATTTCTCCATCGATGTGATGGACACATTGGCGCAACAAATGTTTGAGTTGAATGGTGTTGATACTTTGGAAACCGTGCTCACTACACCCATTGATAACGGTTTGGAGTATAGTGATGAGATTAAAGAAACCATTGTTTCTCTTGACTCATTACCGGAAAAATCAGCGATTAAGAATATTTCATATGCTTCTTTACCTTGCAATAATGAAAAACTTGTGCCATCTATTGTTAAATCTCCAAGTTTAGAATTGAAACCTCTTCCAAGTCACTTAAAGTACTTGTACTTGGGTGACAATGAAGACTTACCCGTGGTTGTTTCTAACGAGCATAATGAATTACAGGAGCAAAAACTTCTAAGGGTGCTAAGGAAGTACAAGACGGCCATAGGATGGACAATCGCCGATATCAAGGGTATAAGCCCTGCCGTTTGTATGCATAAGATTCGTGTGGAGGATGATACAAAGCCTACAAGGGAAGCGCAACGCCGTTTGAATCCTCCCATGATGGAAGTTGTGAAAAAGGAGATACTCAAGCTTTTGGACGTGGGTGTTATCTACCCCATATCCGATAGTAAGTGGGTAAGCCCGGTACAAGTAGTACCAAAGAAATCAGGTGTGACGGTGGTGGAGAATGATAAGAACGAACTTGTCCCAACTCGTCTGCAAACCGGTTGGAGGGTTTGTATTGATTATAGAAAGTTGAATGCCACTACTAGAAAAGATCACTTTCCCTTACCTTTTATTGATCAAATGCTTGAACGTTTAGCTGGACACTCTAACTATTGCTTTCTTGATGGCTATTCGAGGTTATAATCGAGTTGTGATAGCGCCGGAGGACCAAGAGAAAACCACTTTCACTTGTCCTTTCGGTACTTTTGCTTATAGAAGGATGCCTTTTGGCTTATGCAATGCTCCGGCTACCTTTCAAAGGTGTATGGTAAGTATCTTTTCAGAATATGTTGAAAACATAATCGAAGTGTTCATGGACGATTTTAGTGTCTTTGGTGATTCATTTGACCTTTGCTTGAACAATTTGTCTCTAATCCTTGAACGATGTGTTGAAACAAATCTTGTGCTAAATTGGGAGAAGTGTCATTTCATGGTAACTCATGGCATAGTTTTAGGCCATATAATATCTTCTAAAGGCTTGGAAGTCGATAAATCTAAGATAGACCTTATTCGTGCTCTAACCCCTCCCACTACGGTGAGGGAGATACGTTCTTTTCTTGGTCATGCAGGTTTTTATCGTAGATTCATCAAGGACTTTTCCAAGATAGCATCACCACTTTGTAACCTATTGCAAAAAGATGTGGTTTTTAACTTTGATGAGAAGTGTATGGCGGCATTCAATCGTTTGAAAGAACTTTTGATTTCAGCCCCTATCATTAAACCACCGGATTGGAGTAAGCCCTTTGAGCTCATGTGTGATGCTAGTGATTATGCGGTTGGTGCGGTGCTTGGGCAACGTGTGGGGAAGCTTCCTCATGCTATTTATTATGCTTCTAGAACGTTAAATGAGGCCCAACAAAACTACACAACCACTGAAAAGA
This sequence comes from Papaver armeniacum, assembly GCA_023531295.1. Classification (NCBI taxonomy): domain Eukaryota; kingdom Viridiplantae; phylum Streptophyta; class Magnoliopsida; order Ranunculales; family Papaveraceae; genus Papaver; species Papaver armeniacum. Next base: position 505,778 of record JAJJWW010003236.1, read on the forward strand.
GTTATTAGCCATTGTTTTTGCTTTAGAAAAGTTTCGCTCTTATCTAATTGGTACAAAAGTTGTTGTTTTTTCTGATCATGCAGCACTTAGATACTTGCTTACAAAGAAAGAGGCGAAACCGAGGCTCATACGATGGATTTTACTCTTGCAAGAGTTTGATATTGAAATCAAAGACAAGAAAGGAATTGAGAACACCGTTGCGGATCACTTGAGCCGACTTGCTGTGGACAAGGAGACTATCCCGTTGCGTGAAAGTTTCCCGGATGAGCAACTATTCTCAATTGTCTTTGGAGAACCATGGTACGCTGATATTGTTAATTACTTAGTGTCTAAACAAATCCCAAAGAACTTGTCTCGTCTTTGAGAGGGACAAACTTAAGAAGTTAGGAAACCAATACATATGGGATGATCCATACTTATGGAAACATTGTAGTGACCAAGTAATACGTAGGTGTGTTCCCGAAATTGAATTTAATTCTATCTTGTCTTTTTGCCACTCATATGCTTGTGGAGGACACTTTGGGAGTAAGAGAACCGCTCTCAAGGTATTAGAATGTGGTTTCTTTTGACCAACTTTATTTAAGGATGCACATGCATTTTGTATCACATGTGATAGGTGCCAAAGAACCGGCAATCTAGGTGCTCGAAATCAAATGCCGCAAACTATTATTCAATTTGTGGAGGTTTTTGATGTATGGGGAATTGATTTTATGGGTCCTTTTGTCAATTCTAATGGGAATTATTATATCTTGCTTGCTGTGGATTATGTCTCGAAATGGGTGGAAGCTAAGGCCACCCCAACTAATGACTCTAAAGTTGTTTCAGATTTTTTGCAAGCTAATATATTTGCAAGGTTTGGAATTCCAAGGGCGATAATTAGCGATGGAGGTTCACATTTCAAAAACAGGTTTTTGCAAAGCTTGTTAAGGAAGTACAATGTGTCACATAGGATTGCAACACCATACCATCCACAAACAAATGGACAAGACGAAGTTTCCAACTGAGAGGTGAAATCAATTCTTGAAAAGACGGTGAATCCTACAAGGAAAGATTGGAGTTCGCGACTTAATGATGCTTTGTGGGCATATAGAACCGCATATAAAACACCTATTGGGATGTCTCATTTTAGGCTTGTTTATGGTAAACCTTGTCACTTACCCGTGGAAATTGAGCATAAGGCGTTTTGGTCTATTAAGCAATGCAATATGGAGTTGGATGGTGCTGGAAGGCAAAGGAAGTTACAACTTCAAGAGTTAGAGGAGATTAGCAATGATGCATTCGAAAGCTCACGGATTTACAAGGAAAAGACGAAAGCTTTTCATGATAATATGATTACAAAGAAACAATTTTGCATTAGGCAGAAAGTGCTTTTGTTTAATTCTCGTTTGCAATTATTTCGGGTAAATTAAGGTCACGTTGGATTGGACCTTTTATTGTGACTAATGTGTTTTCTCATGGTGCAGTGGAAATTCGTAGCATAGCTACATGTAATCAACTTAAAGTGAATGGGCACCGGTTGAAACCATATTATGAGAACTTCTCTTCGGATGTCGTGGAAGGAGTTAACCTTGTGGAAGTACTCCTCGGAGGAGTCATAGAAAGCAAGGAGATAGTCGGGTGACGACTTTAAACCAAGCGCTAAATGGGAGGCAACCCAAAGGATTTGTATCTCTTATCTTTTCTTTTCTTTTCTTGTCATGTTTTTACTTTTTTGATTTTTTTTTTGGTCACTTTTCCGTTAGGATTTCCCACCTTGACTTACTTTGGACGATTCAATTTACATTGAGGACAATGTAAAGTTTAAGTGTGGGGGAGTGGTTTGTGGTTTGCTTTGTAAAATTTTTCAAATTTTTCAACTTTTGTGTACATTAGTGAATAAGAAAACTCCAACTTGTAGTTAGTTTAGAGTCACATAGTATACATGTCGCTAAGATTACATCGAGAATCTCATAATAGTGATTGAACTTAGAGATGACGAGAGAACATGATCGGGTTTCTTAATTGTATGAGAGTTAAAGTTGGATTTAACCATGTCGGTGGCAAATAAGGTGCGGATCGAATTCGGTATTAGAGTAGTGATCCCCTATAGTGGAGACTACCCGTGTTACATAATGTGAGGCACCAACCTTCAATTCTTTGTACCTGTCTAAATTTGTGCTTTTAGAGTGTGTGTCACCGTACTAAATTCCGGGCAGAATGGTGATCTGTCCAACTTCCCACCATAGAAGCACTATTTTGATCTCTTGAGTACTATTTTTATCAACCATGTTGGTGACATCGAATTGCTAACTTACATACCACTTGTAATCTTGTTCGCATTAGCACCATCCACCTTATCTCTCTACACCAACAGGTCCATAGAAACACCATCATCATCAACAAGAGGAGCATCACGAATTCGAAGGAAAGTTGAAGACGTTCAAGGTTTACAAGAAACAATACAGAAATGGGCAGATTTTAGATTTGAGTAAAGCAACAAGACAAGGAGCAGAATTTTTATAAGTTGAATACTATTGTATAATAGTGAAATTATCAAGGATGAGAGTTTGAGAAGTTTATGATATCAAGACATACAAGTTGTGAAGAATCAAGTGGTAAAGTACTTACACCATGGCCTTTGTATTTTATTTTTCTCTTGTCTTAAAAAAAACTAAAAAAAAAAAAAAGAGACAAGAGAAAAATGTTTAGGTTTGTTAATAGTTTTTATTATTCTGTTTTATTTTTATTTTTGTATTTGTTTTATTTATCTTTTGAAAAAAAAAAAAAGAAAAAAAAAAAGTAAATTTTGGGTTTGTATAGTTTGTTTTTAGTTTTGTATTCTTTCAATAAAGCCAATAGAAAGAAGGAATATCTATAATGAGGTTTCAAGCGACAAGGAATTTGAGGGAAAGAATCATATTGTCAAGATTCTACGAAGTTCAAGAGTTATCATCAAGAGTTGAAGACCGAAGACGAAGATGAAGACACCGATAGAAGACCGAAGACGTTTCTATGGATCTTTGTGAGAGTGGTGCTAGCTGCACGCCGAACGGATAACGAGGTAAGTAAGCATATTCCCACCTTCGTTAAATAGTTGATTTCCTTTCGAAGAGATCGTCAGAAAAATGGGTTTTCATAAATTATAAAAGATGTTGGTTTTCAAAACATTCGGAGGGTTTTGCCTTCCTACCATTCAACGTGTCGCAGGATTCTCTCTTCATTCCAACCTGGACACGTGTGACCCATAAAAAGCTGTTTATTATTGAGAGCAATATCATAAAACCCTTTCTTGTGAGGCAGAGTCGAGACTTTTGATCACTCCGAACCCGAATTTTTGTCGAGAAGGGATGGTTATCTCTCTCTCAACTTTTAAGAATGAGATTGTGTTCATTTATGTGTCTAACTTCTTATGACTAGTGTGCAGAATCTCTATGTCTTCTTAGCGCGTTGGATACTATCATTACGGAGAACTAGTAAGTTGGAAAATTAGGTTTTGTGGGTATATCTCTAGTAAACCCTCACAAGATAACTCGTCCACTAGGGACACCTAGGGGTTTAAAGGCTTTTTATTTATGCTAAAAGTGACCGTAGCCTCGACGACACGGAGTTGTATGTATTTTTGAATTGTTTTGTTTGATTTGCTCGAGGACTAGCAAAGTCTAAGTGTGGGGGAATCTGATAGGTGTAGAATACACCGTATTTACTATCTAGAGTTTATGCTTTCTTTGCTATTTTCTTGTAAATTATGTATTTTACGCTTGTTTTAAGTCTTATAGGTACTCTGGAGTCGCACGGAGGAAAAGAAGCAGAAATTACTCTATTTGAGCCGAAAGGACAAAATTGTCATCTCATGAGCTAACTACTATCTGGAGCCTAGTCAAGCTTAAGGGGCAACCTTATTTGGATGAGCACTAAACACAGTGGAGCCAAGGTTAAGGGGTTGTCATTTAGGGTATCCCTTATCATTTATCAGAGGGTGTAATTATCATTGGGTGTAGCCGTCCCAGTTATTACACCAAGCCCTGAAATTGAGAAATCATTTTCTCAATCATTTGTCTTTCTCCAAATTTCAATGAAGTGGATGTCGAGAGGGTTTTTCTTTGTAGGATGTATGGGTTCAATTGAAGAGATGTTGCTGTTCGAATCAGGAGAAGAAGGAGGATTGATATTTGATAGCTCTAATGACTTCTGAGGAATCAAAGCTAGGGTTTGAGTTAAACCCAGGACTGAGTTAACGGCAAGAAATCATGTGTGAAGTGAGGTTGGAATCGAGAGAATGAGGAAGCTTATTATCATAACGGTCGATTTGAGGAAGTGATTAAGCTTGGGTCGAGGTTGAATTAGTCATTTGGTGTTGTTGATTGAAGAAAGCAGAAACTAGGGTTTTTGTGATGTTTGAATTGAGGATCTGATTTGAAGTGATGAAGATTTAGATGGGTATTAAAAATGGTGTTTGCTCGATTCTTTGTGATGATAGAATGGGTCTGGTGATTAATGGCAGAAATGGGTGATTGAGATGAAAATGGTGACTGTGGTTTTGGACTGGAGCCGAGTGTTGATGATGAAATGGGTATTGGTGGTGAGCTCAGGCAAGGATGAATCTAGTGCAGTGAATGGCTTGTGGTGACTGAGTTGGATTCCATGGGATTACAGAATTGCAGCTGTTCAAGGCTGTTGCAGGTTGAGTCAGGTAATGGCAGTGGTGGTTAAATTTGGAGCAAGGTGAAATTGAACCGAAATTTGAATTGAAATGGACAAGACTCAGTGGAGAGGGTCATGTTGGTAGAGCTGAAACAGATGGTGGTATTGCAGCAGGGATCAAGTGATGCTACAGCTATTATGGTGTTGCTTGTAGTTTGAATACAAGACTCAGCCAGGGAAGTTAATTGTGTTGCTCTGAAGTTGCATCTCCAGTTTGAATGATGAATTGAATTGCAGTTTTTGTCTGGCTGTTGTTGAGCTGTTGGAGCTGATGGATGTGTAGCTGCAAAGACGCAAACAAGCATATGTTGCTGCTAAGAATGGCTCAGGAATGTGTGGAATTGAAGCTTGAAAGTGAATTGTCAGTGATGATGGAATGGATCTGTTTTAGGGGTTTGCTGCTGTTGTCTCAGGTGGTACTGCTATGGTTTTAAGCTACAGGTGGTCTTGTGACTTGCAGGTACAGCTCAAGTGGTTGAATCTTGACAGAGTGGAGCTGAAATTGGTGCTGTTGGAGTTGGGACTGAGTTGCAGCTAGTGGAGATTTAGTTGAGAACAAGGGTCAATGGAAGCAGGGTGGAACTGAGGCTATAGTTGAATCTGTAATGGGTTTGTGCTTAGTGGGTGTTGCGCGGGCTAGATGCGAGATAATGGCAAAGCTTTTAGTGGCGGTGAATCGAGGTGATTGCGGTGGGAGTTTGCGGGCATGAAGTATGAAGCGGTGGTTGTGGTCTCAATAGGTGAAGCTGCAGCTGTAATTCAAGGAATTAAGTGCAAGAGAGCAGATGGAACCGCGATTGTGGTTTTGAGGCAATAAGAACGATTTGCGAGGGAATGATTGTTGTTGCCAGGATTGAGTCGATGGGAGATGGCATGGACGCTGGATGGAGTAGTTAAGGTTGGCAGCTCAGATGGAGTGATGCTTTATATTTTTCAGTATGGTTATGATAATTTTTTTTGATGCTGTTTCTGCCATGGAAATGGAATGGCTTCTGTGCTGGACTGCAGATGAACAACCATGATGGCTGGAGTTTAAAATGGTGAAGCACAAGGATTGTGCAGAAGACTCAGGCCAGTGCATTGGCCTTGGCAAGTCGCCCATCCGGTGAGTAAGATCTTGACCGGGACCGACTCACTCGACTTCGGTGTTTGGCCGAGTTGACCCGGCCGAGTTGGATTGCGACCCGAGTTGACCGTTGACCGGTGATCAGGCGGACTTTGCCGGTCACCGGAGCGATTTCGGCCACTTCTCGGCCGATCTCCGGCCACAATACCAGTTTTCCGGCGACTTTTTTTGGACATATTTTCTACACGGGTTTCTCTCCCTTATGGGCTTGGTGGATTTTCATCTAATGGACTTTGAAGACTTGACCTAATTTTGGAAGAAAGGAAAAGCTAAAAAAGAAGAATTCTACAACTTTTGAAAGAAATCTTATTCTTGGAACTTTGGAGAGCCGCTTTTGTTTACGCAACTAGGGTTTGCTTTTGTTCATCTTCTTCTTTATTCAACTTATATTTTTGGTGATGAACTCCATAGCTATGAGTAGCTAATTTATTCATTATTGGTGTTTATGGGTAAAAATCGTTTCTGCCGATTTCGGTAAATTCGGTAGGTGAGTGAGAAACTGGTTCAAACCCTAAACAAATGTGCTGCACGTGAGCACTTTATAGATTCGAGAGATCAATCTATACAAGTCCGGCCTAAACCAAGAAATGGCTTTCCGGACTTGCTTCGGTCACAAAGTGGAGGAGAAGGGTTGATTTGGGGAGGAAGCAAAGAAAGGTGTTGAGACCGAGAATAGTGCAGGAGGAGAGTAGTGTCTCGACTTGTATCAGAAAGTGGAAGCTTCGTAAGCTTGCAAGAGATGAAAGCTTTTTTTGGAGAGCTTGCAAAGTTGCCTTTTCTGAGAGTGTAGTATTTTTCTCCTGACCGAGACTTGTTGTCGGTAGAAATAGGTAAGACCTATTTATACAAGTCGAGATTGAAACGTACCACTGGCCTCATGAAGGAAGAGAGTAAAGGGTGAAATAATGAGAGGAGGTGGTAGCATGGTGTTAATGGGTGAAAACGTTTTCACCATTATTTCCTCATTTATTTGACCGCTTTATTCCTTTTCACGCTTTCTTAATGTGAGCGTAGTGTACGCTGCAAGCTGTGACCGCCAAACCAAAACCCTGGAAAGCATCCCCCAGTTTGTGTTGATATCTCGTTGGTTGCACCTTGAGTGCAAGTGGTGCTGCTAAGGGCGCATGTGGCATATGCCAATGGCATGTGCGGAATGCCTTTGTTGCGAGTTGCACCTCGAGCGCAAGTGGCAATGCCCGAGCTGCTAGTGGCGTGTGTGGCATGTGCCAATGGCGTGTGTGGAACGCCTTGGTGGTAGGTTGCACGGTTTGCAAGTTAGGCTACCAGCGTGTGCGTTTGGCATGTGCCAATGGCATGCGTGGCCGTTAGGGCCGTGGCCTTGGTGGTAGGTTGCACGGTTTGCAAGTTAGGCTACCGGCGTGTGTGTTTGGCATGTGCCAATGGCACGTACGGCCATGTTGACCTAGTTGCAAGTCTTGCAAACCTTAGGGCGCTATATTTGGCGCGTGCTAATGGCGTAGCGACTTGGAAATATGGCTTGCGGTACGTGTTAGCATGTGCCAATGGCGCGTACGGCCATGTTGACCTAGTTGCAAGTCTCGCAAGCCTAGGGCGCTATATTTGGCGCGTGCTAATGGCGTAGCGACTTGGAAATATGGCTTGCGGTACGTGTTGGCATGTGCCAATGGCACGTACGGCCATGTTGACCTAGTTGCAAGTCTTGCAAGCCTAGGGCGCTATATTTGGCGTGTGCCAATGGCATAGCGACTCGGAAATATGGCTTGCGGTACATGTTGGCATGTGCCAATGGCACGTACGGCCATGTTGACCTAGTTGCAAGTCTTGCAAGCCTAGGGCGCTATATTTGGCGTGTGCCAATGGCATAGCGACTTGGAAATATGGCTTGCGGTACGTGTCGGCATGTGCCAATGGTACGTACGGCCATGTTGACCTAGTTGCAAGTCTTGCAAGCCTAGGGCGCTATATTTGGCGTGTGCCAATGGCATAGCGGCTTGGAAATATGGCTTGCGGTACGTGTTGGCATGTGCCAATGGCACGTGCGGCCATGTTGACCTAGTTGCAAGTCTTGCAAGCCTAGGGCGCTATATTTGGCGTGTGCCAATGGCATAGCGACTTGGAAATATGGCTTGCGGTACGTGTTGGCATGTGCCAATGGCACGTACGGCCATGTTGACCTAGTTGCAAGTCTTGCAAGCCTAGGGCGCTATATTTGGCGTGTGCCAATGGCATAACGTCTTGGCAATATGGCTTGCATGGTACGTGTTGGCATGTGCCAATGGCACGACGGCCATGTTGACCTAGTTGCAAGTCTTGCAAGCCTAGGGCGCTATATTTGGCGTGTGCCAATGGCATAGCGACTTGGAAATATGGCTTGCGGTACGTGTTGGCATGTGCCAATGGCATGTACGGCCATGTTGACCGTAGTTGCAAGTCTTGCAAGCCTAGGGCGCTATATTTGGCGTGTGCCAATGGCATAGCGGCTTGGAAATTTGGCTTGCAGTGCGTGTTGGCATGTGCCAATGGCACGTGCGGCCATGTTGACCTAGTTGCAAGTCTTGCAAGCCTAGGGCACTATATTTGGCGTGTGCCAATGGCATAAGCGGCTTGGTTTTGGCGTTGTTGCCATGGTGCTGATGTGCGGCTTGGTTTGGCATTGTTGCCATGGTGCGCGATGTGGGGCTTGGTTTGGCATTGTTGCCATGGTGCGCAGTATGCGGCTTGGTTTGGCATTGTTGCCATGGTGCGCAGTGTGCGGCTTGATTTGGCATTGTTGCGATAGTATAAGGATGTAGTCCTATTTCTAATACTTGTGTTTGCTTTATGTATTAGTTTTCTCTCTTGATTATCCTTCACATCTCTACTGTTTTTTAAAATCACATGATTGATGTATTGTGATAGGATTATGATGTTTGATTAGTTAAGTGGCCAATTAATTGAACTTGCATCTTAGTCCATAGCTATTTTAGGGTTTTCATCGACGATAACCCCGAATACAAGTAGCATGATATGTTTACGGTTTGTAGTGATACACTCTCGTAATCATATGTAGAGTTTGACCATTGTCCGAATTGTTATGTGCAACGCATGACAATTGCATTGATTATCCTATTTCGAAACTTAATGCTCCTAGGAATTGAACTTGATTAGCGCAAGGCGTTAGGTTATTCTTTAGGTAGAATTCACATGTGACTCTAATGTGTGTGTTGATGAACTTAGGAAATTAATAGATTATCTTGCTCTCTTGATTCTCTAGGCTTTTGATAACACAAGAGATTAAATCGTAATTCTAATCGTATATGCAAGCACATGTCTAAGATTGAAGATGAATTCCTTGACCAATATCTTTCTCCATTGATTACTTTATACAATTTACTTTGATTTTAATTTGCTTTTATTGCTTACATAAAATTCAGAAATCCCCCAATTGGTTACTTTAAGAAATTGAATACGTAATAACTACAATCGCCTCTCTGTGGATACGAACTCTTTCTTATCATATACTTTAGGAAAGTGAAATTATTTTTGACGATACGACAAATGATCACAAGGCCATGACCAATCTCTCGATTAATCCTATACATTAAGGCACAAAGTCAAGGAATCTACTTCCCATTATATATTTTGGGGAGTTGTATTTAGTTAAAATTTCATTTAGTGTAATTGAGGTTTTCATTTGGTTAATACCATATATTGGAAAAAAAAATATAAACAGTTATTACATTATTTTTCTTGTTCCGAACGAGTGGGAAATCATTCAAGCCAAAACCAAACCAAATTTACAAAGTACAAGCAAAAGTAAGTTTTCCCATGAAAAAGCTTATGCAGGGCCGGTCCTGCATTTTGTGTGGCCTAATGCAAATTTTTTGTTTGTGGCCCCTTGTTAATGAAAAGGAACAAGCAACTCACTATAGCAAAAATTGCATAAACATTGTTAACTAGAAAAACATTCTTTGAGCCCTTAACTAGTTATCCGTAAATTAAGGACCAAAAGAAAATCAAGAACGTACAAATATATACGATCAATTTGAATAGAACTAAATGTTTAAAGATATGCACAAGGGTGCAGAAGTGGACTGTAGGCATATATATGAGTAATGGAAATAAATGACAAGGCATTCCCGCTGATGCTAAATGATCATTGACAATTAGTCGGTAATTAAGTCACAGTTAGTGAGGAGATAATAAAACTATCAGTCATGAAATGGGCTGTCGGTACAAAAATGAAATTCCATTTCCCATCTTTTCCGTTTCTTTTCTCTGTGAGTATGCTACTCAACCACCTTTGTGAGGTTGCATCCGAACTCCAAATATAAGTTTACGAATAATCTAAGATAGCCACAACCAAAACTAAGTATCGAGGTTATACAAGAATTTCCAAAAACAGTCTAATGGTCTCCGGTTTCAGCCACCTACTTAGTAAGAATATTGTATAGCTATGAAAACCCTAAACTTCCCAATACAAAAAAAAAAAAGTAATGCAACTTACTTAGTAACTTTATGAACCCTATAAAAGGCTTCCTCTTTCCTTTTCACTTTGCTTTTTCACTTGATAACTTACTTCCACAACTGGCCAGTTTTTCAAGGGATGCAAAATCTTACACGGTACTAATACTAAAAAAAAAAATGTGGCCCCCAAAAATTTGTGGCCTCAAGCACAGCTTGGCTTGCTTTAAGGGGAGGGCCGGCTCTGAGCTTATGATCCATCTAGCACTTACAAATGATGTTGAGAAGCATAGTTTTTGCTACCACATATTCAGCTGTCTCATTTACATTCCTTTGGACATACTTAATAGTCGACGTTTAAAACTAACTAAGAGCAAGATGCATTTTTTTAGGAAAATGAGTCGTTTTCAAAAAAATTTAAAACATGGTTAAAAATGAATGAGTAAAAATTATTATGGGTGAAATGGACAAAAAAAAATAGCAAGATGAAACCTGATTCATCATGACTTAAAACTTAAAAAATAGTGAGGATGAAACTGGATGCATCCTGATTTAAATTAAAAAAAAAAATTGAAAATGGGTAGGATGAAACTGGTTACATCCTGGCTATTTTTATATTTTTGTCCATTTAAACAGTATCAAAATCTAAATGTCTTTTTTACCCAGAAATTATTGATTTTGGTCTTTTTAACCAATTTCGCGATTTTTCTTTCTTTGAAAATAAATGCAAAATTGGACAAATACTACACAACTTAGTGTACCATGCTTGTCAAATAGATGCGTTAAAATTCAACTTACAATATAGCTTCATACTTCCAATAAAACTTAATTTCATACGAGCAAAATCTTACCAAAGATCAGTATGAGGCATAAATATTATTTGCAGAACTATTATCAGCTGCTTTCGATTATGTAACTGAATTCCTCCCGTCCATCCTTAACCAGTAGTTTCCTGTACATGTGGATTCTTTACTTCACACTAAAATTCGATCATGATAAAAAGATAATAATAAAATAGGTTTTCCCTATTTCCCATCCCCACTTTTCCTATTTCCCGTCCCCCATAATTCCTATCCCCAAATATCCTAAGTACCACCCACATAAAATTTCACAAGTCCTAAATATAATCTCTTGACTTTTTATTTACACCCAATAACAAAACCACTCTGCAACTAAATAAAAAAAAAATCCTAAGGTAGAAAATCACATCTCCGTCTCCGTCACCGATCATTATCTCTTCTAATCCAACTCCATGGTTCATCACCACTAAATATAGAGAAGAAAAAGATTTGGTCTGTGATATAGGCTAGATATTAAAAATGGTGGACGAGAGAGACTAGACCATCATGTATTACCTATGATTTATACTGTACTGATTGGATCATGCTTAAAATTAGTTGGAGCATTGTTGAGTTAACGATTTACTCAGTGGATCCTACACTAATGTTTGTTATGTAGAAGTTGGAGCCATGTATTACTAATTGGAGCATCTACTGCCTTTTGTGTTAATTTCAACTGTGTGATCTGATTAGCAAGTTTAGGTATATTCACGAGTTACAAGTAGTTCAAATCCAATTGGATGATGATACTTTTAAGACTATCCCGCTCATATGATTAACAAAGTTAATTAATCACCTCCAAAACTTGTATACAGTATAGGTTTTCATTAGAATTAACATAATCTGAAATAGTTGTACGATAAATTTTGATTTAGGGTTTCTAACTTAATAGTTTTTGTGTTTTTAATGAAAAAAGAGGGATCTATGAAGAAGAAGACAAATAAATGGTATTATATAAGTCAATTTGACTTTTATGGATGGTACATAGGAAAAACTAGAATTGAAAAGTAAATTGCTTTTTGATATTTTAAAATGGATAAGAAATAGGAAAAATGGGGATAGGAAATCCGGAAAACCATAAAATATAAAATAACGTAATTTTGCAGAATTGGTATCAGCTGCTCAACAATAATAGTACCAGATTGCAACCATCTAAAGATTTGAATACAAACAAGGGCAAGCCAACGAGGCAACGAGGGGGCTAGGTGTGGCACTGTGGTTGTACCCGTTCCTCAGTTTGACTAGAAATATTCTAGCTGCACAGCCGGACTTTTATTTTTATCCGAATAAGTTAAAGGAAATCACTACATTACATTGTCAATTCATATATATAACAGTGTCTGTTAATTGCAAGTTTAAGTGTTAATCGAATGGCAATTTGAGTTTTCCATTACCCATCGATAGAGAGTTAAAACTTAGAACCTGATTGCATACAAGGATGGAATTAAAATCTAGCTTTTCCTAATTAAAGCCAAGCCTAAAAAACCAAAATCTTTCTTTTTCCACTACGTTTTCTAAGAACGCGCAATTGGGGATATATAAAGCAATTGGTGGAATAGGAAAAAGACAAAAATGAGATTTAAATAGTAAAAACAAGGTCACCCCTATCCGGGTAATTTATATAATTCATAATCTACGCCTCACTAGTCATGTTTAGTGGTTAATTATAATTAGCTAAGTTAATAGATTAGTTTGATAATGTAATTGATCATTATTTTTGACTTTGTTGATGCAACAACATTAAATCAAGATATTTATGATCATGAAGGTTTAAGTGAAGAACCAAACCATGGAAGTAAACAAAATGAACATACAAGTGCTCCAATTACTCATGCCGACAATTAGTAATTTCGGCATTGTATTCATATATACTAAAACTATGACAGTACGCAAAACCGGCATTGTCGGTATTAACTGAAACTGAAAATTTCCAGTTACAATTTTTGAATCTAACCCAAACGAATTCTAGTTACAAAAAAAAAAAACTAAACGAATTCTTTAAAAAAAAATCGATGATTATGTTTCTTTCAAGGAGACATATTTAGATAATAGATTAATCGCCGATTTTTATTTCTTTTGAAACAAAGATGAAACCGTGTTGAAATCGATGATGGAGAAAATAAAAATCAAAGAGAGGAGCCGGCAGAGAAGGAGAAGAAAAGAGAAGGAGAAGAGAAGAAGAAGAGAAGATAAAACACTAAAAAGTATTTTAGTATTTCTACCCAAAACAACACACCCCTTAACAGACACTATTGGATGGGGATAGTAATTAAAGAACGCGTAATTGGGGGATATATAATCTAATTGGGGGATATGACTAAATGACAAAATAGGGATCCAAATATCATAGCTGGGTTACCCTTTATATAATTAAATTATTAATTCCTAATCTAACCCTCCCTAATCAAAATTAGTTATTAATCCTGATTAGTAAAATATTAATGATTTGGGGGATATAATTTGTGTATTTATGTTTATTTGAATTTGTGTGTGTTAGTTTAGAGGGAAAAAATTTTTGAGTAGAATTTTTTTTTTTGAAAATGGAAGATGATTGTGATGAGAGACTTGCCTGTCGAATCTTTAACTCAATTACAACAACAATCATATCTTCAATCTTCGATTAATGATAACAACTCACAATTGAGAGGAATTCTTTTTTGAAAATGGAAGATGATTGTGATGAGAGAATCACCGCTAATAAGAGGTTGAAAATTGATTTTTCTTCTTTGAATCCACCATTGTTCGGTGAAAAAGCTTGGTGCCGGCATGGTATTCAACCAAAAACCCATGCGGGCAATTGTTGGAAATGTTCATAAATTGTTTGCCACTACCGGGGAGTTCGGGGCGTATCCCCCAGGAGGCGAGTTGATTTTTTTTCGGTTTTGAGCAGTCTAGGCATGGTAATCTAGTTTTCGAGCATGCAGGTACATGTTCCGGCATATATTTTGCTTAAATTTCTATGCTTAACAGGATGAAAAGTATCGAGAATGTTTATTTTTTTCACTTGACTACGGCATTGATAGGAAATTCTCGAGCATGCCGGTATCATGTTCCGGCATATAGTCTTCATCAATTCCTAAGATGGTCTTCATCACTTCCTTTTTGAATTTTTTTGGTATTAATCGATCCCACTATGGCGGCATGGTCGGTTGATATGAAGACCATCCGGTATTGTTTTCAGGCATACCATGTTGCTTTATTTTCTATGCCGGAAGTGGACCGATTAATACCAGAAAAATTCAATTCGGAAGTGATGATGACCATGTTTTAGAATTGATGAAGACCATATCTTAGGAACATGATACGGCATGGTCTTCATCAATTCGGCATGGTCATCATCACTTTCAACATGATCTTCATCACTTCCGAATAAAAAAATGGTTTCCAAAGTGAGGAAAAGAGAATTTGATATAGAGTGGGGAGAGTTTAGAATTTGAAAGGTCATCATCACTTTCAAAGATGATCTTCATCACTTCCGAATAAAAAAAATTGGTTTCCAAAGTGAGAGAGAAGATAATTTGATATAGAGTGGGGAGAGTTTAGAATTTGAAAGGGAATGGGAAATATTTGGGTTTCAAAGCTCCACCCCTATATAAGATTAATAAGAAGTGGAGATGGAAATGGGGATATGATTTTGTTTTTTGATTTTAAGTTTTTGATTTTTATTTTGTGGGAAGGGTATTTTAGTATTTTCACCCCAAAAGTCACCCCTTAGCACACACCATGGGTTGGGGGAAGTAATTCATATCCCCCAATTAGATTATATATCCCCAATTACGCGTTCTAATTAAATCCCTATTTTTTTTTTTTTTTTTTTTGCAAAAAGAGGTTTCCCTCATTAAACATAGGATTACATGCTGCTTCATAAGGGGAGTTTCGGTGTATCATTACATCATAGTTCCAAGTTTGGATATTTAGATAGCTTAGTATTGCCCCATAGGCTAGGTCCTTTCTAAGGATTTTTAATATCATACTTATTACAAAAGACCACAAGTTTAGCTGCCCATGCTATGTCTAGTCTTTCATCAAAATAAAAGCATCCACTGAAATTTATATGAAACTTTGTGTTGTTTCCAATATCTCTGCTAATTGTGTATGTTTCCTCCACGGCTTTTGCGTACACTCCTATCAGCAGGATGAGAGTCTAGCGAGAATTGCTTCTGAAAGTAATTGTGTGCCCACTCCAGTCTGTTGCACATAAGAAAGCCGCTTCTGCACCTTCGATCTCTAGTTGTTATGTGGTAGTGCAATCTGTGTTGATACCTCTTGCTTATCTAATGGTTCCTGAATAATCACATAGGGTTAGGGCAATGGCAGCATTTAATCCAGCATTCATCACTGTCAAAAGCTATGTTTAATTTTAGGTTCATGTAGCCTGTCATCTTTTCCAAGTCTGTGTAATCAGTAGTTTCATTATTTGTTACTGTAAGGTTTTTATCATTGATTGGGTTGTAATGCAATGTCTGTATGACATTATATCCCGGAGTTGTAGCCATCGTATGATTGTTTATGAGTTTTTCAATTTCATCCGCTGTGGTTGCACTGTCTTGACTTTTATTTTGAAAATCACATCACATCGTATCTTCCAAATATGCCATATTACTCTTAGTATCCCCGATTGCGCGTTCTTTTCTAAGTCTTTTTTTCCACTTACGTTTTCAAAGTCTTGTTGGAAAAAAATGTTTATATTTTAGCCTTAAGCCCGGTGTCAAAAACTGGCCAGGCCCGTTCCTTGCAAGTTTCAAATTCCGCCACTGACTTCCTATGCCGCGGCCTTCGACTGCCCTACACAAGGAAAAAACAGGGCCACAAATGATTTCACACCGCTTAGAAGTTCTGAGCTTGTAAGTGCATATAAGCTAGAAAACCCTAACTTTGTCATTCGAATTCAGTATTCAAAGGGTCAACATTTCTGGATTCCCGTTTCTCACAATTAAAATCCCGAACCCTCTCAACTTTGCTCTTCAGATAAAAAAATCCCCAATTCTTAGAACCCTAAGATCCGTTAGTAAATGGGGAATTTCAATCAGCTCCCATCAGAAATCCTACTAGACATAATTACTCGTTTACCTACAGAATTGGTGTTGGATTGCAAATTAGTTTGCAAGCCCTGGAAAAATTTGGTTTCTCACCATCCAACCTTCATTCAGTTGCACTCAAATCGTCTTCTCAATGATTCTTCTGATTCTGCTGGTGAGTTGAGCTTTCTTGTGTTCAATTATTTTGGTAAACAGCTTTACTACTTTAAGTATGATGATAAAAATGATGATACACTTCCTGTTCGTACTTTTAGAAGGATCAATTTAACTACTCCATATCCATCTGGTCAGTGTAAGCTTGTTGGTTCTTTTAATGGTTTAGTTTGTCTCTATGGATGGGATAATTATCATTTTTATTGTATATGTAACCCCGTGACCAGGGAATATGCTACGCTACCGAAAATTGAAAAAGATGTATCAGATGTTTATTGTTCAAGCGGGTTTGGTTACCTTCCTTTAACCAATGAGTATAAAGTTGTTCAATTGATGGTAAAGAAAAAATATAGGTTTATAGAAGGGGAAGTTGATGTATTTGTAGAAGCTTTTGTATACGCTCTTGGCAGTGGCAAGGGGTGGAGAAATGTTGGGAGGTTGGATTATGGATGTTGCTCCATGTATGAAGGATGCCGTGTTTATGCTGAACTTGGTGTCTTTGTGAATGGAGTGTTGCATTGGGCTCATATAGAAGGAGGAAAGGTGTTGACCTTGGATTTGGCTGAGGAGAAGCTTGGATATCTTTCACCACCTCCTTTGCCACTAGATGGCGGTAATAGGTATAGATATTCTATTGGGGTTTTGGGTAGGGTTTTATATTATATTATGAGCTGGGCTACCGGAGATTTCAGTCAAACCGAATCGACGTATTGTGACATATGGCTCCTGAAAAATAAAAATAATATTTCTGACACAGAACCGCAGGCGGAACAAGAGTCATCGGGTTGGAGTAAAGAGTTTAGTCTTCCTGAAAGAGAACTATTAGCCTCTACCAAGAATGGTGGTGTTTTATGTTTTGGTCATAGGTCTCTTAATATATATGACCCAGTAGCTTCATCATTAGAAACACTTGCGAATTTTAATGTTTTCGAACAAATAATCCATTACAAGACCACCTTTGTTTCATTAAAAGAATTAGCAGGAGAAGAAGAAGAAATAAAGTTTATGGGGCCGGGCTACGTTGAGAAGAAGTCAACTGAGATTAAGGGTGAAGTGGTGACAGTCGAGCTGTACAGGATACATGGTAAGTTCGCTGAGCTTCTGAAGTAAACTAATGTCACTTTATTTTCTTCTTTGTTTAAACTTGAGATTGCATAAACCTTTCACATTGTCATGATGGCTACTTATTACACAAAAACTTATTATTAATCTGTTTTTTTTTTTTTATGTTATCAATCCTCAACTTTATGGTAGTATTTTTCTGCTTTAGTTAAGCTATATTGCTTTTTAATATGCATTTTGTTGCCCTCTTGATCTAATTGCATTTAGAGAACAGGATGCATAGTTTAGTTACTTGTTTCGTTCTTATGCATTGGAGTTGAGCAAGTATATGGAAGCATAATTATTGTGGAAGTGAGGGAGACTGTGTTCTTACTTCTTAGCATAGTGATAGATTCTGTGGTCTCTAAATTTGCACATCCACATGTTACGCCCACGACAACATAGATGGGGCCTTATTGATTCAATCTGTTGGGAATATTTCACTGAAGAAGCAGACTCTGCAAGAGCTTCATCATTCCTCCCTAGTGAAAATTTTCCTTGTTGCGTAGTTGCTTGATTCACGGCAGCAGTTTCATCTTTGAAAATGAGCGTGAAATCTGTATGATATATGTGAAGTATTCCCTATTCTTATATTGCACAGTAGAGACACTCAGGAGTTGAGACCCTTTTAGGCAAACATATCATTCTTTCCAGTTGAGTTAGGCCACCTGGAATCAAATAGTCAGTATGGACCGACACTGACAATTTAGAGTCACTATTATATCAGTTCAGCTGCTCAACTTATTCATTTTATTTCTAAGCCACGACCGGGTCTAAATCTTCTAAACGGATCCAATCAGCAGGATTGACCTCAGGGCATATCGGACCAGCCTTTTTGCAATACAGCATTTGTGTTGTCCATGGTAGAAAGTGCAGAAAATAAGGATCCAATTTCTCCTAATCTGAGTCAATTCTATTTCTTGCCTGCACTACGAGCGAAAGGGATGTTTTTTTCAGCTCAAGTGGGGAACTGATAGTCCTAGAATCCAGTTATATATCCTCTCAATTCTCAGTCTCACTCTGTCGTATTTTTGGAAGGGCACCTATAGTTGACATCTTTTGTACTTATGAAACATAGCCAGGCTAACATGATAAACACGAGGAAGAAAAAATGGAGCTCCTTAAGTTGCACTTGCATCGGCAACATTTGTCAAAAAATTTTAGTTCCAGTCTTATTGCTTTGTTAATATGCATGTCGTTGCCCTCTTGATCTAATTGCAATTGGAGAACATGATGCATAGTTTAGTTACTTGTTTCATTCTTATTCATTGGAGTCGAACAAGTATATAGAAGCATAATTGTGGAACTTCCCAGCAGTATGAGGGGAGACTGTGTTATCACTTCTTAGCATAGTGATAAATTCTTTGAACTCTAAATTTGCACATCCACATGTTATCCTAAGCTACATTCTGTTTCACATCATAGAATTGGAAGTCTGACTAGGAAACCACACTCAAGTTTGTCATCATTCATCAGTAAATTTCAGTTCCTGCATCTGGTGCTAATGTATTAGCTAGGTACATAGCTAGGATTGAACTTTCCAGTGGAGATGGAAACGTAGGATTATTTGAAGATAAATAATTAGCTTGTTTTAGTTAATGTCGGAACGTAAATCCCGTCAGCTGTGACTCAGAACTTTGCCTACTTGACTGAAAGACTCAACAGAGTTAGACACAGAGCATAGCATAGGATACTATCATCACAATAGTTGGTTCAGTATGTGCTACCCTTCACCAGCATCAGCTAACAGTAGGGGGTTTGCTAGAAGATGAAAAAGCTAGCTAGAGAGTATTGTGCCTGAGCATAATTTAGAAGAGGTCAGAAGATAAAAAAACACGACTGATTAGGCAGAATAGGAATTCAACAATCGTCTAGTCCTCTCCAGCAGATGAGACTTCTTGTAATATTAAATCTCGGGTGTGTTAGAATGGTTTAATCCTTTATTATGCACTTTGAAGCCTATAGTACTGGCTCATTTACGTTTCGCTTCCATGGATCTGTACACAGTGATTGAATTTTTCTTACAAGAGAGCCATCTGATGATTCAAAATGCATGTGTTGAGTAGAAAAAGAATGCCTTGCAGTTTTATTGGATCTTATTGATTTATCCACTGAATTAAGCGGCAGAGCTTGATTATTCCTTGCTCTCTTGGAACCTTCCTTGTTGCCTAATCACTTGATTCACATCAGCAGTTTCATCTTTAAAAATGAGCAGGCTTCGGCATCTTAAAGCAAATGGTACTTCTGCATTGTCCTAAAAGATGAATAGGTACAACCAAGTTCGTTTTTCGATTTTGGTTCCCCCGGATTTCATAAGAGAACCAAGTAACTTCCACAATATTTTGGGCCTTAGTACAAAGCAAGTTATCACTTATCTATCAACCATAGCTTTCTTCCGAGGTAAGATAAGCCACCTTGAATCAAATAGTCGAGACCAATATTATGGACGAGCACGGAGAATTTAGTGTGACTATTTTATCAGTTCCGGTGCTCTACTTTTTTAATTTCAATTTTAAGGCACAACTGGCTCTAAATCTTCTGACCAGACCCAGGTAACTTCCACAATATTTTGGGCCTCTCGTCCTTGTCACTCCTTGGAATAAGAATTCTACGTTATCAACCATATCATTCTTCCCAGCTGAGATGGACCACATTGAATCAGATAGTCGACCGATAGTACGGACCGACAGTAGGACTTTAGTGTCACTCTTCCAAACGGACCCGGTCAGCAGGATTGACCTCACGGCACATCAAACACAACATTTGTGTTGTCCATGGAGGAGAGTGCAGAAAATTAAGATGCAATTTCTCCTGATCTGAGTCAATTCTATTTCTGCTCAAATGGTAAGCTGATAGTCCTAGATTGGAGTCCAGTTATCCTCTCACTTCTCAGTCTCACTCTCTCGTATTTTTGAAAGGGCGCCTATAGTTGACAATTTCTAGTACTTAATAATCTATATCTGCCCGCCGAAACGTAATTTCTCCTCCTAATATCTAGGCCATCTAAGGTAAAAAATAATTTTGCTTCAATGCTTGATAGCTATGATCTTTATTCATTTCTCAACCTGTCTGGTACACTGAGCTGTCTACTTTTCTTTGGTTCATTTATTTCAAATCGATGTGTTGTCACTTTCTAGCTTTTTTTTTTTTTTTTTTTTTTTTTTTTTTTGATGGGTTACTTTAATTCTTTCTGCAACTCGTAGTTCAAAACAATTTGGAAAATGCATCATAATCTACCTTTTCTGGAAAATACATTATTGCTAGTTGCTTCATGGGCCAAAACTAAGTTGCATCCCCATGAGGACACTGGACTGATATGAGAAACTAAGTTTACAAAAATCTAGAACCATGATATTAGGCGTACATAAAACTTTCCGGGCATACAAAATGATAGTCCCATCTTGGGTGATCTTATAAGGGCTAACCTATGGGTAGCTCAATTCCCTATATACCCTTAATACAAAAATCTAAAATCAGTTTTCTAAAAAATCAAAATCAGCTTCCCTTAACATCTCTTCTTCTTCCTCCTCTAGCCGAACTCTTCCCCTCCCTCGAAAAAAAAATTCATTACCGTGATTAATTGTCGATTCGTAAAAAATTTGATTATCGATTAAACCGAACTACATAATGACTCGTACAAAGAAAAGCGGGGACTAGGCAAACCAAATCGTCTTCTAATCCATCAATTGAAGAAGAAGAACCAATTGAAGATGAAGGTGTAGAAACCGAAAATCAACCACCAATTGAACCAGAATTGAACCAATGTTGCATCTCCAACTCGGAAACGAGGATAATAAAGTAAGTTTTACAAACCCAATCTCCTATTTCTTGTTTTTCATCGATTAAATGCGGTTCTGAGTGTTGGGTTCGGCTCAAAATTAAGTTGCGTTTTTAAATGAACATGTTCTTCACAAAAGCTTCTGTAAGTGTATATGAGCAGTTCGGCTTGAAATTTCATGAAATTTCAATAGAACCTAGTCACGTAAAGAGATGCACGGGAGTTCGGCGTATTCGATAATCATAATATGTGTAAGAACCTAACACATTTACGAGGTTCGGCTATTACGATATTCACAATATGTGCCGAACCAATACAAAATTATTAACCGAGAAATGTACATGATCGGGTTAGAAACATAATCTACTTATTAAAATAGCTAGAACAATGTGTTTCCAACAAGTTAGGGCTACTTACGAATTTCTAAATATAAAGCCGAACCTAAACATTTTTTCTTCCAGACAGTTCAGTGTAGGGTTCGGCTTGTTAGGACAATTCGAACCAAGCCGAACTCTGGTCTACAAGGTAGGTTCAGCTCTTAATCAACACTTTCAGCTAGCCGAACTGTTCTCCTTCTAAAAAAACCTAACTTTTTTTTTCTTACTCAAAATTTTTTATCTACACAAATTAATAACTAAATAATCGTAAAACTAATCACTAATCATTAATCACTAATCGGAATTATTTTAACTAATCATTAGTATTAACACTAATCCTAAAAGGGCAGATTTGCCATTACCAAAAATTTTTGTTTAAGGGGCTTCTGATTTTGCTATTTACACTCCTTTTTTTTCTTTACTTGGTATGCCCTAAAAGATTTCTGTATGCCTAAAATCATAGTTCAAAATCTAGGAGCAGCTACTGTATATAAATATACGGATCTAGGCCACACACCTCACCCGGAGTGAATTTAAGTAGTGGAGAAAAAACTACATCATGCAGTGCAAAGTGAATTTTCAGTACCTCTTGTCGCAGAGTAAGTATATTGGTCATGTGGCTAAAGCCTTCAGTGGTTTTCCAAAGCTTTGTTTTTAGCAAAGTACTACTAAATTTACTGTGCTGTTGTAGGAACACTATTGGTGGTGTGGTTGACCACCCCCATGTGCCACTATGCATGGGCATCTTCTCTTCAAGCTAGACACATGTAGCATTTCTTCTAACACAATTCACACATGTAACTCTTTCTCTATTACCACCAACACATGTAACAACACTAATTCCTACAACTCTTCTTTGTCATGTGTACTTAAAGAGAAACAAGAGAATGAATAAAACACAACTGATTCCCTTGGATTTTGTCTACAACTATCCTTCTTCTCTTTTATGTTTTGTCCCCTCTTTTACACGTTATCAGCACCTTGTTCTTTGTTTCCAATTGAGCATTAATCCTTCACAAACAAGTAGGATTTTTCCAAAAGAAGGAGGTATATCTCAACCATTATTATTTATTTACTCTTGTTGAAAGTGATATATTTGTCTCATCTATCACATGACATGATAATATTAGCTCATACTCTTTATTTTAACTACACCAAAAGTTAAAAGAAATAATCCATTTGATTTTTACTAGTTGATTTTCAACTTGATAGTGATAGCTTATTTGTTTCCTTATGATCACATGCTTGTCTTCTAACATGAAAATGGCATTTTTATCTATAGTTTAATTAATTAAAATCATGTGATACACAAAAGTGTAGTTTGCTTTACTTTTCAAAAGAAAGAAAAAAAAAAAAGAAAAAAAAAAACCCTCACTGATTTTGTTTCAAAAACAAAAGTGTAATTTATTATACCCATGGTGCATATGTATGTATGTTAATTTTTCTTTTATGCCATGAGTATCCTAGTATTTTATTTTTATTAAATACTCATCATATTGGTATACACCCATGATGTTATCCCCACCAAATGTTATAATTTACCATACATATTTTTTTTAGTATGTTAAACTATTTTATTTAGACCTTCCTAAAAATAATTTAAATTTTTGACATGTACTTTATGTTTAGTATTATATCTTAGTTTGATATTACTCATGCATGTCACAAATATTAACCAAAATTTATTTTATCCCGCAAACTGTTTGCTACTAAATAGGCAAACGAATTGCGACTTAATTCCAGTAATTTTATATGCATGATAAATGGGCCTGTAGTTTATTTTTTTTAACAGACCTATTTTTCAGTTGACTATTTTGTCAACCTTATTACCAAATTGTTTGCAATTTTTAACCATAAAGAAATTTGGTTTGCAAACGAGTTCCCTTGTTAAAAACCATAAAGAAAGTTGGTTAATTAATTTTGTGGATGGGTTATGATCAAAGATTGGACTATATGACATATCCGTATTACCCACAAAACCATAAAGAAAGTTGGTGATGGGAAAATGATACCGTGATTTGTTATGGACTCGAAGGACTTGAGCACCATATTAATGTCCTTTATTTTGTCTATGTAGATGGACCCAATTCGACGGAATTCGAACTTTTGGACTCGCAGACTTGAGTACCATCGTTGGGTATACGATGTGGAAACCACCTTCGTGGCAAAGGACTACACCTCCACTATCAAGCCATCTGTCAGCGTTGCTCAAGAATCGAGAAAGACAAAGCCCATGCTCTTATGTTCCTTAAGAGGCATATCGATCCTAACCTACGTTGGGGTTATCATCACTTGAAAACGCCAAAAGAGCTATGGGATGCTCTAGATAGCCGTTTTGGGAACATTCATGATTCCTTGCTACCACAATTGACTTGTCAGTGGAATGAAATCCGCTTTCTCGATTATGTAAAAGTGAATGATTTCCAAAAAGACATGCTCTGATTCGTGCACGTCCGGACTTCCGTGGAAAGAAACTTACGGATGAGGAAATGATTCTAAAACCCTATCGACCTTTCCCACCTCGTCCATGATACTAGCGAACCAAAGATCGTTTAGAGGTGGACAACAAAAGAATCACCACATTCGGTAGGTTGATAAACTTATTGCAAGTGGCCGAAAGGCACAATGAGATTCTTGTCAATAACAATGCCGGAGCCGTCGGGGAAAAGAAAGTTCCCGAAGCCAACCATGGCAAGGTCAATAAGGAAAGAACCCCAAAGGAAAGAGGGCTCGAAATTCCGATTCACATTCCCGTGATCCATACCCACGTGGAGATAATGCTCTCGTGGAAGAGGACGTCAGGGATATAATCGAGGTCGAGGACGTAAAGGTCACTCTAATGTTTCGCACAGAGAAGGAACTTCCGGCCATATTGGTGGTGATTCTAAGTTCGAGAAAACACCTAAAAATCCCGCTAACAAAAAGGCTGCAGACGAAAGTGCGCCTTGTTTTAGGTGTGGATTTACCGGACATTGGTACAAGCATTGCAAGGCTAGTGCCAATGTAGCCGCGAGCTACAAAAAGTACCGGGAAACTCTCGAACAAGAGGCTAACTATATGGAAGAAAATGATGTAACCCCTGACGTCAACCTCACAATTTCAGACTTCCTGGGCAATAAGGACTTTGCCCCAACTATGGATGTGCCTGATTTTGCTTGGGCCTAAGAATTTAGTTTCTGGCTTGCTAGACTCTGTCTGGTTTTTATATGCTTTGAAGTTTTTATGTTATCTTAGACTATCGTTTGTTTAATAGTTTAAGTAGGTGTTACCGCTGCTGAACATGTTCTTACCATCTTTATGTTATGTGTCTGGATTATCTATAAGTACTTATTTTCTATTATGTTCTATAGAATTTTACTTTGCTCATGATAATCTGTTGTTTTAGCATGTAAATTAGAATGGAAAGGAAGCCATTCTAGTAGAACAAAATTCTCTAAAGGAAGTGAGATAAATTGTTCGCTTTTCTTTGTTTGTAACATTCCTACCTAATGTACTTGTAGGAATGTCTCCAGGAGAAATTGAATGTCTAGTTGATAGTGCAACCACCCACACTATCCTAAGAAACAGACAATTATTTGTCGATTTTACTCCTTATAATACATCTGTGACTACGATGATTGGATCATCGCAAGTAATAATGGGGCGAGGTCTTGCTCAATTCTTGTTGCCAAATGGCACAATGATTAAAGTCACGTAAGCTCTATATGCACCAAGAGCTCACCGCACTTTGTTAAGTTTCAAGGATATCCGTGCAAGCAGTTATCACTTGAAACTCACCGTGAAAATGGGATTGAGTACATATATGTGACCTCTAGTGAATGCGGAAGGAAGCGCATCTTAGAGAAACTAATAAGTCACTCTAGTGGATTGTATATCACCACTATTAGGATTATCGAATCCCATGTGGTTGCCAACGATGAACTGTTGGCCAGTGACTTATATAAGCTTTGGCACGATCGACTAGGGCACCGAGGTCGTGATATGATGATCCGTGTTTTGGAGAACTCACACGGATATCCGTTCTTTCGAATGAAAAAGAAAATGGGACAAAAGATTGTTACAATGCAAAGTAACAATGTGCATTCTAAAGTAAATGGTGCACATTTTATGCCTTCTAAAAGCAAGAGAAGTGCAACCTTCGTCTTCCAAAGTAATTGAAGCGCACCCACTATCCCATTCTTCTTCGTTGTCCTTATCGAAGGCACATCGCTCATTCTGCAAAGCTTGTTCTTTAGCAAAGACAGGATCGAGACCATCCTATGCTAAAGATACCAAACAAAATATTCCATTTTTACAAAGAATACAAGGTGATATTTGTGGACCTATACATCCCGAGAATGCGGACCATTCGGGTATTTTATGGTTCGGAGTTTGATGCTTCGACCCGTTGGTCACATGTTGCATTGTTGTCCACAAGAAATGCCGCATTTGCAAAGCTCCTAGCACAAATTATACGACTAAGGGCTCACCACCACTGATCATCCAATCAAGTCTATCAGACTTGATAACGCCGAGAATTTACATCTAAAGGATTTGATGATTTACGTATGTCTAATGGAATTGACATAGAGCATCCCGTACCCCATGTACACACTCAAAATGGTCTGAAGCTACCATCAAAGGTTACAGATGATAGCTAGGGCATTGGTTATGCGTTCCAACCCGCCTGCCTATTACTGCACGGGGTACGCCATATTGCATGCTGACATTACTTATTCGCTTTAGACCCACCGCTAGCCAACCATTTTCTGCGTACCCGGTTGGTAACTCGGATATGAGCACGATATTTCACATTTACGCATATTTGGTTGTGCCGTATACGTGCCTATTACGCCCCACAGCGTACTAAGATGGGTCCACAAAGACGAGTAGGTATCTATGTTGGATACGAATCCCCAACAATTATCCGCTACTTAGAACCTTTGACGGGCGATCTCTTTACCGCTAGATTTGCGGATTGTCACTTTGATGAGACAACCTTCCGTCGTTAGGGGAGGTATGGAAAAGGACTTCCAAAGGGAACGACAGGAATTGTCGTGGTGTGTTCCCACGTTGTCTCATCTTGATCCCCGCACTCCACAATGCGAAAGTGAAGTGAAAAGAATTATCGATCTTCGAGAATGTGGCAAATTCAATGCCTGATGCATTTATCGATATCGCTAAAGTGACGAGATCACATATACCAGCCGCAAGAAACGTGCCTGCAAGGTTGGAAATTCCCGACAAGGAAAAGGTACCATAAATATAGGTACCAAGGCTACACTTGGTGGAAGTGTAGCGAGGCCGTGGCCCCCAAAAGGAAGAGGGGGAGACCACTTGGTTCGATCGATACTCGACCAAGGAAGAAAAGGGCGAGTAAGGCACAAACCGATCCATATATCATCAATACAGATAATCCATCTCATGAGATTGTCTCGATTACGATTATGTCCATGAATCATTGCGGGGACGCCCGAAGTTTGAATTGATTCCGAGAGAACAAAGAAATCTCTATGGATTTCGAAAGTTCATACGTGTTGATGGAAAGATCCTCCACGCATATTGATGATATATTCGCATATACAGTTGCTCGAGAGATTATAGAGCACGATGATATCGAACCACGCTCTATTGCGAGAATGCCAAAAGAGAGCAGATTGGCCTCAATGGAGAGATGCAATCCGTGCCGAATTAAATTCACCGGCAAAAGACAGGTATTTGGTGCGGTAGTGCTAACCCCACCGAGTGTAAAGCCCGTAGGACATAAATGGGTATTTGTCAGAAAGCGTAATGAGAAGAACGAAGTCTTGAGATATAAGGCTCGCCTTGTGGCGCAAGGTTTCTCACAACGCCCTGGGATTGATTACGAAGAAACGTACTCTCCCGTAATGGACGTCATAACGTTCCGTTACTTAGTCAGCTTAGTAGTTTCAGAAGGACTTGAAATGCAACTTATGGATGTGGTTACCGCATATCTCTATGGGGATCTTGATACAGAGATATTCATGAAAGTTCCGAGATGGACTTCCATTGCCCAAATCAAGTAACTCTAAACCACGAGTGCGTTTGCAATTCAATTAAACGCTCACTTTACTTGGATTAAAGCAATCCAGGGGCGGATGTGGTATACCCGTCTAAGTGATTATTTGATTGGGAAGGGATATACAAATAATGAATTGTGCCCTCGCGTGTTTATAAAGAAAACAAGTTAGGATTTGCTATTATAGCTGTCTATGTCGACGACATGAACATAGTAGGTACTCTTGATGAACTAAGAGAAACCGCAAGCTATTTGAAATCCGAATTTGAGATGAAAGATCTTGGGAAAACTCGAATGTGTCTAGGACTTGAACTAGAACATCGAGCTTGTGGAATATTAATCCACCGGTCCGCATATGTCCAAAAGATACTCGTGCAATTTAATATGGACAAAGTGCACCCCGCTAGCACTCCCATGGTTGGTCGAACTTTAGATGTACATAAAGATCCATTTCGTCCAAAGGAAGATGGCGAAGATGTATTGGGAGCTGAATATCCCTATCTAAGTGCAATAGGCGCATTATTGTACTTAGCACAATGTACTCGACCGAGATATCTCATTCTCGGATGAATTTGTTAGCTAGATATAGCTCGGGCGCCAACGCAGCGTCATTGGAATGGTATAAAGAATATCTTTAGATACCTAAAGGGAACCATTGACTTGGGTTTGTTTTATCCCTATGAAGACGAAAGGAGAGATGCTAATGTAATTGCGACTCCTTATACGGAAACCCCAAATAATGTTTTGGTTGGTTTTTTGATCCGGGTACCTCTCGGACCCGCACAAAGGTCGATCACAAACCGGATACGTGTTCACTATCGGGAATACAATGATATCCTGGAGATCGACCAAGCAAACCCTTGTGGCTACCTCCACGAACCACTCTGAGATCATTGCCCTACATGAGGCGGTTCGTGAGTGTATATGGTTAAGGTCTATCATTACACACATTCGAGGGACATGTGGTTTGAGTTCTACCACTAAAGAGCCAACTTGCATTTACGAAGATAATGCAGCTTGCATCGAACAGATGAAGCAAGGGTATATCAAGGGTGATAATACGAAACATATATCACCAAAGTTCTTTTACAATCAGCAACAACAATGTCTTCTAAACATTCAAGTAAAGTAAAGTAAATCTCGACGAAAATGTGGCAGACTTATTTACTAAGTCATTACCTAAGGCCACATTCGAAAAACATGTGAGAAGTATAGGACTAAAGAGATTGTCTGAACTTCCATAATTATTGTGGAAGTGAGGGAGACTGTGTTCTTACTTCTTAGCATAGTGATAGATTCTGTGGTCTCTAAATTTGCACATCCACATGTTATGCTAAGGTACATTCAGTTTCACATCAGAAATCTGAATAGGAAACAACACTCAAGTTTGCCTTAATTAATCAATAAATTTCAGTTCCTGCATCTGGTACTAATGTGTTAGCTAGGTACCTAGCCAGAATTGATCTTTCCTAAAACCTAGGATTATTCGAAGAAAAATAATTAGCTTAGCTTGTTTTAGTTAACATCTGAGTTGAAACGTAAATCATGTTAGCTGTCACACAGAACTTTGCCTACTTGACTCAAAGACTCGTGAGAGATAGACACAGAGCATTGCATAGGATACCATTATCACAATGGATAATTCTGAATGTTACTCTGAACCAGCTTCAGCTAAATATAGGGTGGGGGGTTGGGGGGGTTGCTTATTCACTAAACTATCAGGTGATCTAAAAGCAAGAGAAAATATCCAACAATGAAGCAGCTAGGTAGAAAGCATTGTGCCTGAGCTTAATTTTCGAATAAGGATTATTCGAAGACAAATAATTAGCTTAGCTTGTTTTAGTTAATGGCAAGGTTGAAATGTAAATGATTTTAGCATAGGATACTGGCGTACATGACTCAAAGATTCAATAGAGATAGACACAGAACATAGCATAGGATACCATTATGATTATCACATTGATTGGTTCTGAATGCTACCCTTTACCAATTTCTGCTAGCAATAGGGGTCTTGCTTGTTACTCACTTAACTATCAGGTGGTCTGAAAGAAATAGAAAATATCCAGAAATGAAACAGCTAGCTAGAGAGCATTGTGCCTGAGCTTAATTTTTAGAAGAGGCCAGAAGATGAAAAACATGACTGACTAGATGAGTTTGTCTTGTAATCTTAAATCTCGAGGGTGTAAGAACAAGTAATTGCGTAATTCTATCCAAACTTTACCATGTACTTTGAAGTCCATAGTATTGGTTAATTTGTTTACCATCCTTGAGTGTTTTATGTTTTGCTTCCATGTATTCATAATGCTGAATAGAAAAGGGGTGCCATTTGATTTTATGGGGCCTTATTGATTCCGTCTGTTGGGAATATTTCACTGAAGAAGCAGAAGTTTAGAGACAAGGGGAAACCAGCTATATTATTTTTCCTTATTGATCCCACCTAAACTTCATCATTCCTCCCTAATGAAAATTTTCCTTGTTGCGTTGTCGCTTGATTCACGACAGCAGTTTCACCTTTAAAAATGAGGGTGAAATCTGTATGATCAGGTACAACCCCTTTGAATATATGTGAAGTATTCCCTATTCTTATATTGTACAGTAGAGAGAGTCAAGAGTTGAGACCCTTTTAGGCAAACATATCATTCTTTCCAGTTGAGATAGGCCACCCGGAGTCAAATAGTCAGTATGGACCAACACTGACAATCTACAGTCACTATTATATCAGTTCAGGGTTTCAGCTCAAGTGGTGAACTGATAGTCCTAGAATCCAGTTATATATCCTCTCAATTCTCAGTCTCACTCTCTCGTATTTTTGGAAGGGCGCCTATAGTTGACATCTTTTGTACTTATGAAATATAGCCAGGCTAACATGATAAACATGCGGAAGAAAAAATGGAGCTCCTTAAGTTGCACTTGCATCGGCAACATTTGTCAAACTTTCTTAGTTCCAGTCTTATGGCAGTATTTTTTCGTTTTAGTTAAGTTATTTG
Source organism: Papaver armeniacum (assembly GCA_023531295.1). Classification (NCBI taxonomy): domain Eukaryota; kingdom Viridiplantae; phylum Streptophyta; class Magnoliopsida; order Ranunculales; family Papaveraceae; genus Papaver; species Papaver armeniacum. The sequence continues at coordinate 536,302 of JAJJWW010003236.1, forward strand.
TTGCCCTCTTGATCTAATTACAATTGGAGAACATGATGCTTAGTTTAGTTACTTGTTTCATTCTTATTCATTGGAGTCGAACAAGCATAATTGTGGAACTGAAAGTTTTCCCAGCAGTATGAGGGGAGGGAGAGTCGGAGACTCTGGTGTCACTTCTTAGCATAGTGATAGATTCTTTGAGCTCTAAATTTGCACATCCACATGTTATGCTAAGGTACATTCAGTTTCACATCATAGGAATTGGAAGTCTGAATAGGAAACAACACTCAAGTTTGTCATCATTCATTGGTAAATTTCAGTTCCTGCATCTGGTGCTAATGTGTTAGCTAGGTACATAGGTAGGATTGAGCTTTCCAGTGGAGATGGAAACGTAGGATTATTTGAAGACAAATAATTAGCTTGTTTAGTTAATGTCGGAGTTGAAACGTAAATCCCGTTAGCTGTGACACATAACTTTGCCTACTTGACTGAAAGACTCAACAGAGATAGACACAGAGCATAGCATAGGATACCATTATCACAATGGTTGGTTCTGAATGTGCTAACCTTCACCAACTTCAGCTAACATAGGGGGGCTTGCTAGAAGATGAAGCATATTGTTTAGAGGTCAGAAGATAAAAAACACGACTGATTAGGCAGAATAGGAATTCAACAATTGTTTAGTCCTCTCCAGCAGATGAGTTCTCTTGTAATCTTAAATATCGGGTGTGTTGGAATGGTTAAATCCTTTATTATGCACTTTGAAGCCTATAATATTGGCTAATTTACGTTTCGCTCCCATGGATTTGTACACAGTGATCGACTTTTTCTTACAAGAGAGCCATCTGATGATTCAAAATGCATGTGTTGAGTAGAAAAGGGATGCCTTGCGCTTTTATTGGATCTTATTGATTCTATCTGTGTGAAATTATCCACTGAATTAAGCGGCAGACGTTCCAAGAGCTTGGTCATTCCTTGCTCTCTTGTGCCTTGCCTTGTTGCTTAATCACTTGATTCACATCAGCAGTTTCATCTTTAAAAATGAGCAGGCTTCGGCATCTTCGCAGTTGGCACTGAAGGCCATAGCTTTTAAATCTCCAGACTTATAATAACTGAGTCTGTATAATCAGGCACACCGTACACAGCCCCTTTAAATATATGTGAAGTGTTCCCTTTCCTTATACTGCACAGTAGCTATCTCGTTCGTTTTTTGTTTCCTCAGATTTTCGTAACACAACGAATAAGAGAACCAAGTAACTTCCACAGTATTTTGGGCCTTGGGATATCGCCTTTGTACTTATCACTTATCAACCATATCCTTCTTCCGAGGTGAGATAAGCCACCTTGAATCAAATAGTCAAGACCAATATTATGGACGAGCACTGAGAATTTAGTGTCACTATTTTATCAGTTCAGGTGGAGGTGGTTAGTGGTTACTATTTTCAACTTTCAAGGCACAACTGGCTCTAAATCTTCTGACCAGACCCACGTAACTTCCACAATATTTTGGGCCTCTCGTCCTTGTCACTCCTTGGATATCGCCTTTTGCACACGCAAGGAATAAGAATTCTACGTTATCAACCATATCAGTAAGAATTGTTCTACCATATGAAATAGTCGACCGATATCATGGACCGATACTGACGATTTAGTGTCAACCATTATATCAGTTCAGGACCTTCAGGTGTTCAACTTATTCATTTTATTTTTGAGCCACTAAATCTTCCAAACGGACCCGGTCAGCAGGCTCAAACCGGCCTTTTGGCAATACAACATTTGTGTTGTCCATGGAGGAGAGTGGAGAAAATAGGATCCAATTTCTCCGAGTCAATTCTATTTCAGCTCAAGTGGTAGACCGAGTCCAGTTATCCTCTCACTATCTCGTAGGAGTATTTTTGAAAGGGCGCCTATAGTTGACAATTTCTGGTACTTAATAAATAATCTGCATCCGCCGAAACGTAATTTCTCTTCCTGATATCTAGACCGTCCAAGTTAACAACTAATTTTACTTGATAGCTATGAACTTACAGATAATTTCTGTTACACAGAGCTTTCTCTTTTTCTTTCTTTGGTTGATCATCCATTTATAGATACATGATTTGCTGTAACAAATCCTCAACTACTCCGTTTCTTTCCATTGTGAATCAATTATTTTCTTCAAGACAGTAGTAGTCTTCTAGCTCTAGGCTGTAGCTTGTTACCAAAATTGTACTCCATTATTGTAGGGTGGTTTTTCCGCGCTGTTTCCGCGTCGCACTTGGCCTTCAGTTCAAATAGTTGAAAACAATTTGAAAAATGCATCCATCATGATTTACTATTTTCTGCAAAATCATTATTGCTTCATGGGCCAAACAAAACCATTGAATTCGCTTACTCCTTTTTACCTTTGACGGTCTAGAAGGTAAAACAAACAAAATTCTGGTATTTCCTGGTAGTTTCCTTTTTACTAAAAATGCAACAAAAGAAAGACTTAACCGCGTGATGTAGTTTTTTCTCCGCTACTTAAATTCACTTTGTGTGGCTAAATCCATATATACAGCAGTTGCTCTTAGTTTCTCATATCAGCCTCATGGGGATGCAAATCAATTGTTCACATAAAAAAAAAAAAAAAAACATGGAGCTTGTGATTAATATTGATTTAATCTTACACTAATCACTTTTAAGTCTAACTAATGATTACACGGACTGATAGTAATTACACGAACTAATCATTAGACAAACTTAATTAGGAAGTTGGCCACTTTTATTAATATTGTGTGCAAGGCACATTTAAGGACGAAGTACATTAGTTTGAGGGAGGCATTGCTAATAACCTAACAAGTTAGTGCAACCTGCAAAGATTTGATCGAAGATACTTTTCATGTTTAAGAAAACAAAGCCGGTTCATGATATTCCCCATGATTTGCATGCTGGATAAATGATTTTGTGGAGATTTTTAAAGCATATAAAAATACAGTATAATTTCAGCTTCTTGGGGTTGGGGGAGGAAATTGAAACAGCTGAATGCACCACATTTTTGCGGTCAAAGGTCAATAAGCTTTTGTTCTATCTCTGACATGCAGTGTCATTATACACACAACAACAAAACAGTTCGACAAAATTTCAGTATTAATTAATTATAATTATTATTACGTACCATTTACGAGCAAATGCTTAAACTGATCTGTTTAAGAAATGATCTACAGATTGGTTGTGGATTAATGGTAGCGAACTACATAGAAATTGTGTGTTATGTCGAACAAAGTTGTTCATGAAGCCAGGTGCACAGCTTATTCACCCATCTAATCCTCCATCAACCCAAGAATTAAATGAACATCGTCCACAAATGGAAGAACCGGATTCAAACCAGTCAATTCAAGATGGGACATCTGCAGTAGACGACAAAAATGACAAGAACCTGTTCATAGGTTCCAGCTCAGATCAGGAGACAGTTGACAGTTTTTAGCAAGCCAATCACCAATGCAATTGGGATTGGAAGATGGAGGAGGACGCGTGGAAGGGAACAGGAAAAAGTGAACGGGATTGGGTTTGGCCGTCGGAGGACGCGTCATGGAAGGGAACTGGAAAAAGTGAACGAATGCTTTTTCCACTGTGCAGAGGCTAACCTCTATTAGTCTTTATGTATTGGTGGGTCCCATTTATATTGGTGTTTGTTTTTGCCACTACCTCTATATAGATAGAGGCAAATTTCTATCTATATAGAGGAAATCAAATAGCACAAATTAGGTGCTATCTTTGAGCATTACCTCTATTAAACCTTCAAATGACTAATATACCCTCGAACAAATTTATAATGTCCAAAAATAATTCCTTAATTCAAAATATAAATTTTTCCTGTTTCAGAAAAGTGATACTTTCTCATGTTTCAGAAAAAGTGATACTTTCGTCCTGTTTCAGAAAAAGTGATAATTTTGTTCCGTTTCAGAAAAAGTGATTTTTTCGCCCCGTTTCAGAAAAAGTGATTTTTTCGTTAGTTTGAAAAAAGTGATTTTTTCCCTAGTTTCGAAAAGTGACTTTTGCCCTTTTTCAGAAAAGGTAATATTTTGTCCCGTTTCTGAAAAGTGATATTTTTTGCCCCGTTTCCGAAAAAATGATTTGTTTGCCCCGTTTCAGAAAAAGTGATTTTTTTCCCGTTTCAGAAAACTGATACTTTCGCCCGTTTCAGAAAAAGTGATATTTTTGATGCGTTTTAGAAAAAGTGATATTTTTGCCCCGTTTCAGAAAAATTTATTTTTTCCCCGTTTCAGAAAAAGTGATTTTTTGCCCAAGTTTCGAGAAAAAAGTGATACTTTAAATTAAAAGTTTGAAAAAGTGATATTTTTGCTCCATTTCAAAAAAGTGATATTTTGCCCCGTTTCTGAAAAGGGATATTTTTTGTCCGTTTCAGAAAAATTGATTTTTCTGCCCCGTTTCACAAAAAGTGATTTTTTTGCCCGTTTCAGAAAAGTGATACTTTCGCCCGTTTCAGAAAAAGTGATATTTTTGATGCGTTTCAAAAAAACTAATATTTTTGCCTTGTTTCAGAAAAATTGATTTTTTCCCCGTTTCAGAAAAAGTGATTTTTGCCCCGTTTCAGAAAAAATGATATTTTTGCTCCGTTTCAAAAAAAGTGATATTTTGTCCCGTTTCTGAAAAGTGATATTTTTTGCCCGTTTCAGAAAAATTGATTTTTCTGCCCCGTTAAACAAAAAGTGATTTTTTTGCCCGTTTCAGAAAAGTGATACTTTCGCCCGTTTCAGAAAAAGTGATATTTTTGATGCGTTTCAAAAAAACTAATATTTTTGCCTTGTTTCAGAAAAATTGATTTTTTCCTAGTTTTGAGAAAAAGTGATTTTGCCCTAGTTTCGAGAAAAAATGATATTTTTGCTCCGTTTCAAAAAAAGTGATATTTTGTCACGTTTCTGAAAAGTGATATTTTTTGCCCTATTTCAGAAAAATTGATTTTTTTGTCCCATTTCAGAAAAAGTGATTTTTTTCACGTTTCAGAAAAGTGATACTTTCGCCTGTTTCAGAAAAAGTGATATTTTTGATGCGTTTCAGAAAAAGTGATATTTTTGCCCCGTTTCAGAAAAAGTGATTTTTGCCCAGTTTCAGAAAAGGTGATACTTTCGTCCGTTTCAGAAAAAGTGATATTTTTGCTCCATTTCAAAAAAAGTGATATTTTGCCCCGTTTCAGAAAAATTGATTTTTTTGCCCCGTTTGAGAAAAAGTCCCGTTTCAGAAAAGTGATACTTTCGCCCGTTTCAGAAAAAGTGATATTTTTGATGCGTTTCAGAAAAAGTGATATTTTTGCCCCGTTTCAGAAAAATTGATTTTTTCCCCGTTTCAGAAAAAGTGATTTTTTGCCCGTTTCAGAAAAAGTGATACTTTCGTCCGTTTCAGAAAAAGTGATAATTTTTTCTCCGTTTCAAAAAAAGTGATATTTTGCCCCGTTTCGGAAAAGTGATTTTTTGCCCCGTTTCAAAAAAATTGATTTTTTTGCCCCGTTTCAGAAAAAGTGATTTTTTTCCCGTTTCAGAAAAGTGATACTTTCGCCCGTTTCAGAAAAAGTGATTTTTTGATGCGTTTCAGAAAAAGTGATATTTTTGCCCCGTTTCAGAAAATTTTTTCCCCGTTTCAGAAAAAGTGATACTTTCGTCCGATTCAGAAAAAGTGATATGTTTGGTCCGTTTCAAAAAAAGTGATATGAATATAACTTCTAGACGTAAACCCCAGAAAACTAATAATCTCTCTTGCACTGATCTTGCAATGGGACGTGGCTTCTTCTTGCAATCAGTTTGAGAACGAGTATGTCTTAGTCCCCGCTAGTCATAGAGTGCTATAATGATGTCCGGCTTAGCCCGAAGTTTGATGCGAAATGGTTTAACTCATCTTAAGAGTGTGTGTCAGATAAAACTTGGTCATCTTATGCTGCTCAAGACCATGCCGGCCTTTGGACCATCAAATCAACTGAGACCGACTTCTCTTTTCATGAAACATGGTCATCAAATTGACTCACGTTTTTAACAGCATGGTTAAATGGAACTTTCACTTTTCATGAAAGAAAATATAAGTCTGGTGAAGTTTATTTACCGACGATAGGGATCCTAGTACGATATATTAATTAATAGAAAATACAACATTTGTGTTGTCCATGGAGGAGAGCGGAGAAAATAAGATCCAATGGGAAAGGGAAGGGAACACTTCACATTTATTCAATGGTGATGATTTCCCTAAACTGAAACAATTTGATAATCGGCGCTTGGAAGAAGAAGGAAAAAAAAAACGAACACAAGAAGAAATCAACACCAGCAACAAAAAAATAAATAATCCAGAATTAAAGAGAAATAAATTTATTATTAATTAATATATCGTACTGGACCTTAAACGGCTGCCTAGCTCCGCAATTAAAGAGAAATAAATTTATTATTAATTAATATATCGTACTGGACCTTAAACGGCTGCCTAGCTCCGCAATTAAAGAGAAATAAATTTATTATTAATTAATATAATGTAGTTATAACTTCCACATTCAGTAAACTTTGCCGAAGGGAAACATATTGTTTTTCTTTTGTTTTTTTTCCTCAAGAGTTTCAAAACAGGAAAACACGTCGTATGGCATTCGTTCACTTTTTCCAGTTCCCTTCCATGACGCGTCCTCGGACGGCCAAACCCAATCCCGTTCACTTTTTCCAGTTCCCTTCCACGCGTCCTCCTCCATCTTCCAGTCCCAATTGCATTGGTGATTGGCTTGCTGTAAACTGTCAACTGTCTCCTGATCTGAGCTGGAACCTATGTTGTTGTTGTTCTTGTCATTGTTGTCGTCTACTGCAGATGTCGCATCTTGAATTGACTGGGTTGAATCTGGTTCTTCCCTTTGTGGACGATGTTCACTTAATTCCTGGGTTGATGGAGGATTAGATGGGTGAATAAGCTGTGCACCTGGCTTCATGAACAACTTTGTTCGACATAACACACAATTTCTTTTTAGCCTAACCAATCTGTAGTTGGCCCCTTTTATTGTCACATTTGTAAAACTATGTAGTTCACAACCATTAATCCACGATCTACGTACTGAAATGGTACGTAGTAATAATTATTATCACATTTGTAAAACTATGTAGTTCACAACCATTAATCCACAACCAATCTGTAGATCATTTCTTAAACAGATTAGTTTAAGCATATTCTCGTAAATGGTACGTAGTAATAATTATAATTAATTAATACTGAAATTTTGTCGAACTGTCTTCTTGTTGTGGGCAGGGGCGCCTAGTTAGTAATTCTCCGAATCATTCCTGAATGATTCGCGAACGTATCCGAACTGACCGAATCCGAATGATACTTCCGAACTATTTGAACTCCGCACCTAGTTTCCGGATTATATGGACCTCACAAATTATTCGCGAACATATCCGAACTGACCGTATCCGAATGATATTTCCGAACTAGAACTCCCATAGGTAACTCTCTCACCAGAATTCTATTGATTGGTTTTTGTTTGATTTTGTATATACTTTATATTTAAATACAATTATTCAATTAGAATTTTCTATTGGTAGTTGTTTAACCAGTGTTTTATGTGTTGATTTTTGTTTAAAAGTCTATAAGTTTTATAATACATTTATGCGATTAAATTGTTTACTTCTTGTTAAATAATCACGCTAAAATGTTTTTTTTCCATCTTATAAATCATATACAAATCAAATTAGTCTCGTAATAAGGTCACAATACTTATCAATTTATCATATATGTTAGCCGAATTTTAAGTGCCAAACTCACATTTATAAAACGAATATGCACGTACGTATGCCGTTCCGAACTACTGTCCGAACAACGAATCGTTGACCGGATTTCTGACCGAATCCGATCTATCCGAATCCGTATAATTCTCGTACATATGCCGTCCCGAACTGCTACCCATACCCCGAATTGCTAACTAGGCAGGGGCGTAGCTCAGCGAGGACTAGTTACAAAATTATTATTTTAGGCTTAGAAATTTAAAGTTTTCCTTAATTGTCCCCCTGGGTTCTACAAAATTGTTATAATATACTTTATTTGTGTAACTTTTTACATACATATTAAAATTTTCTGTAATAAATTCTAGCACTAGGTATAATGTTTTATGAAATATTGATATTTTGTGGAGTCTTGTGGCAAGTTCTGTATTTTTTTGTCTCAAAAGACCCTAAAAAATTTCGGGTAGTGCTATCTTCCGCTATATATATTTGTCCCCGAGTTGGAAAGTCTGGCTCCGCCACTGTGTTGTGTGTATAATGACACTGCATGTCATATATGGAACAGAAGTTTATTGACCTTTTACTGCAAAAATGTGGTGTATTCAGTTGTTTCAATTTCCTGCCCCAACCCCAAGAAACCGAAATTATACTGTATTATTATATACTCCCTCCGTCCACTTTTAAGAGTCCGCTTTGACTTTGTCAAGATATTAAGGAAATCCTATAAAATGTCATGACTATCCCTTGACTAGCCTATTTAATATTACGTTATTACCAAATTAAAATTATTAGTGTTAAAAATTCTAATTTGGATAGTATTATTGTTTTAGGAAATATTGTAAAGAAATAAAAGCAAACTTATACTCCAAAATTTAAGAATTTTTTATTTCCTCCATTTGATTTTGGTTTCCTGCACTAAAAATTTGGAGCCTTTGGAATTTTTATTTGAGAGGGAAAAAAATTGAAATTGTAGATTATTTCCTCTTTCGATATACTCTAGCATGAATTTGAGATTTTGTCATAATTTTTTTTGATTCTTTCCCATGTAAGAATAAATAGAAGTATTAGGAATTTTGTACCCATAAATGTTTTTATTTAAAAAAGGAATGACAATTAATATAAAAAAATATTGAATGGATTTTTTCCTTATATATGGTGATGATATTTATGATTTTGAATTAAGTTTATATTAAAAATGATTTTATAATTATAAAAAAGAAAGGGTATATTTGATAGTTTAAGGGAAAAATATGTCTATAAACAGAGCGGACAGATAAAAATGGACAGACCAAAGTAGAAATTAGGACAGATAAAAATGGACAGAGGGAGTAAAATTTTTTGGTGAACCTAGAATTTAAACCACACAAAAACAACTAGACACAAACCCAACCCCAAAAGCAGGACCCCCTGTTCTCCTCCGCGGGCCCACCGGGACCCACAAAAAAAAACTTTGAGAGAAAAAGGGAATCTTGTGTTTGCATTGTCCAGGAACACGGTCCGTCTAGAAGGACTGATTTTTATATGCTTTAAAAATCGCCACAAAATCATTTGTGTGGTGGATGGGTGGGATAGAGAATTGGTGTATTATTATTATCGAGCATGCAAATCACGGGGAATATCATGAACTGGCTTTGTTTTCTGTATCATGAAAAGCATCTTTGATCAAATCTTTGCAGGTAGCACTAACTTCTTAGGTTATTAGCAATGCCTTATGTACTTCGTCCTTAAATGTGCCTTACACACAATATTAATAAAAGGGGCCAACTTCCTAATTAAGTTTGTCTAATGATTAGTTCGTGTAATTACTATCAGTCCGTGTAATCATTAGTTAGACTTAAAAGTGATTAGTGTAAGATTAAATCAATATTAATCACAAGCTCCATGATTTATTTTTTTTTTTATGTGAACAATTGATTTGCATCCCCATGAGGCTGATATGAGAAACTAAGAGCAACTGCTGTATATATGGATTTAGGCCACACAACTCACGCGGAGTGAATTTAAGTAGTGGAGAAAAAACTACATCACGCGGTTGTTAAGTCTTTTGTTGCAGTGCAGAGTGAAGTTTGGGTCGCAAGTTTTGGTATGGTTTAGTGTTTGGTTCTTAAGTTTGTCCAGTTTAGTGTTTGGGTCGTTGACCCGTTAGTCAACTGTGTTTTGTAGTCAAACAGTTAGGTAAGTTAATGTATGTTATTACACCTTTGCCATCGCCCGGAGTATGTTTAAATCTCTCAATCGAAAGTTCTTGGGCATTTGAGCGAACGACTCAGTGCAATTCAAAAATCCATGTGAATCTGTAATTCCCGATTAAGCTTCTTTCAATTTATATCTCACAAGTTGATGGAGTTTCTTAACCAAAAGTATGATGCTACATACAACCATAAGAAGATCATTCTTCCATCCAACATCAACATTCATGGAGTACACCGTTAACAAAGCTATATACTTCTTATGGATTATTTTTATTCAAAGTTCAAAACTGATCACCAAAAGCAAAGGTTTCTTGAAGATGGGATTTTGGGTGCAGAAAACGATCAAGTGATCTTCAATGCCGAACTGTTTTGCTGCTAGTGCATCCAATGCACAAACAATCAATAGATTTTTAGATTGGTAAACAGTAAACACCACTAACTACTGTCGATTTATCAATAAAGTCTAACAATCATTAGATTGTTAAATTAATAAATACTCACTACTGCCGCAAGTGTAAATTAACCCAAGATTAGACTCTTAACAATTGTTTTCAGCACAGGTAAAACGAAAATTAATTTTTGAGATAAAAATAGAAACCTTTGTAGAGAGTCCTGAAGATTGTTACAAGAAGGAATAGATTGAAGAGTACTGATAAGCTGTTGCAAAGTAAACTGATGTCATTTCAGTTGAGAAAGAAGAAAGGAAGGAGTGAGATGCGGTAGAAGTTGCAGGGGTTGGTAAACGAATGACTATAACAGACAGTAACGGACGCTTACTCTTTTAACTGCTTGACCGTAAAACCTAGTTGACTAACGGGTCAACGACCCAAACACTAAACTGGACAAACTTAGAGCAACTGCAGTGGTGCGATCATATACCAAAGATCAAAGAGCAAAAAAATTTGAAAATTTGGGTTTAGTCCGTGTTGCAACGCAGTGGGAGAGACTAAAATTTGGTCAGGCGTAAGAGGAAGTTACGCCCCCATTGTCATCAGGCGTAACTTTGAGGTTACGCTGAAATTTTTTTTTTTTTTTTTTTTTTAATGGGGCGTAAGTTTGAGCTACGCCCATTCAGCAACTTTAAGTTGCGCCCCATTCTTTTTTTTTTTTTTGTCTTTTAGTGTGAGGCGGAGTTTCACATTACGCTTTGTTCGGGCGTAACGCACCAATTGCGCCCGACTAAAGACCAGACAAAAGACTAAATATGGCCTGGGTTTTGGTTATAGTCTGGTCTTTGGTCTTTACTCCGTCTCCACTGCGTCTGTTTTTTACCAAAAAATTTGGTTATACTCCACGACTGTGGATGCTCTTAGGACCCAAACTCTAAACCATACCAAAACTTGCGACCCAAACACTAAATAACTCCATCATTAACTCTCGTCGGAGAGCGAATTAATATGAGTCATTTTGGGCTAAAGACTTTTGCGGAGTACTACTAATACTATGGCGGTGCAAAAAGATTGAATAGTAAGGCAAGCAATAATAATTTGGATAGAGGAAACTACCAGGGAATACCAAGAATTTTGTTTTACTTCTGAATTGAGTAAAAAGGAGTAAACCAGTCCAATGGTTTTGTTTGGCCCATGAAGCAACAAATGATTTCCCAGAAAAAGGTAGATTACGATGCATTTTTCAAATTGTTTTGAACTCCGAGTTGCAGAAAGAATTGAAGTAAGCTAGAAAGCGACTACACATGCACATCTATTTATTAAGGAATACATGTATCTATAAATGGACGATGAACCAGAGAAAGAAAAAGAGAAAGCTCCGTGTAACAGAGCCAGACAGGTTGAGAAATGAATAAAGTTGATAGCTATATATCAAGTAAGTTAACTTGGACGGTCTAGATATATATCAGGAAGAGAAATTACGTTTCGGCAGATGCAGATTATTTACTAAGTAGCAGAAATTGTCAGCTATAGGCGCCCTTTCAAAAATACGCGTCAAATCAACTGAGACACCGACTTCTCTTTTCATGGAACATGGTCATCAAATTAACTCACGTTTTTAACAGCATGGTTAAATGGAACTTTCACTTTTCATGAAAGAAAATACAAGTCTGGTGAAGTTTATTTACCGACGATAGGGATCCTAGCTTATGAGAAAGAAACATACCGTTATTATTGTGAACAGTCAATCGAGGGGGTCAATTTTCGTAATTTTACTACATCTTTCATCGTTCAAGTTCCTTGTCAAGTATTGCGTATCATGTTGGTAAAACAGAGTGGTCCATATCAAATTTCCTTGATGAATGTTTTGTGGGAGTTCTGTAAAATGGTCACCCTGCCTTACTTGGGTGTTCTGTAAAATGTTTTGTGGGTGTTCATCATGGCATGCGTACGTTTATGTTGGATATTGTACCGGGCAAGGTTCGGTTTATGATATTGAATTGACTGGCTACAAGAAGAATACATGTCATGGACCCTAGCTAGATCGACTACGACCTAGGAAGTACAAACCCTGGCTACATTTTCTTTTTAAAATCTTGAAAAACGAGTAATAATGTACCATCTAGTCACACGGATGCGGCTGCCTTAGTGAAAATGCCAGGAAAGGACACCCTGACACGTGCACATAAAACAACCCAACGCCTAAACTCAACCGAAAATGCTAAAATATGGTGTAAACCTAATAACCTTTATTTGTAGCAGTGCATTGCAAAAGCAAATATATATTTGTAAGGCCTGAATTGATATCTCCCGGACGTTATTTTTTTTGTTATTTGAGTTATTTTGTTGTTCAGAAAGTCGTTGTAACTTATGATAAAAATCCATAATTTACTCTTTAGTTTGATAGGCTTGAGCGTTATTTTAGATAAGTTTAGTTTAGCAAGGATACAAATTCAGTCAAATTGGTCATACATATCTCATCAACTCTAACCTCCTCTATCTATCAAAGTAACTGAAATGAAATACCCTAATTTAACTGTCTGTTTCAGTTTCTACCTAGTGCTATGTAGGCACCACCTACTTCTTTTCATACAGTAATTTTCTTGATCCAATAACAGTCTCTCTCGTCCATGACACCAACGAATCACATGTTCCACTGTGCTAAAATTTTCCGCTATGTAGTCAAGGAAAGTGACTGGTTTTGCATATTTTGAGTAGCGTATAACAGAGAAGTAAATAATATTGAATCAACATCAAGCAAAGCCAGGGGATAATGATGAATAAATTAAGAGGAACAAGGGTGGATGCTTCTCTTGGGATCTTTTAATCCAACAATCCATACCTAAAAAAGAAAAGGAAAAGATTATTATGACAAGTTTTTTTCTTTCTATGAATTTATCATTATCATTATTTCTTAAAAAAATTAATCTGACAGTCAATACTGCTAATATTATTATGAGAAGTTCTTTTTTTCTTTTGTCTATCAGTCTATGTATATATAAGAGGAAGCAATAAATAAAGATATAAAAAACTGTGGTTCATCTTTGTATACTTTTGTGCATGTCTTGCGCAACTTGATTTGAGAACGACACTTACAACTTGACCGTTCAGCTGCACTCAGTTCCATTGAAATGTCGAATCCAACGGTTGAAAGTCACCAAATATTTACCAAGCTAGTTACCGTGTGGACCTCACTAAGTATTTTGGGTGTCACCTATGCAAATTTGATCAGAGTCCAACTGAAAATGCAAAGAGTTTCAACAGTCAATAAGAGCAAGTCTTATGGTGGAATCCAAGCTATTCCAAGTGTGGAAAATCCATGGAATGTCAAATCTAATGGCTTCCAAGTTGGGGTCTTCCACAGAAAATCCAAGCAACCTTCCATGGTTTCGTGGAAGGGCTCGTGGAATCCATAGAACGCTAATAATAACAATAGCGGCGAACGCCATAAGAATGGCGCGGTAGAGAGGACAAGAAACGCCAATATGAATGGCGCTCGAACGCTAATCTAAATAGTGTAAGTCAAGCGCTAATAAGAATGGCGTTTAGCGCTATTAACAATAGCGTTTTTTAGCGCCATTAAGAATAGCGTTAAGCGCTATTCACAATAGCGTTTCGCCTTATTTATTTTTTAACACTCTTCTCACATCACTCCTGTTTCTTTTACCTATAATTGAAAAATTAAAAAACTTTAAAATTACAAAACAAAATTAATTAGATAATTTTCATTTCATAGATTAAGTTACATGGATTAAAAAAATTAAAAGCGACATTACATGGATTGAAATAACTAATATTTAGAATTTAACATTATCCGATTTTGATTGTCAAGCTTCATCATTTCTCAAAGTTCACTTCATCATTGTAAGATCACGATATTTAATTTCCGAAAGCGGGATGGTGGTTAAGAATTTGGTACACATGATCAAATGCAAAATCTTTGTTATTTTGTTGAGAATATAGAGTTCTAGCATGTGCCTCCTATAAAATAAATAAACATAATCTCTCATTTAGAAAATTAATGACTTAAAATATGTAGATAATTGAAAATAAGAGGTTCCATTGAATAATACTTACAACTTCTTCTAACGCCCATCCTCCTTCGGGCATATTTGCATAAATTGAATGTATAATACTCATGTATTGAAATGACGAACATTGCTAGTGCTAGGATAACCATAGTTTGCACCAATTGTTCTAGGAGGATAACCATGTTTTTCCAAAATCTTATTTTGTTTATCCAACATAAATTGTTGCTTCCATTCCGCAAGGTCTCAACCACCACATCCAACACTTCGAGTTCATGTTTCTCCAAAGCTAAATCCAAGGATTTCTTGTTTGTCTCGCAACATTTAATAAATATTCTTCTTGTACATCCAACCTTGCCATCTTCTTTGCATTCTCTTCACTAAAATGTTTCAAAATACGGTCGGTTCCGTCGTTGATGGCCGATAGCTCCGAAGCTTCCCTTTGTTGAGCCCTTTTTCCCGTTGGTCGACGAGGGCCATCCTCTTCATACCATCTTGGGTCGCTTCTTGTCGGAGCACTACTTGTTGAAGCATTAACACTAGGAGCCTCCGATTCATATTCCTCATTTTGGGTACGTAGGATCAAATTCTTCGGGATTGAATCCGGGAACATGGGTTTTGAAAAGTCGGTACACCTCTTCATTTCTAAAAGGTTTTCCATTGCTAACCTTACTATATTCCAATCTAGCTTTTCTCTCCTAAAAAAACAAACAAAACCCAAGTTAGAAATCCTTCAATAAAACAAAATGATATACATTAAGAAATCTTAATAAAACTTACAATATCATCAATTCCACATCCGCTTGCATTGTTTCTATGCATATTTCCTAAGATACCAACCCACTTTTTGACATCTTTTTTCAAGGTACCAATTCTATTTTGCAACTTATGAACAGTCCTATCATACTTATTCCCAAAGTTGCTTACATAGGTATCGAATACCCGCTCCCAAAATTGGTTAGATCTTTGATCAACTCCGGCAACACCATCAAGTGTAATGCTTATCCAAGCTTTGGTGATTGCAACATCTTCGGGTGTAGTATATTTTGCCATGGTTAAAAAAAAAAAAATCTGAATTTGAAATGCAATGAAAATTAAGAAGATGGAGAAAAAAATCTAGAGATTGAAAGGTTTTGCAATGAATTTGAATTGCAATGAGTTTTGGTCTAACCTGAGAAGTGATCAATTTATAGGGAAATTTTCGAAAAAAAAAAAATCCGTTGAAACGCTATTGTTATTAGCATTTTTTTGTGAGTCGTTGATTAGAAGGAGCCGTTAAATATCTAATGGTTATAAATGAAACGCTATTTTTAATAGCGTTAGCGTTATTCTTAAAAAAGCGCCAAACGCTATTCTTATTAGCGCTTTTCTTGAAAAACATCCGAACCTCAAGTAAATTCCTCAAGTTCCATACTTAGTTTTTTTCTTCTCTTTTAGTTTTTTTCTTCTCTTTTGAAAACAATGAAAACCAAAATTAATACAATGAAAATCTTAATAGTTCTTAATTTTAAAATCTAGAAATCATAGGATTGCAACCAAGTTGCTTACATATTGAAAGTTCATTCGAAATCTTACGAAAAAAGACTAAAGTTGTTCTAGTGGGTAAACATCGGTAGGATCGAATTCACCATACGAACCGTCAAGATCATCTGGTGGCGGAGGGGGAGATTCTGGTGGCATTTCACCGTCTCTGAGACCTAGTCCATGTCGTATCCAAATGTGTTGAACAAGATCATTGCGGAGTTGGAGATATGCCTCGTCATTCCTTAACTCGTGGTATGACCTCGGTCTTCCAAGAACCTGGTCGACGGGTTCGTTCACGACTTCACCCCAATCTCGAGTTACGTCTTTCATTCTCAATGACCATGTTATGCGAGAATCAAACAAGCCTTGATAATAAAGTTTATATCCTCCCTATCAAGAACATGTCGGCTTTTTTGTTATTTGGAACTTGTTTTGGAGAGTTCCAAAAGCCCTTTCAACATCCTTTCTCTTCGCTTGTTGGTATCTATTGAACAACTTATTAGTTTGGCTGATTTGGAAGAAGAATTTTGAATGACTGCACAATACAAGACAATCGTGGATATACATTATCCGCCAAGTAGTAACCCTTGTCGTAGTTGTGGCCATTGATGCGGTAATTACAAGGAATTTGCTAAACCATTAACCATCTTATCAAAAGTGGAGATTGAACCAAGACGTTCAAGCCGTTGTTCGACCCCAGCGTTCCAAAGAAACCATGCCAAAACCACCGATCATATGATGCCACGGCTTAAGATCATGGTAGGTTTTTCTCATGCCCACGGAATGTACCCGCCCATCTTTGTTGGACAATTCTTCCACTGAAAATGCATACAATCAACACTTCCAAGCATTCCAGGAAACCCTCTAGCCGCATTTTCTGCCAATAATCTTTTCGTGTCTTCTCTTGTAGGAAGTCGCATGTACCTTGGACCAAAGTGGCGAACAATTACCCTGGTAAACCTATTCACATACATATAGACGGTCGGTGCTCCCATACGGACATAATCATCTGTTGCTCGGCGGCTATGCCTTTACACAAACATTTCATT
This sequence comes from Papaver armeniacum, assembly GCA_023531295.1. Classification (NCBI taxonomy): domain Eukaryota; kingdom Viridiplantae; phylum Streptophyta; class Magnoliopsida; order Ranunculales; family Papaveraceae; genus Papaver; species Papaver armeniacum. Next base: position 553,181 of record JAJJWW010003236.1, read on the forward strand.
ACGGCATACATCTTCATGTGGGGAGAGTGACCAAGTTGTCCGGCGCAATCAACTTGGAAATCAAAAGCAGGATCCGCAACAAGTATTTCACTTAGAATACGTAAGAAAAGAGGTCGATACATACCCAAACGTTGGTGGAACTTCTTAGGGCCCCAAGTACAATTAGGTCCAAAGTATTCATGCATCATCCTTGCATCTCCGTCCTCTCGTTGCCTGTCCACCATTTATCGCGTCAATACTTGTTGAGGCAATCGGTTGGAAGAGCATATGCATTCTTTTGAGTCATATCTTGGTACACCACAATTGCTCTCTCCTCGCTATCATCACCAATGCTAAGATCGATACCATACGTCATTAGTACATACCTCCTTAGCGGATTTTCACCGTCCATATTGCACCTGTAAACAAAACTCAAATACTGTAAGCATTCCATACAAAAGAAAAGAAATTACATTCATTCAAAAGAAAAGACATTCATTCAATAGAATATTAAAGAAAACACATTCAAGTTTTTGTAATTCATACAAAAGAAAATACTATCAGTTTTTCTACATTAAAACCATCCATTTCATTAAAGAGAAGACATTCTATGTTCCCGAATCATTTGATTCAAATCCCAAAATCCTAGACATGTCATCTATATTATAACCAACCCCACCACTATTCACAAGTTGGGTTAATTGTGACTGTGGAACTGCTTCCTCTTGTTGTGTCTGTGGAACATAATCAGTTTGTGTATCATCTACTGCGGCATCATGACTTGTGGCTGGTCTTTTACGGCTGAACCAGTTTTCTCCTTGATCATAACATGATTGAGTTGATGTTCCTTCCCCTCCATAGTTTGATTGCCCAAGAGCATGTGCACGATCTATTTCAAACCAATGCTGGTCCTTTGTAACATTTAACATAGCCAACCTATGCGCAAAATCTTTCCATTGCTCCTGAAAAGAAACATCAAGATAGCAAATATATTAAAAAACTTCTAATGTGTAAATAAAATCATAATAATATGGCAAACAAAATAATTGAACGAGTTAAAACCAAAAATGACTAACCCTTGTTCCCCAATTAACATCATACGTAAATGGAGGAGGATCGGGTGCTTGCAAAGGCACTTCAACAGGGTTGCCTTCACGGTCGAACGTGCGGTGCAGAAAAGAAACTCTTGGAAATTCAGTGAAGCTTGTGAGAAGTTGTCATACTTATACGAAGTGATGGATGTATTGGGGGGACCTGATTCACAAGAAATGTTGGATCTTGAGTACTTGCAGCTCCAACTTCGTCTCTGTTTTCTTGACGATATATTTCTGGGAGCAAAAAACCAAAAGATTGTAACTTCCACCACTGCACATACATGCTCTCATCAACATGCTTATAGTCTCGTCCTTCAACCACATCAATAGGATCATGGGTGGCAGCAAGGTCTTCCAAACGTTCACGTGGACTTCTTGGAATTGTTATGAATCCCCTTGTTTGCCTTAAAAACCGCTCACCAAGATACATGATACTAGTAGAGCTTTCCGGATTATAGAAAGCCACTCTTTGATTGGAGATTTCACGAGCATGCACTATATCAGGATGATCTCTATACATACTAGTAGACCATGGTTGCCATTGCGTTCCAACAATTGTCCTCAACTCAATTTGTTGGCGAGCTGTATGAAGAGATTGTTTGGAAGTACCCATTTGCAACTTCACTAGACTATCTTTCTTAAATATCATAATTGCAGGCCATACATCAGTCACTACACCTTCTTTGAGAAAAGGCGTCAAAGTACGAAAATATATGTAAAACCAATATTCTAAAACCATCGTCATTCCACACATGTTTTTTCCACCTCTAACAACCGCACTCATGCTACTGTACAAGTGACTAAAAAAAGCCGAACCCCAATCATAATTACTAATCTCATTCAAATCACGCAAGGAAATGATCCAACCTTTGCTTGCTCGTGTAGTGGAACGTGCCAATAAAACTTTTGAAATCACCCATAATAAGAAGTATCTAGTCACAATCTCCCAATTTTCATCATTAATTGGATTGTTCTTGATATAGGTTGCGAGGCAACTAATAGGAAAATCAGGTGTGTTCTTGTTGTAGTTTGCAAACCCATGCATAGGTTGGTAGGTATTCTCTACCTGTGGCTTTCTCTACTTTTCCATTTACTTGTATTGGCGTGTTCCAACCTTCGACCATTTCCAATAGGAATTCCGGTTAAGTGAACAAAGTCTAAAGGAGTGAAACCAATTTCGAAGTTTGGGAAATGAAATGAATTGGTGCTATACCACCACCTCTCTATGATTGCATAAGATAGTTGTTGATCAGCTCTCTTAATTCTAATTTTAAAAAATCTAGCAAGTAGGAATTTTGAAGAACTTGACTAGCACTTTCATGAACCACCACACGGCTATGTAAATCCTCAAGGTCTTCTAGATTACTTCTAAACGTGATATCATGTTTTGTATCAAATGGGTCTATACTTGTAGATATATGTTTTTCATCCCATTCTTTTGAACTTAACGTCATATACACATCCATAATCTATACAATATCATCAAATAAAAACAATTTAGTCACACAATGCACTTAAATTGTTTACATAAACTAAAACATGTATCAAGCAACAAAGTATAGCCCACAAACTTAGAATTCACATCACACATAACTAACAATGTAAATCGTCAAAGCCCTAAATTCACATCATACGCAAATTGATCATTGTATCACATTCATTATCTCATGGCAATTTCACAATGTTCATCATCTAAAACCCTAAATTACATGTCAAATTCGTCATTGTTAGAATCAAAATTGTTATCATTCATCATACAATCGATTATCAAGCAATCATATCCTTCTCATAAATTTTCATCAAATCATAATATAAACTCAAAATTACAATTCAACTCACCTTTCTTTGGATTCTCAATCAAATTGAGAAATTGAAGTATGCTTAGATTCCTTATATTGCAATGAACAAACCCTTTGAACCAATTTGACTGATTTGAACCATCATCAGAGAACAGGGGAAGAAGAAAGTTAGGTTTTCATTAGGTTTTCGTTTTTCTTTAGGTTTTGAAGGGATGAACTGGGGAAGAGAAGGGTCGATGGCGTCCTGGATAATGAATTTAATAAGCGCTATTGTTACTGGCGTTTTGCGCTATTAATATTGGCGTTCAGCGCCATTAAGAATGGCGCTAAATGCCAATAACAATAGCGTTTGACCGTTGACTTTAGTCAAGCGCTATTATTAATAGCGTTTTTTTTAGCGTTGTTAACAATAACGTTTTGCGCTATTCTTATTATCGTTTTCTATCTTCCACCATTAGACTTGCACTTCCATCCACAGTTCCAAGTGCTGAGGTGGCATGGAAGATGGAAGATGGATGGATTCCACCATAAAACTTGCTCTAAGGCAGTAATATCCACAACTAGTAGAAAATTAAAAAGCACTGGTTCATGGAAGGGAAAGCAAACCTGTGAGATCTCAGCTTTTAACTCATTTTAAAATAAAACATTTTGGAAACAAACAGTTATTTTATTTTTGGGGAATTTTTTTTCTAGCCCAAATAATCTATTTTCTATATTAGAAGCCCATCATTTAGATTCCATATATGTGTAACCCATAATTAGTTAAATGATAACTTACATTACAAAAATAACCTTTTCACGTATATAAGGAATCTGTTTGATAATCCCTGGAAAAGTTCCCAAGAACAATTCCTTTGATTGACTAGTAATAATCCCTAAAAATGTGCCCCAAAAAACTCCCGAAAATAGTTTCATTAACAATAGTACCTAAAAATCCTCCCTAAAATACTCCATTTTACTTCATTAGTTATCCTAAAAAAAAACTCTTTTTTAACCATATCGTTTAACCAAATTTTTATTTTTTTTTGAGTTTTCAGAATTTGGTGTTAATTGTAATAATCTTTGATTAGTTTTTGTAAAAAAAAAACGGTTCACGCATGATAATCACAATTTTCATATTGAGCTTAGTGATAATTGTAATTTTCATATTTTATTTATTTGTTAAAATCGCAATTTTCACATGTTGGAACCAATTATTTGTGAAAATCTCAACCATCACCAACAACTGGCTCAAAATTATTGCTCTTATAATTTGATGAAAATTGTGATTTAACTTATTGAAAAACGCCACTATCACCGGTTCATTGAAAATTTCAATTTTCACAATTTAGTGATAGTCATAATTTTCAATTTTACATTTTTGATAATCATAATTATGAAAATCCAGTCTAACCTAATCAAATGTAAACAAGAATCAATAATCAATAGACCGACCCACAACATGTATTGCGCTTTTGATATCTTTCACTCATGTACAATGGATGTAAGAAAAGGACGAAAGTCCAGTTGCACATACACATCCACGTCTTGCATCAATAGTGTGCCGTATTGCACCTGTTATCGGATTCAATATTTGTGAACCCCAACGCAGTGTCACTATGCTTGTAAAACGGAAATCCAGAACAAAACTATCCATGCAGTGTTTTTCCTCAAGAAGATTTTGACGCAACAAAATGACGAGATCAACCTGGATTTCACTAAAAACTCATCTCTAAAATTTTATCATGCTCATGTGTGTATATCGCAAGGCCCCGTGTAGGAACAAAACAATAAAACCAAACATTCTTAATAGGAAGATCAATCAATCCAAGAAGAAGGACATAAAAAAATAAAAAAACTGAGATAAGACGGAAGAAAAAGAAGGTAACCAGCCTTGAAATATGGTAGCAAATTAATTAAAGAGAATAAACCCAGGCTTTCCCCTTTTAACGCATTCAATTGATCCTATAATATAGCATGTTAAATAGCATCTAAGACTCCCTTAAAAAACGCCCACAAACAAACCGATTTTAGTGAAATCATTTTTTTTAAATAATTAAGGTTAATTTAGTCCATCTGAAAAAATGGAAATTTAAATTCAATCTAAAGCAATTATTTCTAACCGTAGATTGCATGTTTTGAATTTATCAATATATGTTATCTTAATGGTGGGTTTTTAGAAGAGAGAGGAATCAAACTTGGGTTCCTCAGAAATTTCCACTTTTATTTTTTTAATCAAAATACACTTTCTCATTTTCAGGCTAAAATAAAATACCATCCTCATCTATAAAACCCACTATTCATTCTCTATTCTATCATACCAAAACACAACCCATTCTACTAGTTTACCATTTCCAATGTCTCTCTCCTACTTAGCCACCACACCAATCTCCTCTCCCACCACCACCATCTCCGGCAACCCTCTTCCAAGGTCGGAATAACGTAAAAATACATTTATGCAGGTGAAGAACTGCCTAACCCCAGAAAGCCAGCAAAGCATCAACAATAACAGCAAAGCATAATGATTTCTCCTCTCAAAAATGTACAATTTGCCTTCTCTCACATCCTCTTTCTTCGTTAGTTCCGTTTCATCAGATGTAATTAAGCTAATCTGGAAAGAAAGGTTTTGTGAATATGCAATCTGATAAGAAGATGAGTTTTGCTGGGGTTGAACCTGATTTCTACTTGTTGAGTTAGGCACTGTACAATGAGCTTAAAAAAATTTGGATGAGAGAATTTCATATCTGCAAATTGCTATTTTTGTGATGGGTTTCCGAAGAATTTAATCAACGTTATGAGATTAAGAATTTCTGTATTACATATATCCACTTACAAATATTTTGTTCATTGTTTATGTATTCTGTTTTCTTGGATAGATGTTCCTGTGTTGTGCTCAACCATTTAAATTTCTGACTAATACATTTATGCAGGTGAAGAACTGCCTAACCGGCTAACCCCAGAAAGCCTAGGATATACATACGATTCTTCAGAAACCCATGAATGGGCAGGAATTCGTCCAAAGTACAGGAAATTGAGGAATGCAGAACTAAAGAGGAGGGAAGGTGACTCATTGAAACTAAACCCAGCATCCGAGTTTGGTTCCAAACCAAGAAACTTAACAGAACAAATCAGAGCACTAGTGCAGAGGCCACCGACATCAGGAACCAAAGATGAGAAAGAAGATTCAGTTGAAGTTTTATTCATAGAAGATATCATCGTTCCACATGGATCACCAGCAAGGTTTGATGTTTACGTGGCAAAACCAACTGCTGAAGGACTAGTTGGTCAAGGGGAATTCGCTGGTAGTTTTGTGAACGTTTCACATTCTCATCATGAATCATCTAATGGTGCTCATGGTTCAAGTTTGCAATTGGGTATTACTTCTTTACTCAAGGATATTGATGCTGAAGCGTCAGAGGAATTGGTCGTGAGTTTGATTCCTCGAAATGGTGAGGTTACTGTTGGTGGAGTTAAGATAGGATTAGTCCATGTTAACTATGATGACGACGTTTAGCTAGTTAATGACCGGGTTAGCAATCTGTGTGCAACACGCCTAGAGTCCTTATTTCCATTCATCTTCGTATAACAAGTGTTTGTTTTCATTGAGCTATGCATATCTGTATCAGTGGATACGTAGTAGTCATATTTGCTAGAGCTAGCCTCAGTCGGTACTCTTAATAGGAGAGTTGTGTTTTAATTTCTTGTTATTCAATTGGGTTATATGTGTTTCCCAATTCGAATCTAGTGTGTTTGGTATTGCATGTAGCTACTTGTTTAGGAGTGTGATAATAAGGAGGTGCATTTACATGATCAGTACATTGATATCTGGTACTTTACCGGAACAGTGTTACCTTGACACTAAGTGCATCTTAATCTTAATTAGTTGTTCCATGCATCCATGTGTATTTCTCTTAATATATAAAGAGGGAGGATCCCTCACACTTTTATTATCATACTATCTCACATATTGGGCGTCATTTCGCGAATAAAAGCCAAACCGTAACGGATTTGAAGCTAATATTTTGGGGATATGTTCCTCTTATCAAGTTGATCATCCATTTATAGATGCATAATTTGCTGTAACAAATGCTCAACTACTCCGTTTCTTTCCATTGTGAATCAATTATTTTCTTCAAGACAGTAGTAGTCTTCTAGCTCTAGGCTGTAGCTTGTTACCAAAATTGTACTCCATTATTGTAGGGTGGTTTTTCCGCGCTGTTTCCGCTTTGCACTTGGCCTTCAGTTCAAATCGATGTGAAGTCACTTTCTAGCTCACTTTAATTCTTTCTGTAACTCATATAGTTGAAAACAATTTGAAAAATGCATCCATCATGATCTACTTTTTTCTGCAAAATCATTATTGCTTCATGGGCCAAACAAAACCATTGAATTCGCTTACTCCTTTTTACCTTTGACGGTCTAGAAGTAAAACAAACAAAATTCTTGGTATTTCCTGCTAGTTTCCTTTTTACTAAAAATTCACTCTGCACTGCAACAAAAGACTTAACCGCGTGATGTAGTTTTTTCTCCGCTACTTAAATTCACTTTGTGTGGCTAAGAGCGACTGCAGTGGTGCGACTAAACCCAAAGATCAAAGACCAAAAAAAAAGACCAAATTTTAGTTTGGTCCGTCGTGTGACGCAGTGGGTGGCGAGTAAATTTAGTCGAGCGGGGAGTATAAGTTCGCCTGGTGTGGGGCGTAAACTTTATCCCCGCCCGACTAAAAAAAAAAAAAAAAAAAAAAAAAAAATATGGGGCGAACATATAATGTCCGCCTGGTGTGGGGATCACATATAATGTTCGCCCCACACCAGGATCACATATAATGTTACTTGGAACAAGAAAAAAAAAAAAAAAAAATGGGGCGTAAACTATATCACCGCCTTTGGTGTGGGCGTACACTATATCCACGCCAGGGTGCGGGCGTAAACTATATCACCGCTTTGGTTTTGGGGCGTAAACTATATCACCGCTCGACTATATTTGGGTTTAGTCTTTGGTCCCCAGACCAAATATAATCGCCCATTTGTTCATTTAGTCTGGTATTTGGTCGATGGTCCGTCCCGCTACGTCTGGTTCAGAGACCAAATAAATGGGTTTAGTCGCCCACTGCAGTCGCTCTAAATCCATATATGCAGCAGTTGGTCTTAGTTTCTCATATCAACCTCATGGGAAATGCAAATCAATTGTTCACATAAAAAAAAAAATCATGGAGCTTGTGATTAATATTGATTTAATCTTACACTAATCGCTTTTTAGTCTAACTAATGATTACACGGACTGATAGTAATTACACGAACTAATCATTAGACAAACTTAATTAGGAAGTTGGCCCCTTTAATTAATATTGTGTGTAAGGCACATTTAAGGACGAAGTACATTAGTGTGAGGGAGGCATTGCTAAGATTTGATCAAAGATGCTTTTCATGATACAGAAAACAAAGCCAGTTCATGATATTCCCCATGATTTGCATGCTGGATAACAATAATAATACACCAATTCTCTATCTCACCCCCATCCACCACACAAATGATTTTGTGGAGATTTTTAAAGCATATAAAAATACAGTATAATTTCGGCTTCTTGGGGTTGGGGCAGGAAATTGAAACAGCTGAATACACCACATTTTTGCGGTCAAAGGTCAATAAACTTTTGTCCCATCTCTGACAACAGCAAGACAGTTCGACAAAATTTCAGTATTAATTAATTATAATTATTACTACGTACCATTTACGAGCAAATGCTTAAACTAATCTGTTTAAGAAATGATCTACAGATTGGTTGTGGATTAATGGTTGTGAACTACGTAGTTTTTTTTTTTTTTTTTTGATCATAAAAGCAAATTCATTACTAAAAAGAGGGGATTACATATAGTTGTCCTTCTCTAGTATAGAGGGAATACATCTTGGTGGTGATTACCCACACTTGATTACACACATAATTTTTGGCATATTTGGCTAACCCATGACCGCTTCATTACGACCTAGGAAAGAACACACACTTAATACTACTAACGGTTTTTCTATTTTCCTACTAATATCCGAAAGAAGATTATGGTCTTGCCGAGTTAGAATTAGCAAAATTTGAAGTCACTTTGCTTCAATGACAGACTTACAATCCCCTTCTATGATGATGTTTCTCCAACCCTCACTTGTGAATCCACTCTCTTGCTTCTAGAAGGGCTAAACCTTCTCCTTGCTCGGCATCTCTAGCTTTAGTCACCTTCACCAAGGCCTCCATGAATCTCCCTGCACAATCTCTCAAGATTAGACCAATTCCACATAATTTTGATTCTTTATTAAAAGCAGCATCAAAATTTAGTTTCCACCAATTCTTAGGTGGTTTTTCCCATTTCTTTATATCCCTTTTGTGAGGGTGTACGCAAGGTGAGTTAGTTTCGAGGTTAGGATATTATACTTTGTGCGGTAGTTTTTAATGCTTATGATGATATTGGTGGGATGAGTGTTTTTTCCTTCAAAGACTTGTGAGCATCTATGTTTCCATATTTGCCACATTATTGCGATGCTAAAAGGATACTCTTTTCATTCTTGAATGAAATGATACTTTGATCTTGACTCCAGGGACTTGATCCATTCTTGCAGTCGTTGAATTCTTTGGTGAGAGTGCATTTATACAGGAGGATAGAGAACCATATGACTTTGGCCGGATCACGGTGAAGGAGGATATGAGTGTGATCACTGGAACTTGTTTGCGAAAGGGCAAGAGTAGTCCTCATTTGCATATGCCTCGCCTATTCTTGATCTTGTTTGACGTATCTCCCTCATGCATCTCAATAGGAACAGATTTAGCTTATATGGAAGCTTTAAGTGCGAGATTTTCAACTTGAGTGCTTTTGGTCTTCTTTACGATCTTTGATTTCATTATTTTCTTGAACTAAAGCTTTGTATGTAGACTGGTCGTAAAAGCACCATTTTTTTGTTAGGCTCGGATAAGAGTATCTTGTGCTCTGTTGGAATTCTTATTTCTTTTATCTTTTCACTTTCATTTTGATTGAAAAGTTGGTTGATTGCCTCTAAATTCCATTGCTTATTTTCTTGAAAGATTAAACTACGGACATTGTCATCATCTTCTTTGTCTTTGAGCTGCTTGTGATAGATTGTTATGCTTGATATTTCCAATCCAGTTATGTTTCCATATTTTCACTTGTGATCCATTTCCAATACTCCACCCATAATATTTCTTCACAATTTGAAGCCCCTTGTATATGCTTTTCCAAATCCAGGAACCTTGCATTGTTATTTTATCACTTAGAGGATCTTTGTTGTGGAAGTATTTTGCTCTTAAGATTCTTGCACCTGAGAGAGTTCTGGTCGGTGATCATTTTCGTGCCGGTTTTGCCAATAAAGCTTCATTGAATTTTTTGTATTTTGAAGCCCATTCCTCCAAGTCTTTTTGGTTTGCGAGATTGAGCTCCAGAGGCTATTGGGTTGTATCCTTTTTCTTGTCTTTCCTCCACCAATAATTTTTTTGTATTCATCAATGCTTTCTATGATATTTTTGGCATTTTGAAGCAACCCATCGATAATTAGCCATAGTACTTAGCTTTGCTTGGACTTGAGTAGATCTTCCAGCTTGATCAACTATCTTCCCCTGCCATGTACTAAGTCTATTCTGGACCTTTTCTTCAATTGGTTTGAAGCTTTCTTTCTTATTTTTCCCTAAGAATAGTGGTAGACCTAGGTATTTCTCATTTAATCCCATAGGCTTCATTTGTAGAAGGCTTATTAATTGTGAGCATCTTTGTGGCTGCATATGTCTGTTGAAGAACACATTTGGATTTGTTGAAATTTATCATTTGGCCTCGAGGCAAAGATTTGAACTTGTTGATGATGTTTTGATTTCGATTTCTTGTTCTTTGCCTTTTAGAATAATGAGGCAATCATCGGCAAAAAGTAAGTGATGTATGCTTGGGCTGTCTTTGGCTTGGTTTTATACCTTGTATTTTCTTCATGCTTTCAGCTTTACAGAGCATTCTTGAGAAACCCTCCATGCGAGAGAATAAATAGATAAGGGGAGATTGGGTCTCCCTGTCTTAGTCCTCTTGATGGGATGAAAGGCTTGCAGGAAGAACCATTGAGCATCACAGAGACCGAAGTAGTACCAATGCATTGCTTTATTAATTGGCACCATTTATTGTAGAAGCCTAGTTGCTTTAAGATGTCTACCAGAAAATTCCATTCAATTCTGTCGAAAGCTTTCGACATATCTAGCTTGATTCCTACTTCCCCATACTTGTTCCTACTCTTTTTCATATGATCAATAATTTCATGGGCTATGATGGTGTTTTCTGTGATGTTTCTATTTGGAACATAGGCTGCTTGAAAGGGAGAAACTATTTTCTTGAGTATTGGTTTGAGCCTGTTTGCAAGAATTTTTGATATAATTTTGTAGTTGATGTTGCATAGACTAATGGGCCTGAAATCTGAAGGGCTTTGGGGGCACTCTGTTTTTGGGATGAGGGTTTGAAAGGTGTAGTTGAGTTCTTTCAGGAGAAAACCATTTCTAAAAAATTTTTGCACCATGAGGATGACATCATTACCTACTACATCCCAGCATTGTTGGTAGAATCCGACTGAAACCATCACGGTCTGGAGCAGCCCAAGCTTTGATTTGAAAAGTTGCACTTTTTATTTCTTCCATGTTTGGGACTCTGATTAAACTGATGTTGTCTTCTTCTGTTATGCATGGGTTGATGAGGCTTAAAATTTCTTCATCTCTTTGTGGCTTTGTAGTAGTTGTGATGGAGCTGAAATGATTGATGAGAATTTGGTCAATATCCTTTCTCTCAGAATACCATATGCCCAAGTCATCTTTAAGAGAATCAATGTGGTTTCTTCTCTTCTGTAGTTGGCTTTTGAGTGGAAAAACTTGGTGTTTTGCTTTCATTTTTTAAGATGTTTTCCACGGAATTACGGTACTTCATATCTGAATCCATTTTATACCAATATTTGAGTTCCTTGTGAAGATCTTCCATGGTACTTCCACTTGCTTTTTGTTGGTTAAATTGTGTTTCTTGTATCTTCTTTTCCACTTCTTTGATGTGTTGTGTGACATTGCCGAAGACTTCGTAGTTCCACTTTTTGATTTCTTTCTTGGTGAGTTTTAATTTTGTCACCATTTGGAAAGCTGCTGAGCCTTGTTGAAGCTGGGTCCAAGTTTTAGCTATTAGTTCCTTGCAAGAGTCTTGTTGGATCCAGTTTTCATAAACTCTGAAAGGCTTCTTGAGTTCTCTGTCTATCTTTGAGGTTTGTATGAAGTATTATTGGAGAGTGATCGATCCAAATGCGGTAAGACTATAAACTTTGGGCTGATTGAAATATGTCATGCCATTTTGAGTTGGCCATTGCTCTGTCTAGTTTTGCTTGCACTTGCTGAGTTGCTTATGTCCTGTGATTGCTCCATGTGTATGGGTATCCTGAGAATGTTACATCTAGAAGATCAGTTTGAAGTAGCCATTCCTGGATTCGCTTGTTGATGCTTGACTGGGCTGATTTTGCACTTGAGATCTTTTCTTGAGGGTTGATGGTGATGTTCAGGTCTCCAATGATCATCCATGGTACTTGCATATTCCGACTTCTTGTTGTAATGTTCTCCCATAGCTCTTTCTTTTCTTGATATCTTGGGCTTCCATAGAGACATGTAAGCAGCCACTGTACATTATAAGGCCCTGCTGTGATCATGATCTCCACTTGGTTTCTTTGTTCATCAACAATATTCACACCCATGCCATCTTTCCATAAGAGAGCAATTCCTCCAGAGAGGCCAATAGAGGACTGTGACCAATAATTAGGAAAGCCAAATTTTCTAATGAAAGAGTTAGTTTTAATATCTTTTGATTTGGTTTCGAGAGGAAAACTATGTCCGGATCATTTCTATGTATGCGGTTTCTTAGATGGTCCCTAGTGTCTTTTTGGCCAATACCCTGACAATTCCATGCTAGTACTTTCATTTTTTCCCAAAGATATCTAAGGTTTGTAATAATATATTGAGAAAAAAAACTGTCAAATTGTAGTTTTGGGATAAGATAATTGGAAATTAATAGGTGAACTTGCAAAATCAAAATTTTATGTGTTGAGTTAATTACACTGGTCTTCATGCCACCTTTGTGGTACATTGTCATGGCATTGCAATGATGGTCCCATTCTCTGATTGGTTATGGTCATGGTCTTGCAGATCTTGAAAATTCTGATAGGTACTGTTATCAGCATCCATGTAGATTGGATTGTCGAAGTTGATATTTCTAGCCACATTTTCTCGCACTCTTTTCCCCTTCTTTGATTTGAACCTTCTCCCACTTCAGAATTTTGTCCCACCTCCTCGGTGAAAGCTGCGGTGACATGATATCCATCGAGGGTCGTTGGAAGACCACCTTATGCTTTTGCTTCTTTTTTTTAGAAATCTTCCTGTTAATGGTGATTGGAGAACCATCTCCATACTTTGGGTTCATTGCCATCACATCCTGTAGAGACAAGTTAGTTTGCCCAAATTTGAACAATGCCTTATTTGCCAGTGCCCTGACAAAATTGGCTTTTCTTTCACATTCATCCTCATCATGATCCAGTATGAAGCAAAGTTTGGACAAAGATTTCTGTTTGTTTTTGGTAGTAAAACGGAATCCATTGAGTATAACCAGCGCTATTCTCGGTTAGGAGGCCTCTGATAAGTGGAGTTTTCACATTGATTTTGATATTAGCACTGACAGCATTTGAGTCAACAGGATTGCCATCTTCAGGGTCGAGAGCTTTAACTTCTCCCAGTATTTTTGCAAACTTGAACATTGTTTCCTCATCAAACAATTCTGGTGGTAAGTATTTGAAATCCACCCAGAATTCTTGTGTACTGAAATCCATATCCTGAATTTGGACAAATGAGTTATATGGCTTAACCATAAAGAGGCAATGGTTACCGACCATGGAGCATTTTCTAGAACCAGTTAACTTGATCCCAATTTGCAAATCTAACGATGAAGAAGTTTGGTCTTTGGATTCCTTATTTGAATTTTCTTAACTTTCTTGCTCCATAGATTCTTGATATGAAATTCCAAGTTGTCTGGTTTCATTGGTTCTGAGGCAAGGAGTTTCCCTACAATGCGATAGCCCACTTAGAGATTCCTTGTCAAGGTTTACACTTGCATAGACAAGGTTTGTGAATTTCTTGAGCTTGACTACGAATAGTTGAGTTTGTTGACATTAGTTGTTCTTCTAAGTATTTCATATCTCCCGTATTTGGGTCCATGATTTTGAAATTTTGGTGTTGGGCTCTGATTGCACAGGGTATGATGAGAAGAGTTATGATGATGAGGCTTATGATGAACTTGTTCCAATTTATAGAGCCTTTGCATGAAAATGGTTTGAGGCGTGGTGGTGTTGTCATAGAAATTATGCCACTTACGTTGCAACAAGGAGAGAGTCGGGAAACTTGGTATTTGCGAGAACTGGGAATCAGAGATTGATAGTTTTTCCGCCATTGTCTTTTAAGCGAGAGAAACCTTGAAGACCACAACCTTTGAATGGAAACCTTTGCAATGACTACTTTGTACCAAACAAGGCAACAAAGACCAGGCACAACCTTAACACCTGCAAGTCATAATTAGCAAACCAGAGGGTAAAATCGAGTGTATAAAGCTAGAGGGGAGCAAATCAATGACATGCAAATTCGTAGTTTTACAAATGTGATAATAATTACTACGTACTAACTAGGGTGGCGCTTAGATTAGCTATAAGTTAGGATTAGATATATGAATACTTTATTTGGTCATGACTGATCATCCAAGTGGGTTTTCTTTTAGAGTCTTAAATAGGGCAAATACTAATAAGAGAAGCCTAAACCCTAGTTAGTAATTCTCTGAATCATTCCCGAATGATTCGCGAACGTATCCGAACTGACCACATCCGAATGATACTTCCGAACTATTTGAACTCCAAACCTAGTTTTCGGATTATATGGACCTCACGAATGATTCGCGAACGTATCCGGCCTGGCCGAATCGAATGATACTAACGAACTAGATTCGAGCGTCAACCTCGCTCTCCGTAGGTAACTCTCGATCGAGTTCTATTGATTGGTTTTTGTTTGATTTTGCATATACTTTATATTTAAATACAATTATTCAGTTAAAATTTTCTATTGGTAGTTGTTTAACCAGTGTTTTATGTGTTGATTTTTGTTTAAAAGTCTATAAGCTCGTTTTGTAATACATTTATGCGATTAAATTGTTTACTTCTTGTTAAATAATCAAGCTAAAATATTTTTTTTCCATCTTATAAATCATATACATATAAATTTAGTCTCGTAATAAGGTCATAATATTTATACATTTATCATATATGTAAGCCGAATTTTAAGTGCCGAACTCACATTTATAAAACGAATTTGCACGTACGCATGCCGTTCCGAACTATTGTCCGAACAACGAACCGTTGACCGGATTTTTGACCGAATCCGACCTATCTGAATCCGTATAATTCCCGTACGTATACCGTCCCGAACTACTACCCGTACCCCGTATTGCTAACTAGGGCCTAAACTACTGAGGAAAGTGAGAGGTACGTACATAATCATGGATGTCCGACCGAAATAAAGTAGAAAAATTCCATTTTAACGTCCGGAAAGACTAGCAGCATTATTACAAAATTACAATTTCAGTATGGAAAGAAAGACTAGCAGCTGCTGCTAGATGGTAGTGCAATTTAATTCTGGGCGCCAATTGAGAATAAACTTGAAACCGTAAGAATGCACTTCATTTTCATGTGATATGCTCAAACCACTGGTATGGCACACATGATAATACAAAATGGGTAATATTTCAAAAATTACACAAGGTACCATCATGCGTACGTTTATTTTGGATATTGTACCGGGCAAGGTTCGGTTTATGATATTGAATTGACTGGCTACAAGAAGAATACATGTCATGGACCCTAGCTAGATCGACTACGACCTAGGAAGTACAAACCCTGGCTACATTTTCTTTTTAAAATCTTGAAAAACGAGTAATAATGTATTCTATGCCCATCTAGTCTTTTTTTTTTTTTTTTTTTTTTTTTTTTTTTTTTTTTTTTGAAGCATGAAGATAAATAACAGAAGTTAGGTTACAATTTGTCGTGGGTATGTGTTGCCCACGGAATCATGAAATAGAATTTGACTAATAAAAAATGGGATTGCCTGGTCCCATATTTTAGTTGAAAAATTTCTGTTTGACTTCCATCTGGCGCATGGTTGGCTAACTGCGTCTATCTGCTTGATTTCCTTCCACGTAGTTGTGTTGAATAGACGAATGTGGGATTTGTCGAAATTTGATCTTTATTTCCTCTATCATTCCCGATATGTGCCAAGGTGGTGGAGTAGGAGTTGATGAATCCCGAGAAGGTTCTCGAATACTGTTTCAAAGAGAACTCTTGGCCATTGTCTTTCTATTCTTTGTTCTTGATGCTAATAGCGAGCCGGGTTTTGCGATTAAAGCGATCGTGATTCCTAGTGGTTGAGATAGAGCCACTATACTTCGTCGTCGAGAATCTCTGCATATAAATCCCGCCCATGCAAATCCAGGTGACCTCTAGCTGCTCCATCTGTATTAATCTTAATCCAATTGATTTGTGGGATAGACCATCCTATCGATATTGTTGATATTCTTTTGTCTCTCGTAGGATGGTTGAATAATGGTGCATCTCCTGGTATGATTGGTGGTGAAGAGTGTATTGCTCAAGTAGAATTCTTGATGTAGTTTTTGTGCCCAAGCTAGGATTTCTTCCGAGGTTGTTTGCTTATGTTGGTATATTAGGTTATTCTAGCTAGCCATAAGGTCAAAATAGAAAACGAGAAGAGGAGGTTACTGAAGTTGAAGCAAGTTGTTGCGGGATTTGTGATATGGTCGTCGGCGAAATTGTGAAAGTGGTGTGGGGGTTGGTGTTTGATGAAGTTGATAGTTGAGTGAGTAAGGTGATCAAGATGTGGTTGCCGTTGGGCGAGTGAATTAGAAGGTAGTGGATGATTCGGATTAGTGTTGCATCTAGGGCATATGTCGAGGTTGGTCGAGATGGATGTGGTGTAAGAGAGAGAAGGTTGGTAATCCTTCATTGATGGCTTTCGGGAAAAGCCGAATTTTTAGTGGACATGGTAAAGTCTGTTTATGGGTAAAAATCGTTTACGCCGATTTCGGTAAATTCGGTAGGTGAGTGGCTTGGTTCAAACCCTAAACAAATGTCTTTGCACGTGAGCACTTTATAGATTCGAGAGATCAATCTGTACAAGTCCGGCCTAAACCAAGAAATGGCCGTTCGGACTTGCTTCGGTCACAAAGTGGAAGAGAAGGGTTGATTTGGGGAGGAAGCCAAGAAAGGTGTTGAGACGAGAATAGTGCAGGAGAGTAGTATCTCGACTTGTATCGAAAGTAAAAGCTTTGGGAAGCTTGCAAGAGATGAAAGCTTTTTGGAGAGCTTGCAAAGTTGCCTTTTACGAGAGTGTAGTATTTTCTCCGGTAGAGACTTGTTGTGCGGTAGAAATAGGTAAGACCTATTTATACAAGTCGAGATTGAAACGTACCCTGGCCTCATGAAGGAAGAGAGTAAAGGGTGAAATAACGAGAGGAAGTGGTAACCGCATGGTGTTAATGGGTGAAAAAGTTTTCACCATTATTTCCTCATTTATTTGACCGCTTTATTCCTTTTCACGCTTTCTTAATGTGAGCGTAGTGTCGCTGCAAGCTGTGACCGCCAAACCAAAACCACGGAAAGCATCCCAGTTTGTGTTGATGTCTCAGTGTTGGTTGCATCTTGAGTGCAAGTGGTGCTGCTAGGGAGCATGTGGCATGTGCCAATGGCGTGTGTGGAATGCCTTGGTGGTAGGTTGCACGGCTTGCAAGTTAGGCTACCGAGCGTGTGTGTTTGGCATGTGCCAATGGCATGTCGGAATGCCTTGGTGGTAGGTTGCACGGTTTGCAAGTTAGGCTACCCGGCGTGTGTGTTTGGCATGTGCGGAATGCCTTGGTGGTAGGTTGCACGGTTTGCAAGTTAGGCTACCAGCGTGTGTGTTTGGCATGTGCGGAATGCCTTGGTGGTAGTTTGCACGGTTTGCAAGTTAGGTTACCAGCGTGTGTGTTTGGCATGTGCCAATGGCATGTGCGGAATGCCTTGGTGGTAGTTTGCATGGTTTGCAAGTTAGGCTACCAGCGTGTGTGTTTGGCATGTGCCAATGGCATGTGCGGAATGCCTTGGTGGTAGGTTGCACGGTTTGCAAGTTAGGCTACCAGCGTGTGTGTTTGGCATGTGCCAATGGCATGCGTAGTTAGGGCCGTGGCCTTGGTAGGAAAAGCTACCAGCGAGCATGTTGGCATGTGCCAATGGCATGCGTGGCCGTTAGGGCCGTGGCCTTGGTAGGAAAGGCTACCAGCGAGCACGTTGGCATGTGCCAATGGCATGCGTGGCCGTTAGGGCCGTGGCCTTGGTAGGAGAAAGGCTGTTGGCATGTGCCAATGGCATGCGTGGCCGTTAGGGCCGTGGCCTTGGTAGGGAAGCTACCCGGCGAGCATGTTGGCATGTGCCAATAGCATGCGTGGCGACTTGGCCTAGGTTGCATGGTTTGTAAGCCTAGGGCGCTATATTTGGCATGTGCCAATGGCATATCGGCTTGGAAATATGGCTTGTGGTGCGTGTTGGCATGTGCCAATGGCACGTCGGCCATGTTGACCTAGTTGCAAGTTTGCAAGCCTAGGGCGCTATATTTGGCATGTGCCAATGGCATAGCGGCTTGGAAATATGGCTTGTGGTACGTGTTGGCATGTGCCAATGGCACGTACGGCCATGTTGACCTAGTTGCACGTTTTGCAAGCCAAGGGCGCTATATTTGGCATGTGCCAATGGCATAGCGGCTTACTTTGACATGGTTGTCAATGAGTGCGATAGGTAGTTTGGTTTTGGCGTCGCTGCCATGGTGCGCGGTGTGCGGCTTGGTTTTAGGCGTTGTTTGCGGTGGCGCGCGGTGTGCGGCTTGGTTTGGCATTGTTGCCATGGTGCGTGATGTGCGGCTTGGTTTTAGCGTTATTGCCATGGCGCGCGGTGTGCGGCTTGGGTTTGGTATTGTTGCCATGGTGCGCGAGTGTCAGGCTTGGTTTGGCATTGTTGCCATGGCCTGTGATGTGCGGCTTGGTTTGGCATTTTTTCCATGGCACGCAGTGTGCGGCTTGGTTTGGCATTGTTGCCATGGTGCGCAGTGTGCGGCTTGGTTTGGCATTGTTGCCATGGTGCGTAGTGTGCGGCTTGGTTTGGCATTCTTGCCATGGTGCGCGATGTGCGGCTTGGTTTGGCATTGTTTCCATGGTGCGCGGTGTGCGGCTTGGTTTGGCATTGTTGCCATGGTGCGCGATGTGCGGCTTGGTTTTGGAATTAGGGTTACGTGCCGAAAACCTAATGCGGTATTTTGAAAAAATACCCCTATTAATTTGAGTTAAATGCTCTTAGTTAATGTGTTGTGGGTAATACTAGGTCATGGGGTTTACGATTTTACCCCTTGTTTAAAAACCACCATCAACATTAAGTCACAGCAGCTCGGGCGGGGGCTTTGTTGCGAAGGTAAGCATAAGATGGTGACAAACTATCTTGACAAATAGTAAATAGAATTGAGGAGGCTTGTCGACCTTTTATAAATAGGATTTGGAATCCTTGCCCTGCGGTAGTTTTGCACAAATCGGGAGGTGGCACAATTGGTGGGGCGGGTGCGGCAGGCGACGTTAGGAAATTAGCGTGAGTTGGGAAGCTGAGTGTGCTAGGCTGGTGGGACCGGCGCAAGGTGTGGAAGGCTGTGTGTGCTTGCGGGCGTGACTTGGGAGGAGCCATGGGAAGTCGGTGCAATTGGTGGGGCCGGTGCAGCAGGCGGCGTTGGGAAGTTAGCGTGAGTTGGGAAAGCGAGTGTGCTAGGCTGGTGGGGCCGGCGCAAGGTGTGGAAAGTTTGTGCGTGCTTGGCAGGCGTGGCCGATGTAAATAAGGAGGAGTTTCTTCGGATAGCAAAGTTTCCTTATTTTGCCTTTCCTTCACGTAGCGGCTTGATTAGGGCATCGTCCATGCCAAAAAAATGGAAGCGTTATGTCCCTCATTGCTTCCTTTCCTTTTAAGATTAAAAGTATTCATACCCAACGAATCGCATCATCTCCCTTGTTTGAGAGGGTTCTTCTTGTTGGTTTCTCTTTTCTTTGCCTAGAGAAGAATCATCCTCTAAATAGTGAGATTCTCCAAGTGAAGGCTCGAGATCTGACTCTTGCGAAAACACCCCGACTAGGGTTATTCGGGCTAAGAAAATCATATCGGTATGTTTTCTGCTTCTTCTTTGTTCATGTTATCCTCTTTTATATGCATATAGATAGGATGGAACTTGATCATTTTCCCATTCTTTGCGGTGTATGATGGGACCTTCCGGGGATGGCCGTGCCTTTAACTTTTCGGAAAAGGACTTGAGGGTGGCGTGAGATCAATCTTCTTCTCTTGAGGAGGCATTGGTTGGGATTGAGTCCTTGCTCCATGAAGCTAGTGAAATTGTTAAGGACCTCCCTTCCATATATCCCACGAAGAACATGTACATGCTCGGACTCTCTTGGGTTCGGTGGCGTGGAGGAGAGCGCCATGATTCTTGATTTTGATGCGGGTGAATCGAAGAACTTTCTTGAAATGTCAATGAGAAAACCTTTGAAGGAGCATATGATGGAAACGAAATAGCCTTTGAAGTTGATGCCAAAGGTCTTGTTGGTAATACGGAGAGAGGTCATGGTGGCGTATCTTTGGAATGGTCGTCGGGGAGGACAACTGCTGCTTCTTCTTTGTGGCTGCTTCGGGATGGGATGTTGAGGTTGATGATGCTAAAACCGTTGGATGGAACCTTTGTTGCCCGAAGGATTGCTGGGGAAAGTGTTTGAAGATAGGTTTGCCCGAGGGGACTTATGCTCCATCCTTCGAGGGCTAGTTCCTCCCTTTTTGTTATTTACATTGTTTGCTTAGTTCCCCTGATGCCTCCTCTTTTTTTTTGGTAAACTCATCTTTTCTTTCTTCTTCATCAGTAAACATTTTGCTTCATACATATTTTTGAAAGAGGTTGTGGTATGATGGCTCTGCAGTGGTTTTACGGGTTTATCGATGTATTTCTACGATATCTGGAGAATTTTGCTTGGAAAAGATGTATATTTTTTTTCTTTTTGTGGAAGGGAATCCCCGGGGAGAAATACAAATGGTGTATTCATCTTGGGAAGTACAACTACTAAGAGGAATTGTTAAAGGAAATCTTGAAAAAGAAAAGGAGTAAATGGGAAGTACTGACCCCTTTTTTTATGGATTGGATTCCTTGAGCCATCGCGAGTGAATTATCACGCCTTCGAGTGTGCCCCTGCATTGATGAGATTGCAATATCCTCCCAAAAGGGTATCGCAACCAGATCTGGCTCGTCTTCTCCTTCCTTGGGAAAATCCATTTCTTGTCATCTTCCCAACTTGAAGCGTGCTTTCTTTGACCACTACATCTCCAATTGAAAAGCGGGTTGGACGTCGTGCAACCGTTTGAGTCTTGGCTTCGTTGGCTTCAATAGAAGTTTCCAAGCTTTTTGCAAAGTGTTCAAATGGTCCGCCTCCCATTCGCATTTCTTGGCGGCGTTCGTGCCGGTAGTCGCGCCGAGTCCCCATGACGGAAAGGGGAAGGAAAGGCGGTTTGCGAAAAGGTTGCTTGGTCAGACTTACTTGCATTTGAAAACCATGAGCTAGCGCCCAACGGGTCTTCTCCGGATGTCAGGTTTCTTCAGTAGTTTGTTGATGCAATAACCAGTGGGATGATTTGTTGGAATTTCCTTCGGGCGTGGACGTTGGCGGAGCGCACATCAATTTCGCTTTGTTGTCGAGCACCATAAACGTCCCAATATCATGTCGTGATCTAGTTCTTTGACAATATGGAATTTGCTATGTGTTATAGCGTCTCCCATCTCGATCTCTAAGTTGATGTAGCCATGCGCGTTCAAGCTTCTCCTCTCAAGTCCTTAATCACGGACGGGGAATAGGTAGCGTCTTGTTTTGTAAACCTGCTTTGCCTTCGGTGTCTTGAAAGTAATGATGTTGTGGTAGGAGGCCGTGTCGATGAGCGTGTCGTCAAATTCGTTACCTCTTAAACGGGACGTGGTGGCGGTCCCCAGTTCTCCGCTTCGCTTGTTTGGGAAGCTTGAGCCCTTGGCGTGGATTCCGAGGAGAGAAAAAGCCGTTTGCCGGATACAACACGATTGAGAGCTGCGAAAATATCTTGGCGTTGAACCTTGGAAAGATAGAGAATTTCGCATACATGTCGCATCATGGATTATGCAGGTCTCGTGTATGGAGTCCCCGGAGGAACCATGATTTCTTATTGGGAGTGGGTCTCGATGCACTCTTTCGTCTCCTAGTTGGAGTTCTCTACTTCTATCCTTTCTTTGAAAATATGCTTTGAGTCTGTTGCAATCGCTAGTCGGGTGGTGAAACGACACTGTGGTAATGGCGGTATTTGGGGTTCGCCATCTCGGCCTCGATTGGTGGCGTCGAGGCGGTGGAAATACGATGACATCATCTTGAACCCAGGCTTCTAGGAGGTCGATCACCTCCTCGATGGGGAACGGGAAATCAAGGTGTTTCCTTCGGTCTCGCGATCTTGCACGGGAGTTTTAGTCACGATCTTCCGTTGCGAGGGTTCCGTTGCGTGCAGCGCTTCACGTTTGGTGGTGGCTCGTAGTTGCGGCTTTCCTTTTTCCTCTTTCGTTTACTATGTTCACGGAGGATGAGCGGCGTTAAATTGTTTTTTGATGAGGCGTTTACTTCCGCGGGTTTTCGCGGCGTCTTGATTCGAGTTGGCCTAGTTCTTTCGGTAATCTTTGGTGCTTTTGTTGTAGATCGTCACGGCGGCTTCATGGAGTTCGGAGAACGTTTGGAAAGCATAAGTTTTTCTAGCAGGGCGCGGTAGAGTGGAACCATACCATTGATGCATGCGTTCACCAATTGTTGCTCGGTCACGTTTGGGTCGTGACAGTCGAGTGCTTGAACCACTGAACCTTTTGACGAATTCATTCGGATGTTCGTTATCCCACTGGTACATTCTTAGAAGTCAGAAAAAGTAACTTGTTGGACACGAAGAAGTATTTCTTGTAAAACGGTGACCATGCTACTCGGTTGGGAATCTTTGCTCGGTGGGATCTTTGTTGTACCATGTATACGCCCTTCCGAGTAAGTGATTTTGAGAATTCCCTTAAACGAAGAACGTGATTATATTCATGTTCACCTAGGGATTCGAGGAAGCGAGAAACATGCTCACGTGCATTCTGGTACCATCGTACAAGGTAAATTGAGGAGAAGAGTACCCCCTTGGGAGAGGATTCTCTGTATTTCGGATGGGTAAGGGGTTGGTGATGATGCACGTCAACTCATCATTCTTGATTCGGTTGCGGAGGAGTTGTTCCAAATATTCTCTCGTGACAAAGTTGGGTGGCTGATTTCTTTCCAGCGGGATTCTAGTGCGAGTTTCCTCATCCATGGAGCGTGCTCGTAGAGTCTTTCAGCGTCGGGGTTGTTGGAGATGTTCCTAAATGGCTGCGGAGGTCGCGACTCACGTGGTAGTCGTTCTATCGGGGTCTTGAGAAAGATGAGTACCTCCTTCTACGTTGAAACCATATCATGCCGGGCTGCGAGCATCTCTTGTCGTTCCATCGGATCGGCGATGGTGACGTAAGGGAGGCTTCCTCTTGTCCTCCAGGTTTCTCATCCCGTCGGCGGGGTAGTTGGGATCTTGGTCGTGGACGGAGCGCCATGCTAGGCGAAGCATTTGGGGTCGTGGCGGCGGCTCTAGCCCAGTGGTGGTGGCGCGACACCCGAAAAGATATTTTCGTTGCCGTGATTAGAGGGTTGTGCGGGAGACGCTAGAGGAGGCGGCGGCTCTGGCCACAGTGATTGGCGGTGTTACACTTGAGGAGTGCATTCGATGTTGCTATTGTCGGTAGGTGGCGTAACAGCGTTATTGGGAGAGATGCTAACATCGGGGTGCGTTCTGTCTTTGGTGTTCTCGCGACCGCTCGGTTTGAGTTCCACCATGTTGGGATTTGACGTTCGGAAACGAAATCGGGAGTCGGAGTTGGTATTATAACCGATAGATCAATCCTCCCGCCGTGTCGCCATTGTTTATGGGTAAAAATCGTTTCTACGATTTCGGTAAATTCGGTAGGTGAGTGAGAAGCTGGTTCAAACCCTAAACAAATGTCTTGCACGTGAGCACTTTATAGATTCGAGATCAATCTGTACAAGTCCGGCCTAAAACAAGAAATGGTAGTTCCCGGACTTGCTTCGGTCTGAAAGTGGAAGAGAAAGGGTTGATTTGGGGAGGAAGCCAAGAAAGGTGTTGAGACCGGAGAATAGTGCAGGGAGAGTAGTATCTCGACTTGTATCGGAAAGTAAAAGCTTTGGGAAGCTTGCAAGAGATGAAAGCTTTTTGGAGAGCTTGCAAAGTTGCCTTTTACGAGAGTGTAGTATTTTTCTCTGGCCAGAGACTTGTTGTGCTAAGGTGAAATAGGTAAGACCTATTTATATAAGTCGAGATTGAAACGTACCCTGGTCTCATGAAGGAAGAGAGTAAAGGGTGAAATAATGAGAGGAGGTGGTAACCGCATGGTGTTAATGGTGAAAACGTTTTCACCATTATTTCCTCATTTATTTGACCGCTTTATTCCTTTTCACGCTTTCTTAATGTGGCGTAATTATGTTACAAGGTGTGACCGCAAACCAAAACCCTGGAAAGCATCCCCGGTTTGTGTTGATGTCTCGAGTGTTGGTTGCATCTTGAGTGCAAGTGGTGCTTCTAAAGGGCGCATGTGGCATGTGCCAATGGCGTGTGTGGAATGCCTTGGTGGTAGGTTGCACGGCTTGCAAGTTAGGCTACCCGTGTGTGTTTGGCATGTGCCAATGGCATGTGCGGAATGCCTTGGTGGTAGGTTGCCACGATTTGCAAGTTAGGCTACCAGCGTGTGTGTTTGGCATGTGCCAATGGCATGTGCGGAATGCCTTGGTGGTAGGTTGCACGGTTTGCAAGTTAGGCTACCGGCGTGTGTGTTTGGCATGTGCCAATGGCATGTGCGGAATGCCTTGGTGGTAGGTTGCACGGTTTGCAAGTTAGGCTACCGGCGTGAGTGTTTGGCATGTGCCAATGGCATGTGCGGAATGCCTTGGTGGTAGTTTGCACGGTTTGCAAGTTAGGCTACCAGCGTGTGTGTTTGGCATGTGCCAATGGCATGTGCGGAATGCCTTGGTGGTAGGTTGCACGATTTGTAAGTTAGGCTACCAGCGTGTGTGTTTGGCATGTGCCAATGGCATGCGTGGCCGTTAGGGCCGTGGCCTTGGTAGGAAAAGTTACCAGCGAGCATGTTGGCATGTGCCAATGGCATGCGTGGCGTTAGGGCCGTGGCCTTGGTAGGAAAAGCTACCAGCGAGCACGTTGGCATGTGCCAATGGCATGCGTGGCCGTTAGGGCCGTGGCCTTGGTAGGAAAAGGCTGCAGGCCCGAGCACGTTGGCATGTGCCAATGGCATGCGTGGCCGTTAGGACCGTGGCCTTGGTAGGAGAAGCTACCCGCGAGCATGTTGGCATGTGCCAATGGCATGCGTGGCCGATTAGGGCCGTGGCCTTGGTAGGAGAAGCTACCGGCGAGCATGTTGGCATGTGCCAATAGCATGCGTGGCCGACTTGGCCTAGGTTGCATGGTTTGTAAGCCTAGGCGCTATATTTGGCATGCGCCAATGGCATGACTTGGAAATATGGCTTGTGGTACGTGTTGGCATGTGCCAATGGCACGTCACGGCCATGTTGACCTAGTTGCAAGTTTTGCAAGCCTAGGGCGCTATATTTGGCATGTACCAATGGCATAGCGGCTTGGAAATATGGCTTGTGGTACGTGTTGGCATGTGCCAATGGCACGTCTGGCCATGTTGACCTAGTTGCACGTTTTGCAAGCCTGGGCGCTATATTTGGCATGTGCCAATGGCATAAGCGGCTTAGTTTGGCATGGTTGTCAATGAGTGCGATAGGTAGTTTGGTTTAGCGTCATTGTTGCCATGGTGGTGCGCATGTGTGCGGCTTGGTTTTGGCATTGTTGCCATGGTACGCGGTGTGTAGCTTAGTTTAGCATTGTTGCCATGGTGTGCGCGGTGTGCGGCTTGGTTTGGCGTTATTGCGGTGGCGCGCGATGTGCGGCTTAGTTTCTTTATTGCCATGTGCGAGTTTTGCGATGTGTGCGGCTTAGTTTAGCATTGTTGCCATGGCACGCTTGATGTGCGGCTTAGTTTGGCATTGTTGCCATGGTGCATTGTGATGTGCGGCTTGGTTTGGCATTGTTGCCATGGTGCGCGTGTGCGGCTTGGTTTTGGCATTGTTGCCATGGTGCGCGATGTGCGGCTTGGTTTGGCATTGTTGCCATGGTGCGCGGTGTGCGGCTTGGTTTGGCATTGTTGCCATGGTGCGCGGTGTGCGGCTTGGTTTTGGAATTAGGGTTACGTGGTGAAAACCTAATCGGTATTTTGAAAAAATACCCCTATTAATTATTTACACCTGAGTTAAATGCTCTTAGTTAATGTGTTGCGGGTAACACTAGGTCATGGGGTTTTACGATTTTACCCCTTGTTTAAAAACCACCATCAACAAGTCCATAAGAATTTGGTGGGTGATAGAGGAATGTGAGTTGGTTGATCATGGGTTAGACATTTGTATCCAGGTGAGGTTGTGTATTTTCAGTTTTGAATGTGGCCATATTATTTTGTCTGAGGGGCATCACAGGGTAGGTGGATGTTCATTATTTTTTGGGTTATGGTATTGGGAAGGAGGCTTAATTTTTCGTGATTCCATGAGTGTGAAATTGGGTCTATGATATCCGCTACTATTCGTATTGGGTAGTATTGTGATTGATCTATGTTTGTTGAATGTGGAATCCAATTGGCTTATCGGAGTTGATAAACCATTACCAATACGGTGGAATATTAATTGTTGCATGGTGGGGACAATTGTTGCTAGTTGTCTCCATTGAGAATTTGGAGGAGGATGGTATGGAGTTAATGCCATGTAGGATTGGTTCTTGATTGAGATATTTTGCCTTGAAGAGACTTAGCGAGATAGAGTTAGGTTGTTCATGTAGATTCAGATTCTCTTCATGAGTAGTGCCTTATTATAGGCCTTTGCTCTTTCTTATTCTAATCCTCATTCGGAAATTGGTTTTGTTATTCTATCCCATCCTCTGAAGGTGAAGTTTTTAATGGTTGATTCGTGTCCCCCGGAAAAATTCTGGTGATGCGATCAATTTGTTTATGAATATTCTTTGGGTAGATTTTGTGTTTGCATAATGTGGTTTGAGGTGGGAATTAGGAGGTTTTGATGAGAGTGAGTCTTAAATTTGGAGTTAAGCATTTGTCATCCAACCTTTGGCTTTTCAAGACTAATCTTTGTAGTAGGGGTGCAAGGTTTGGTTGGAAGCCCTACCTTGTTTGAATTGGACTCCTAGATAAATTGGAGGTTTTGAAGTAGCATGCATATTAAAGAATTGTTGAATTTCGTTTATTTTGGTCGGATCTAGTGTTGGGTGATGGATGATTGCGATTTGGATGTATTGATTATACATCCTGGATGTGCTATAGGAGTGCGAGAAGGTTTTAAGGTTTTGGTTACTATGATAGGAAGCTTTATATGTTATTAGTAAGTCATTCGCATACATTAAATGAATAATGGATGGAGCTTTTTGGATATGTTGAGTCCACTGAGCAGTTTCGGTTTTGTAGGTTTCTAGATTTGTAGATAGGATTTGCGCATATAATGAAAATATAAGAAGATAGCGGATCTCCTTGTCTCGATACCTCTAGTTGGGGTGATGTAGTCATGGGGTGTACCATTGATGTTGATTGAGTATGTAAGCTTTATGTAACGCATATCATTATGTAGTCTATAAAGGTTGATGGAAAACTAAGTTTTGTAAGGGCGTTTTGATGAATCCCCAATCTAAGCTATCATAGGCTTTACGGATATCAAGTTTGAGAGCTATTTTTGGATCTTTGGTTTGGTTAGAGGTTTTGATATGATGGAAGAGTTCTCCGGCCAATTGCTATGTTATCATGTATTGATCTTTGTGGGACAAAAGCACTTTGGTAAGGGCTTATTAAGAGAAAGGGAGAAGTGGCCTAATACGATTGACTAGAATTTTGAGATGATTTTATAAGTGACGTTCAGTGCTATGGAGTGGGCGAGATGGTTTGATGGATGATCGATTTTAGGTATTAGTGTTATGTTTGTGTGATTCATTAGAGGGTGAATATTTAGGTTATTAAAAAACTTGAACCATTCTATCAATTGGTGATGAGTTGTTTCCCAAAATTTTTTAAAAAACTTACTTGTATAGCCGAAACGGACAGAGCACTTTACGAATTAATGGAGAAGAGAGCTTGTTTGATTTCCGTCGTAGTTACTTCTTTTGTGAGTAGATCCGATTGTATGGGAGTTAATCTTGGTCCGATATTTGTGAAGAGGTCTTCGTCGATCCTTGTAGAAGTGTATATTGTTGAGCATAGTGATCTAGAATGAGTTGAACAACATCTTCCTTTTTGTCAATCCAGATTTTTTGTGGGTCTTGTAATTGTTGTATATATTCCCAGTGCTCTGTGGATGGTAGCTTTAGTATGGAAGAAGGTTGTGTTGAGATCTCAGATTGTAACCATTGAATTCTAGATCTTTGTTGCCGGTATGTCGCATGGCATTGTAAGAGTTCTACATAGTCTATTCTTAGTTGTTTTTCTTGATTTGCTTGAGTTCGGTCGAGCCGATTGGGTTGCACATTGATGTTGTGCGTGTTTTATCTTAGTTGTTGATATCTTGATCATAGTTGGTAGGTGGCCAAAGGTTTGTTTGTTCCATTCTAATAGGGTTTGTCAGGTTGTTATGAGTTTTAGTTGGAGGTCTAGGGTAGGTTCGAGTATCTTCTTTTTGCTCCCATGACGTTTCGACTATTTGCTTGAGTTGAGGATGAGAGAGCCATAGGTGTTCAAATTTGTAGTTTTTGTTCCTTGCCAATCTATCGCTTTCCTTTGTAATAGGGTGGGCGTGATCGGATGCTATTCTCGGAAGATGAGTGATTACCGCATGTGGGTTCGTAGATTCGCGGATATGGTTTGCTAAAGCTCTGTCTAATCTTTCGAGGATGTTATCTGCCCATTTGGTTGTTGTTTGTCCGGTGTAAGGATCTCCTCGGAATCCCGGATCTATAAAACCCATTTGATCCATGAGAGTGAGAAGAGGTTGAGATTGAGCATATGTTACTTGCCCTCCTCCTTTTTTTTAAGATTGATCTAAGACATCGTTGAAGTCCCCTAGCAATAGCCAAGGGATGGAAGAATTGAAGTTGCTAAAGATTGTTAGAAATTCACCATATGAGTTTTCCTTGTATACGGATTCGGTGGCCCATAGATACAATGCGGAGAACCATGGTTGCTGCAGGGGGGGAGGTGTAACTTTTGTATGAATGTAATTTTGAGAGTAGAATAGAATTTGGATATTTAGGTTGTCTTTCCACATCATACATAATCCGCCTCGCCTTCCAACTTTTGGGACCGAGAAATAATTATTGAACTGTAGGGTTTGTGATAATCTCCTTATGTGTTGGTCGTTAGCTAATGTTTCAGAAAGAAATAAAATGTTAGGTTTATGAAGAGAGACCAATCCTTTTAAATGTTGAATCGAATATGGTAGGTTTATTCCTTGACAATTCCAAGCTAGAATAGTCATTTTGGGAATTGATATTTTGGTTCAAGTGGGCTTTGTTTAAGGTGATTAAATGGGGGAAGTTTTAAGAGGGAAAAGGGAAATAAGGTTTTAATGGGCTATTTTAAAGATGAGAGGCCTGCAAAATTGAAATAAGGCCTACAAGTGAAGGGGTTCTGTAGCTAAGAAGGAAACGGAGGATGCAACAAAGAGGGAATTATTGAGATGAACAACAAAAGAAGAGTAAGCAAAGAGCAAGCAAAGAAGAGATGGATTTGAAAAGAAGAGAACCAAAGGATAATGAGAAATTTTAGAATTGGTGACCAATAAAATGTGAAGGTTTTAAAGATACAACGAGAAGAATAGAAATTCAACATGGTCATAGAAAGGCAAATTCAGGGATTTTTAAAATAAGGTGAAGAAGGTTGCTTAAGGGAAAAAATAGAGTTTACAGAAGATGAGAACAACTTAAATAGATTGTAGGGAATGAAAAGGAAGGGTGGGTCCTAAAGCACAAACAATCGGTACAAGTGCGAAACGGAGAGTAGGCACAATCAATTCACAAATAACGAGAATAAACAATGAAGTGCTAAAAGAAAATCTCGATTGATTGTTTCTTGATTTGTTGGAAGAGCAAAATAGCGAGTTCAAATTTGCTTTAGAAAATACGAGAGATTAAAGTTTTACTCTTAAAGAAAACGATGCTAAGTAAGTAAGAGAATTTAAGAAGACTTAAGGAAAACAAAGTAAAGAAGAGATAACCACAGGTGAACAACGAAGGCTAAGATTAGAGTTTTCAACCTAATTTAGGAAAAGAGCAAAACCGAACTAAAGCGAGAACCATTCCAAAGCAAACATAGTTGAAGATAATCAAAGAAAATTAAGATCGAAAATTAGAGTTTAACTTAAAGAAAGAGCAAAGATTAAAATCTATATAACATTATAAAGCAGGCTTAATAGATGCATACAGGTTACTACATATATATATTACACACATAATGAGCAAGCAAAAGGAGGTAAGCACCAGCTCAACCTAGATATTAACTGAGGTAATAAGCAAATTATTAAACATAGCTAGATGGATTATTAACGGGGTGAAACCAAAAGAAGTAGGATGAAAGATATATCCATAGGCCCTTCCGGATGAGTCTTTGTTGCATAAATGTGGTTGAGTTTTAGATGATGATGGTGTTGTCATTACTTGGATTTAGGTGTTGCAAGAGGTCTTTGGTTGATATGAATTTTCATTAAAGTATGTAGTCTTTGCGGGGAGCACACAATGGAGTTGATAGATGTAGCACGATTAGGTTGGTGAAGTGCTGGGCTTGAATCTTTTAGCGAGGTTGATAGACGCTGGTCCATTGTTCATATTCTTCGTAAGTGACTTTCCTTGCAGAATTTGTTACCAATGAAGATCCAATTCCAGCATTTTGAAGGTAAGTTTGCTGCTCTGGATTGAGTCTCTTGATGGTGGACTTGGCATATCGGGATCACGAGTAGAGTTAGATTCTTGATATCGAGATACAAGGAAGATTGAAGGGTGAATGGCGGCTGCTCTTGAGGAAGCTGCGGGGGAGGCACATATATTTGCTCACGAGAGGAAATCTTCCAAAGATGCGGTTTTCTTCTACTAACCAAGCTGCAGATATGGTTCTTGAAGAATCTGAGGAGTCAGAATGAAACCCATCTTGTTGATAGCCCTCACTAATATGGAACGAAACAGCAGAATTGTTTTGATCGGATGAGATAGGGGGAGCCTAAAAGGGAAAATTCCAATCGCTCCAATCTGAGTCAGGGGCATCAATGTCCACATTATGCAGCATCTCTTCATGATAGTCATCATCGTAATCTGGTTCTATAATAGGCCCCAGAGCTTGCAGAGAAGGTTGAGGAGGAACTTGAGGCAGCAATTCTTGATGGTTGAGGAAGAATACTTCAATGCAATCTTGTTGAACATGCCCTAATCTATGGCAGAAGCTGCAGAATAACCTGTGAAGTTCTTGAGACACAAAATCAATCCAGGTTGACTCCTTGCCTATCATTAGGAGCAAAGGTGCCAAATTGAAGAGGTTGGAGATATCTATTACTGAGCCTTATTGCGATGATCTTTGTAATCATTGAAGTAGTGAATGGGGTCGTCAAAAGCTATGAGTTCTCCAAAATCAAGAGTGTTACTTATTACATTAGGGATTCTAGTTTGCTCAGGGTAAAGTTTGTGGAGGGTTAACTCAAAAACTTCAGTAGAGATATCAAAGTTTTCAGGGAGAGAAATGAAATTGCATTTGAAATAAGAAGGTGTCTCCACAAATCACCCTAGTTCCTTGCCTTATAACATCAAACATTTCAAAACTAGATTCAAACTTAATCAAGTAGAAACCTCTACCAAGTTTGCTAACAGAGAGTTCACCAGAGAACCCCCATCTATATATTAAAGCATTTCTTAAATAAAAAGAGTTTTTTTTTCATTTTTGTTAAAAAACAACCAACCAAACGATGTTGCCATTGTCTAACAGGATAAGAAGAATTCCTAGCATTCCTTACATGAGAATCAAACTTAAAATTGAAATGATCATCTCTATATCCACGGAAAGACATAGAGAATACAACATAAGAAAACACAGAACTAGAAAAGAGCAAGCAAACTAAAGGCAAAGAACCAGGGAGGAGATGTAGAGAAGTGTGAAGGTAAAATAGAGGTATTGAGCGGTATTTATAGGTGAAAATGACAAATAGAATAATGTTACAAAAACATCAAGAGATTGGAAGTATTTTGGTTTGATTAATTGGTTTTGCATAAAACATGGAGTTGTAATTGCGAGAGATGAAAAGGTTCTGACAGAAAAGGCTCAGTGATTACCTATAACATTCTCCTTATGCCACTTCAATATTTTTTTCTTCAGATTGAATATAAAATTGGTTCTGAGACGACAGAAAATCAATCAGAGGATGAACAGTGAAGTCTTGGAACTTGTATTGAAGGCATTTTGCTTGTTTTAGAGATGCGGTGGCGAAAACTTGTGATGAAGATGAACTTCAGGGAGGCGCAGGCGAATTGTTTTTTGGACCAAACGAAGCCGGGAATAAATTAATCAAGCCATCAGATCAATACCATTCCAATAAATCAGAATATTTCTAATCAGAAATCAATTGATAGGAAATATCAGGGAAGAATCCATTGGCACCATGAATAAGGAAAAAACCAGCAACAACATAGATTAGGTTAAAATTAACACCAACATCGAATCAGTCCACACCTATAACTAAAAGGACTACATCATGAAAGGACCGGTGGATATAAAGGTTTAACTAGGAGGATTTGAAAGAGCCATGGTTGAAAAGTTAGAATTAGGGTTGCAGATGTTAAGGGATTTGGGAGAAGGGATACACCGACCGCTGCGACTACCTTAGTGAAAATGTCAGGAAAGGACACCCCGACACGTGCACATAAAACAAACCAACGCCTAAACTTAACCAAAAATACTAAAATATGCCTGTGGTGTAAACCTAATAACCTTTACACTACTGCAACTCCTAACGTTAACCAAACCGTTAAAATACACCAAACGTACGGACTCAAGATCAGGTTTTGAAGGACGGCTAATCTTCCACTTCTATAGATGATCTGACGTCTGAGAATTAAAGCAGTGGCAGCAAAAGCAAATATATATTTGTGAGGCCTGAATTGATATCTCCCGGACGTTTTTTTTTTTGTTTGAGTTATTTTGTTGTTCAGAAAGTCGTTGTAGCTTATGATAAAAATCCATATTCTCTTAATTAACTCTTTAGTTTGATAGGCTTCAGCGTTATTTTAGATAAGTTTAGTTTAGCAAGGATAAGAATTCAGTCAAATTGGTCAAGCGTATCTCATCAACTCTAACCTCCTCTATCTAAGTAATTGAAATGAAATACCCTAATTTAACTGTCTGTTTCAGTATGTTTTTTTTTTTTGCTGAGAAAACACACGATAACATTACGAAAACAAACTATTACAAATATCAGTCAATGGCACTTCTCCTATAAAAGTTTGCAGGAAAGGAGGAGAAGGATTCCATATGTTCTTTAAGCTGAATTTTCTAGCTCGACGTGCAATGCCGTCCGGCTATTTTATTTCTATCGCTTAACATAAACTAGCCTAGAATTCACCACGTGTGAAGAAAAGGAAATCCGACAATCTTCTAAAAGCGCATACTCCTCCCAGTCCAGTTCTCCCTTTCCTTCATCCACCGGAAGAACCCGGTGAAGACGATCGGCTAACAAAGAGGACATTGGAAAGGTTCAACTCTCTCACCCAGGAGCAAGCCAAAATTAGCGCCATTGTTTCAGCAGCAACATCATTGTGAACCAGTCCACAATCCGCACGACAACTCTTTATGTTTCCTGCAATATCACACACAATGATACCAATACCCATGTTAAAGTCTTTAAAAGAACCATCAATGAAGATAATGTGATCTATGCCCTGTTTAGGGATATTCACTTTCATCAAAGGAGCTTCATTATTCTTAGAGGGAACTGCAATATATGTATGAAGAGATCTTCTAATATACATAATAACACTGTCCAGATTAACTTTAATATTTCTAAAAATAACATCACACCTAAGTTTCCAAATTGACAGAGAACCCTTTGTACCAACACTTGGCCAATTCATGACATAAGGGAATTGCCAGATTGTTTGTCAAACCAAAGTGTAAATATCATCAATCCACTCATAATCATTACTTATTAGATGTTGCAAGAGAAGCAAACCATATATGTGAAGCAAAAGGACAGGTGAACAAGCAGATGCATCACGAGTTTCAACTTCCTAGTACACAAAGGTGTGAGTCATCAATATCGGGATTGTAAAACTTGAGAAGTGTATTGACGAGGTAACATATATGCAAAAATCTTCCATATGAAAAACTTTATTTTTGGTAAACAATCTAAAGACCACACCCTTTTCGAGCGAAGCATCTTGGAATTGACATGTTCATTCATATACACATTATAAGCGATTTTTCTTGTATATATTTGGCCATTCTTTGTATGAGCCCCATAATTTCATCCTTTTTGTTTACATTTATCTAGAGAGACATGATCCTAAGCGCAACATCTTGAGAAAATAGGGAGTAAAGAAGCCCAATATTCCAACTATTATCATGAGTATTAAATAGGTCACTAACCAGATTATAATTATTAAAATTAGAAGTACAAAAGGTAGGGGGTGAAGAGCAACCATGCAGTCAATTGTGATTCCAAATCCTTCTTTGAATTACCATCATTAATCTTATAAACTATATTTGCCTTAAGAAAAATCAAATTGTTTACAATACCCTTCCGAGATCCATGAGGAGGTTTCTCAGGCTTTATCTATTTCAAGTAAATTGGTTTGGAAGTACTTGTCCTTAAGAAAGATTGATACTAGTTGAGTAGGGTTTACGGATTCTCCCGGTTTTAATAAGTACTATGTTGGTAGCATAAGAGTTCCTAATACCAAGACCACCATTTAATTTGGATTTCCCAATGTCCCTCCGGGAGAGAAAATAAGCTCCTTTTCTAGAATTTTTCTTAGACCACCAAAAATTTCTTTGAATAGAATCAATTTTTGAAGTAATTTTTTAGGAAAAGGAAAGCATGACATATGATAAAAGACAGAGTAGATAAAACATGCTTAGTTACCAGCATTACTGCTCCATTAAGGTTAGTTCTCTTCATATTACCAAGTCTACTATAAAACTTTTCAATAAGAAATTGGAAAGTTTTAGTTTTATCCCTGTCAACAAACAAAGGCGTACCTAGGTATTTTTCAGTACTACTAAGGAATTTAATACCTAAAGTTTTTGAAATCATCTTAATGTGTTTATGATGCTATGTAGGCACCACATACTTAATTCTTTTCATACAGTAATTTTCTTGATCCAATAACAGTTGTCCATGACATCAACGAATCATATGTTCCACTGTGCTAAAATTTTCCGTAGTGGGCATCTGTAGTCAAGGAAAGTGACTGGTTTTGCTTATTTTGACTAGCGTATAACATATAAGTAAATAATATTTAATCAACATCAAGCAAAGTTGCAAAGCCAGGGAGGGGATAATGATGAATAAATTAAGAGGAACTTAATAGTAAATTTATCATTATCATTATATTTTTAGAAAATTAATCTGACAGCCAATACTGCTAATATTATTATGAGAAGTTGTTTTCTTTTGTCTATCAGTCTATATATATATATATATATAAGAGGAACCGGTAAAATAAAGATATAAAAACCTGGTTCATCTTTGTATACTTGTGCATGTCTTGCGCAACTTGACTTGAGAATGACACTTCCAACTTGACCGTTCAGCTGCACTCACTTCCATCGCAACCATTGAAATGTCAAATCCAACAGTTGAGATAGAAGATTCCACACACAAAAAATACAAGACCCATCATCATATCTTTTAGAGGAAATTTGTATACGCTAGCTCATTGTAGTTAGTTACCAAATGAAAGCTATGGATTTCTTAGTGAAAGTGGTGGAGTATTTATGGAAAGAGAACATACATGTTTATTATTTAATTTATTATAAGTTATATTTTAATTTATTTAAAATATTTTAGTTTTCATTATTTAGGTATCTTTTAGTAATATCTAATAATATTTATTGTAGTAGTTTATTATTTTATATAATATCTATTAGCTAAGGTAAAAAATATATTTTAATTGATTAGAGAATAATTAATGATTTTACAAGAGTTATCTATATAAAAGAGCTCTTTTGTTTAGTATTAGACAGGTTTTTGATGAATGAAAAGTATTGAGTTTCTTGAGTGTTATCTCATAAATGCATGAGTTTTAGATTTTAATACTATTCCAACGCTTAGCCACCGCATCGGTTGGTTGAGAGATAGGCAACGCTCTGCATCATGTTTCGAGGGAAGAAATTATGGTGTTGTTCGAAGAGCGCTCTCAATGATGAGAAAGAGCAAGTGGTAATAGATAATCCCAAACAGATGGTTAAGCACTCACCCTCTTATTGGGTGAATTGCAACCTCAAAGCCAAGAGCCCCATCATGGTCCTAGCCTACAACGAGTGGAGGAGGAGGCAGGTGATGAAAACAAAAACCTCTTTGGTGACAAGGAGATGGGATTTCAAGAAGTTGCACATGATACGCCAAGATTCATCGAATGGGATTAAAGCTTGAAATATCAAGGTTTGATGGTATTTTTTTTTTACGCTGGTTGAGAAAAATCATGTTGTCGTGGATTGGAATCTACCACCAATTTATGATATTTATCCTGATGATGATATCATATTATGTTCTACTTATGTTGATCCATATTCCCTTGAAGCAGTATGTAATCAGGTGGATCAACGACATCAACTTCACTTTTTTGATTCGCAAATATTTTTCAGTCCGATATTAATTATGCCAAGATTATTTAAGTTGAAGGATTATAAGGATTTTCATCAAAAGAATTATTTATCTGAAAGAACAAATAATTGACAAAATTCGAGGACCAATTTTTTTTTGAGAAGGAGAATGGTGGAGTATTTATGGAAAGAGAATATACATGTTTATTATTTAATTTATTATAAGTTATATTTTAATTTATTTAAAATATTTTAGTTTTCATTATTTAGGTATCTTTTAGTAATATCTAATAATATTTATTGTAGTGGTTTATTATTTTATATAATATCTATTAGCTAAGGTAACAAATATATTTTAATTGATTAGAGAATAATTAATGATTTTACAAGAGTTATCTATATAAAAGAGCTCTTTTGTTTAGTATTAGGCAGTTTTTGATGAATGAAAAGTATTGAGTTTCTTGAGTGTTATCTCGTAAATGCATGAGTTTTAGTATTAATTGCATTCAACGCCCACATGCATGAGAAAGTCACCAAATATTTACCAAATATATAAGCAGCTAGTTACCGTGTGGACCTCACTAAGTATTTGGGTGTCACCTATGGAAATTTGATCAGAGTCCAACTAAAAATGCAAAAAAGTTTCATGATCAATAAGACGGTAATATCCACAACTAGAAAATTAAAAAGCAAGCACTTGGTTCATGGAAGGAAAGCAAACTGTGAGATCTCGACTTTTAACTCATCTTAAAATAAAATTTTCCATCCCATTAACATTTTGGAAACAAATAATTATTTTATTTTTTAATCAAAATACACTTTCTCATTTAACCTAAGGGTCTCTTTTGGCTAAAATACCATCCTCATCTATAAAACCCACTATTCATTCTCTATTCTATCATACCAAAACACAACCCATTCTAGTACTTTACCATTTCCAATGTCTCTCTCCTACTTATCCACCACACCAATCTCCTCTCCCACCACCATCTCCGGCAACCCTATTCCAAGGTCGGCAATAAAAACTTGCAGATCTGTTCGCCTTTCAAACCGCACACCATACACCTCTTGTGAACTTAACCAAGAACCTACTCGTAATGGCTCTATTGACAAGAGAAATTTGCTCTTAGGGTTGGGAGGATTATTTGGAAGCACTTTCACTTTTGTTAATAACAATGCATTTGGAAAGCCACTACAACCGTTTGACTCTACAACTTGTCTGCGCAATCGATGGCCGAAAGCAAGAAACGATTGATTGCTTCCCTCCTTATAAAACATCCGACATGCACTACAGGAAAAATATACATCTACAACTGGAGATTTACAACGCTTCGCTAAGTAAAGTCCTATGTTTTACAACTGGTTTCAAAGGAAGAGTTGTCGTATATCATCATTTGCCAACCCTTAGGAAACAAGGGGTTGCGCTAAGAAAAAAACGATAACTCCTTAAAAAAACTTGGTTGTGACAACATTTAGCTATAACAACGTTGTTCCATATATGTAGTGACTTAGCCTATCACAATACTCACAAGTGTTGTTGAAGAACACAAAAATATGATAATGAAAAATATGTTAGAAGGGAGATTCGAACATGAACCTACTACATGGAAGTCTAGCTCATCAACCACCCTTCCAGTTCACAAGTTTTGATTTTTTTCTTTTTTTTTAAATAGAAACCTACAACAACACTTATAATTGTTGTTGAAGTAAAAATATATAATGTTCCATATATGTAGTGACTTAGCTTTATCAATTCTCACAAGTGTTGTTGAAGAACACAAAAATATGATAATGAAAAATATGTTAGAGGGGAGATTCGAACATGAACCCTCGCATGGAAGTCAAGCTCATCAACCACCCTTTCGGTTCACAAGTTTTGATTTTTTTCTTTTTTAAATAAGCTACAACAACACTTATAAGTGTTGTTGAAGTAAATATATATAATGTTCCATTTATGTAGTGACTTAGCCTATCACATCTAACAGGTGTT
Organism: Papaver armeniacum; assembly: GCA_023531295.1. Lineage (NCBI taxonomy): Eukaryota > Viridiplantae > Streptophyta > Magnoliopsida > Ranunculales > Papaveraceae > Papaver > Papaver armeniacum. Next base: position 592,145 of record JAJJWW010003236.1, read on the forward strand.
GTTGAAGAACACAAAAATATGATTGAAGTAAAAATATATAATGTTCCATATATGTAGTGACTTAGCCTATCACAATTCTCACAAGTATTGTTGAAGAACACAAAAATATGACAATGAAAAATTTGTTAGAGGGGAGATTCGAACATGAACCTACTGCATGGAAGTATAACTTATCAACCACCCTTTCAGTTCACAAACTCATCAACCACCCTTTCAGTTCACAAGTTTTGATTTTTTTTATTTTTTTTAAATAGAAAGCTACAACAACACTTATAAGTGTTGTTGAAGTAAAAATATATAATGTTCCATTTATGTAGTGACTTAGCCTATCACATCTAACATGTGTTGTTGAAGAACACAAAAATATGATTGGAAGTAAAAATATATAATGTTCCATATATGTAGTGACTTAGCCTATCACAATTCTCACAAGTGTTGTTGAAGAACACAAAAATATGACAATGAAAAATATGATAGAGGGGAGATTCGAACATGAACCTACTGCATGGAAGTATAACTCATCAACCACCCTTTCAGTTCACAAACTCATCAACCACCCTTTCAGTTCACAAGTTTTGCTCTTAGGGTTGGGAGGATTATTTGGAAGCACTGCTGCTATTAATAACAATGCATTTGGAAATCCACTACAACCGTTTGACTCTACAACTTGTCCTGAGCAATCGATGACTAAATAGAAGAAAGCAGTTGATTGCTTCCCTCCTATAAAGCATCCAGAGCATGCACTACGGAAAAATATACATCTACAACCGGAGATTTATAACGCTAAGTATTGTAGAAAGTCCTATATTTTACATTTGGTTTCAAAGGAAGAGTTGTCGTATATCATCACTGCCAACCCTTAGGAAACAAGGGGTTCTTATTTAAGAAAAAAAACGATAACTCCTTAAGAAAAGCAGTTTAGACGACATTTAGCTATAACAACGTTGTTCCATATATGTAGTGACTTAGCCTATCACAATACTCACAAGTGTTGTTGAAGAACACAAAAATATGATAATGAAAAATATGTTAGAGGGGAGATTCGAACATGAACCTACTACATGGAAGTCTAGATCATCAACCACCCTTTCAGTTCACAAGTTTTGATTTTTTTCTTTTTTTTTTAAATAGAAACCTACAACAACACTTATTGTTGTTGAAGTAAAAATATATAATGTTCCATATATGTAGTGACTTAGCCTATCACAATTCTCACAAGTGTTGTTGAAGAACACAAAAATATGATAATGAAAAATATGTTAGAGGGGAGATTCGAACATGAACCTACTTTTTGCATGGAAGTCAAGCTCATCAACCACCCTTTCGGTTCACAAGTTTTGATTTTTTTTTTTTTTTAGAAGCTACAACAACACTTATAAGTGTTGTTGAAGTAAATATATAATGTTCCATTTATGTAGCAACAGCCTATATAAGTGTTGTTGAAGTAAAAATATGATTGAAGTAAAAATTTATAAATGTTCCATATATGTAGTGACTTAGCCTATCACAATTCTCACAAGTGTTGTTGAAGAACACAAAAATATGACAATGAAAAATATTTTAGGGGGAGATTCGAACATGAACCTCTTTGCATGGAAGTATAACTCATCAACCACCCCTCCCGGTTCACAAACTCATCAACCACCCTTTCGGTTTCACAAGTTTTGATTTTTTTTTTTTTTTAAATAGAAAGCTACAACAACACTTATAAGTGTTGTTGAAGTAAAAATATATAATGTTCCATTTATGTAGTGACTTAGCCTATCACATCTAACATGTGTTGTTGAAGAACACAAAAATATGATGAAGTAAAAATATAGAATGTTCCATATATGCAGTGACTTGGCCTATCACAATTCTCACAAGTGTTGTTTAGAAGAACACAAAAATATGACAATGAAAAATATGTTAGAGGGGGAGATTCAAACATGAACCCTGCATGGAAGTATAACTCATCAAGCACCCTTTCAGTTCACAAACTCATTGACCACCTTTGATTCACAAGTTTTGATTTTTTTCTTTTTTTAAATAGAAAGCTACGGCCAACACTTATAAGTGTTGTTGAAGTAAAAATATATAATGTTGGAAAAAAATGAGGTTGGGGGATTCGACCCTGAGACTCAAGCGTGGAAGTCTACACCACTAACCATCTTAAACTATCACATGTTCTGTCAAGTTTGTGGTTCTTTATTACACTAACTATACACTAACTTTATAAAAATCCTTCGTAAGTGTTGTAAAACAAAATATAATGCTCAAAAAGTAATGCTCAAGTGGTGAGCCGTAAAACGATGTGACTTCTGCAGAATGCATCACATACCAAGTTAGATGTATTTGACTCTCGAGAATAGAAAACTTGTCGCGCTTGTTTTGCTAAAATGAATGATAAATTCTGTATTGGTTCTTATGATGTTTTAAATTGACTAATGTAAAGCCATCTTCTACCTTCACACCAAAACTGGTGTGAGCCCAATCACATTTGAATATTGGAATTTGAAACATATGATTGTAGTCCAACAATAGAATTTCTTCTAAAACACCGTAGAATCCAAATTAACTGTCTATTTTACAAGAAAAATACTAGTGTTAGTAAAAGAAATACAACAAGAGTGACAATGACAGTAAAAATTCAATATCGTAAAAACAACACACTATACTGACTTAGACTAGTCCACTCACGGCCAGTTTCGATCTCGGAGCCTGGTATGCATACCATGTGCGAAATAGGGTTTGTTTAAGGTTTCGTAGAATATTCTAAGGAAGAAGGAATCTTACTGTAAATGGATGCATTCATCGTTCTTACCAAGTTTCGACTTAGACTAGTCCACTCGTGAGGTTTCGATCTCGGATCTGGTATGCGTACATTATGCGAAATAGGATTTTTAAGTTTAATAGAATATTTTGGAGGAATCTTATGTAAATGGATGGATTCGTCGTTCTTACCAAGTTTCGACTTATAGTAGTCCACTCACGGCCAGGTTTCGATCTCAAAGGCTGGTATGCGAATATGTAGAAATAGGGTTTGTTTGAGGTTTCGTAGAATATTAGGAGGAATCTTACCGTAAATGGATGGATTCGTCGTTCTTACCATGTTTATGACTTAGATTAGTCCACTCGCGGCCATTTTTCGATCTCGGATCTGGTATGCATACAATATGCGAGAAATAGGGTTTGTTTAAGGTTTCGTAGAATATCTCGAAGGAATCTTACTGTAAATGGATGGATTCATCATTCTTACCAAATTTCGACTTAGAGTAGTCAACTCGCGACCGAGGTTTAGATCTCTGGTTTTTGAGCCAGAAATAGGGTTTGCTTAAGGGTTTTGTAGAATATTGCGGAAAATAAGGATTCATTGTTCTTACCAACTTTTTATAGTAGTAGTCCGCGGCTAGGTTTCGATTCAAGAAGGTATGCATACAATCTTAGGGTTTGTTTAAGCTTTCGTAGAATATGGAAGGAATCTTACTGAAATGGATGGATTTTTATCAAGTTTCGACTTAGACGGTTTAGTCCAGGATCTGCGTATGCAATACAACAGAATTATGGTTGTTTTAAGGTTTCGTAGAATATTTCGGAGGAATCTTACCTTAAATGGATGGTTTATTCGTTCTTACCAAGTTTCGACTTATAGTAGTCAAATAGGGTTTCGATCTTTAAGGTTGCGAAATAAGGAAGGTTTCGTAGAATATTTCTTACACTGTAAATGGATGGTTTCATCATTCTTACCAAGTTTCGACTTAGAGTAGTCAACTCGCGCTATTTCGGTTTCGATCTGCATATATATATATATACGCATACAATATGCATAAATAGGGTTTGTTTAAGGTTTCGTAGAATATCTCGAAGGAATCTTACAAGTTTAAATGGATAGTTTCGTCGATTCAATATCTTGAAATTGGATTTTCAAGTTTCTCAAGGACTTAGACTAGTTCGACTTAGAACTCACGGCGGTTTCGATCTCGGATCTGAGTACGCATACTGATATGCGAAATAGGGTTTTTAAGGTTTCGTAAAATATCTCGAGGGGAATCTTACCTATAAATGGATGAATTCGTACGTTCTTACCAAGTTTCGACTTATAGTAGTCAACTCGCGGCCGGGTTTCGATCTCGGATCTGGTATGCATACAATATGCGAGAATTAGGGTTTTTTAAGGTTTCGTAGAATATTTGAAGGAATCTTACCTCGTAAATGGATGGTTTATTCGTTTACCAAGTTTGACTTATAGTAGTCAACTCGCGGCAGTTTCAATATCTCGAGCACGATTTGCATCAATATGCGAAATAAGGTTTGTTTAAGGTTTCGTAGAATATTTCGAAGGAATCTTACCTGTAAATGGATGGATTCTTCGTTCTTACCAAGTTTCTGACTTAGAGTAGTCAATTTCGATGATGTATCATGCTAAGTTTGAAGTCAGAACCTTCTCAGAGCTTATTGGTTCATAGATTGTATGCTATTATACCAAGTTTGAAGTTCGAATCGACATTGAGCTTCATACTTATCGATTTTGATGATGTCTCATGCTAAGTTTGAAGTCAGAACCCTCTTCGAGATTCTTGGTTCATAGTTTGTATCTTGTTATACCACATTTGAAGTTCGAATCGACACTAAGCTTCATATTCAACAATTTTCGATGATGTATCATGCTAAGTTTGATGTCAACCCTCTCAGAGCTTCGTGGTCCATAGATTATATGCCATTATACCAAGTTTGAAGTTCGATTCGACGCTGAGCTTCATGTTTATCGATTTCTATGATGTATCATGCTAAGTTTTACGTCAGAACCCTCCCAGAGATTCTTGGTTCATATTTTCTATGTCGTTATACCATATTTGAAGTTCGAATCGACTATGAGCTTCATATTTATCGAGTTCAATGATATATCATGATACGTTTGAAGTCAGAACCCTACCAGAGCTTCTTGGTTCATAGTTTGAATGTTGTTATACCACATTTCAAGTTCGAATCGACACTAAGCTTCATATTTATCGATATCGATGATGTATCCTTCTAAGTTTGAAGTCTGAACCCTCACGGAGCTTCGTGGTTCATAGTTTGTATGCCGTTATACCATATTCGAAGTTCGAATTAACACTTAAGTTTCATATTTATTGATTTCGATGATGTATCCTGCTAAGTTTGAAGTCAGAACCCTCACAGAGATTTTTGGTTCATAGTTTGAATGTTGTTATACCACATTTTAAGTTCGATTCGACACCGAGCTTCATATTTATCCATTTCGATGATGTATCCTGCTAAGTTTGAAGTCCGAACCGTCCTGGAGCTTCTTGGTTCATAGTTTGTATACTTCTTGAGTCTACAAATGCAAACTAAAACTACTTCATGACCTGTATGACTAGTCGAAATTACTTCATGGCTTATGTGACTAGTCGAAATTCATTAAGCACAAAGAGAAAGCACAAAAGCACATAGAGAAAGCACAAAGAAAACACACTTGCTTTAAAGTCAGAACCCTGCCGGAGCTTCGTGGTTCATAGTTTTTATGCTTCTTGGGTCTACCAGTGTGAACTGAAGCTACTTCATGACCTGTATGACTAGTCAAAATTACTTCATGACCTATGTGACTAGTCGAAATTTAAACTCGAAGAAGGTGTTAGTGTTTAGATCAAATTAGTGAATTCAATTTACAGTTAATATTTAACTTTTAGAATTAATGAAGCGTAAATTCCTGCTATTAGTCTTTAGTTTCAGGGCACTCCATAACTGTATCATGTTTTAAGTTTCCTAGCCGTAACCATCTCTACGGATAGTACATAATGAACTTCTATCTGTAGATTAGTATTTTCGGATCTTTACGGCTTGAAAAAGATAAACTCCTAGGCTCCTATAGATGTAATTGGGTTTTTTCTGAAATCAAATTCTTAATTAAAAAACCCAGAATGGATGGTATTCCTAACTGTAGATTACCAAATAAATGCCTACAACTAGGTTTTTAACATTACAACCTAGCCGTAAAAATTCTTAAAATTTTGTTTTCTGAAGTTACAAGTCACTTAAACTTGGTTGAGGAAACGGATTCCTAACAGTAAACACTTTTACCAATAAAAAAAAATAGATTTTGAATGCTCAGTTACATTTAGGGATTCACAAGAACTGACCAGAACCGATAAACCGGGATGGAACCAAGTCGGAAACGAGTTCAACGACACATGTAACCGGATTAAAATTTAGATGCGGTAAATCAACGATACCAGTACCATTTTCGAACCGAACATTACCAAAATTATAAAGACAAAGATATTTGATATTCCAGGGGAGAAGCAAGCCAATGTAAGTGAAATAAAGGTTAGCTTTGATAGTCTAGTTGTTGATTTAGTCAAAAGGACTACAAAATAAGCTGCAGTCGAAGATGATCTCTCTCCTAGAATTACTAAAGAAATCATAAGACAAGTACAAATCAATTGGTCTTTCATTGATATTTTATTTTAGATTCATGGTATTGTTTTTATTGTTCATAAAAAAAAATTGTTGTTATAGGATTACTACATATTACTGTTTATGGGTAAAAATCGTTTCCCCCGATTTTGGTAAATTCGGTAGGTGAGTGAGAAACTGGTTTAAACCCTAAACAAATGTGTTGCACGTGAGCACTTTCTAGATTCGAGAGATCAATCCGCACAAGTCCAGAGGCCTAAACCAAGAAATGGCGGATTTCCGGACTTGCTTCGGTCACAAAGTGGAGGAGAAGGGTTGATTTGGGGAGGAAGCAAAGAAAGGTGTTGAGACAAGAATAATTACGAGAGAGTAGTGTCTCGACTTGTATCGGAAAGTGAAAGCTTAGGAAGCTTGCAAGAGATGAAAGCTTTTTGGAGAGCTTGCAAAGTTGCCTTTTCCGAGAGTGTTGTATTTTTCTCCCGACCGAGACTTGTTATCGGGGTGGAAATAGGTAAGACCTATTTATACAAGTCGAGATTGAAACGTATCCGGCCTCATGAAGGAAGAGAGTAAAGTGTGAAATAATGGGAGGAGGTGGTAACCGCATGGTGTTTATGGGTGAAAACGTTTTCACCATTATTTCCTCATTTATTTGACCGCTTTATTCCTATTCACGCTTTCTTAATGTGAGCGTAGTGTCTGCCGCATCTTTGTGACCGCCAAACCAAAACCCCAGAAAGCATCCCCGGTTGTGTTGATGTCTCGAGTGTTGGTTGCACCTTGAGTGCAAGGTGGCGCTGCTAGTGGCGCGTGTGGCATGTGCCAATGGCATGTGCGGAATGACTTTGTTGCGGGTTGCACCTTGAGTGCAAGTGGCAATGCCAGAGCTGCTAGTGGCATGTGTGGCATTTGCCAATGGCATGTGCGGAATGCCTTGGTGGTAGGGTACACGGTTTTGCAAGTTAGGCTAATCAAAGAAGAGTGTTGGCGTGTGCCAATGGCATGCTCGGCCATTAGGGCCACTACCGGGTAAGAAGAGCTACCGGCGATGCGTGTTGGCATGTGCCAATGTCATGCTCGGCCATTAGGGCCATGGCACAGTAAGAAAATCTACCGGTGATGCGTGTTGGCATGTGCCAATGGCATGCGTGGCCAATTTGGGTCACGGCACGGGTAGGAAAAGCTACCAAGAATGCGTGTTGGCATGTGCCGGTGGCATGCTCGGCCATTAGGACCATGGCCAGTAAGAAAAGATATTGAGCGTGTTGGCATGTGCCAATGGCATGCGTGGCCAATTTGGGTCACGGCACGGTAAGAAAAGCAACCAAATGCGGCGTGTTGGCATGTGCCAATGGCATGCGTGGCCAATTTGGGTCGCGTCCTGGTAGGAAAAGCTACCAGCGAGCGTGTTGGCATGTGCCAATGGCATGCGTGGCCAATTTGGGTCGCGTTCTGGTAGG